>CM035841.1:115731716-116931716 GCA_020510985.1 Pholidichthys leucotaenia | reverse complement strand
CTCAGAGTGCAGATCTCGCAGGACCTGACCTGGAGCAAGAATTCCTTGGAGATCAGGAAGCGGGCTCAGCAGAGACTGCACTTCTTGAGGAAACTCAAACAGGCCTCTCTCCCCATCTGCATCCTCAGGACCTTCTACAGAGGTGTGGTGGAGAGTGTTCTGACGTACTGCATTGCTACATGGTACTCCAGCTGCAGTATGTCAGACAAAAAAAGCCCTGCAGAGGATAGTCAAGGGGGCGGAGAGGGTAAATGGAGTCTCCCTCCCCTCTGTCCAAGAACTTTTTCAGAACCGTTGTAGGAGCAGGGCACTAAACATTGTCAAGGACCGTTCTCACCCTCTGCATAAACACTTTGAACTTCTTCCATCTGGTAAACGATTCCAGAGCATCAGAGGCAGAACCACCAGACTGATCAACAGCTTCCTTCCACAAGCTGTCAGGATGCTGAACAGTTGACCCGGAATCTCTCATACACACTACTGCACCTACGGACATTTTGTATATTATAGTTAGTTATTCTTTTTTTCCCCAAGTATGTCTCAGGGATGTGTGAATGGATGGGGGGTTGGGGGTGGGGGGGAGCTATGTGGGAATGTGTCTTAAATCATGCTGCTTCTTATATGGATGCCGAGAGAAACGCAATTTCATCTTGCCTGCACTACAGTTGTATGTACAGCAATATGACAATAAAGTTTGATTTGATTTGATTTGAGAGCCAGATTCCTGGGCTGCAGCTGGCTGACGGTGGACCAATGAGAACATACAGTGATGAGCAGATAGTGCTTATGGGAGTTGCAGTTTTGTAGTCTCACTTTGCGATTGTCATATCCGGCTCTAGGGAGCCGGGCAATCAGAGCCAGGGACAAGCCAGTGAGTCGAGATGTTTTATTCTGGGTAAGGGATAAGGGATGAGGAGAGCACAGACACTCATACAGACGTACATTCTCAGGCTGCACAGCGCAGGGGTAGGTAGCTCGTACCGGACATGGGGGTAACAAGACGTGCATACTCACAGCGGGATACAAACACCGGAATGCTGCAAGGGGAGTTGAGGCTGACACCAGACGAAGGGGCTTCAGCCTAGCAGTGCTTATGTCGCAGCCCCGAATGATCGAAGCTGCTCCTCTTTATACTCATTAACAGCGCCCCAGCTGATGAGGATTAATTGGCCCCAGCTGTCCCGTGACACTGACAGCTGGGAACCAGCTGAGGCACTGCCCAATGAGAGGCAGGGATAAAAGGAGCATGGGCTGAGCGCCGAGCCGGCGTCTCACCCCATGGTGACAGAGCCTCCCCCTCACGGTCGGGCTCCCGAACGACCAGGAACATCCCAGCCCCCCCCCCCCCCTCCCCACCTAGGGTGGGCGGAAGGGAGGCAGGACCGGAGGGGAAGATGCAAAGGGAAGGACAAAAAAAAACAATAGACCAATGTAGGGCAGCAGGGCAGAGAAAAAAAAACCCAAATACAATACCCTACAACACAGGGAAAAGGATTAACCCAGAGCACAGTTAGGGAGAAAACTGAGTTAGGACACAGTTAGGGAAAATACCAAATATGACTACAGACAGCATACAAATAACGTATAGATCGGGGCAAAAAAAAGAAAACCAAAAACCCACCAAAAAGGTGGCAGGAATGAATAAAGCAATCACAGAGTATAGTTAAGGGGAACAAAACACACTACTCCATAATGCACCAACAAGACAAAGGTCAGGACAAAAAATGATGAAAAACGCTGTGCATGGATACTAAAGAAAACAAAACACACAGCACTGAATATATAAAAGATCACCTAAAGAAACAGAGGTGACAAGGACAAATGGGTAATAATGAAGTACGGTTAAGTGGGAATGAAACACATTACTTCAAACAATAACAAACACAGTCAATGTTAAAGTCGGGGCTAGGGAAGGCCCCCCACGAGGATAATAAGACAGAATGGGGTGATCACAGAGTATGGTTGAACAGGAAACCACACGCATACTCCATGATGCACCGACGAGGCCAAGGCTAAGGTAAGGATGAATGAAAACGCTGAGTAAAGATAAGAAAATGCAATACACAGCGCGATACATAAGGTGAGTCACCAAGAGGAAAAAAAGGTGACAGGGTAACAGGATAACAATACGATAAAAATGCTGAGTATGGTTAAAAAAAACACACAGCACAAAAACATATATTCCCCTAATGGACAAAGAAACTACACCCGAGTGACTTCAATAATAATAAAAGAAGTAAAGGACACCCGAGGAGACGGCAGGCAGAGTCCAAAACGGCCGGAATTGTTCTGGTAATCTCCCCGCCCATTGTCCAGTTGGCAACCCGGGGAAGAGAAATGTTCGGACGGCGAACTCTGGGCCCAGATCCCAGGAATCCAGTCCAACGGCTGCCGAACCAGGCCGCCCAAAGGCAAACACAGACCAGTGGGGGGAAACCAGATCGCCGAACCGAAAGTTTTGCGGGTCGGGTCGTCGACCCGCATCACTCAACCACCAGGACCGTTGAGACGGACGAAGGGTCAGAGCGGATCCCGGTGGAAGAGGCTCAGGGGAGAGCCGATGACGAGGGCGGCGGGCCTCAGGGAAACGGCCACCTCCTCACCGGACCTGGACAACACTGGGGCAGCACCCACGTCGGACCCCGATCGGGCCTCAGGCGAACCCACGTTGGACCCCGATTGGGTCTCGGGCGAACCCACGTTGGACACTGCACCAGAACCGACCTCCAACGTTGAACCCGGACCCTCCAGCACCACGAGGAACAGCAACTCCTCGCCGGTGACCCTGGAAGAAGGCTCAGAAGAGAAAACAGAACCGGGATCAGGATCACCGGCAGCGCCAGAACCCGGCGAGACGAGCTCAGACACAGCGGGCGGCTGCACCCTGCTCGTCTCCCCTGGAGATAGGCTGAAGTGCTCAAAGATAAAAAGAGAGAAAAGAAAGGAGAGCACTCGCCTGATCTCGGGTTCTGACGCCGTCCAGGACTGCGAAGATCCAGGATCCGTCGTCAGGAGGTCGTTGTCAGGCTCCCATCTAGCCGCGTCGGGCCCCGCAGCCAGCACGATGGTCAGCGCAGCTTGAGATCCCTCCAGCTCAGGTAACCCCGCCGACGACCCACTCGGCGTGAAGCCAGAAGAATCTCGTCCCGCTGGACCGAACCGCTCCTCCGTGGAGACCCAGGGACGCTCAGTCGTCAGCGTAGACTCCACGCAGCAGTCAGTCCCCCTCCTCCGTCCGCAATGTAGCAGCGGAACCACAGGCCCTCTCCATATCCCACCACGTTGACCCGGAGCCGGGGACCGCTCGGCGGAGAGAGACACAGAGGATGCGGGATTAGGAATACAGGTTACAGCAGGTGGGGAGAGTTCAGGGAGCTGCGAACCCTGAACTTCTCCTCCAGGGATGTGACAGAGCAAATCATTAAGCAGGTTTGAAAAAACAATGACTTGCCTGCCCCCTGGAGGTTGAGTATCGCCTGCTGTAGTGGAATCTGCTTCTTCCTCTCCCCGCCCGGCGATAACGGAGGACCCCCCGGGAATTCGTCTGAGGATCGCTCGCGTTGTCTCCAGCAGAGAGCTCACCAGGCCGGGATTCCAGGCACACACAGCGGTCAGGAAGCGCGTCGAGGAGGAGGGGGAAACAGCCGGGGTGAGCCAGCCCGAATGTCCAGGAATGACAGCGGGGGAACGAGGCTCAGGGAACGAGGCTGTAGAATCTCCACACTGACGAGGCGAAGGGATGACAGCTGCGTGGGAGGAACGGTCCTGACGATGACCCAGAACTGGATCCGGACGAGGTTCGTGCAGAGGTGACTCGGCGATGTGATGACGACTACTCCCAGGGGACGAAGCGAGGGGGAAACCCAGGATTCGCCGCTCCAGATCGGAGATCGAGACGAGGAAGGCGTCGAGCACGGGAAAGCTTCGTAGCCCTGAAGTCCTCACCATCAATCTCACTGCCGCCGCCACATGCCTGAAGGTGGTGACAGGGAACACAGTAGAGCTCGCGACAGCCACTCGACCCCGGACATAACTGCTGTCAGCTGCGGCTCCTTGAAGGGAATCCCGAGTGACGTGGCGCAGGTCGGGGGAAGTCCTCTGGTTGGCGCGAACTCCCGGACTGGAATGGCGGCAGGAACGGGACTCCGAAGCGGGGAAAGACGTCGCCCACTTCGACTCCCTGCCGGGATTTCCATCCACCCCATGGAGCTTCTCTCGCTGTGTACCTGCAGCGTCTATCCTGGCACTGTCCTCCAGATGGTACAGAGAGTGAGGGTGACAGTCCAGGAGTTCCTCAGCACGGCCCGGATGCCAGCGTCTCGCGTTGGAGGCGTCGTGCAGGGTGAAGAACGTCCCGTCGACAGCCTCCGAGATGGACCTCAGCTCGTCGCCCTGGCGCCGGAAGTGACTCCTGGGAAACGGCATGCTAGCAGCGCTGACACCCGGACAGAAAGGTACATTTCCACGGCGACTCACGGCCGCCGGCAACTCTTCTGGCTGCGACATACTGTCATATCCGGCTCTAGGGAGCCGGGCAATCAGAGCCAGGGACAAGCCAGTGAGTCGAGATGTTTTATTCTGGGTAAGGGATAAGGGATGAGGAGAGCACAGACACTCATACAGACGTACATTCTCAGGCTGCACAGCGCAGGGGTAGGTAGCTCGTACCGGACATGGGGGTAACAAGACGTGCATACTCACAGCGGGATACAAACACCGGAATGCTGCAAGGGGAGTTGAGGCTGACACCAGACGAAGGGGCTTCAGCCTAGCAGTGCTTATGTCGCAGCCCCGAATGATCGAAGCTGCTCCTCTTTATACTCATTAACAGCGCCCCAGCTGATGAGGATTAATTGGCCCCAGCTGTCCCGTGACACTGACAGCTGGGAACCAGCTGAGGCACTGCCCAATGAGAGGCAGGGATAAAAGGAGCATGGGCTGAGCGCCGAGCTGGCGTCTCACCCCATGGTGACAGCGATAGGTTTATTATTTAGATGTCATTTGCAAAAACTACAACCCGCCAAAGTGGGTTGTGGAGTCGCTGTCTTACCCACCACAGCCGAAATATCCCCGCCAGTGGTGGGTGGGTGGGTGTTAATATCAAGCCCTAGTTATCATTGTATTCTTATTACAATGTTGGGGTGTATGGAATGTCAGGGAGGGATAGAACCTGTGACAGGGCAACAGTCGCACCTCCGGGTGGTCGGTCCGCTTTGGTTACCACTTGGCACTCAACTCTCACCTGTGGCTCCAAGTAGCTGTTTGCATGCAGCAGCAGCCACACCCTGGTAAACCACTTCGACTGGCGGGTGAAACCAGGTAAGGGTAGCCGACGGGTTTGAAACCCTCAGTGAGGTAGGGCTTGTCTACCTATGCATGCATAGAATGGACCTGGCGGACTGTGCGGAGGAAACCACCAGATTGGCTCAATGGACAGGAAGGCAGACCCAGCAAAGCATTGTGGAGAGCAACTAGGACACAGTGAGACACGTAGGACACTGCTGGCCATCAACTGTATCCTAACCTATCTCCAGCCGTTTTGACTACGTCTTGCCACTGGATCCAGATAGGCTGGGACAAGAGAGTGAGGCTGGCGACCCTGCACAACTCTCCCTCACTTAAATTAAATTCACGTACAAGTCAAGACATCCTCCCCCCAACTTCCTTCTCATCCCCCCCCTCCTCAAGTCCTGTGGCAATGGGCAAGTGATGAAGCAGCAGGTACGGATACACTGGAAGCTAGAGCCACAATCCCACACACAGGCGGCCCAGGGCATAGGGTTGCTCTCTACTGGACCAAAGCAACAGTGGAGTTCGGCAGCCCCCTGGGTGTCTGAGCAGCCGTCTTTAGGATTCGCTCTGCTCACCTCCATGGCCTGAGGAAGGGGCTAGAAAAGGTGCCCTAAACATAGCCTTGCTTTGCTACACCCTGGCCAGCAAGCCGTGGCTGGCAGGGATCCCATCCTAGCGGTCGAAATTCTCAGAAGAAATCAACTACGGTGACATCACTCACCACTGGCACTTGGAATGTGCGAATACTCATGGACCACTCCAAAGCAAACAGACCTGAGAGACGGATAGCACTTGTCGCAAGAGAACTCAGCAGGTACAACATCCACATCGCAGCTCTGAGCGAGACCAGATTTGCAGATGAAGGTCAGCTGACAGAAGTCAAAGCTGGCTACACCTTTTTCTGGAGCGGCCGAGGCAGCGAAAAACGCCGTGAAGCAGGAATGAGTTTCGCAATCAGATCCAATCTGATCAGCAAGCTTACCAGCCTCACCAAAGGAACCAATGACCGCCTCATGACCCTGTGGCTCCCCCTCCAAGGAAAACACAATGCCACATTCATCAGTGCATATGCCCCCACCATGACAAAGCCAGATGAGATCAAAGACCAGTTTTATGAGGACTTAGAGACTCTCATTGAAGGCGTACCAAAGGAGGACAAACTCATTGTTCTTGGAGACTTTAACGCCAGAGTTGGTACAGACTACCAGACATGGGAGGGAGTCCTTGGGAGAAATGGAGTTGGACAGTGCAACAGCAATGGTCTTCTCTTGTTGAAGACGTGCGCCTCTCATGACCTTCTGATCACTAATACCATCTACAGCTTGCCTAATTGCAACAAGACCTCCTGGATGCATCCATGCACCAAGCATTGGCATCTGATCGATTACATCATTGTGAGAAGGAGAGACAGGCAGGATGTTAGAGTGACGAAGGCGATGTGTGGTGCAGACTGCTGGATGGATCACAGACTCATTCTCTCAAAGCTCAACATGCACATCCAGCCCAAACAACATCCACAGGGGAAAAATGCAAACAAGTGACTCATTGTCAGCAAGCTGTAACAGCACTCTGTGTGACAGAACCTCAGTGTGGACCTGGACAGCAAGCCTAGTCAGCTCAACCTCGGGGCGTACGGAGCAGAAGAAGACGGAGCAGTTTTCAGAGACATGGTGTACGACACCTCACTCACTCATCTGGGCCAGAACACGCAGAAACACCAAGACTGGTTCGATGAAAACAATGAGGACATCCAAAAGCTGCTTGATGAGAAGCATGATGCCCACAGAGCGTGCCAGCAAGACAGCAGATCTGTCTCTAAGAAGGTAACCTTCAACTCCATCAAAGGAAAGGTGCAGGCAAAGCTCAGAGAGATGCAGGACTTCTGGCTCAGCAAAAAGGCAGATAAAATACAGCAGAATGCTGACAGCAACAACTCCAAACGCTTCTACGATGCCCTTAAGACCATCTTCGGGTCTCAGTCTTCTGGAACATCACCACTGCTCAGTGCTGACGGGTCCACTCTCCTCACCGACAAGAACGCAATCCTGGAAAGATGGCAGAACATTTCAGCAGCGTCCTGAACAGACCTTCATCCATCAGTGCAGAAGCCATCACTCGCATGCCCCAATTAGAGGTGAACACGTCTCTAGCAGAACCTCCAACGGAATCAGAAGTACAAAAAGTGATCAAACTCCTTTCGAACGGCAAAGCACCAGGCTCTGACTCCATCCTAGCTGAAATCTACAAGGCAGGAGGACCAGTTCTAATACAGAAACTCATCGAGCTCTTTCAGACCATGTGGCAGCAGGAAGTTATCCCCCAGGAGCTCAAGGATGCTTCCATTGTCCATCTCTACAAAAGAAAAGGAAACAGGCAGTCCTGCGACAACCACCGCGGGATCTCTCTCCTTGACATCGCCAGCAAGATCCTCGCAAGAGTCCTTCTCAACCACCTCATTCAGCACATGGAAAATGGTCACCTGCCGGAGAGCCAGTGTGACTTCAGAGATTGTCATGGAACTGCTGACATGATCTTCGCTGCGCTCCAACTTCAGGAGAAGTGTCAAGAGCAGAACAGGGACCTCTACACAACATTTGTAGAGCTGACCAAGCCTTTTGATACCGTCAGTCGTGAGGGGCTGTGGAAGGTCATGGCGAAGTTTGGCTGCCCAGACAAGTTCATCAGCATGGTGCGCCAGTTCCATGACAGCATGCTTGCTCGAGTACTGGATGATGGAGATGTTATGTCCATACTCAAGGCCCACAATGAAGAGAACAGGGGTTTCAGCAGAACACACTCTCTATTAAGAACAGAACCTACTATGGCTTCCCACACTCAGTCGAGGCTCCATGTCGAAGAGACAGAGTCTCTTCCACCTTCCCCTTTTATACTCCCCAGTGACGTCCCATCAGAAAGTCGGGCTGCCACCACACTCCTAACCCCGGTAATCCCAGTCACCATCTTACTACTTACAAACTAGTATTATTATACACCCCCCCCCCCCCGTAGAAAAATGCCAAACACACTAATCAGGCCCTCCCAAATTTTGAAACCCGATTCACACACTAAGATCAAAACTGTATGCACAAAAATAAATAAACATGCCTATCCATTCACACAACACAAACTAGGGTGGCTGGGTAGACTACCGGCACCCCCTACACGGCCCGGTGGGCTATTCTGCCACCCAATTAATACAGTCCCAAAAGAAAAACAGCTGTGTTGCTAAAACAAGGACAGAACAACCCCCAAAGCATATACAAACAGGTAAGTATAACTTCAAATTCACAACAATCACAATACACATATACATATATCTATCTTATGGCGGCCCCCTCCCCAACATACCCACCCGACAAGTTAAACACCTTGTAGACATAACAATAGTACTTAAAGGGCCATGTTGGGAATTATTCCTCTTTTTTTTTTTTTTTTTTTTTTTTTTTTTTTGAACCAACACACCATAAACCAGTAGCAACCTATATACACTAGAACAAATAAAAAAAACATATCAGCTCTTTGGCTCAAGTTTTTTTTTTTCTAAACATCCTTAACATGTCAAACAATTTGCACAGTCAAACCACTGGCCCGTTGGGAAGAGCAAACCTCTGGGTCACCGTCCGGTGGATCTCTCCTGGAGCGCCTCTGCTTCCTGGCCTCCAGAGACGTACTGCGCCAGCGTCTCTTCTCCCGGACTCTCCACAGCTCATTTGGGTGCCTCCACAACAAGTCCGACAACCCTAAATAGCCGTCAGCCTGGGTAGCCACCACATGTAGCTGCCCCTGTTCGTCACGCCATCTCCTCCTTTCATGTGTGCCTCTCACTTGAGCCTCCTCTCTGGGCCGAATCTCATCACTGACCCGCAGGGACCCCTGGCTCAACTTCCTGCACCTCTCCCATCTTGACCAGCACTCCTTCTTAAGCTGGGCTATTTCGCTGGTCCAGCTCAACCTCTTCTTGTGGCGATGATGTCCAGCCCGCTGTAGAACCACGCCCTTCAGTTCTGCTCCACTTTTCCTACTACCGGCCCCATCAGATGACCTCCAGGGGGTCCCGCTGTGCCGTCCGGTTCCCACATCAAGAGTAACATGGACACTGGCATCAGGACCCTCCCACGCTGGGCCGTCGTGGTGCTGCTCTGTTCCACCCTCCAGTTCGCCAGGCTAATCCGTGTCCCAGACCGTGTCCTCTTCTTCTGCTTGAATTGGTGGTTGGTCCCATAGTCCTCCACCAACCACTCCTCCCTGATGCCGCTGGTGATTTTAAAACCCAGGCCATAAAAAAGATCACATTCCATGATGTTTTCGCCTCTATCCGTCACCACCAAGCAGACATTTGCCATCACTGCCAACTTGTATTGTGCTGTTAAATCCAGTGATCCCACGATGGCCAACTTGTCTCCTCCATAGCCACAATAAGAGGCAGCAGCCGACAGCACTCTCACCCAATAATGTGGAAACAGGCTTCTCACCGTGGCCCAATTCAGTGCCGAAGCCACAGCCCTTGTGTCCACCAACAATGGCACTTCCGCGCCATCCAGTGTTATGATGCAATAAATGTACCCGCTAGTGGTTGGGGAGATGGTGTGAATCACTGTAGGGGCAGAAGTAGAGGAGTGCACCACGTCTTCGGTCCAGCAGCTCAAAATTCTTGCAAGACCTGGTGAAGTGGTGTAACAGGCCACAACACCTAGACCGCTTGCCCTTCACCAGACACTCTCTCGACTTGTACCTGTGCTTCTGGGACCCGCAGCCATAACACCTCGATGTACCCGGGGTGGACCCAATTTTCACAGCAGTGGCATATTCATCCTCATCCGAGCTGTCTTCATCGTCCGAACCCACAGTCAGCGTCATCCCACTCAGCTCACTACACCTCGACATGTCCTTTTCACAGAGGTCTTGTGACAACTGTTCCACTGCCTCACACTGCCTAGCTATATCAATAGCCATATTCAACGTCAGTTCCCCCGGGTATGTCAGGACCCTCAACCGCGCCGAGGAACAGCGGACATGCTCCACTAACTGGTTGCGAATCATCTCCTCCTCCATGGCTCCAAACTGGCACTCCCCCGCCAGCTGACGCAGATCAGCAGCAAAATGTTGTACCAACTCTCCCGTGCGCTGGTGTCACTGCCAAAACCTAATCCTCCAGACTATGACATTTTCAGTGGTGGGAAAATAATGCGCCATCAACTCCACCACCTCCCCATAGCTTTTTGCTACCCCTAATGTGCCCAGGATTCTCTGTCCTTCCATCCCAAGGTTATGAACCAGTATCGCCCTAGCACGGGCCTTACTAATCTCACCGAGGTCGAGGGCCATTAAATATGTTTGGAAGGCCGAGCACCTTCTAGCCCATGGCACCAGCGGCTTTCCCGGGACCTCCAGAAATGGCTGAAAGGCACAGCACGCTCCATACCTGAGTTTACCTCGTTGCCACATGTTATGTCCATACTCGAGGAACACAATGAAGAGAACAGGGGTTTCAGCAGAACACACTCTTTATTAAGAACAGAATCTACTATGGCTTCCCACACTCAGTCGAGGCTCAACGGCGGAGAGACAGAGTTTCTTCCGTCTTCCCCTTTTATATTCCACGGTGACATCCCACCGGAAAGGTGGTCCACCACCACACTCCCAACCCCGGCAATCCTGACCGCCATCTTACTACTTACTAACTAGTATTATTATACAACAGGAGACTCCTCCGAAGCTTTCCCAGTCACCAACGGGGTCAAGCAGGGCTGTGTACTTGTGCCCACACTTTTCAGCATGATGTTCACACCAATGCTGTCTGATGCCTTCTGCAATGATGAAGAAAGCACCATCAGGATCAGGTACAAGATGGATGGCAGACTCTTCAACCTGCGGGGACTCGAAGCCAAAACCAGAGTGGAAGGGGACTCGGTGCGTGACTTCCTGTTCACAGATGACTGCGCACTCAATGCCGCTACAGAGGCCCAAACGCAGCAGAGCATGAACTGCTTCTTCACTGCTTGCAACAACTTTGGGCTCACTATCAGTACGAAGAAAACCAAGGTCCTGCACCAACCCGCGCTGCAGAAGACATATGGAACCTGCCATTACTGTCAACGGGGAGACCCTCAAGGCTGTCAACAAGTTCACGCACCTCGGCAGCACACTCTCCAGGTCTGTCAACATCGACAACAAGGTTGATTCGCGCATTGCCAAGGCAAGCTCAGCATTTGGATGGCTACGTGCAACAGTGTGGGAAAGGAGAGGCATCAGGCTGACCACAACACTGAAGGTGTACAAGGCAGTTGTCTGCCTTCCCTACTGTACGCCTGCGAGACCTGGACAGTCTACGAGCGCCATGCCAGAAAGCTAAACCACTTCCTCCTGAACTGCCTCAGAAAGCTCCTGAAGATCACCTGGCAGGACAAAATCCCTGACACAGAGGTCCTCTCCCGAGCTGAGCTGCCTAGCATCCACACCCTGCTCAAGAGAGTCAAGATTAGGTGGGCTGGCCACCTTGTTTGTATGCCTGACTCACGCCTACCAAAGAAACTGTTCTACGGTGAACTAGCAGAGGGCAAGCACTAACAAAGTGGTCAGAAGAAGCGCAACAAAGACACTCTTAAGGCCTCCCTGAAGAGCTCTGACATCAGTCCTGATACCTGGGAGACCCTAGTGCCAGCAAAGGTGCTGCCTCCATTGAGCTGAACAGGATTGCCAAGGCCCAGATAAAACATGAGCTTCGCAAGTCCAGAGCCACTCCTGTATCTTCTGCCTGCGCAGACCACCTGTGCCCGACCTGTGGCAGAGCCTTCTGTGCCCGCATCAGACTGATCAGCCACAGGTGGACACATCACACCCAGTCCCCTTCCCTGTGATGTCCTTGGTCATCATCGAGAACGACGGGCAAACAACAACGTTTACAAATTTCTTTGTTTGTCTGGAGTTGTGAATATTTTATGGTGTTTTGGGATTAATAAAGTTTTAATTTTGTTGTGTGAATATATAATTTCTGTTTACAGAGACAGATCCTTCGATGAAAGGGGAAAAAATTATGGTTTTGACTTTTACTTTAAACTCCTACCAGATGTGACTCTTAGCTAGCCATAGGCTACTTCTGGTTAGCTTGTTGAAAGGCAGCGGGATCCAGACTCTCCATCAGATTTTCAGTTCTGTGGACAGAGCAGAGGTGGACCGACACGAGAATCAACTGATGTGGATTTAAAATCTGAAATGGAGCCGAGAAGAGAAGGTTGGTTTACTTCCTATTACCATGGAAACAGGAGGTAGGGTGGAGGAGTACCTGCTGGTGTTATGCCGAGAATTGCATCCCATACTGTCAAGTCAATACAACTATATACTTTGAAAATACTTTGAAAAAATGCTTACCCTTTTTACCGACAATGCATAAATGCAAAATCTCGACTTTGAAAATTGTAAAACGTGGAGTTGGAAAACGTCTGTCGAATAAACATAATTTACAAGAGGTAATAGCAATTTTTTTTTCCACAATATCTTTATTGAACCTTTTTTTTTTTACCAAACATGACACAAACAATCAAACACTAACACTAAAGTACTACAAAAAAAAAATGCACTAAAAACACCAACAACCACCAACAAAAGCAAGTCATCAACAATGCTCCTCTGTTTAGTCTAGGCAATCCATTACATACGTATACATATTATACATTCACCAGTTTGGAATTTACAAGGTCCACACACATCATTCACCTTCTTCTTCAAAAGTTATGTTTAAATTCTTTACATAATCAATGAAAGGTCTCCATATATTCTCAAACACAATTTCCTTTGATTTCAGTATGTATGTTATTCTTTCTAGTGGAAGGTTTGTTAACATCTGTCTTAACCACTGAGTCACATCTGGTCTATGAGTCTTTTTCCACAGTAGTGCAATACATTTTTTGGCATTAAGCAAACTGAGGTCTATGAATGTTCTTTCACTTTTATTAAAGTTATGCTTTTCTGGGTACAGACCCAACAAAAACAATTTAGGATTCAATATGATTTGTTTTGAAATTATTTTTTCAATTGTTACCCTCACCTCTTCCCAAAACATTCTAATTATTCTACATTCCCATACACAATGAAATAGGGTTCCTTTACTTTCCATGCATTTTGTGCACGTATCTGGTATGTTTTTGTTATATCTATTTAACTCCACCGGTGTAACATACATCCGCATTAACCATTTAAAATGTATCAATTTAAGACGTACATTTATTGATTTAGTTTGAGCTTCTGTACAAGCCAATTCCCATTGTTCCTCTGAAATTTCAGTTTGCAGGTCTTCTTTCCAGTAGTTCAATCTTTTCTGTGAGTTTTCACTTGAGGATAGTATAATAGCAATTTTTACTTATAAAAATGTATAATGGGTACTTCTAAAAAATGCACAAATGGTTACAAGCCGGGCTGAAGTGTTATATTTTATAGCTTTGGCGGATGAGAGCCAAGAAGAAAAGGTTAGTTTACTTCCTGTTACTATGGAAACAGGAGGTACGGTGGAGTCCCGACCGGTGTTATGGCGAGAATTGCTCACTTGTCGAGAATTGCATCCCATCCGCCCAAACTATAAAATATAGCACTACAGCCAGGCTTGTAACCATTTGTGCATTTTTAGAAGTAAAAATTATTACCTCTTGTAAATTATCTTTAAATTATGTTTATTCGACAGACGTTTTAGCATTTCAAAGAGGGTTAGAAATCATGTGGCGGTTCGTTTTAACCCCACAACAGACTAAGGACAGACAACTCGTGACTCCTGGTTTTTTCCGCTACACTGCTGTGATAATGTCACCTTTGATGCATTGTGTTCATGCGCCCTGTCCTTACTGTGACCTAGAGACTCAGATCAATATGTAGATGTGCCTGTTAGCCTCTTTGTCCTGCACCTGGAGCGAGGTCTAGCTAATCTGCCCATTGTGATGTATGTCTCACAAATGCAAATATCTCCTGCCTGTTCTGTTATCCCTTTGATCATACTAACTGTGGGGTATGTTCCTTTGATGTATTGTTATGGTCAAGTATTTAAGCTGCAACTCTGTAACTCTCTCACTCTTCAACCTCTGCTGCAGGACACAGACTTTGTGTCCGCTTCTCCGAGAGCCTGAGGATCCCGGTGCGTAGTGTGAGCAGCCCGGAGCGGGGATCCTGTGACGGCGGTATGATTAATAAAACCTGCTTAAAACCACAGCATTGCTGCTTATTTTTGTATGCCGCCGCACTGGTGACCCCGCTTGAAAGCACACGCTTTGTGCAAAGCAACTTCTGGTCTGGACCGCGACACTGGTGACCGCTTCACGCTTCACGGTGAGATCTGCACGCCTGAGATCAGGTTCAGGTTCAGGTTCAGGTTACTTTATTTGTACCCGTAGGTAGATTTGTTTTGCAGTTGGTGACATCCATATTTACAAGCCACAATTACATTCAACATAGACACAAACACAGGCACACATCTTACAAAATAGGTAAATATAAAATATGTACAATATAATTTTTATAGCTTGTTCAACTCTTTGACAGCAGCAGGGACAAAGCTGTTTTTGTAGCGCTGGGTTCTACTTTTTGGGACAGCAAACCTCCGTCTGGAGGGAAGAAGCTGAAAGTTGCAGTGCAAAGGGTGGGAGTCATCATTTAAAATCGAGTCGGCCATCCTCTGTACTTGTCTGGTGTACAGGGATGTCAGGCTCAGCTGTGACTCACCAAGCAAACGACTGGACCATCTGACTACCTGATCCAAGGATTTCCTCTGTTTCAGTTTTATCTGACCAAACCATGACATTAAAGAAAAGGATAAAACAGATTCAATAAAAGCCCGATAGAACATAGTCATTATGGTTCGGTCAATTTGGAAGCGTGCAAGTTTCCTCAAACAATGCAAATTTTGCTGACCCTTTTTGCACACCCTTTCACAGTTCACCTCAAAGTTCAATCCACTATCAATAATCGTCCCAAGATATTTGTACGATTGTACACATTCGGTGGTCTGACCTTTTAGTATGGTGACTTTGTGCCTGGGAGTTTTCCTCCTAAAGTCAATAATCATATCTTTCGTTTTTGTTGTATTCAGCTGCAGGTAGGAATCCTCACACCAGTGAACAAAGTCATCAACTACTGGGCCGTGGCCACTCTCACCATCCTGGAGGAGACTGACAATGACTGAGTCATCAGCATACTTTATAATGTGTCTGTTGTCATGTCTGCTCCGACACATGTTTGTGTACAGGATGAAGAGTAGTGGTGACAACACACACCCCTGAGGAGAGCCAGTAGAAGAGCACTTTAGGTCAGACAATGTGCCATTGACCCTTACTCTCTGCGTCCTGTTGGTTAAGAAATCCAGAATCCAACCCACCAGATTATTGCTCAAATCAAATTGTTGCAGGAGCCTTTCAACTAAAATATGAGGTTGGATTGTATTAAAGGCAGAAGAAAAGTCCACAAATAAAAGCCTGGCGTGTGTCCCATTAAAATCCAGATGTTTAAAAAGCATGTTAAACAGAGTGACAGTGGCATCCTCCACTCCTCTGTGAGGCCTATAGGCAAACTGCAGAGGATCCAATGCATGTTCAGTCTGCTTTAGGACCTCACATCTGACCAGTTTTTCAAAAATTTTCATTAAAATTGAAGTCAAAGCAACTGGTCTAAAGTCATTTACCGTTTTAGGACAGCTGGATTTTGGAACGGGAACAACCACGGCATCTTTCCAGATCTTAGGCACATGTTGTGTCTGTAAGGACTTATTGAAAATGTAGTGAAATATAGGACTCAGTTCATGTGCACAGGACTTTACCAGGCGTCCACATATATTATCAGGGCCCTGACTGTCACCATGGGGTGAGACGCCGGCTCGGCGCTCAGCCCATGCTCCTTTTATCCCTGCCTCTCATTGGGCAGTGCCTCAGCTGGTTCCCAGCTGTCAGTGTTACGGGACGGCTGGGGCCAATTAATCCTCATCAGCTGGGGCGCTGTTAATGAGTATAAAGAGGAGCAGCTTCGATTCTTCGGGGCTGCGACATAAGCACTGCTAGGCTGAAGCCCCTTCGTCTGGTGTCAGCCTCAACTCCCCTTGCAGCATTCCGGTGTTTGTATCCCGCTGTGAGTATGCACGTCTTGTTACCCCCACGTCCGGTACAAGCTACCTACCCCTGCGCTGTGCAGCCTGAGAATGTACGTCTGTATGAGTGTCTGTGCTCTCCTCATCCCTTATCCCTTACCCAGAATAAAACATCTCGACTCACTGGCTTGCCCCTGGCTCTGATTGCCCGGCTCCCTAGAGCCGGATATGACAGTATGTCGCAGCCTGAAGAGTTGCCGGCGGCCGTGAGTCGCTGTGGAAATGTACCTTTCTGTCCGGGTGTCAGCGCTGCTAGCATGCCGTTTCCCAGGAGTCACTTCCGGCGCCAGGGCGACGGGCTGAGGTCCATCTCGGAGGCAGTCGACGGGACGTTCTTCACCCTGCACGACGCCTCCAACGCGAGACGCTGGCATCCGGGCCGTGCTGAGGAACTCCTGGACTGTCACCCTCACTCTCTGTACCATCTGGAGGACAGTGCCAGGATAGACGCTGCAGGTACACAGCGAGAGAAGCTCCACGGGGTGGATGGAAATCCCGGCAGGGAGTCGAAGTGGGCGACGTCTTTCCCCGCTTCGGAGTCCCGTTCCTGCCGCTATTCCAGTCCGGGAGTTCGCGCCAACCAGAGGACTTCCCCCGACCTGCGCCACGTCACTCGGGATTCCCTTCGAGGAGCCGCAGCTGACAGCAGTTATGTCCGGGGTCGAGTGGCTGTCGCGAGCTCTACTGTGTTTCCTGTCACCACCTTCAGGCATGTGGCGGCGGCAGTGAGATTGATGGTGAGGACTTCAGGGCTACGAAGCTTTCCCGTGCTCGACGCCTTCCTCGTCTCGATCTCCGATCTGGAGCGGCGAATCCTGGGTTTCCCCCTCGCTTCGTCCCCTGGGAGTAGTCGTCATCACATCGCCGAGTCACCTCTGCACGAACCTCGTCCGGATCCAGTTCTGGGTCATCGTCAGGACCGTTCCTCCCACGCAGCTGTCATCCCTTCGCCTCGTCAGTGTGGAGATTCTACAGCCTCGTTCCCTGAGCCTCGTTCCCCCGCTGTCATTCCTGGACATTCGGGCTGGCTCACCCCGGCTGTTTCCCCCTCCTCCTCGACGCGCTTCCTGACCGCTGTGTGTGCCTGGAATCCCGGCCTGGTGAGCTCTCTGCTGGAGACAACGCGAGCGATCCTCAGACGAATTCCCGGGGGGTCCTCCGTTATCGCCGGGCGGGGAGAGGAAGAAGCAGATTCCACTACAGCAGGCGATACTCAACCTCCAGGGGGCAGGCAAGTCATTGTTTTTTCACACCTGCTTAATGATTTGCTCTGTCACATCCCTGGAGGAGAAGTTCAGGGTTCGCAGCTCCCTGAACTCTCCCCACCTGCTGTAACCTGTATGCCTAATCCCGCAACCTCTGTGTCTCTCTCCGCCGAGCGGTCCCCGGCTCCGGGTCAACGTGGTGGGATATGGAGAGGGCCTGTGGTTCCGCAGCTACATTGCGGACGGAGGAGGGGGACTGACTGCTGCGTGGAGTCTACGCTGACGACTGAGCGTCCCTGGGTCTCCACGGAGGAGCGGTTCGGTCCAGCGGGACGAGATTCTTCTGGCTTCACGCCGAGTGGGTCGTCGGCGGGGTTACCTGAGCTGGAGGGATCTCAAGCTGCGCTGACCATCGTGCTGGCTGCGGGGCCCGACGCGGCTAGATGGGAGCCTGACAACGACCTCCTGACGACGGATCCTGGATCTTCGCAGTCCTGGACGGCGTCAGAACCCGAGATCAGGCGAGTGCTCTCCTTTCTTTTCTTTCTTTTTATCTTTGAGCACTTCAGCCTATCTCCAGGGGAGACGAGCAGGGTGCAGCCGCCCGCTGCGTCTGAGCTCGTCTCGCCGGGTTCTGGCGCTGCCGGTGATCCTGATCCCGGTTCTGTTTTCTCTTCTGAGCCTTCTTCCAGGGTCACCGGCGAGGAGTTGCTGTTCCTCGTGGTGCTGGAGGGTCCGGGTTCAACGTTGGAGGTCGGTTCTGGTGCAGTGTCCAACGTGGGTTCGCCTGAGACCCAATCGGGGTCCAACGTGGGTTCGCCTGAGGCCCGATCGGGGTCCGACGTGGGTGCTGCCCCAGTGTTGTCCAGGTCCGGTGAGGAGGTGGCCGTTTCCCTGAGGCCCGCCGCCCTCGTCATCGGCTCTCCCCTGAGCCTCTTCCACCGGGATCCGCTCTGACCCTTCGTCCGTCTCAACGGTCCTGGTGGTTGAGTGATGCGGGTCGACGACCCGACCCGCAAAACTTTCGGTTCGGCGATCTGGTTTCCCCCCACTGGTCTGTTTGCCTTTGGGCGGCCTGGTTCGGCAGCCGTTGGACTGGATTCCTGGGATCTGGGCCCAGAGTTCGCCGTCCGAACATTTCTCTTCCCCGGGTTGCCAACTGGACAATGGGCGGGGAGATTACCAGAACAATTCCGGCCGTTTTGGACTCTGCCTGCCGTCTCCTCGGGTGTCCTTTACTTTTATTATTATTGAAGTCACTCGGGTGTAGTTTCTTTGTCCATTAGGGGAATATATGTTTTTGTGCTGTGTGTTGTTTTTTTTAACCATACTCAGCATTTTTATCGTATTGTTATCCTGTTACCCTGTCACCTTTTTTTCCTCTTGGTGACTCACCTTATGTATCGCGCTGTGTATTGCATTTTCTTATCTTTACTCAGCGTTTTCATTCATCCTTACCTTAGCCTTGGCCTCGTCGGTGCATCATGGAGTATGCGTGTGGTTTCCTGTTCAACCATACTCTGTGATCACCCCATTCTGTCTTATTATCCTCGTGGGGGGCCTTCCCTAGCCCCGACTTTAACATTGACTGTGTTTGTTATTGTTTGAAGTAATGTGTTTCATCCCCACTTAACCGTACTTCATTATTACCCATTTGTCCTTGTCACCTCTGTTTCTTTAGGTGATCTTTTATATATTCAGTGCTGTGTGTTTTGTTTTCTTTAGTATCCATGCACAGCGTTTTTCATCATTTTTTGTCCTGACCTTTGTCTTGTTGGTGCATTATGGAGTAGTGTGTTTTGTTCCCCTTAACTACACTCTGTGATTGCTTTATTCATTCCTGCCACCTTTTTGGTGGGTTTTTGGTTTTCTTTTTTTGCCCCGATCTACACGTTATTTGTATGCTGTCTGTAGTCATATTTGGTATTTTCCCTACCTGTGTCCTAACTCAGTTTTCTCCCTAACTGTGCTCTGGGTTAATCCTTTTCCCTGTGTTGTAGGGTATTGTATTTGGGTTTTTTTTTCTCTGCCCTGCTGCCCTACGTTGGTCTATTTTTTTTTTTTTTTTTTTTGTCCTTCCCTTTGCATCTTCCCCTCCGGTCCTGCCTCCCTTCCGCCCACCCTAGGTGGGGGGGGGGGGGCTGGGATGTTCCTGGTCGTTCGGGAGCCCGACCGTGAGGGGGAGGCTCTGTCACCATGGGGTGAGACGCCGGCTCGGCGCTCAGCCCATGCTCCTTTTATCCCTGCCTCTCATTGGGCAGTGCCTCAGCTGGTTCCCAGCTGTCAGTGTTACGGGACGGCTGGGGCCAATTAATCCTCATCAGCTGGGGCGCTGTTAATGAGTATAAAGAGGAGCAGCTTCGATCCTTCGGGGCTGCGACATAAGCACTGCTAGGCTGAAGCCCCTTCGTCTGGTGTCAGCCTCAACTCCCCTTGCAGCATTCCGGTGTTTGTATCCCGCTGTGAGTATGCACGTCTTGTTACCCCCACGTCCGGTACAAGCTACCTACCCCTGCGCTGTGCAGCCTGAGAATGTACGTCTGTATGAGTGTCTGTGCTCTCCTCATCCCTTACCCAGAATAAAACATCTCGACTCACTGGCTTGCCCCTGGCTCTGATTGCCCGGCTCCCTAGAGCCGGATATGACACTGACTTTTGTTCACTTTTACAGCGCGGAACTCCCTTTCAACATCCTGCATCTCAATATTAAAGTGCTGATTGTCTTTGAGTTTCTGTTTCAAATCTTGGATTTCTGTGCTAAAATCAAAGGAGTCAAAACGACCATAAAAACAATTAAGAGCATTAGCCAGCTCTGTGTCTGAACTAAAACCATCTAAAAACACACGATTACTGCGCTCTGTGCTCTGAAGGCCTGCAATTTTTTTCATACTGGCCCAGGCCGAACCAAGTTTATTTGCTGCCATCTTGCTTTCCAATTCTGATTTATAATTCTGTTTTGCTCTTAAAATTTCGGCCTTTAGCTCCTTAGTGGCAACCTGTAGCGCAGAAACAGACCCCTGTTTAAAGGCAAGAGCTTTCCTCTGTAAGCAGGATTTAACTGATTTAGTAACCCATGGTTTGTTGTTGGGATATATTTTGACACGTTTACGTGGAACAAACTTATTTTGACAGTAAGCCATGTATGAGCATGTGAGCTCAGCCAGAGAGTCCAAATCATCCCCGCAGGCCATTATGAACATCTTCCAGTCTGTACAGTCAAAGCATTCCTGGAGGCTGTGCTCTGAATCCTCTGTCCACACATCAATGTCTCTCATCTCCACCTTGCCTCTTCTGAGAGCAGTTTTATATGTGGGCAGCAAATGAACACAGTTGTGATCTGAGGATCCTAAAGGAGGAAGGGGGAGTGATTTATAGGCCCTCTCTATGGATCCATAGCACAGGTCCAATGTCTTTTTTCGCCTGGTTGGGCATGAGACATACTGATGAAAGTTTTTAAGTGTCTTCTTTAAAGAAACATGGTTAAAATCCCCAAGAATGAAGTTTGGCGCCTCTGGAGAAATTGACTGCAGCCGCTGGATCACATCAGAGATGGTGCTGGAGGCGGAGTCAGCGTCTGCCCTCGGATGAATGTACACAGTTGTGATGAAAAGTTGGGGAAACTCTCGAGGCAAATAAAAGGGGCGAAGCGACACAGACAGCAGCTCCACATGGGGTGTACAGATGCGCTCTCTGACCGTGACAGATGTGCAGTACTGCTTATTAATGTATAAACATACTCCGCCCCCCTGACGCTTCCCAGTTACCTCTTCCTGCCGATCCGAGCGCAGCGGAGCTCCAAAGCCATCAATCCACAGGTCTGCGTCTCGATCATGCGCAGTAAGCCAAGATTCAGTGAAAGCCATGACGCAGCAGTTCTTAAAATCCTTCTGGTAACGTACGTTGCCTTGAATTTCCTCCACCTTGTTTCTCACAGACTGTGCATTCCCAAAAATGATCGAAGGAAGAGGAATGTTACCAAACTGACGTCTCCTAAGGCGCAATTTCACACCTCCACGTCTTCCACGCTTCCTCCTGCCGCTTCTTTTTTCACCGCTGTGTCCATCTCTCAAAATAAAGTCCGGCAGCTGAAATCTGGGCGCAATCAGAGACTCTGCACCAGCTGTGTTAAAGCGCAGCAACATGTCCCTGGAATATTGTATTCTGCCCGCTATTCTGCTCGCCATGGAGCCGAACGCGTTTACCTCAGAGACAAAGAGCCACAGCACAGAAAGCAGTAGTGCGAGATATGACAGGAAATCCATGTTGCAGATACCAGGGAGCTGTTCGCCATATATTCCACCAACGCTCCAGGGCAGAAACGACACAGAGGATTTTCTAAAAACGTAAAAAAGTACAAAAAACACACACACGCACACACGCACTATATCACCAAGCTGCTGGTCGCTGCGTGCGCATGCGCCCTGTGATCTGCACATCCACGCTGGACCAGCCGCTCTCACAGAGAGCGCACGCACCTCGTCCTCTCTCCACGACGGCAACCTCCAGGGCCGACGGAGAGCGCAGCGCGTGGAACTGAACACACCATGGCCGCACGAGCGACAACGATCGTCTCCTCCCTCTCACCGCTCCAACGCAGCTGCACAAGCCCGGGGCACAAAGATCGTCTATTGCCTCGCACCGCTCCAACGCGTCTCCACGAGCCCGAGGGACAGAGATCGTCTACTTCCTCACACCGCTCCAACGCACCACGACCGAACGACGCACAGCTCAACCTGGATTTTATCGGCGCCGTCTGCGCCGATCTCCACCAAGTTTCTGCACCCTGACTCGCCACTCCAGCGGCCCACCCACACACGAACCCCCGCGCACGCATCGGGGAGTTACGAGGACGGCGCATCACGCACGGGACAAGTAACGGCTCCACAGACTGCCTTCCTCCTTCGCCGCTGCCCTACAGGGCTGCTCGCTCACCTGAGGCACGCATGCAGCATGATCGAAGGATTTGTTAACAGTCTCAGCCACGCCAGAGACCGCCATCGTCCTCCGCCGCTGCTCACAGAACCTTCAGGGCTGCTCGTTCACCTGAAGCAAGCACGCAGCTCGCCACTGGATTTTTTAATGGTCTTAGCCACGGCACAAAGGGATTTCAGCCGTCAGCTGTTCCCGGGGGCTTTGGGGTTGCTTCAGCACCCAAAGCCAACAGTCCCTCTGCTTTGTTTACTTTTTTTCTTACAGCCGCTCCTGCTTTTCTTCATGGCCACGAGAGGAGTCAGAGACTAATTTTTCTTCTGGTGATCTCTGCACGTGCAACGGGACAACCCCTCGACGTCGCGGAGCAGCAAGCAATATTTGCGCGGCCCAGACGTTTTCATTGTCTCCGGCCGGCTTTTACTCCCCTCCCTCCCCCTCCGCCTGCAGCGAGCTTCTCCCACAGCTCGCCCACACAGATGGATTATCGAGGTCGCGGCCCCCTGCCGCGTCCTCTGGGGGGGAGCGTGTGGCGGTTCGTTTTAACCCCACAACAGACTAAGGACAGACAACTCGCTACTCCCGGTTTTTTCCGCTACACTGCTGTGATAATGTCACCTTTGATGCATTGTGTTCATGCGCCCTGTCCTTACTGTGACCTAGAGACTCAGATCAATATGTAGATGTGCCTGTTAGCCTCTTTGTCCTGCACCTGGAGCGAGGTCTAGCTAATCTGCCCATTGTGATGTATGTCTCACAAATGCAAATATCTCCTGCCTGTTCTGTTATCCCTTTGATCATACTAACTGTGGGGTATGTTCCTTTGATGTATTGTTATGGTCAAGTATTTAAGCTGCAACTCTGTAACTCTCTCACTCTTCAACCTCTGCTGCAGGACACAGACTTTGTGTCCGCTTCTCCGAGAGCCTGAGGATCCCGCTCCGGGCTGCTCACACTACGCACCGGAGCGGGGATCCTGTGACGGCGGTATGATTAATAAAACCTGCTTAAAACCACAGCATAGCAGCTTATTTTTGCATGCCGCCGCAAGTGATCCAACTCCACGTTTTACAATCTTCAAAGTCGAGATTTTGCATTTATACAAAGCCGGTAAAAAGGGTAATCATTTTTTCAAAGTATTTTCAAAGTATATAGTTGTATTGACTCGACTTACACTAAACACCTGCTTACAACGATGGGATGCAATTCTCGGCATAACACCGGGCAACGGCCTGTTCAGGCCCGGTATGACGGTTAGTGATGTTCGATACCACTGATTTCCTTTCCGATCCGATACTGAGTAAAATTCAGGCTGGTATCGGCGATACCGATACCGATATTTTTGCGACTACACCTTCCATCCATCCATCTTCTACCGCTTAATCCTTTCGGGTCGCGGGGGGGCTGGAGCCTATCCCAGCATCTTTGGGCGAGAGGTAGGGTACACCCTGGACAGATCGCCAGTCCATCACAGGGCCAACACAGAGAGACAGACAACCATTCACTTCCACATCCATACCTAAGGACAATTTAGAATCCCCAGTTTTGATGCCAATTAACCTAACTTGCATGTTTTTGGCATGTGGGAGGAAACCGGAGTGCCCGGAGTAAACCCACGCAGACACGGGGAGAACATGCAAACTCCACACAGAAGGGTCACCGATGGTCTGGGGGTGGGATCGAACCCACGATGGTCAAGGGTGGAATCGATCCCATGACCTTCTTGCTGTGCTGCCACTGTGCTAACCACTGCCCCACCGTGCTGCCCATACTGCCCATACTGCGACTACACCTATGTCTTTTAATTCTAAAAAAACGCATGACGCACTTACCCAGGCGGAAGAAAAAGTAGTCCCACCAACCGCGTGTCACTAGACAACATCTCAATAGTTTAGTTACTTTTCACTGTGTTTCTGTTAAGGATATACAGTATATATGTATATTCGCTGCTCTTGTTTTTCTCTTGCCTTCTGATTATTGCTCTGAGTGTTGCTATCCCTGTTCTGTTGCAATGCTAGAATTTCCCCATTGTGGGACTAATAAAGGCTTATCTTATCTTAAAATACCTGAAGTATCAAAAGTATCGATATTTTGATTTGAGTATCGATTTTAGAGCATAAAGAACCGGTATCGGAGGTATCGATGTTTCAGGATCGATCCGCACATCACTAATGACGGTGCAAGCTCTGTTTCTTGTTGGACTCGCACTCAATCTTTCTTGTCTGTTCCTGCGTTGGTTTGGGGCCTGTTGGTCGGATTTAGTGTCATCTCTGCTTCATCGGAGCTGACTGGAGGACCAGACGGATTTTTGGAGCTACAGAAAAGCTTCACAGGCTACGCGGACGGGCTATGCTAACCGGCTAACCGGCTAACAAGTAAGAAAAACAGTTGCCGTGGCTTTCCTTCTAGTGGAGAGAAGTCGATAGTGGGGATTTGTAGTTGGTTAGTCCCCGACACAGGACAAAGCTCAGCCATTGATTGATAAAACTGGTTTCACAGCTGAGTCAAGTGTGAAAATCATAACAAGATCGGAGTTGGCCTCTAGTCAACAGAAGGACAATACAATTATGGTTGTTTGTCCAGATGATGAGGAGAAAAGAAACGAGATTCTTAGAAAAGCTAAAACTTTGAAGGATGCACCATCCCAGGCTCTGAAAGATGTGTTTATATCACCAGACCTGACTGAGATGCAACGAGAACAGGGCAGGAAATTAAGACAAGAGTTCAAGGACAGAAGGGAAAAGGGTGAAAGAAACTTGGTGATTTACAAAGGGAAGATAGTGAGGAAAAACGTACAAGGTGCCTCTGTAATCACAAATCGGGCAGAGGCACGAGAGATAGATGCCTCAAAAAGGGACTTTAAACCCTTCACCCAAAATTGTTAATGATCTTCAACATTTTAACGAGCCTAATGCTCCCTTGCTCGTGCCGAGACGACGATAGACATCCGGCATCCATCCATCCATCCATCTTCTACCGCTTTTCCGGAGGTCCGGGTCGCGGAGGCAGCAGTTCAAGCAGAGAAGCCCAGACTTCCCTCTCCCCCGCCACCTGCTCCAGCTCTTCAGAGAGGATACCAGACCAGCTGGGAGACATAGTCTCTCCACTGAGTCCTGGGTCTGCCCCGGGGTCTCCTCCCAGTGGGACGTGCCTGAAACACCTCAAGTGGGAGGCGTCCAGGAGGCATCCTAATCAGATGCCCATACCACCTCAACTGACTCCTTTCAATGTGGAGGAGCAGCGGTTCTACTCTGAGCCTCTCCCGGATGACTGAGCTCCTCACCCTATCTCTGAGGGTGAGTCCACAGTCCTACGGAGAAAGCTCATTTCAGCCGCTTGTATCCGCGATCTTGTTCTTTCAGTCATTACCCAAAGCTCGTGACCACAGGTGAGAGTAGGAATGTAGATTGACTGGTAAATCGACATCTTTGCCTTAGAACTAAGCTCCCTCTTCACCACAACAGACCGGTACAACGTCTGCATCACTGCAGATGCTGCTCCAATCCGTCTGTCGATCTCTCGCTCCATTTTCCCCTCACTCGTGAACAAGACCTCAAGATACTTAAACTCCTCCACTTGGGGCAGGCCACGTCTGGCATACAGGTGAAGAAAAAACACGTGAATCACCAGAATTGCCAACTTTTCAGAAAAGCTTGGAGTGAGATTTAGAGAGAATTGTTCACGGAGGAGACTGGGGTGGAGTGAGTGTGCACATGCACAATAGAACCGAATCTCAGGCCCAATCTCAATCTCCTCCCTAAACCTTCAAGCCCTGAGCCCTTGTGCTGCCGCCATCCGTAGTGCTTGAGTGTGCGAGTCTGAGGGGATGAAGTGGGTATCAGGTCACTCCATACCCAAATCACAACGTATCCTAGACGTTCCGTACCTGCATAATTAAATACTTAACAAACCGAAATGTTGTTAGTGATGTTAAAACTGAGGCCTTATGAAACAATGAGCAACTTTGAGACAATTGCTTCATGAGCAACACAGTGTTAAGAAACATCTAATAAAGATTGCCATCTGGTGACTGAGTGTCAGAACTGCATCGGAGTGGAAAACCTGAAAAAAAGATCTCAATATTTTTATTTTTTTTTTAAGCATTTGGTCATCCAAGATCTATTCAAAATTGGATGGCAGGAACAAACAATACAATGCAAACAAAAAACCTATTTCTCAGACTTCCCGTGAGCCCTCAAGTCATGTGATGTGACCGACATAACAAGGCCTTGCTTGCTACAGTCATGTGACTGTGGGCATCCTGAAATGGCACTCGATGCACTGTTCGAATCAGTGTCGAGTGGGCGGTGTTGAGCATAGCATCACAAAAAGTTTTATGTTTTGTTTTTTGTCATATAAAAATGTATTTATTCAAAAATCACTGCAGATTGTCTACATGTTGTGGTTTATTTTTAATATAAAAATTTATTCAAAACAGAGGCTGAATTAATTAAGGCTGAAATTAAACTCTCAAAAATGTCATGACAATCAGTGTCGTTAGAGTAGCAGCTGATTGCAATTAACCAAATCCCAGCCAATTACCAGATTGGTTTGCTGTATCATGGCTGATCTTTTTGTTGCATGTGATCAGACTGTCCAGCCCCGCCAAGAGGTATTACAGTGTGATGAATGTTCACTTTGGCAGCCTAGAACATGCAACACTGCTAAGTTCAAAGCTATGAAAAGATATACATGAAGATACTGTATACATGCTTCACATATTAATTAATGTTACTTTCTTTTTTATACAGGTATCACCCTATCATTTTCTCGACAGCTGGTCAAACAGGCTGAGCCAGTTGCTTCTGGCCTGCAGGAAAATCTATGGACCATCCGAGTGAGCTGAACAATATTTTATATGGTGTCATCTGAAATTTTTAGGCTGCGTGTCCACCAAATGCGTTTTTTCCGCTGTGGGCGACTATTTCCTGCTCATTCTCTATGTAGTCCAGTGTCTACAGCGCTGAGCGCCGTTGGCACTGAAATGCTCTTGGCGGTGGCCTCTTTCTGTCGTGGCACTCAGGGCTGAAAAACAGTTCAATTTTTCAGACTACAGCTGAGCTTGTCAATGTCAGACCTTTCTAAGCAGCCAATCAGAATTAAGGAAGGGCGGGACTTAGGACGCCGGTACAGTCTGTACCTAGACTCTCATTTTCTTTTCCATGTCATCATATTTTGCATCCAGAGCTGCTACCAATACCAAAATACTCTTCCTGCCCATTGTTATTTAGAGACTGCTATTAAAAAATAAGTAGAAAGTCTGACCATAGGAAAAGCGGAAGTGCTGAGCTGTGAGTGACAAGCTGTTGCTGGGATACAGGGCACATACTTTTTTTTTTTTTTTTTTTTTCCAGAGCGCTGCACACAAGTGCTGAAAAAAAGACTTTCGGGGCGGTCGGGTGACAAAAAAAATGCGTTTGGTGGACACACAGCCTTATTGTTGTATTTGTTGTTGTTTATATTGTTTGTTTGAATGTAGAGCAGGGAGGGGCAACTTTGGTGGTAGTGAGGGCCACAAAAATTTTTTCCTCACTTCCCTAGGGCCAGATTTACATGTAAACCTTATGGAGGGTAGGGGGTGATTGGGATTATTTCCTGCAAAGTCAAAAGTTTCACAACTAAAACTGAAAATACAAATGAAAATAAAAGCTACTCAGTGTTTTATCATATTACAATTAAAATTACTGATAAAATTTTATCTGCCCTGCAATGGACTGGTGATCTGTCCAGCATGTACCCTGCCTCTCACCCAAAGATGCTGGGATAGCCTCCAGCATCCCCCCCGCCTTTGAAAAGGATTAAGCAGTAGATGTATGGATGGATAAAATTGCATCATGACCTAATTTTTATAACTCTCTCCATCAAAATGATGAGCAATGAGAAATTCTGTACGATAATTAACAAAAAAGTCAAGAATAAAAGGGGCTTGTTAATCGTCTGGCTCCCCAAAATGGGGAATTAAAAAAAAATTAAGAGCCACAGGTATAAATGAACAACAAAAAATCAGCAGATTAAAATGACCACAGTCTCTGAACTCTTTTTGCGCTCTTTCTAGAAAAAACTCAGTTTTGACTCTTTTTCTGCACAATTAGAAGGAAAGCCTCCAAGCTCCATCACCTGCCAAACAAGAATATATGCTACAGCTAAGGCGCTTTAGCATTTATTCTTGTTTAAAAGCAGTCTACTTATACATTTACTACTGTTTACAGCCTATTAATGCGGGCTTCGCAGGCAACACATACACGTTCTCCGAAACACTGCTCCATCACTCTCCCTCTTTCTTGACCACTGGTACCTAGGTTTCAGTTAGCACTCCGTCTGCTGGCAGACTCTATAATTGCATTTAAAAATGCGGTTCCAAATACAGGGTGGGTCCGCCAGTTTCCCATCCCTGATGTAGACCATCTACAGTGTTTAATTTCAGCCTTAATTAATTCAGACTCTGTTTTGAATCACATTTTGATATTAAAAATAAACCACAACATCATTTTGGTTCGGTAAGTATTTAATTACGCAGGTACGGAATGTCTAGGGTACGTTGTGATTTGGGTATGGAGTGATTTGGGATGGTGTGGCAAGGGTACGGAGTCAGGCTGTGCGATATGATGATGTATATCGGATGACGATATAAAAACGTCTGTCGTTTTATAGAATACTCTATTGTTTATATCAGGGCTATTCATTTACAAAATCAGTTGGGCCACAATTTGAACTCAAGACATGTAACTGGGCCGCACATGTTCAGCGATCTGTTGAATGACAAATTTCAAATGAACACAGATCAGTATGACGAAAAATATGCACTTTTTTATTCATTGTCTTGGTTTTAAATGTGTGCTTGGTACATGACAAAAGGCACATCAAAAGTGTGTAAAAACACAATAACAGTGTTGGGGTTGAGCAGAACTTGAAGTAGTAGAAATAGTTTTCCTCTTGAAAAATAATTAAATAAATAGAATGGAAAAAAATTCTGTAAATAACCATTTTGGTCACATCTTACTCAGTCATATCTCAAAGTACATAAAAAAAATCAATGTGCACTGTTAGTAGCATTAACATTTGTTTCCCTTTTGAAATAAAATATACTATATGCTGGTCATAACTGACCCTGGCACATCATAAAGTGCAGTTAGCTGAATAAAAAATGAACTCTCCAACACTTCGCTGCACAACCTCCCAAGAAAAGATTGATGACATTAACAAACATTGCGCATCCACTGTTGTGGTTTGTTTTGTTTTAAATCACCACGTGTGAGTAGGAACTTCTTTTTATAACTACACATTCCATTACACACATATATCAACCAAAAATTTCTAGTAGAGTTAAAAGGATGCAAAAAGCGCCCACTTAGAATAATAAAGGTAAAGCCAACTTTATTGTCATTCAATCCATTCAGCCAATCATGTACAGTAGAACGAAATTTCGTTTCTCTTATCTATAATGTTAATAACATCTACAATCAGAGGGGTCGCTGCCATGCAAGGCGCCACCACAAATTTCCGTCCTCTGTTCCATTATTGCTGAGCACCAAGCTGGATGGCAGGAAATTCCACTTTTATATGGTCTTTGGCATGACCTGGCCAGGATTTGAACCCTGGCCTCCTGGGTGTGGGGTGGATGCCCTACCAACGAGGCCACCACTCCAGTAATGAATAAATAAATGAATTCAGTCTTGGTTTGAGGTTTTTCTCCAAAAGTTATAACAATTTTCTTATAGTTTTCTATTTTTTTCTTTAAATTTATCTAAATTTTTTTTTTTAATTTAAGTTTTTGTAAAGGGTATACAGGTCATTACAGCATTGCATTGTTTACATTTTCATCACATGTTCCCTTATTTTTTGCTATTTGACAACATTGGTAGGATAATTATTACAACACCCCCTTTTTTTTAAAGTGAAAGAAAAAGTGAAATTAAAGAGAATAAAATAAAAAAACAAACAAACAAACAAACAGAACAGCAAAAAACAAACAAACAGAAAATTAAGTAAAAGTAAAAGAGCATCTGAGTAGTGTTGGAACAAAGAGCGGGACCATCATTGAAATGGTATTTGTCAAAGATTAGATCTAATGGAAGACACATATGCGATCCAGGGTTGCCAAAAGTTCATGAACCCATCCATGTCCTGTCTCAGTGCGAATGTCAACTTTTCCATCAAGTAAATGTCTTGAATCACGTTAATCCAATCTTCAGGTGTAGGACAGTCCTTCAGCATCCATTTTTTAGTTAGGGCTTTTTTACTTGCCAATATTAAAACATTGAATAAGTATTTATCTCCTCGTCTTTCCAGTGAGTCCGGTAGTAAACCCAAATACAAAGTTATAAAAGAAAAGGGAACTGCTATTTTGAATATTTTCCCCAATATTGTCTGTACATTGGTCCAATATTGGTGGATAACTGAGCATGACCAAAACACATGAAAATGATTTGCAGTCTTTTCACCACACAAGCGCCAACAGTTCAACCCCTTATGGGTAAATTTGTTTTGTGCAGGTGTTCTGAAGAATCTTACCAAATTTTTCCATCCAAATTCTCTCCACTGCAGGGATGAGGTACTTTTCCATTGCTGTCTATTTAGCTTTTCCCATATTTCCAATTGTAAAGTGAAATTCCCCTCTTTTTCCCATCTCTCTTTTAAATATGATGTGTTGTCTCCTTTTAAGTCTTGAAGACCTTGGTATATTTTAGAAATGTATCTGATCCCTGGGATCCCTTTATATGCCATTAAGAAGACCTTCAGAACACCTGACTGGGCCCTTTCCAAATCCTCCTTTTTAAGTATATTGTTTATGTGGTGTTTAAGCTGAAAGAACCTGTAAAGGTCTTGATTTATTAGACCTTGTTTTTTCAAATCTTCAAAACTTCTTAAAGTTTGCCCCTTAAAAAAATCGTAATATTTTATCAGCCCTTTCTCTTTCCACTCTTTAAATCTAGTGTCTGTTTTATTGGGGGTAAAGTCTTGATCATAGGCAATCCATTGCAGAAGTCGATAGGGCTCTTTAGCTTGATTCTCTCTGACTATCTTAAACCAAATTTTTAGCGGGGTCTCTATCCACGGGTTAGTATTATTCAAGAGTTTAGGTAAGGCATTGTTCCCTATTATCGCCTGTAGGGGGATGTCACTTGTTATTTGGCATTCCATCTCTCCTTCCATTGTGCAGTGTAGACTGGGTTACATATCTCTACTAAAGTTTTAATTTGTGCAGCTATAAAATAGTCCCTGATATTTGGCAGCGCGAGCCCACCTTTGTCTTTGTTTAGCTGTAGGGTTCTATATCTGATTCTAGGTCTCTTGCCCTGCCATATGAATCTTGAGATCCTTCTGTCTAGCTCCTGCCATGTTTTTTTGGGAGGCTCTACCGGTATTGTTTGGAAAAGGTATAGAAGACGTGGGAGTATATTCATTTTGACTGCTTCAATTCTTTGTGCAGTACCTAAGAATGGTATCATATTCCATCTTGCTTGGTCAGATTTTATTTTTGTCACCAGTGGATCATAGTTTAGTGTTATAATTTTGTTGAGTTGTTTCGGGATATTGACCCCCAGCTATTTCATAGATTCCAACTCCCAGTTAGTTTTGAGTTCACTTAGTGAATAATGATTTGGGTCATAGTTGAATGTTAAAAACACTAACAAAAACTAACCAAACCAAAAACTAACCAAAAAAAACTAAAGGAAACTCAAGTTTACCTAAATGAACACCTGACAAAAAAAAAACGCTGAATTAGCACGGCAGGCATGGATGCTAAAGAAACATAATAAGATACAGTCAACCTGGACAAGAAATTGTAGAATTTGGATTAAACTAAATGGAACACCTGAGCAAGCAAAAAGTATAATGATCAGAGATGCTACTGACTTAGATAAATACAAATGAACACTGACTATGAAACACAGAGTGAGGAAACTCAAACTCTAAAAATATGCCACTATGCTGAACATAAACCACAAGAGATGGAGAATGATATTGATCCTGATAACCACTTTTTCAATAATATTCATAACCACTGTGAATATTACACTGAAAAGCAATTCAAAAGTCAAGTGCAATTAGATGGTAAACTGTCAATAATACACTTCAATAGCAGAAGTCTTAACAAAAACTTCTCACAGATTCAGGACTATTTAAAACAGCTAAACAGAAAATTCACAGCTATAGCAGTCTCTGAAACCTGGCTTAATGCAGACCAGGCTCCCCTGATGGCAATAGAGGGATATCAGATGTTTAACATTAACAGATCTCAAAAAAAGGGTGGTGGTGTTGCACTGTACGTATATTGATGACCTATATAGATGTAAGCTTGTAAATGAAATGTCCTCAGCACTACCAGGGATTCTGGAATGTGTTACTGTTGAGATTGACCTAGACAAAACAAAAAATCTAATCATAAGCTGCATATACAGAACGCCGGGAACTTGCATTGAGACATTCAGAGATAAATTAGTCGAGCTGTACAATAATATTACTAGTAAGAAAATGGTAGCAATTTGTGGAGATTTCAATATTGATCTACTTAATCCACATCAACAAAATGTAGTTACAGAGTTCATGAACTCTATGTACAGCATGAGTCTATATCCCACAATAACACATCCCAGTAGAATCACAGCTCACTCTGCTACACTTATTGACAACCTGTTTGTCAATGTTCTCGACAAGAAAATAGAAAGTGGATTATTGATAAATGATATAAGCGACCACTTGCCAATCTTTGCACTTATCCATGGCCACACGGGGCCCAACCCAGAAAAAATCTCAAAATCGTTCAGACACAAATCACCAAACGCAATCAGTTCTTTTAAAGAGGACTTGCTGAAGCAAGACTGGACAGAAGTCTATGTATCAGATGTAAATGAAGCCTATGACACATTTACAAACATTGTAACCACTCTTTATGAAAAAAACTGCCCATTAGTTAAAAAAAAGCTTAAACACAAATTTACTGACAAACCATGGCTAACCAAAGGACTACAAAAGGCGTGTAAAAAGAAAAATTTATTATATAAAGCTTTCATAAAGAAAAGGACAAAAGAAGCAGAGCAGCGGTATAAAACATACAAAAATAAGTTAACATATATAATAAGATGTAGTAAAAGAGACTATTACAGTAAAGAACTGGAAAAAAACAAAGACAATATTAAAAATACATGGACAATAATCAACAGTATCCTTGGAAATAAAAGCAGAAATACCAGCTACCCAACTAACACTCCAAAAAATAATAAATCGACTCCGAATGTGAATATAGCTTCACCTGCAGATGAATTTAATAATTTTTTTGTTAACATTGGACCTAAACTGGCCCGAGAAATACCCACTACGGTGCCAACAGGTGATTCAATATGCAATAACACTGCTGTAAAAGACACCATCTTCATAAAGAACACAGACGAAAGAGAGGTCATTGAAATTGTTAAATCGTTCAAAAGTAAAACATCTACTGACTGCGATGGTATTGATATGCTACTAGTCAAAACTGTTATCGAATGCATAGTGAAACCACTGACGTATATCTGTAACCTGTCTCTCCAATCAGGTATATTTCCCAATGCAATGAAAATAGCTAAAGTAATTCCGATTTACAAGACAGGCGACAGAGGGGAACTCTCCAACTACAGACCAATTTCACTATTACCGCAATTTTCCAAGATACTTGAAAAAATATTCTCTGAGAGAATTGACAACTTCATACTGAAGAATGATTTATTGTGTGAGCAGCAATATGGGTTCAGACACAAAAGGACAACAGCATATGCCTTAATGGAATTTACAGAAAAAATATCAACAGCCATTGAAAATAAAGAGTATTCAGTTGGAGTATTCCTGGATCTTAAAAAAGCATTTGATACAGTAGATCACAATCTATTATTAAAGAAACTACAAAATTGTGGTATCAGAGGGGTAGCACTGTCCTGGTTAAGAAGTTACTTAAAGAATAGATATCAGTTTGTATGTGTTAACAACAAAAACTCAGAGCTACTGAAGGTCACCTGTGGAGTCCCACAGGGTTCAGTTTTGGGACCATTATTATTCAATATGTATATAAATGATATATGTAAAGTTTCAGAAAAAATGGACTTAATATTGTTTGCTGATGACACTAACCTGCTATGCAGTGGAAACAACTTGGAACAACTTCTGGATACACTCGGAAAGGAATTAGGAAAGCTGAAACTGTGGTTTGATTCAAACAAATTAACGCTCAATTTAAGCAAGACAAAATTTATAGTCTTTAACAACCATCACAACTACCCAGTACCCAAACTCAGTGTAAATGGTGTAGAGATTGAAAGGGTATCCGAAACTAAATTCCTTGGAGTAATAATTGATAACAAACTGTGTTGGAAGCCACATATTAATTATATAAAAGGTAAAGTATCCAAATCAATTGCAATATTACACAGAGTGAAAAATTTGCTGAATCAACCCACACTATACACCTTGTATCATTCATTAATACTCCCATACATGACATATTGTAATGAAGTATGGGGAAATACATATAAAACAAACATATATCCACTCTTTATGCTTCAAAAGAGAGCTATTAGAATAATCAACAAAGCAGCTTACAGGGAACCAACAAACCCACATTTTCTTAAACAAAAAACTCTCAAGTTGAAAGATCTGATCGACTTTAAAACCGCAATAATAATGTTCAAAGTGAAGAATCTATCACTGCCCGCAAATATCCAAAAGTTGTTCCAAACAAGGGAGAAACGATATCACTTCAGAGGAACATGTATATTTCAAAAGCCTACAGTGAGAACAACTACCAAGCAACACTGTATTTCAGTGCAAGGTGTCAGATTATGGAACGATTTTGGACCTGAATTAAAATCATGTACAAAGCTTGGACAATTTAAACAAAAACTAAAGGAAGAAATACTCCAAACATATTTACAAGACGACATGTAAACTCACATAAGGATTGACATTTCCAGCCTGTGTTGTGTTATAGCTTAGTTTTTCTTTTTTCTCTGTGACACTATGTCTTAGATTTGTTTTTGAATAGTAACCGCTTAACTTAGACTAGCTCAGTTTTCTTTTTCTCTCAGTCATATTTTGTCTTAGCCTTGTTTTAAATTGTAATCGCTCTTGTCTTGTTTTCTCTTTTTTCTCCTTTGAATTCTTGGATGGAATATGGGTGGGCAATATAAGCTGCGGCTTCAGCCATCACCCATTTCGGATAACTCACGTGGAATTGTATAGTAGAAGGAGTCTTTGTCTAATTTGACCTTGTTGTTATATTATACAGTTTCTTCTAACCTGTAATGTACTATCCGAAAATAAATAAATAAATAAAACTTGGGTTTTATGCATGTTTAATTTGTACCCCGATAAATCTCCATACTCTGAAAAAACTGAGGTTAGTTCTGGTAAAGAAGTGTCCGGCTGCCCTAGGTATATTAAAATGTCATCAGCAAAGAGTGCTATTTTATGTTCCTTCTGACCAAGTGTAATACCTTGAATTTTTTGGTTTTGTCTTATCCATTGGCTCAGAGGTTCTATGAAGATTGCAAAGAGCAGTGGAGACAGGGGGCAGCCCTGACGACATCCTCTTTCCAGTTCAAAAGATGATGATAAATTACCGTTAATCCTTATTTTAGCTGTTGGTTTTTTATATAATGCCTGTATAGTTCTAATGAAGTTGTTATGAAAATTGAAACTGGATAAGATTCTATATAGAAAAGACCAGTCAACCGAATCGAATGCTTTTTCAGCATCTAATCCCAATATGACTGCATTTAAGTTATATTTTTTTATATGATGAATTATGTGTAAAGTGCGTCGAATGTTGTCTTGTGTCTGTCTTTGTCTTATAAAACCTGTTTGGTCTAAATGAATTAGGTCTGTCAGTATATTTTCTAACCTTTTGGCAAGGATAATGGTAAAAAGCTTATAGTCCTGATTTAGTACACTGATTGGACTGTAGTTGGAGCACTCTAGTTTATCCTTTTCAGGTTTAGGTATAACTGCAATGACCCCTTCTCTCCAGGAGGGGGGGATTTCCCCTGTGTGGAGGACATAATTAAATGTTTTCAGGAGGAGAGGAGATAGTTGCTGTTTAAAGGTTTTGTACCACTCTGCTGTATAGCCATCAGCTCCTGGGGATTTGTTAGCTTTAAGTTTCATAATTGCTTTTTCCAATTCTTTAGGTTGTATTTCTGACAGTAGTGTTTTATTTTGTGATTCTGTAAGTTGGGGAAGGTGTAATGTGTTTAGGAATGTCTCAGATGCGTTTTTATGTTTTTTGTGGGAGTATAAGTTCTTGTAGTAATTCTCGAAGCTTTTAAGAATATCCTGAATTCTGAATTTTATTTCCTTTGATACTGGGTCTCTGATTTTGTAGATTGCTCTTTCTGTTTGATGTTTCCTCAATTTATAGGCTAGTAATTTTGCCGATTTACTGCCTGCTTCATAGTGTTTTTGTTTCAGAAATGTAAGTTTCTTCTGGATTTCTATTGTGTAGATCTCATTTATTTGATTTTTAATTTCTTTAATCTTGAGCGAGCCATTAGAATGAGTGTTGTCTTTGTGTTCTTTTTCTAGGTTCTTGAGTTCTGACTCTAGTGTGATTAGTTTTTCTTGTCTCAGTTTCTTTTGGGTTGCCAGTTTTGCAATATTTATAGTATAGCAAATAGCAATAGCCCTTATTACAGCTTTGCACGCATCCCACAGTATTAAAGGGGATACTTCTCCATTATCGTTTTCTTCCAGATATTTGAAAATATCTGATTCCAATTCATCTTTCAGTGGTCCTTTCAGGACATTTGAATTCAACCTCCAGGAAAATGTATTATTTGTGTATTTTTGGATGTTTAAGTCCATATAGATCGGACTGTGGTCAGAGATCCATCAGTCCTATTTTACATGTTTTTACTCTTCCAATGTCTCTATTAAACATAAAAAAGTAATCAATCCTTGAGTAAGATGAATGTGGCGTTGAATAAAAAGTATAATCTTTTACATTGGGGTTGAATTCCCTCCATACGTCACAGATTCCCATTTCTTTTAGTAGCATCCGAGTTTTCCTATTTTGAGTGTTATTTTGATGTGAAGAATTACCTGTTGCGTCCCAGTATGGATTCAGTCTTAGATTGAAGTCTCCACCACATATCACTAAACCTTGGCCTTTAGTTATCATTAGGTCGAATACATTTTTATAAAATTTCCATTTAGCCCCTGGTGGTGCATATACATTCAGCAGGGTGATATCTTCTCCCTCTAGCCGCCCAATTACCAAACTGTACCTCCCTTCTTTATCTTTGTGTTCTGATTTTTTTTCAAATGTAATTTTGGTTGATATCAATGTCGCTACTCCCCTCCTCCTCCCTGACTTATATGAAGATGAAGAGATCATTTTAAACCCTTGTCTATTGAGTTTAGTGTGTTCCACGTCTGTTAGGTGGGTTTCTTGTAAAAATATTATTTCTGCTTTGTCTTTTTTCATTTTGCGTAGAATCTTGGATCTTTTAACTGGATTCAGGATCCCTTTTACATTATATGAGGCTATTTTGGTTACACCCTGTTTCTCCATTGTATTTTCTTATTTAGTATAACAGTGTGGTGGCCCTCTTTTTTGCTACTCAGAAACTGAAAGAACATTAAGAACATAAAAAACATTAAGAACATAGTGTACGAGACTTTAAAACAAAAAACTGTCAAAAAAACTTCCTGAGCTGGGGTCTCTTTAAAGACTCTGTAAGAGCCCTGATGGAGTGTAGGCTCTGAGGGAAATTCCTCAAACTCTGTTACGTGTTGAGGGCCCTCTCTTACCCCTGTAAGTTGTCCCATGTTTTTAACGTGAATTTCAGATCCCAATCCGAATTTCTAATGATTTTTTTTTTTTTTTTTTTTTTTTATGCCTATACCAGGGATGGCAATTTTCCGCCGATCCGCGGATTTCCGCCGATTTATGATTTTAGCAAAAATTAATATGATTACAAAAGCGCTCGGCGCTTCCCTGAGTGACAGTCTCCCACGATAACCCGGATGTTATGTACTCATGCTACTGCTGTAAACGGCCCTGCGATTGGATAGTTGGAAATGATTGGACCAATCAAATGGCTCGTTGTTGCTTTGTCAAAAAAGTCATGGCTGCTGGAGCAGGTGGCTGGGGAGAGGGAAGTCTGGGCTTCTCTGCTTGAACTGCTGCCTCCGCGACCCGGACCTCCGGAAAAGCGGTAGAAGATGGAAGATGGATGGTAAGGTACCTTATTGTCACCGATTTTAGCGAAAATCAACACAATACATTAGCGCTCGGCGTTTTCCCTGGTGAGTTTCCCGCGATAAACCCGGATGTTATGTGTAAACAGCCCTGCGATTGGATAGTTGCAAATTTGGACCAATGAAATGGCTCGTTGTATGCTTTGTCATCGGTGTGTTGGCGTTGGAATTTTGAGCTTTCGGTAATATTTTCAGCGGAATTATGAAATTTTTATCGAAGGATCAGGAGTCATCAGTGGCAGAAATAGAAGTGTCAAAAAGTTCCGATGGAATTGGCTTGAGAGAAAAGTGACGGTAAAAGTGAAAATTGGCTCATAGTTTGACGAGGTAACAGAAACACTCTGACAATTTTTGAAGAAACCAGACGTGGCAGGAAAAGCTTTTTGTGTGTATTGTAAAGAGCTGATTAACTATGGATCGCGTGGATGTGTGGCGCTGTCAGACCACGTATCAAAAGTGAAAAACCATGCCCACTACCTTGCCATTCGGCAGAGCAACTATTCTTTGGGATCAGCGTTTTTGAAACAATCTTCCACAGTAGATAAAGCAGTCAAAGATGTTACACACTGGGGGACTTTGGCATAGATAAAATTAACTGATTTTGATTTGATCAAGTGTTAAAGCATATGATGGATAATGCTTGTTGGAATATTTTAGGAATGCTATCTTCTTGGAACATAAGTCAATATTATACAGTAATAAGTGGCATTCAGCTGTTTGTTTTATGTCATTTAAGCACAGTTCTGGTACTTAAAAATCATAAAAACCCAGGAGCTTCGGGGGGCTTTGCCCCCCTTGCCCCCCCACCGGGGCTCTGCCCCGGACCCCACTGGGGGACTGTGTTCCCCAGACCCCCTGCTAAATTTTCAGATAATTTCCCCAACCCCAAATCACATCACTGGTTCGTGTTGGAATTCTGAGCTTTCGGTATTGTTTTCAGCGGAATTATGAGATTTTTATCGAAGGATCAGGAGTCATCAGTGCTCGAAATAGACAAAAGTGTCAAAAATAAGTTCCGATGGAATTGGCTTGAGAGAAAAGGGACGGTAAAGGTGAAAATTGGCTCAAAGTTCGACGAGGTAACAGAAACACTCTGACAATTTTTGAAGAAACCAGAAAAGGAGATGAAGTTCAAAGTTCAGAGACTGACACAGCTTGCTGCCAAAAGGAAGAAAGTTTCACATTAGAAGTGACTTGGTGACCAGTGTAAATATTGTAATAAACTCTTATAGAACTGTTAAATATGTTGGACTAAAGACAGTGAGACAACATTGAAGAAAAAGTAAGTTAACTTTTCATTAAATTTAATGATTTATCCAAGTCTAGTATTTCATTTTTTTTAATCATTTTTTTCAGTCTAAATTACTTCTGTTTTACTGAAAACCTCCCAGCTTCAGGGGGGCTGCCCCCCCCCGGCCCCCCATAAGTCAATCGACCAAATTAGATTTCAGCTGAAATCAGAATTTCCTGTTGCCATCCCTGCTATACCCTATGAGATTGTGTGCACCCTCCCACCCCCATCACAGCAAACATTCACTCTAATACAGTATTTGTTAGTGTGGAGAGAACATGTGGGTCATTGTTACATTTCTATTTTAACAAGATTTTTTTTTTTCCTTTAAATTAAGAAGACATTTGTTTCTAATGTTATAACTGCTCCATGAAAGGTTTTACCACATGCTGATTCTGCATCTCCTTTAATGTTTGTTACCTTGTAGGAGGGGGGATGGAAGTGCAGAATGACTGAAAAGAAAAAAAACCCCAAAAAGGTCGCTATTCCTTCCTGGAACTGGAAAGCTTATCTTTGTAGCTCTGGGGCTGGGTTTCCCGCTGCTGGCCCGTGGATTTAGAAGGTCTTTGAGTGGACCACGTTTGAGCTCTGATTTTCTCGCTCAGATTCGCTGCGGGTTTAAACACCGTTACCAGGAGCCCTCTTCTTGCCATGTCAATTGTTGCTTCTTCCGCTGAATTGTAGAGACATGACTCTTCACCATAAAAGACCCTTAACTTCGCCGGAAATGGCGTCTGAAAGCGTAGATTCTGTTCCCGTAGAACCTTTTTGGCGTCGTTATATTCCCGTCGTTTTTTAAGAACCTCAGGGGCGTAATCGTGCTCCACGAAGACTTTTCTTTCTTGATGCATAAATCCTTTTTTCTGCCAAGCCCGTCTTACAACCTCTTGTTTTATTTTGAAATCGGAGAATCTTACCAACACTGAACGCGGGGGCGCCTCTGCCGCTGGCTTTGCGGCTAATGTACGATGGGCCTTTTCTATTTTCGAATCGGTGGTTTGTGGAATATCCAACTTCTCTCTCAATAAGGATTCCATGCATTCCGCCACTGTCTTGAAACTATCTTCAGCTCCTTCTTTCAGACCGTGAATTCTGATGTTATCTCGTCTCTGTCTTCCTTCTTGGTCGGTTAGCTTAGCCTCCAGCCTTGACTGTTTTCTGTGTAAATCCAGCATAGAATCTTCAAGCACTTTTATTCTTTCTTCAGCTTCCAAGATTTGGTTTTCGGCCTGGTCCATTCTGCTGTTCGTCCTTTTTAGATCCTCTCTGAATTCATAAAATTCGGCCCGAAATCATCGTAATTCATCAAATAACGATTTCAAGCTAACCTTTTTGTTAGGTAGGCCCAGCTCTTCGTCTCCTGAATGGAGGTCCTCGGGATCAGATTCTGCGGCCGCTGTGCGTCCTGACCTGGGGAATGTCAGTTTCTTCTGTTTTTGGTTACGCATGGTGTTTTTGTCTTTTGATTTTTATTCTTCCAAAAATCCGTTAAGTCTGATTTTGAAGATGTTTTCCTTGGATTGGATCTGGGAGGTTCAGCGTTAAGTTGCTATCACCATGGCGTCCAGACCGGAAGTCTAAATTTATCTAAATTTGAAACCATTTTCCTTAAATTTGTAATTTCCGCTTGTAAAATTGATTTTTCTTGGACATTTGAAACTTTATTATAAATTTGTGGGTTATTTTATGGCTAATTTTTATTTTTTAAATAAAATTACTGTTTTTTAATAAATTTGAAACAGATTGTGGTAAAATTTTGACTTTTTTTCCTTTAACAATTTACACTTTTGACCATAATTTTGCAGAGCCAGAACAGAATGAATGAATGAATGAATGAATTTATTTATTTCGGATAGTACATTACAGGTTAAAAGAAACTGTATAATATAACAACAAGGTCAAATTAGACAAAGACTCCTTCTACTATACAATTCCACGTGAGTTATCCGAAATGGGTGATGGCTGAAGCCGCAGCTTATATTGCCCACCCATATTCCATCCAAGAATTCAAAGGAGAAAAAAGAGAAAACAAGACAAGAGCGATTACAATTTAAAACAAGGCTAAGACAAAATGTGACTGAGAGAAAAAGAAAACTGAGCTAGTCTAAGTTAAGCGGTTACTATTCAAAAACAAATCTACGACATAGTGTCACAGAGAAAAAAAGAAAAAAAGAAAACTAAGCTACAACACAACACAGGCTGGAAATGTCAATCCTTATGTGAGTTTACATGTCGTCTTGTAAATATGTTTGGAGTATTTCTTCCTTTAGTTTTTGTTTAAATTGTCCAAGCTTTGTACATGATTTTAATTCAGGTCCAAAATCGTTCCATAATCTGACTCCTTGCACTGAAATACAGTGTTGCTTGGTGGTTGTTCTCACTGTAGGCTTTTGAAATATACATATTCCTCTGAAGTGATATCGTTTCTCCCTTGTTTGGAACAACTTTTGGATATTTGCGGGCAGTGATAGATTCTTCACTTTGAACATTATTATTGCGGTTTTAAAGTCAATCAGATCTTTCAACTTGAGAGTTTTTTGTTTAAGAAAAAGTGGGTTTGTTGGTTCCCTGTAAGCTGCTTTGTTGATTATTCTAATAGCTTATTATTATTATCTATTATTCTAATAGCGGATTTGTCCACACAGCTTCTGTGTGGACAAATCCGTTCCCACCAAGACCATACGGCGTCACTCAAACAACAAACCCTGGATCAACCCTGAGATAAAAACACTTCTGAGAGAGAAGAAGAGGATCTTCAGGTCGGGGAACAGGGAGATGCTGAAGTCCGTACAGAGGGAGCTGAGGAGAAAGATCAGAGAAGGCAAGGACAGCTTCAGGAAGAAGATGGAGGACAAGCTGCAACAGAGCGACATCAGCGGGGTCTGGAGAAACCTCAAAACCATCTCGGGGCTCCAGAATACCTCCCCCCAGGCCACGGGGGGCAGGGAGTGGGCGAACAACCTGAATCTGTTTTTCAATAGATTTGACCAACCGCCCTCCCCCCTGTCTGCACAACAACCACTGCTGCCTCTAAGAAATCAAGTCCTGCTGCCCACTCCCCACTCCACCGACACCCCCCCCACTCCCAACACACAGCCCCCCATCCTGACCCTGACCAAGACCCAGGTGAGGACGGAGCTGAGGAAGATCAAGGCGAGGAAGGCGTCGGGACCGGACGGCATCAGCGCAAAGCTCCTCAAGTCCTGTGCAGACCAGCTGTGTGGGATTGTGACGTATATCTTCAACATGAGCCTGAAACTGGGGAGGGTACCACAGCTGTGGAAAACATCTTGTGTGGTACCTGTACCAAAAACTTCCCACCCCAAAGACCTGAACAGCTACAGACCGGTGGCCTTGACGTCCCACTTGATGAAGACCCTGGAGAGACTGCTCCTTGCTCATCTCCGCCCCCTGGTGGAACCAGCGATGGATCCACTCCAGTTCGCCTACCAGCATGGCATTGGGGTGGAGGATGCGGTGATCTTCCTCCTTCACCGTTCTCTGTCCCACCTGGAGAAGCCCGGGAATATGGTGAGGATCATGTTCTTTGACTTCTCCAGTGCTTTCAACACCATCCAACCGATGATCCTGAAGGACAAGCTGCTGTGCGCAGGGGTGGACCAGCACCTGTCATCATGGATCCTGGACTACCTCACGAACCGGCCTCAGTTTGTGAGAACCCGGGACTGTGTTTCCGACACGATCATCAGTAGCACGGGGGCCCCCCAGGGAACGGTGCTGGCTCCCTTCCTGTTCACTCTTTATACTGCGGACTTCTCACACAACACAACACATTGCCATCTACAGAAGTTCTCTGATGACTCTGCGATCGTTGGTCTCATCTCCAACGGAGATGAAGCTGAGTACAGAGGGCTTATCCAGGACTTTGTGGACTGGTGCCATCGGAACTGCCTCCAGATCAACGCGAGGAAAACTAAGGAGCTGGTGGTGGACTGCCGCAGGCATGGGCAGCCCCTCACAGCACCAGTAAATATACAGGGAACAGACATCGAGATGGTGACATCCTATAAGTACCTGGGTATTCATCTGAACAATAAACTAGACTGGTCACACAATACTGACGCACTCTACAAGAAGGGACAGCGCAGGCTGTTCCTGCTGAGGAGACTCGGGTCTTTTGGTGTACAAGGGGCGCTGCTGAAGTCATTCTATGACACGGTGGTGGCATCAGCCATCACTTTTGGAGTGGTCTGCTGGGGCAGTGGCATTACTGCAGCCGATAGGAAGAGACTGAACAAACTGATTAAGAAAGCTAGCTCTGTCCTGGGGCAGCGCCTTGATCCAATGGAGGAGATAGGAGAGAGAAGGACGGTGGCTAAACTGTCATCTCTGCTGGAGTCAGAGTTCCACCCTATGCAGGACATACTGGATGCACTGAGGAGCTCATTTAGCAGCAGACTACATCATCCCAGGTGCACAACCGAGAGGTTTCGTAGGTCCTTCCTACCAACGGCTGTCAGACTGTACAACCTAAGCAGGGCTGCTCGCAGAGATAGCAAAAAGACGTAACAAACTAATAGTTTTTTTGAATGCAAAAGATGCAATAGACTTACACAATGGTCCTCTCCGGCATACAACTAGGAACATACCGGTCGCTATGGAGGGTGAGAATATGTATGGGCACATAATCATACCATGTAGGATAACTAAATAGACGGTTGTGCTGTTTCATCCCACCTAGCAACAATGCTCTGCACTGTGTGTGTTTATATATTTTCATATTTATTCCATCTAGCTACAATGCTCAGCACTGGGTGTGTTTATATTTATATATCTATATATTTATTCCATCTAGCTACAATGCTCCGCACTGTGTTTTTATATATCTACATATTATTCCATCTAGCTACATTGCTCCGCACTGTGTGTGTTTATATACTTGCATATTTATTCCACCTAGCTGCAATGCTCCGTACTGTGGGTGTTTATATATTTATATATTTATTCCATCCAGCTACAATGCTCTGCACTGTGTGTCTGTGTGTGTGTGTGTATATATACGTATATTTTATAGTAATATGTACATATGTGTATATTAGCTGCTCTTGCTTGCTTGTTTTTTTTTTTTGTTTTTTTTTTTTTCTTGCCTTCTGATTGTTGCTCTGAGTGTTGCTATCCCTGTGCTGTTGCAATCCTGGAATTTCCCCGTTGTGGGACTAATAAAGGCTTATCTTATCTTATCTTAGCTCTCTTTTGAAGCATAAAGAGTGGATATATGTTTGTTTTATATGTATTTCCCCATACTTCATTACAATATGTCATGTATGGGAGTATTAATGAATGGTACAAGGTGTATAGTGTGGGTTGATTCAGCAAATTTTTCACTCTGTGTAATATTGCAATTGATTTGGATACTTTACCTTTTATATAATTAATATGTGGCTTCCAACACAGTTTGTTGTCAATTATTACTCCAAGGAATTTAGTTTCGGATACCCTTTCAATCTCTACACCATTTACACTGAGTTTGGGTACTGGGTAGTTGTGATGGTTGTTAAAGACTATAAATTTTGTCTTGCTTAAATTGAGCGTTAATTTGTTTGAATCAAACCACAGTTTCAGCTTTCCTAATTCCTTTCCGAGTGTATCCAGAAGTTGTTCCAAATTGTTTCCACTGCATAGCAGATTAGTGTCATCAGCAAACAATATTAAGTCCATTTTTTCTGAAACTTTACATATATCATTTATATACATATTGAATAATAATGGTCCCAAAACTGAACCCTGTGGGACTCCACAGGTGACCTTCAGTAACTCTTGAGTTACAATAAAGCTCTGAGAACAATAAAGCCCCTTTTCCACTCGTACCTGTTTGGCCCTATTCATTTCGTTTCGGCACGCTTTGTAGGCTTTTCCATTAGGAACTGTAATGGTTTTGGTCCCAATTTTTCATGACTGCTTCAGAGTGGTTCTAAGTGTTCCATTCTGACCTGAAAATGTGACGTCAAAAGACTGCAGGCCACTGATTGATCTGGGCGTAACGTCATGAGAGTGACGTCTTAAGGCTGAATTACAGAATCTTGAGCCACCATTTGCAAAGATTTGTCCGTGAGCCACCAAGCAAGTGTCGGTATAAACAACAATGATAGAAAGGCTTCACAGAAATCAGATCCACAGAAGTCAACACTGCGGTCCAGCAGAGTTTTCTGTGCCTTTCGGCTGATTAGAGAATCCAAAGGGAACTAGACGGAGCCACCCGAATTGAATTTACGGCCAAGGAAGCACCCAACTTCAGCAGTTGAAAGCCATGATATTAGGATATAGAGGATGGTGAGTGATGGGATATTATGCATCTTTTATGTTATTTTTCCCAGCAGTGGAAAGTTCACTTTGAACAGACAACAGCATTGTCTCCTGTATGCAGACAATGAGCTAACTAGTTAGCCGTCAGTGCTAACTTTGTGCTCCGTGCTCTCCCTTGTATTTTGCGCTTGTGTCAACAACATCTGATGAAATAAGCTAGTGGTAATCCTGGTTAAAAAGGTGTTTTTTTAACATGTTGCACTTTCATACTGTGCATGTACTTAAGTTGTGTGTATTTTCGTTCTAGAGTCCGACCAGCATCTGCTTTGACACTGGCAATGCAGCACGACACAGTAATGCATTGTAGTGGTAAGTCATATTAAAGTTGCACACCCTGTGGTTTTTAGTAGTGCTGGACAAAGTACTCTAATCCTTTGCTTTTTAAGATAAAGTATAGATAAAGTGCCAAAACTAAAGTAGCACAATTTCCACCTAATATGAAAGGGACTGAACTGAGATTTATTTGATTTTGTGAATATTAATTACATAATAATTGAAAATGAATGGGACATCCAATATTAGCCACTGTTTAAGAACCGCTTGTTTATTTTTTTGTCAGATCACTTGTGTGATCCTTTGAGTTATATTCATAATAGTGTATCTTGCACTTTGGGGAATGGCAGTTGTTCAGTCACCATTATAATTTAGTTTATATGTGTAGTTTATAGTCTATCATCAATAAACACATGCAGTACTGTAACAGGACACATTACAAATATTTTAGACCCATTGTAGTGCATCCTTTTATATTTTAGCAATACAAGTACAAAACAATGCCTACACTTGAAACCAGGGCAAGAAGAGACACAACAGTGACAGAGCGGTGGCTAAACTTGTACAGTGGTACCTCTACTTACGAATTTAATTCGTTCCGGAAGAATTCTCGTAACGTGAAAAATTCGTAAGTAGAGGCGCGTTTTACATGTAAATGCCGTAATCCGTTCCAAGCCCCCAAAATTCGGGCATAAATTTTTTATAAATCGTAAAAACGCATCAAAACATGTAACAAATACATGTTACAATTAGATTACCGCACAATAAACATAAAATGAGAGTTTAAAATGAGAGAAAGAATAATAAAAGAGAAAGAATAATAAAAATTATGTTCATTTACCCTTTAACTGCTATCGTCGTCGACGTCGTCACCTTTTGCCTTCTTTGGTTCATGTTCTGATCCAAGGACGTTTGCTTTTGTCGGCTTGTAAGTGCTTCGTTTTGTTTTAATACCGTGCTGATCGTTGATGTATTACGGCCATATTCTTTGGCGAGATCAACCAAACGCATAAAGTTTTGGAAAAAAAAACAAAAACTTCGTGGCCAATGGGATACCAGGAAGATGCTAGGCGATAGCCAATGGCAGAGCAGCTACAGGTATGTTTACGTTCGGTAAACTACGGAAGCTGCGAGGAGCGCGTACTTTTTTGCCTTTCGTATCCTGAAATTTCGTTTGTAACTAGAGGCAATATTTTCCCGTTGAGGCGTCTCGTAACCTGAAAATTCCGTATGTAGAGACGTTCGTAAGTAGAGGTATCACTGTATTGGTAAAATAAATTTAATGATAATATTGATAAAAATTACATATTTTGACTGAGCGACTCCATACTCGGGGATGCACACCCTGAGTTAAAGTACTAGATTCCATTCAACTGAAGTTGTCAACTGATTCTGATTGCTGAGGCCACAGTAAAAACAAATGATTTTAAATGTAACCCAGCCCTTGCAAGTAACCCAGCCCTTGCAAAATCTACTTTACTGAAGCACAGTGTAGCGTCAGTCCCTTTGGCTCCAATCTATAAAATCACTCTTCACCTTAAAGAAATGGTTTCACCCAAACATCTGGTCAAGAATTGTTTCCTTCACCTAAGAACCACAGTTTAAAAACACATCCCATGGTAAAAGGGATGATAAGGATCCCATGTCTTGCCAGGAACGGATTAGTCTGCATTCATAAATCCCAGAACTTCCTCCCTAACCAGGCAGTTTTATGCTTCAAGAACTATTTGAAACCTTCCAGATACATTAGACCATATTCCACAGGTCTCTAGGAATTGTCCACAGCGCAACATTACCCCCTGGTGGACAACTCCAGAATATGTTCGCTGTTGCCTCTGCAAGCTGAACTGGGGTGGATGAATTTTTTTTTTTTAATTACTTATTTTGTACCCGTAGGTAGATTTGTTTTGCAGTCTGGTGACAAGCCACCAGCTGCCGGTCGCTGCGTGCGCAAGCGCCCCCGTATCCCTAACCTGCATGTTTTTGTTATGTGGGAGGAAACCGGAGAAATCCCGGAGTAAACCCACGCAACACGGGGAGAACATGCAAACTCCACACAGATCACTGTTGGTCGGGGGCAGGGATCGAACCCACGATCTCACGATCCCTGTGATCCCCCGGCCGAGGGTAAACTGTGCTGCCACAGTGCTAACCACTGCGCCACCGTGCAGCCAAAAAGAAATTGTTAAAAGAAATTTGTTAAAAGAAATGATTTTCTTTTAACAAAAACTCTCAATTCTCAGATTATTTTCTTTTTCAGGACACCCTAGAAAATCATTCTGGTTTGAAATGTTTCATTAATCATTGGTTTAAATGTATTGCATGTTTGGAAATGCTTACATGAACCTTATATTAATGCATGTTAATTATAGAAGGACAAGTTTATGAAAGTGCATGTTCAATGTAGCAAGAATGAAAATGAGTCATGAATCACTTACGTTAGTTTAGCTTACACACATAAAATGAATTTTCATTTTAATCAAGATTTGTTTCATCCTATTGGAAAAGCATTCCCAAGTCATCTGAATGGCTCAGCCAATCACCAGCCAGTCTCTGTTGGACAATGCCCCCTTTCATTCTGTTGGCCGGTTACAGACAAAGGACTGCTTTCTTATTGGACCAGAGTTCATTCAATTCTCCCGCGATGGGAGACAATTGGTTCCCTTTCATGTCAAGTTTTTCCCCTGAAAAAACTACTCAGTTTAAGTGAGGAACACCCTAGTTCAGGCAGTTATTTCTTTCTGAAAGTTTGTCTAAATTGTCTGTCCTGCCTCGAATTCTCTTTCCTTTAAACGTCTGGGAAAAATACTTTTTCTTCTGTTTTGAGCTCAAACTTCTCTTTTATATGGAGTGAAACTCCGTGTTCAGACTTTTTTTTCGATTTTATTCTGTTAAACTTTTTCTATTGATTTTCCTTAACTCACCGTGTTTTAAAGTGGACTGATCGTTTTTCCTCACACTGGAAGCTATTTTTGCCAATCTCCACGACATCTGAAGAACTAGGATTTCGTGGATGGAACTGTTTTACATCCATTTTTCCTTCAGCCTGTGGTTCTTGTTGGCCGGAGGACATCCCAAAGTTGTAGGCCAGGGAAGGACCTGTTGCCTAGGAAAAGACATCACCTACCCAGGGGTCAGCCGCCCACTCTACTGCCGTCTCCACTCTACGGACCCCAGCTGCTGAGTCTGTAAACTAGAACCGCTGCAACGATTGGAAAGGACTGCGGGCAGTCTTTCTTCCTTTTTGCCATCTGCTGGCGTTCAAGATCATTGCTGAACTCTGAAGACAGAGCTGTTTGTAAGCCAGACTCCAACTTCTTATTTGCTGGGCTAAATGTGGTCTTATTGTAATTGAATATGACCAATTTTTCATGTTAAGTTAGTCCATAAGCTACGATAGGAGCTACAGTATAAAGCTGATGGAAAAATAATGTCCTTTTCAATAGCTTACGTTTTTACTTTTTAGAGTAACCCAGAGTTTCTTTTTCCATATAATCTGCTTTCATAGTTTTCTTCATAAAATTTGCATCCAATTTCCTTCATATTTTGGTTATAGTTATTTCAGTCGCCTTTTTCATCGCAGTTACAAATTCACACTAAGGTTTCCTTGGTTCCACAAATGTGATTACACTCTTTTGCTCAATAATCAGTTACAAGTTGAATGTGATGCTTGATACTTTATCATTTCACCTTACCAACAAGTCCGTTGAATGTAATGTCATTTAATCTGAGTCTGGTAATTAAAACTGTCAACGATATATGGAAGTTTCTGTTGATTTCTTTTTCCTGTGTCTGTTTCTGAAGTCACCCAGGAGAATTCTTGAATATTTGAGACTGATTGATTGAAGGTATAAAGATAAGTTATTAATAAATTGTCCAAGTTTTGGACTAGTGCACCAAAAACGAGTTTTTCCGGTGTGTGCATGGACCTGAAGCAAGCCTTCGTTTCTACACACACCTCTAGGTATAAATTAAATAATCTTTGTCCCTAATAACCAATTTTCCCTACAGCATTCATTCATTCATTCATCTTCTTCCGCTTAATCCTTTTCGGGTCGTGGGGGGGCTGGAGCCTATCCCAGCATCTTTGGGCGAGAGGCAGGGTACACCCTGGACAGATCGCCAGTCCATCGCAGGGCCAACACAGAGAGACAGACAACCATTCACTCTCACAGTCATACCTAAGGACAATTTAGAATCCCCAGTTGATGCCATTTAACCTAACTTGCATGTTTTTGGCATATGGGAGGAAACCGGAGAAATCCCGGAGTAAACCCACGCAGACACTGAGAGAACATGCAAACTCCACACAGATCACTGTTGGTCGGGGGCTGTGATCGAACCCAGGATCCCCCGGCCAAGGGTGAGTTGCTGTGCTGCTGCAGTGCTAACCACTCCGCCACCGCGCTGCCCTTTCCCTACAGCAGCTACATGAAAATTGTGGTTAAATACAACAACAGAGTTCTTCTTTGTCACATTCCACCACTGGCTTCTAGCAACAAATGTACAGGTACAGCTCAAAAAATTAGAAATCATGAAAAAGTTAAATATTTTTTGTCACTCATTTCAGTAAGTGAAACCCAAATATTATATAGATTCATTACACAGAGTGATATATTTCAAGTGTTTATTTATTTTAATTTTGATGATTATGGCTTACAGCCCATGAAAACCCCAAATTCAGTTTCTTAAAAAATTAATATTACATAAAATTAATTAAAAAAAATAGTTTTTAAATACAGATGTGGACCAACTGAAAAGTGTGTCCATGTACACACTCAGTACTTGGTCGGGCTCCTTTTGGATTAATTACTGTATCAATGTGGCGTGGCATGGAGGTGATCAGCCTGTGGCACTGCTGAGGTGTCCAGGTTGCTTTGGTAGTGACCTTCAGCTCGTCTGCATTGTTGGGTCTGGTGTCTCTCATCTTTCTCTTGACAATACTCCATAGATTCTCTATGGGGTTTAGGTCAGGAGAGTTTGCTGGCCAATCAAACACAGTGACGCCATGGCCATTAAACCAGGTTTTGTTACTTTTGGCAGTGTGTGTGTGTGTGGGGGGGGTGCCAAGTCCTGCTGGAAAATGAAATCAGCTTCTCCATAAAGCTTGTCAGCAGAGGGAAGCATGAAGTGCTCTAAAATTTCCTGGTAGACGACTGCACTGATTTTGGTCTTGATAAAACACAGTGGACCAACACCAGCAGATGACATGGTTCCCCAAATCATCACTGACTGTGGAAACTTCACACGAAACCTCAAGCAACTCGGATTCTGTGCCTCTCCACTCTTTCTCCAGACTCTGAGACTTTGATTTACAAATTAAATGCAAAATTTACTTTTATCTGAACAGAGGTCATCTGCTGGTGTTTGTCCACTGTGTTTTATCAAGACCCAAAGTCAGCACCATCGTCTACCAGGAAATTTTAGAGCACTTCATGCTTCCCTCTGCTGGCAAGCTTTGTGGAGAAGCTGATTTCATTTTTTTTTTTTTTTTGATTTTGTATACTTTATTGATCCCCAGAGGGGAAATTGAGGGCATCCACCTGGATGGATGAAGCAGCCACGGTACGGCGCTATCCCTTAACCATTCACACACACATTCACACCTCGGGCCACTTTAGAGTCTCCAGTTAACCTAACCTGCATGTTTTTGGCATGTGGGAGGAAACCGGAGAAATCCCGGAGTAAACCCACACAGATACGGGGAGAACATGCAAACTCCACACAGATCACTGTTGGTCAGGGGCTGGGATCGAACCAGGGATCCCATGGCCAAGGGTGAGTTGCTGTGCTGGTGCAGTGCTAACCACTGCGCCACCGCACCGCCCAGCAGGACTTGGCACCCCCCCCCCCCCCCAAACACTGCCAAAAGTATCAAAACCTGGTTTAATGACCATGGCATCACTGTGTTTGATTGGCCAGCAAACTCTCCTGGCCTAAACCCCAAAGAGAATCTATGGAGTATTGTCAAGAGGAAGATGAGAGACCAGACCCAACAATGCAGACGAGTTGAAGGTCACTATCAAAGCAACCTGGACCTTCATAACACCTCAGCAGTGCCACAGGCTGATCACCTCCATGCCACGTCACATTCATACAGTAATTAATTCAAAAGGAGCCCCGACGAAGTACTGAGTATGTACAGTGGGGCAAAAAAGTATTTAGTCAGTCACCAATTGTGCACGTTCTCCCACTTCAAAGATGAGAGAGGTCTCCAATTTTCATCATAGGTATACCTCAACTATGAGAGACAAAATGAGAAAAAAAAAATCCAGAAAATCACATTGTCTGATTTTTAAAGAATTTATTTGCAAATTATGGTGGAAAATAAGTATTTGGTCACCGACAAACAAGCAAGATTTCTGGCTCTCACAGACCTGTAACTTCTTCTTTAAGAGGCTCCTCTGTCCTCCACTCATTACCTGTATTAATGGCACCTGTTTGAACTCGTTATCAGTATAAAAGACACCTGTCCACAACCTCAAACAGTCAGACTCCAGACTCCACTATGGCCAAGACCAAAGAGCTGTCAAAGGACACCAGAAACAAAATTGTAGACCTGCACCAGGCTGGGAAGACTGAATCTGCAATAGGTAAGCAGCTTGGTGTGAAGAAATCAACCGTGGGAGCAGTTATTAGAAAATGGAAGACATACAAGACCACTGATAATCTCCCTCTATCTGGGGCTCCACGCAAGATGTCACCCCGTGGGGTCAAAATGATCACGAGAACGGTGAGCAAAAATCCCAGAACCACACGGGGGGACCTAGTGAATGACCTGCAGAGAGCTGGGACCAAAGTAACAAAGGCTACCATCAGTAACACACTACGCCGCCAGGGACTCAAATCCTGCAGTGCCAGACGTGTCCCCCTGCTTAAGCCAGTACATGTCCAGGCCCGTCTGAAGTTTGCTAGAGAGCATTTGGATGATCCAGAAGAGGATTGGGAGAATGTCATATGGTCAGATGAAACCAAAATAGAACTTTTTGGTAAAAACTTAACTTGTCGTGTTTGGAGGAGAAAGAATGCTGAGTTGCATTCAAAGAACACCATACCTACTGTGAAGCATGGGGGTGGAAACATCATACTTTGGGGCTGTTTTTCTGCAAAGGGACCCGGACGACTGATCCGTGTAAAGGAAAGAATGAATGGGGCCATGTATCGTGAGATTTTGAGTGAAAACCTCCTTCCATCAGCAAGGGCATTGAAGATGAAACGTGGCTGGGTCTTTCAGCATGACAGTGATCCCAAACACACCGCCCGGGCAACAAAGGAGTGGCTTCGTAAGAAGCATTTCAAGGTCCTGGAGTGGCCTAGCCAGTCTCCAGATCTCAACCCCATAGAAAATCTTTGGAGGGAGTTGAAAGTCCGTGTTGCCCAGCGACAGCCCCAAAACATCACTGCTCTAGAGATCTGCATGGAGGAATGGGCCAAAATACCAGCAACAGTGTGTGAAAACCTTGTGAAGACTTACAGAAAACGTTTGACCTCTGTCATTGCCAACAAAGGGTATATAACAAAGTATTGAGATGAACTTTTGTTATTGACCAAATACTTATTTTCCACCATAATTTGCAAATAAATTCTTTAAAAATCAGACAATGTGATTTTCTGGATTTTTTTTTTTCTCATTTTGTCTCTCATAGTTGAGGTATACCAATGATGAAAATTGGAGACCTCTCTCATCTTTTAAGTGGGAGAACGTGCCCAATTGGTGGCTGACTAAATACTTTTTTGCCCCCACTGTACATGAACATATTTTTCAGTCGGTCCACATTTGTATGAAAAACAATTTTTTAAATTAATTTTACATAATATTCTAATTTTTTGAGAAACTGAATTCGGGGTTTTCATGGGCTGTAAGCCATAATCATCAAAATTAAAATAAACACTTTAAATATATCACTCTGTGTGGAATGAATCTATATAATATATGGGTTTCACGTTCTGAAATGAGTGACAAAAAATATTGAGCTTTTTCATGATATTCTAGTTTTTTGAGATGTACTTGTATTTCCCAAATATGTTTTAAACTTGTTTTAATTAACCACCACCCATTTCTGTCTTTCGTCTAGGCAAGAGGAAAACGATCCACCCCAAACTGGACCTTGCATCACTGTTTACAGAGATGCAGGCTGAAGATCTGGTGAACCGGGACCAGTGTGAGTGGCACATCCAGTTGCTTATCAGTGAGGCAGCGTGGCCGGCATGTGTGACCCATTTTAAGTTTTTTTTTTTTTTTTTTACAATTTGAATTCTGCACATTCTAAATAATCTGGAATTTGCTGCTGATTGTAATAAACAATTTAGTGGCTTATGTGTTTGCATAATGATTTTCTATTTTGTCTGTTAAGACACTGGTGGGAAAACAGTCAACAGTACAAACCATTTATCAGTGACTTTGAAAATAATGGCTCATTTTTAAGAAAAAGTAACCAAAAACAATATTTTATTTACTTAAGATTGTATTGTTGGATGTACCACTGCAGAAGACACTGCACACTTTAGTGACAGTACCAGTATATGGAGGAATTCTGGGCCATATTACCATCTGGATTTCCTAATAATGGGTTAGGGCAGGGAGGGCAGCACGGTGGCAGAGTGGTTAGCACTGTGGCAGCACAGCAACTCGCCCTTGGCTGGAGGATCCTGGGTTCGATCCCAGCCCCCGACCAACAGTAATCTGTGTGGAGTTTGCATGTTCTCCCCGTGTCTGCGTGGGTTTACTCCGGGATTTCTCCGGTTTCCTCCCACATGCCAAAAAAACATGCAAGTTAGGTTAATTGGCATCAAACTGGGGATTCTAAATTGTCCTTAGGTATGACTGTGAGAGTGAATGGTTGTGTGTCTCTCTGTGTTGGCCCTGCGATGGACTGGCGATCTGTCCAGGGTGTACCCTGCCTCTCGCCCAAAAGATGCTGGAATAGGCTCCAGCCCCCCCGCGACCCGAAAAGGATTAAGCGGAAGATGGATGGATGGATGGATTAGGGCAGGGGCGTCCGATCATGTGCTATGGAGGGCCAAGACCCTGCAGGTTTTCTCTTCTACCCAGTCTCTTCAGTAGGTGTTTTTGCTGATCAGCAGTCAGTGGAATCTGCTGTTGAAGACACTAGTTGGAGGTAAAACCTGCAGTGTCTTTGAGTTAGGGTTTAATGAGATTTAACATGTTAACACAAACTGCTTTATGGCTCATAATTGTGTTGACAGACTTACACCAAACCAAAAGTGATTTCTCAAACTGCTGGATTGTTCTTAGACAGCTTTTCCAATGTTTTAGTATTTAATTTATGTCACTTGGTGGTAACCTTAACAAATAAAACAAAAGTGGAGACATCTGCAAAAGTACAAAGGTTTATTGTCAAAATTCCTAGTGCAATACTAAATGATTACATGTATAGTACATTGTTGATGCAGAATATACAGTATATTTATACAGTATATGTGTATATCCAGTAGATCCATGTAACCTTGTGACTGCATTATTTTAATTGCTTTTAATCCTAGTTCAAGTTTGTTTTGGCATAAAATGCATCATAATTGTTAAATATATCTTATTATACCTAACTCAGGACTGTTTACCTGTTGAAATATATATTTTATGAATAATATAACCCCATAACTACAATATGGCACCTGGTGATCAAGTTTTGGCAGCTGATCACTTTTTGCCAAGACACTACCAGCTGGAGCAGGTACATCCCATGATGTCTCAACAGTCTCTCTGTGATTTTCACACAGGAAGCTAAATGTTTCTTCAGACATTCTGAAGTTCTGTAACCACTGAGTGTTTGTGAAGCTGGGGTGACATCACCGGGAGCCTGTGTTTAACGCCCAGACCGACGGTTTGAAACAATAATTTTGCCACAAGAGAGCCATCTGAAACACACACAGAATCAGAATCAGATTTATTGCCATTGTTCATGTGATACACAAACTAGGAATTTGTCTCGGTGCCATGCTGCAACATTAAAAACATAATGAGAAAAAGGGATAAACTAAAAAACTAAAGGACTAGAAACGCGCAATAAGTGTAGAAAAATAAGTAATAATAATAATAATACTAGTAATAATGAGTAGTACTAGTCAAGGCAGTTTTTTAAAAAATTAGCATGTAGCAGATAATGTGAAGTACCACATAGTGCAGTCAATAATGCAACAGAAAAACAGTGATGATTGACATGAGTCTGGTTGAGCTGCTGTACATAGTGCACGAGAGTCAAAAGTCACTTAGTGTTCAGCAGTCTGATGGCAGAGGGGAAAAAGCTGTTCATGTGCCGGGAGGTTTTAGTCCGAATGGACCGAAGTCTTCTACCTGAGGGGAGGGGGGCAAACAGCACGTGACCAGGATGTGAAGGATCGGCTATGATCCGGCCAGCACGCCTCCGGGTCCTGGAGATGTACAGGTCCTGGAGAGATGGGAGCTTGCAGCCGGTCACCTTCTCAGCAGTGCGCACGACACGCTGCAGCCTTAGTCTGTCCCTGGCAGTGGCTCCTGCGTACCACACAGTTATGGAGGAGGTGAGGATGGACTCGATGATGGCCGTGTAGAACTGCACTAACATCTTGGTGGGTAGCTTGAGCTTCACACACAGGATACTTATTTTAGTACCTAATAGTGTTAACTTGCCGACATTACAATGCAGTACGGCGGACTTAAAGCAAAGTAGCATTTGCAATCATTAGCTTACCTTCATATGTGTTGTAGTTTGGATCCTTACGTCTTCCGCCTTATACTGCTCTATGGCTTCCTAAACGCTCCAGTACTTTTCCAGAGTGTTATCTCGCCACCTGTAGCCTTCTCTGGCTCATCTTTTTTACCTTTACTCTGGCAAAAAAGCCAGAGACTGAACAGTCGCCTTGTATTCTGCCATCTTGTGTTTTGCCTGTGATGCTTGTTTTACGTCACGGGAGGGTTGCGCCGCCCTTGTAAAAAAAAAAAAAAAATTAAAAAAAAAATCCCACCCACCTTGAGTGGTACTCTGGTGTAATGGATACAAAACAGTACTGAACTGAATAAAACCATATTGTGGTGTTCTGGACTATATAGGTACTAGTGGAAAAGGGGCTTAATTTAATTCTGATTTCAAAGAAAAAAAATTAATAAAATTATATTTAATGAAATAAATCAACTTAAATGACCAAAGATGCAGTTATTTCTGTTAAAATATTTCTATATATTTATAGTTTTTTTGAATTCTCACGACCCAGACAGCAGGAAAAACCTCCTTTATTTTGAAATCCAAATGTTGGCACGTTGTTTGAAGGCTGTTGAAGGATTAAAGTCATTGACTTTATGAATTTCAGTCATCTTAACTTGCCAGGTACAGCGATTCAGTCACTCTGGTCTTTCCCGTTTCCAGCAGGTTAAAACCACCATCAATGCCTCCACTGCTTACATATCTCTTCTGCTTTTTTCCGTGTTTAAAGTACTTGAATATGCTCATGTTTCTCTCGGAGAGCAACGCTAAAACACACTCTGCCTCCTGATTGGAACGCTCATGTGAACAGAGCGCTTCTGAACACCGCACGGATGATGGTCATGCACGTTGTTCATGTGTGTGCTTGCGGACCGTCATATTTTTTTCTTAAGTTTATATTTCTTTGGCGTGGCCTGGTCCACTCAGAGGTTGGTTCTGGGCCGCATGTGGCCTGTGGGCCGCTAATTGAATTGACCTGGTTTATATCGTATATAAAATGCACATACCCCCATTGATTCAGTAAAGCTCCTACCTCACCACTACTTGTTAGGACCCCGTCTCTTCCCCGCAGTGCATGACTGTGTGCAGCGGAACAGCTGTGGTGGGTGGCTAGGCTTCAGTCCAGTGGATGCTAATGCTAACTCCAAACTGCCGGTTCACATAGCTGCTACTCCTGTTTACCAGGGACGTGGGACCATTTTTCATCGTGCCGCATCAGAGAGGTTAGTTCGCTAACCTTGTTTTAATAGGAGGTAACTCACGTTAACTCTGTCTAATTATGAAATGCTAAATGACGATGCTAAGTTGTGCTAATTGGAAACATGTAGCAGACCATGAGGTTTTTTTTTTTTTTTGGTTTAAACTACTCAGGTTCCCGTTCAGGTTACTTTATTTGTACCCGTAGGTAGATTTGTTTTGCAGTCAGGTGACATCCTTTTAGACACATATTTACAAACCACAACTACTTTCAGCATGAACACAAACACAGGCACACATGAAGCTGACTACAAACACGATGAAAATACTCAAGGCTCCACCAATCAGGACATAAGACAAAGAGATAAGAGAAAAACAAAGAGAAGAGAGAAGGGTCATATTAAAACGGTTAAAAACTAAGTCAGAGAGATTAAAAACTCAATAAAAATCTAAAACCCAATAAAACATTTAAAACCCAAATAAAAAAACCTACAAAAATAAATATAAAATAAAATTCATAAATAGATAACTAAATTATGTGCAATATATTGCTACATCTTGTTCAACTCTTTGACAGCAGCAGGAACAAAGCTGTTTTTGTAACGCTGGGTTTTACATTTTGGGACAACAAACCTCCGTCTGGAGGGAAGAAGCTGAAAGTGGCAGTGCAAAGGGTTGGAGTCATCATTTAAAATGGAGGTAGCCATCCTCTGTACCTGTCTGGTGTACAGGGATGTCAGGCTCAGCTGTGACTCACGAAGAAAACGACTGGACCACTTAACTACTTGGTCTAAGGATTTCCTCTGTTTCAGTTTTATCTGACCAAACCATGACACTAAAGAAAAGGATAAAACAGATTCAATAAAAGCCCAATAAAACATTGTCATTATGGGTCAGTCAATTTGAAAGTGTGTAAGTTTCCTTAAACAATGCAAATGTTGCTGACCCTTTTAAGATAAGATAAGATAAGCCTTTATTAGTCCCACAATGGGGAAATTCCAGGATTGCAACAGCACAGGGATAGCAACACTCAGAGCAATAATTAAGAAGATAAGAAAAATAAAAATAAGAGCAGTGAATATACATACGTACACATAAATATATAAATATACTGTATATACACAGTGCAGAGCATTGTAGCTAGATGGAATAAACAGCATAACCGTCTACTTAGTTATCCTACATAGTATGAATATGTACCCATACATATTGTCACCCTCCGTAGCGACTTGACTTTTTTATGTTGTGGTTTTTTTTTGTTTTTTTTTGCTGTTCTCCTCTGGTTCAGGAAATATTTAACTTATTGATGTTTATTTTTTATTGATATATGATTTAGAAAAAACCCCTGAAATCAAGAATCAAGTCTGAAATGCACATTACAAAACTATTTTATAACACTGCAAAATTATGAGGGAAAATGGTACATATAAAAAAAAAAGAGATGGTCCTTTTTATATGATTATCTAAACTGTAGATTTTACAGAAAATGTATATTGTGATATACAGTGGTGTGAAAAAGTGTTTGCCCCCTTCCTGATTTCTCATTTTTTGTATGTTTGTCACACTTAAATGTTTCAGATCATCAAACAAATTTAAATATTAGACAAAGATAACACAAGTAAACACAAAATGCAGTTTTTAAATGAAGGTGTTTATTATTAAGGGGGAAAAATGCCCTGTGATGGACTGGCGATCTGTGCAGGGTGTACCCTGCCTCTCACCCAAAGATGCTGGGATAGGCTCCAGCCCCCCCCCCCCCCCCGCAACCCAAAAAGGATTAAGCGGAAGAAGATGGATGGATGGAAAAATCCAAACCTACATGGCCCTGTGTAAAAAAAGATTGCCCCTCCATGTTAAAACATAAATTAACTGTGGTTTATCACACCTTTGGAAAGCTGAGTTCAATTTCTCTAGCCACACTCAGGCCTGATTACTGCTTCACTTGTTCTCAATCAAGAAGTCACTTAAATAGGACCTGCCTGACAAAGTGAAGTAGACCAAAAGATCCTCAGAAGCTAGACATCATGCTGCGATCCAAAGAAATTCAGGAACAAATGAGAAACAAAGTAATTGAGATCTGTCAGTCTGGAAAAGGTTATAAAGCCATTTCTAAAGCTTTGGGAATCCAGCAAACCACAGTGAGAGCCATTATCCACAAATAGCGAAAACATGGAACAGTGGTAAACCTTCCCAGGAGTGGCCGGCCAACCAAAATTACCCCAAGAGCGCAGCGACGACTCATCCAAGAGGTCACAAAATACCCCACAACAAAATCCAAAGAATTGCAGGCCTCACTTGCTTCAGTTATGGTCAGTGTTCATGACTCCACCATAAGAAAGAGACTGGGCAAAAATGGCCTGCATGGCAGAGTTCCAAGATGAAAGCCACTGCTGAGTAAAAAGAACATAAATGCTCGTCTCAGTTTTGCCAGAAAACATCTTGATGATCCCCAAGACTTTTGGGAAAATAGTGGTGGCTCAGTTGGTAGAGCATCCGCCCCACACCTGGGAGGCAGGGGTTCAAATCCCGGCCGGGTCATGCCGAAGACCACATAAAAGTGGAACTTCCTGCCGTCCAGCTTGGTGCTGAGCAATAATGGAATGGAGGAGGGAAATCTGTGGTGGCGCCTTGCATTAGATAAGATAAGATGAGCCTTTATTAGTCCCACAATGGGGAAATTCCAGGATTGCAACAGCATAGGGATAGCAACACTCAGAGCAACAATCAGAAGGCAAGAAAAAAACAAGAGCAGCTAGTATACATATGTACATATATATATATATATATATATATATAGACACACAGTGCGGAGCATTGTGGTTGGTGGATGTGCAGCAGAAAGTTTAAGCTCTCTCTCCGCGGATGCGGCGGGCCAGCTGGATGTCTTTGGGCATGATGGTGACCCTCTTGGCGTGGATGGCGCACAGGTTGGTGTCCTCGAAGAGACCCACCAGGTAGGCCTCGCTGGCCTCCTGCAGAGCCATGACGGCGGCGCTCTGGAAGCGCAGGTCGGTCCTGAAGTCCTGAGCAATCTCCCTCACCAGGCTCTGGAAGGGCAGCCCACGGATGAGCAGCTCTGTGGACCTCCGGCAGCGACGGATCTCTCTCAGAGCCACGGCACCGGGCCTGCAACGGTGAGGCCTCCTCACTCCGCCGGCGGCCGGAGCGCCTTTTCGAGCAGCCTTGGTGGCCAGCTGCTTCCTGGGGGCTTTTTCTCCAGTAGATTTACGGGCGGTCTGCTTGGTTCTTGCCATCGCTCTTTATTATTCTGTCTTATATTTCCTGCATGCCGCCCAAACTCCAGCCCGGCACCCGCGTCGCTCCCGCTTCAGCTCTCCTGGTATGTCGAGCCTCTCCGTTAGCACCGGGTGGCGGCCGAGTGCTAGCTAGCTCCTCCCCGCTGCATCATCTCCCACTGTAAACAGAGGCTCCGTCCGCCGACTCGGGAGACTCCCGGGCGCGATCTGTGTGTCCGTGATACACATAGAGTGAAAGGTGTGCCGGATCAGAAAGCCATCACTGGATCAGAAAGAAGAAGGAAGATAAAAAGACTCAGAATTGAGCCGCTGTTGCAAAAGACAACTAACTCGTGTGGCGCCGGAACCGGCGTATGGCATGGCAGCAGCCCTCTGATTCTACACTTGGGGTGTGTGTGATTAACACAGTAGACAGGTAAAGCACAATCTCGTTCTACTGTACATGATTGGTTGTACAGTTGAATGGCAATAAAGGGTGATTTAATTTAATTGATTTAATTTAAAATATGGTGGTGGTAGTGTGATGGTCTGGGGCTGTTTTGCTGCTTCAGGACCTGGAAGAGTTGCTGTGGTAAATAGAACCCTGAATTCTGCTGTCTAGCAAAAAATCCTGAAGGAGAATGTCCAGCCATCTGTTTGTGACCTTAAGTTGAAGCGCACTTGGGTTCTGCAGCAAGATAATGATCAAAAGCACACCAGCAAGTCCACCTCTTTGTCACACTTGAATGTTTCAGATCATCAAAAAAAAATTTAATATTAGTCAAAGATACCACAAGTAAACACAAAATGCAGTTTTTAACTGAAGGTGTTTCTTATTAAGAGAAGAAAAAAATCCAAACCTGCGTGGGCCTGTGTGGAAAAAGTGATTGCCCCCTAAACCTAATAACTGGTTGGACCACCATGAGCAGCAACAACTGCAATAAAGCATTTGCATTTGGCAGTGAGTCTTTTATAGCACTGTAGAGGAATTTTGGCCCACTCATCTTTGCAGAATTGTTGTAATTCAGCCGCATTGGAGGGTTTTCAAGCATGAACCACCTTTTTCAGGTCATGTCATACCATCTTAATCAGATTCAGGTCAGGACTTTGACTAGGCCACTCCAAAGGCTTCATTTTGTTTTTCTTAAGCCATTCAGAGGTGGACTTGCTGGTGTGTTTTGGATCATTGTCCTGCTGCAGAACCCAAGTGTGCTTCAGCCTGAGGTCACAAACAGATAGCCGGACATTCTCCTTCAGGATTTTTTGGTAGACAGCAGAATTCATGGTTCCATTTACCACAGCAAGTCTTCCAGGTTCTGAAGCAGCAAAATAGTCCCAGACCATCACACTACCACCACCATATTTTTCTGTTGGTATGATGTTCCTTTTCTTAGAGTTTGTGTTACTTTTACGCAGAATGTAATGGGACACACACCTTCCAAAAAGGTCACCGTTTGGCTCGTCAGTCCAGAGTATCTTGCCAAAAGTCTTGGGGATCATCAAGATGTTTTCTGGCAAAACTGAGATAAGCCTTTATGTTCTCTTTGCTCAGCAGTGGTTTTCGTCTTGGAACTCTGCCATGCAGGCCATTTCTGCCCAGTCTCTTTCTTATGGTGGAACACTGACCTTAACTGAGGCAAGTGAGGCCTACAGTTCTTTGGATGTTGTTGTGGGGTCTTTTGTGACTTCTTGGATGAGCCGTGGCTGCACTCTTGGGGTAATTTTGTTCGGCTGGCCACTCCTGGGAAGAGTCACCACTGTTCCATGTTTTCACCATTTGCGGATAAAGGCTCTCACCGTGGTTCGCTGGAGTCCCAAAGCTTTAGAAATGGCTTTATAACCTTTTCCAGACTGATAGATCTCAATTACTTTGTCATTTGTTTCTGAATTTCTTTGGATGACAGCATGATGTCTCGCTTTTGAGGATCTTTTGTCTACTTCACTTGTCAGGCAGGCCCTATTTAAGTGATTTCTTGATTGAGAACAAGTGTGGCAGAAATCAGGCCTGAGTGTGGCTAGAAAAATTGAACTCCGCTTTCTAAAGAGGTGATAAATGACAGTTAATTTATGCTTTAACAGGACGGGCAATCACTTTTTCACACAGGGCCATGTAGGTTTGGTTTTTTTTCCCCTTAATAATAAATATCTTCATTTAAAAACTGCATTCTATGTTTACTTGTGTTATCTTTGTCTAATATTTAAATTTGTTTGATGATGGGAGCAGCTCTGCGATCCACATGGTGAGGACATCGATGGCCTCACTCACACCATCATGGACTACATCAACTTCTGTGTGGACAACACCGTACCCACCAAGACCATATGGTGTTGCTCGAACAACAAACCCTGGATCAACCCTGAGATTAAAACACTTCTGAGAGAGAAGAAGAGGATCTTCAGGTCGGGGAACAGGGAGATGCTGAAGTCCGTACAGAGGGAGCTGAGGAGGAAGATCAGAGAAGGCAAGGACAGCTTCAGGAAGAAGATGGAGGACAAGCTGCAACAGAGCAACATCGGCGGGGTCTGGAGAAACCTTAAAACCATCTCTGGGCTCCAGAATACCTCCTCACAGGCCACAGGGGGCAGGGAGTGGGTGAACAATCTGAACCTGTTTATTAATAGGTTTGACCAACCGTCCTCCACCCCCCCCCCCCCCAACTGCACACCAACCACTGCTGCCTCTAAAGTCATCGAGACCTGCTGTCCACACCCCACTCCGCCAACACCTCCCCACTCCCAGCACACAGCCCCCCAACCTGACCCTCACTAAGACCCAGGTGAGGACGGAGCTGAGGAAGATCAAGGCGAGGAAGGCGTTGGGACCGGACGGCATCAGCACAAAGCTCCTCAAGTCCTGCGCAGACCAGCTGTGTGGGATTGTGGAGCACATCTTCAACCTGAGCCTGAAACTGAGGAGGGTACCACAGCTGTGGAAAACATCTTGTGTGGTACCTGTACCAAAGTCTTCCCACCCCAAAGACCTGAACAGCTACAGACCAGTGGCCCCGACGTCTCACATGATGAAGACCCTGGAGAGACTGCTCCTTGCTCACCTCCGCCCCCTGGTGGGACCAGCGATGGATCCACTCCAGTTCGCCTACCAGCATGGCATTGGGGTGGAGGATGCAGTGATCTTCCTCCTTCACCGTTCCTTGTCCCACCTGGAGAAGCCCGGGAACGCGGTGAGGATCATGTTCTTTGACTTCTCCAGTGCTTTCAACACCATCCAACCGATGATCCTGAAGAACAAGCTGCTGTGCGCAGGGGTGGACCATTACCTGTCATCATGGATCTTGGACTACCTCACTAACCGGTCACAGTTTGTGAGAATCCGGGATTGTGTGTCTGACACAATCATCGGTAGCACAGGGGCCCCCCAGGGAACGGTCTTGGCTCCCTTCCTGTTCACCCTTTATACTGCGGACTTCTCACACAACACAACACACTGCTATCTACAGAAGTTCTCTGACGACTCTGCGATTGTCAGCCTCATCTCCAACGGAGATGAAGCTGACTACAGAGGACTTATCCAGGACTTCGTGGACTGGTGCCATCAGAACTGCCTCCAGATCAACATGAGGAAAACTAAGGAGCTGGTGGTGGATTGCCGCAGGCAAGAACAACCCCTCACAGCACCAGTAAACATCCAGGGAACAGGCATTGAGATGGTGACATCCTACAAGTATCTGGGTGTTCATCTGAACAATAAACTAGACTGGTCACACAATACCGATGCACTCTACTAGAAGGGACAGCGCAGGCTGTTCCTACTGAGGAGGCTCAGGTCTTTTGGTGTACAAGGGGTGCTCTTGAAGACATTCTACAACACGGTGGTGGCATCAGCCATCACTTTTGGAGTGGTCTGCTGGGGCAACGGCATTACAGCAGCCGATAGGAAGAGACTGAACAAACTAATCAAGAAAGCTAGCTCTGTCCTGGGGCAACGCCTTGACCCAGTGGAGGAGATGAGGGAGAGAAGGGTGGTGGCTAAACTGTCATCTCTGCTGGAGTCCGAGTCCCACCCCATGCAGGACATACTGAACGCACTGAGGAGCTCATTTAGCAGTAGACTACATCATCCTAGGTGCGCGACCAAGAGGTTTTGCAGGTCCTTCCTACCTACGGCTCTCAGACTGTATAACCTAAGCAGGGCTGCTCGCAGAGATAGCAAAAAAAACGTGATGACCTAATAGTATTGAATGCAAAAGACGCAACAGACTTACACAAATGTCCCCTCCAGTATACAACTAGGACAATATCAGTCGCTATGGAGGGTGACAATATGTATGGGTACATATTCATACCATGTAGGGTAACTAAATAGACGGTTATGCTGTTTATTCCATTTAGCTACAATGCTTCGCACTGTGTGTACGTATATATATATTTATATATTTATGTGTACATATGTATATTCACTGCTCTTATTTTCTTATCTTCTAAAGTGTTGCTCTGAGTGTTGCTGTCCCTGTGCTGTTGCAATCCTGGAATTTCCCCATTGTGGGACTAATAAAGGCTTATCTTATCTTATGATCTGAAACATTTAAGTGTGACAAACGTACAAAAAAAAAAGAGAAATCAGGAAGGGGGCAAACACTTTTTCACACCACTGTATATGTCATAAAAGTACTACAAATATTGGACTATTTGCTTTAAATTGTGACTACTGGTCGACCAGGAAAATGTTTTGTCGGAGCAGCCCTTGTCTTTCTTGTGTTTCTTCATCCCTCCTCCCTCTGTTCTCTGTAGAGAAGCCGTTAGAAATTTAGTGAGGACTCCATCAGGTCATTCCTTCTGACTGTATTATTGCTGTTCAAGTTGACTGTTCACAGCAGCTCAAAAAGACCAACAGAGGTGGACATTTATTTCCTGAGAACGGAGTTCTACTTTAATCCCATTAGTGAATGATTTCTTTTATGTTTTCTTTCTAGACTTCCCAGAGCAACATGTCTGTGAGAACGAGTTTTCTCCTGACCAGCACCTCTGGAACCAAGAGAACACAGGTTTGGAACAGGAGGAACCAGAACCCCCACAGATTAAAGAGGAACAGGATGAACCAGAACCTCCACATATTAAAGAGGAACTCTGCATCAGTCAGGAGGGAGAACAGCTGGTCGTGAAGCTGGAGGTCGATACCTTCATGGTTCCTCTTATTTCTGAGGAAAACCAGCAGAGTGAAGCAGAACGGCACAGTGAGCAGCTTCTCTCTCACAACTCTGCTGGAACTGCGATCCAAGATGAGAAAGGAAGCCAACATGTAGACTCAAGATCAAGTAAAGAAGAACCCAAACCAAAGAAGAGACAATTGAGAACAGGAAGTCACCCTGAAGGTAAACACTCTGATGGCACTTGTCCACCTAGGCTTCTGTTGACGGAAGGTTCCTGCACCTCCTCCGCATTGGGACCTGCAAACTGTACGTAGAGTATCGCCGCCTTGTCAGAGAACTTCAGCCCATTTTCAAGCAGTATTTTCATTTACAAAAATGCAGTTTGATAAGCTTTTTTCTGTCTACCCCAACCTGTTCTGTCCTCCCCTGCACAAGCCTGCACATTATTGGTCGACATGACTCCTGGTGGGTTGGCTGTACCAGTCTACCCATATAGACTAGTACTAGTCTGTTCACAATGCATCTGGACATTAAACGTTCACCTATATCTCCAAAAGTAACATGTGAAACATTTTTCAGAAACAGTTGAGGTGAGAAATAATTGTGTAGTTGCCAAAAATGTATTTACTTTTTACTAACAGCCACTATTTTAAAAGTTCAGCACGAGCTTCGAGAAGCAATCCGCTCCACGAGCCTGCTCATCATTTGTGAATTTTGGACTTGAGCGGGGATTCAGGAGGAGCGGACACCTTGAAGTGACAGCTCGAGATTCTTGACACCATGCTACCAGAGTGCATGTGGGGCATGCTACATAGACAGTGAATGGAAAGCGTGAAAACGTACACCTAGGTGGACAAGTAGTAGTAGTAGTAGTAATAATCACTCTATCACTATCTCTCTTCACTCTATAAAAGCAAGAAACCTCTGTGTCTGTCATGCTTCATAGGACGTCATAGGATGGCCTATGATCTCTGCCTGAACATCATAGGATGTCCTATGAACTCAAGACATCATAGGACACATAGACAAATGTGTCTTTATGATGTCATATAGACCATGTGTCTTTGAACTCAGGCATTATAGGACACAGGCAAATGTGTCTTTATGATGTCATAGACCATGAACTCAGGACGTCTATATGACAGCACATAAGACAAATGTGTCTTTATGTCATATACATCAAGCCCACGGCACATAGACAAATATGTCTTTATGGTGTCATTTACATCAAGCCTGCTTTCATGTCTTTATGATGTCATCTACAGTGACAGACATCAGGCAACACGTCTTTATGATGTCATATACATCAAGGCTGCTTTCATGTCTTTATGATGTCATATACAGTGAGTCCATGCCGGAAAACCTCTTTTTACTCAGCTCTATTTTCATGATCCTGTCCATGAACTAAAATTATGACGCACCTATCCCTCAACCAGTGGTTTGAACGAAGAAGAAGACCCACCAGATGGAGAGCAATAGAATGACGACAACTGCTGCATGTCAGAAAAGATGCCATAAAGATGAAACACCTGAGGTTGCAGCAGTACATCACACCCGTCTGAGATAGGAGGACACCCTTCACCAGCATAGGGTACGACAGACTTTAAAGCATGTTTCTAGGACATCATAGGACGGCCTATAATCTCTGCCTCATCATCATAGCTCATCCTATGAACTCAGGCATCATAGGATGACTCGCCATGGCTACATGACAACAAATGTGTAACCTTGACAAATGCCAGTCTACACTTCAAATGTGTAAAATGCCAAGCAAAGTGCTGATTTCCTCTGGGTGCTCCTGTTTCTTGGTTTCTACGGGCATGTACGGGCCTTACTTCAGTAAGGCCCGTACATGCCGTCGAAGTGGCTTTCATACATGCCGTCGAAAGCCACTTTTTCAGGATCGTGCCCATGAACTAGAATTACGACGCATCTATCCCTCAACCAGTGGTCTGAACGAAGAAGAAGACCCAATAGATGGAGAGCAATAGAATGAGAACTGCTGCAAGTCAGAAAGGATGCCGTGAACATGAAACACCTCAGGTTCCACCAGTACGCTGCAGGCATGACTGTGAACAACACAGCTGTCTGAGACAGGAGGAGACCCTTCAGTGGTCTGAATGAAGAAGAAGAAGACCCACCAGATGATGTCTATATGATGGCACATAGACAGCACATGACTCCCTACGAGACATATACAGTATATACAGTGGGGCAAAAAAGTATTTAGTCAGCCACCAATTGTGTTCTCCCACTTAAAAGATGAGAGAGGTCTCTAATTTTCATCATAGGTATACCTCAACTATGAGAGACAAAATGAGAAAAAGAAAATTCAGAAAATCACATTGTCTGATTTTTAAAGAATTTATTTGCAAATTATGGTGGAAAATAAGTATTTGGTCACCTACAAACAAGCAAGATTTCTGGCTCTCACAGACCTGTAACTTATTCTTTAAGAGGCTCCTCTGTCCTCCACTTGTTACCTGTATTAATGGCACCTGTTTGAACTCGTTATCAGTATAAAAGACACCTGTCCACAACCTCAAACAGTCAGACTTCAAACTCCACTATGGCCAAGACCAAAGAGCTGTCAAAGGACACCAGAAACAAAATTGTAGACCTGCACCAGGCTGGGAAGACTGAATCTGCAATAGGTAAGCAGCTTGGTGTGAAGAAATCAACTGTGGGAGCAATTATTAGAAAATGGAAGACATATAAGACCACTGATAATCTCCCTCGATCTGGGGCTCCACGCAAGATGTCACCCCGTGGGGTCAAAATGATCACGAGAATGGTGAGCAAAAATCCCAGAACCACACGGGGGGTCCTAGTGAATGACCTGCAGAGAGCTGGGACCAAAGTAACAAAGGCTACCATCAGTAACACACTACGCCGCCAGGGACTCAAATCCTGCAGTGCCAGACGTGTCCCCCTGCTTAAGCCAGTACATGTCCAGGCCCGTCTGAAGTTGGCTAGAGAGCATTTGGATGATCCAGAAGAGGACTGGGAGAATGTCATATGGTCAGATGAAACCAAAATGAATCTGAATGAATGAATCTTTATTTAATAGAACTTTGCCGATTTTTTTTAAGCTCTCTCACTTGTTTGTTGCTGACTTAGAGATGCAGGGCTCACTCCAGCGCGCTGCCACAGCGCTGAGTGAGCCTCGTGATGGAGGATGAATAAAGCACCCTTTTAACCTTCAGTTTGCTGTGTCCGCCTGCACTTATTTGATCCTTGCCTCCACACTGGTAACCCTTATTCGTATCCTCCACACTGGAGAACTTAAAAAATTGAACTTTTTGGTAAAAACTCAACTTGTTGTGTTTGGAGAAGAAAGAACACCATACCTACTGTGAATCATGGGGGTGGAAACATCATGCTTTGGGGCTGTTTTTCTGCAAAGGGACCAGGACGACTGATCCGTGTAAAGGTAAGAATGAATGGGGCCATGTATCGTGAGATTTTGGGTGAAAACCTCCTTCCATCAGCAAGGGCATTGAAGATGAAATGTGGCTGGGTCTTTCAGCATGACAGTGATCCCAAACACACCGCGCGGGCAAGGAAGGAGTGGCTTCGTAAGAAGCATTTCAAGGTCCTGGAGTGGCCTAGCCAGTCTCCAGATCTCAACCCCATAGAAAATCTTTGGAGGGAGTTGAAAGTCCGTGTTGCCCAGCGACAGCCCCAAAACATCACTGCTCTAGAGGAGATCTGCATGGAGGAATGGGCCAAAATACCAGCAACAGTGTGTGAAAACCTTGTGAAGACTTACATAAAACGTTTGACCTCTGTCATTGCCAACAAAGGGTATATAACCAAGTATTGAGATGAACTTTTGTTATTGACCAAATACTTATTTTCCACCATAATTTGCAAATAAATTCTTTAAAAATCAGACAATGTGATTTTCTGGATTTTTTTTCTCATTTTGTCTCATAGTTTAGGTATACTTATGATGAAAATTGGAGTCTTCATCTTTTAAGTGGGAGAACTTGCACAATTGGTGGCTGACTAACTACTTTTTTACCCCACTGTATATATAGACACAGGTAAGCAACATAGCATAGAACAGTGACAGGCAGGAGAAGAAATAACATGCAGGGGCAAACAGCCCCAGATGGCAGGGCATATTTTGTGTGATTATGTTTTGCTGCATACAAAAGCCATAACATGTGATTGCCACTTAGTGCTGTGTTGCTATACCAACTGTCCTGTAACTGGCAAGAATTCTGTTCCAATGCATCCCCTCTACAGGCATGCATGGGTCTGCACTAGTAATTCAAGAAATCTATATAGATACTGTCACGGCCATAGGACTTGCTAAAAGATCATAAGATAGCCTTTGATGTTCCTATGATCTCTACATGCTGTCTATGTACAGTAGACATCATATTCAAGAAAATCTGTGTGTGATCAAAGGCAGACCTCACTCACGATCACACAGTCCCAGGATGGATAATTTTTTTCACACATAAGGAGTTCTTCAGCACTCCTTATACAAAGATATAGAGTGATGATAATTGGGTCAGTGGCGGTAATGCACCTGTAAGCTGATTGCCAACCGCCATAGATTTGATTGGCGGTGAGTGATGTTTGGTTTCTCGGCTGCACCTCAGACGCGGTCCAGGGACGGATGATTTTTTCACACATGGGGCGTTGTTCAGAACTCCTTGTGCAGGGATGTGGAGTGATGGTGGTTGGGTCAGTGGTGGTAATGCACCTGTGAGCTGGTTGCCAAGCGCCAATCAAATCTAAAAGAAGAAGGGATATATAGAGTGATGATGTAGAGTGGGGTGCATGGTGGTAATGCACCTGTGGGCTGGTTGCCAACTGCCAATCAAATCTAAAAGAAGAAGAAGATTGGCAGTTGGCAACCAGCTTACAGGTGCATTACCGCCACATACTTCATTCTATCTACCTGATTCCTGGGGGTGCCGCTGTAGCTGATTATGGACGGAACTTCCGGTTTTGGTTGACCAAGTGTTAAATCAGTCAGTTTGAGTGGAGTAGCAGGGGCATTAAAAATAACATTTTTAAAAGTTTTTCAAATTCATTTTCATGAATAGTCCACATACGTGTTTTGCACTCAAGTGGCAGCTAATTTCAGCTCTTCTAGTTTTTGTATTTTTTGAATGTTTTGGCATCGTTCTGGCACTTGCTGGTGTTCGTGGTTGTTCCGTAGACTGTATAAACGGAGGCTTCTTTGTGGCTCTGACTAGAGTTTACATCTGCTCTGAGGTAAATCTGATTTTGTTCAACATATTTTAACAAAATGCAGCCAACTTTATTGCAGTGGAGACATTGATATTGTGACCCGTGCTGGCAAAATGAGTCAGAATGTGCACCGCGTCATTATGAGTACAGGCAACGAGAAGTCATAAATCATGGCTCATTCTTTGTTTGGTAGCGGCAAAGTCCTAGTAAACCCCCCATCCTATGAGTGTCTGGTATCATTCTAAAGCTTAGAAATTGTACTTTCTAAAAATACCTATGTTTTTGTGGAAGACATAACTCCCGACCAATCGAATGTGAGTTTTCAATCTAGCAAAAATATAAACATATCTTTTTCTGGGTCAGTTTTTGCACACTTTTGTACAAATTAACCCTTTTGCTGTGATATTTCGTGTGCCCCTAGTGGCAGAGCGCGGCGCTGCTTCTGTCAACTCATAATAACGTGCAGAAACACTGCCCAGCTGCACTGAGGATTTGTACTGATCATGCCAGTTCACAAGGTGGCAGGCACCCGTTGGAGGACTCATGGATGACACTTAATACACCAAAAAGGAAGAAATACTTCCTTCTTCTTGTACTGTGGGATTAGACCAAAACAAATATGGCTGCTACCAATCGTTGTAGAGAGGAAAATCGCTTCACTTCTGTTTAGTTTTATAAGATATATAGCGCCAGAATAAAAGTGAAATTAAGGTGGAATGATCATTAAGTTTGTGGATGTAGGAGAGAAAGCTAAAATGGCTGGGAGAGGACAAATTAGCGACCAGAATGCGGCAAAAGGATGCCGGTAAGTGACAAATGTCTTTGTTTGTTTGTATGCAAATTAGATGCATAAATTTACTGCTGTCTGAAACTTTGGATCATATTCTACATCACTCTTCACTCTCACTCTATAAAGGCAAAAAATCTCTGTGTGTGTGTCATGCTTCATAGGACGTCATAGGACGTCCTAGGACACAAATGTGTCTTTGACGTTACATACACCATATGTCTTTTGATGTCACAGACTGTGTCTGTGTCATGTGTCTTTTGATGTCACATAGACCATGTGTCTGTCTACTTGCTTATACTTGGTTTCTACGGGCATGCACGGATAAGAACGGGCATGCACAGGTATGCACTAGTCTTTCTAATTGACAGTAAGCAATTATCTCTTACCACTTTCAAGTTCTAGCCTTGGAAAGTTGTGACATGTGACCTGAATATTTTCTTGAAAAAAATCTTTACCACTGTTGACCACTAGGGGTTATGTCGCAGTTTGGTGACATTCACAGACAGAGGGTTAAATATCATTTTGAAGGTCTTTCAATACAGAATATGGAAATAACGTTACATCAGTTTTGAAAATGTCCTCAAAGTGACTCATTTTACCAGCAAGGGTCATTTGTTTACATCATTAGCATCTTAGCAGCGATGCTAACTAATGGAGCTACTATGTACGAGGCCACTTTTTAAGGTCATCTTTCCATCCCTCAATAGTCGTGGGAAGTGGTATGATTATGTTACTGTTTTGAGGTGCAAGAAGCTGTGTTCCTGCATTTCTGATGCCGAAGTCATTGTTTTTTTAACAAGGAAAAGTGTCCCGTTTCAGTGACAACCATATGTTCTAAAGTAATACCAGAAATTGCTACCATAATTCATGCAAGGCATCATGGGGCCTAGGAATAAGGTGGATATCATCACGCTATACATTCTTCTTCTTCTTCTTTTAGATTTGACTGGCGGTTAGCATCCAGCTTACAGGTGCATTACCGCCACTGACTTGATTAGCATCACTCTATATCTTTGTAAAAGGAGTATGTGTGAAAAAATTATCCGTGCTTGGACTGGGTCCTGGACTGGTCTATATTTTATTCCCACTCACTATCATATGACATCAAAGATCAAAGGCAGGCATCACTCGCGATCATAGGACTCACTATGACATCATCAAAGATAAGCGCAGGCATCACTCATGCTCACTCACGATCATAGGACATCAAAGATCAAACACAGACATCACTCACGATCATAGGACTCGCTATAACATCATCAAACATCATAGGACTCACTATGACATCATCAAAGATCAAATGCAGGCGTTATAGGGCTCACTATGCCATCAGCCTATGATGTCTATATGATAACATCATTAAAGATGATAGGATTTGCTGTGATATCATCAAAGCGCATAGTACTCCCTATGACATCAGAATCAGAATCAGCTTTATTGGCCAAGTATGCACAACACATACAAGGAATTTGACTTTGGCTAAAAACTTGCTCTCGTTGTTCAGGTGAAGGATTTAAATAAGGATTCAATGACAACCAGAGTATGTACAGTAAATTACAGTCTGTCCACGTTTCTATAAAAGAATGCAAATATATACAGGAATATATGCAGTTATTTACTCGGACTAACCACACTTTGCAGAAATATATGAAAAAATATACAATCACACAGTATTTCAATGTGGACTCAGATTCAGTGATATAATGTGAATGAAGTAAAAAGCAGTGTGAGAGTTATGTGCAATGTAATAATGGATGAAAAGTCATGAGTACAGCAACAGGTAGGACTAGGTGAATGTTAGGAGTTCATCAGAGTGATGGCTTGAGGAAAGAAACTGTTCCTGTGACGGGTGGTTTTGACCTTCAGTGATCTGTAACGACGACCAGAAGATAGAAGTTCAGTTTGTGGCCGGGGTGTGATGGGTCAGCACAGATGTTTCCCGCCCGTTTCCTGGTTATGGACCGATATAAGTTCTCAATGGAGGGTAGGTCGGTACCAATGATCCTCTCCGCAGACTTAATGATCCGCTGCAGTCTGGTCTTGTCCTGTTTAGTGGCAGATCCAAACCAGACAGTGATGGAAAAGCAGAGGACAGATTGGATGATGGCGGTGTAGAAGACAACCAGCAGCTCCTGAGGCAAATCAAACTTCATCATCAAAGATCAAAGGCAGGCATTACTGAACGAGTGGTGACATGCTTGCTTACACCTGCTTTCTACGGGCATGCAGAAATACTTGCTTAGACTTGGTTTCTACGGGCATGCGTGGGCATGCATAGGTATGCACTTGTAGCGTAATATTTAATTATAAGGTACAAAGATTATTGAAATTATTCAGAGGTGGGGGGGGGGGCAGGTTTACGCAGTTGCCACACCACTCACCAAATAATAGAGGAAAGCACTCGTTTAGGACACCAGTCCAAATTCTTGGACAATTTATTAATAATTAATTAATTAATAATTAATCTTTATACCTTCAGTCTCAAATATTCGTGAATTTTGCTGGATGACTTCATAAACAGGCTGTGAACGAAAAGGCGAGTGGGAGGCGAAAAATCTTCAGTTCCAATTTTCCATTTTATTCAATTAACTTACAGATAGATTGTTCCAGGTCCAACACGATTCTCAAGCTCTACTTCAATAATACTGATCAAACGATTCATCTTGATCTGATCATCTCCTTTCATCTGATGATCTCAAGATTCTGATTAACTGCTCATAATCGCTGATGATGACTCTGATCCTTCTGATCATCTCCTTTCATTCTGATGATCTGGATTCTGATCCTCCTTGGCGATTCTGATTAACTCTGATCTACCAATTATCCTGATCCGATCTCATCTACTCAGCTGAACTGAACTCGTGATTATCTGACTGAACTCTAGGTCACAATCATCACACCTATTTTATACTGACAGAGACAATTAGGGCTGATTAGCCCCTACCATAATCCCAGGTAAAACAACAAATCTTCCATCATTTACACATACCCACCAATTCTAAAATACATAAATATTTTCCCCACTATACAATATAAATAACATATAAATAAATAACAATCAATGACAACAACAACAATATAAATAATTCAATAAATAGTTCAAAACCCTTATTTACAAAACTAAACCACCCCTCTAACTTATCATAGATGTTTCCTTCCTGCTGGTGTCCTACAAAAGGCCCTCCACTCCTAACGGAGTCTTTTGCCTGGACACGCACAGGAAGTATATTGACAAAGGTATGTGCAATAACTTATCATTCATTATTTTACCAGATTCTTAATCATGCTAATTATCTCCCAGGGGCATTCAAATTAACCAAGACAAATCATAAACCATTATGTGCATCTTAATCATACCACAATACAGATACAACATAATCACAATATAACCAGACATACGGTAGTGACATCCCATCGTCACATTTCCTCCCCCCTTTCCCGAGAATACAGTACTCTTATGAGTCCTGTTTTCGTGAGAGGCCATCGGCTACCAGGTTGGTTTTCCCTACCACATACCGAACAATAAAATTACAAGGTTGGAGGGATACATACCACCCTGTGAGACGACTGTTTATGTCCTTCCTTCTGTCTAACCACTGTAAAGCCTGATGATCTGTCTCTAACAAAAATAACGCCCTAATAAATAACATTTTAGAGACCTATTGCCCATTTAATAGCAAGACATTACCTTTCTATTATGTCTGCCGATGATCTGTCTGGAGTTAAAATGTCTAACCTGAGCTGGACCACCCCTTTCACCCTCATTAAACTCATTCCTGACAGGTGAAAGAGCTGCCACGGCTGCGGATAGTTCTCCTGTTGGCCGACAGAAAAACCTCCGCCAGACGAGCAGCGCCCTCTGCAGTCTTCAGGTCCCGCTCCTGCATCCAGACTCCCAGTTCCAGGTTCACCATGCGCAGAAACTACTCCAAAATCAATAGTTCAGAAATATCTTTAAGTATTAAGGTCTCTGGTTTCAACCATCTACAAAACAGGTCTTTCAGACATACACACAATTCGCGGGGGGCCTCGTCCTGACAAACGTCCAGGGACCGAAACCTCCACCCACAAGTGTCGGACGTGACTTCACATTTATTCAAAAAAATAGCCTCTTTCAATTTTCCACACTTATCCATATCTGCAATGTCCATCAGAACACATGCGCTCCGCGCTTTACCTGCGAGTAGAGGAGCCAGATGAACAGCCCACTCTTCCTCACACCAGCGGCAGACCGCAGCAATCCCCTCGAACGACGCCAGGCAGCTCGATGACATCCTCGGAAGAGAGAGGGTTCAGCCTGGGCTCGTGATGCATTCGCGGCCTCCTTGGCTGCACCTGCAGCAGCAAATCATCCTCTCGCGGGCCGACCCGACTGGCTGCCACCCTAGGATTCTCCCTCGAAGCGCCGACGTCACCACTATGCTCAGCCCGGCTCCCATAGTCCTCTCTCAATTCCGCAACCTGCGACTCCTTCCGATGAATATGATTCTTTTCCGACATAAAACGTTCCAGGTCAGACTGCTCCTCTTGCCTCACTTTCCTTCTTCGCCATGAGTCCCTCCGTCCACCAAACGCCACGACGTCGGGTAACAATCCCACTTCTGAGACCAAATGTGAACGTGTAGCAAGGCGAGGTCTGAGGCAAAATCTTCAGTTCCAGACATCCAACACGATTCTCAAGCTCTACTTCAATAATACTGATCAAACGATTCATCTTGATCTGATCATCTCCTTTCATCTGATGATCTCAAGATTCTGATTAACTGCTCATAATCGCCGATGATGACTCTGATCCTTCTGATCATCTCCTTTCATTCTGATGATCTGGATTCTGATCCTCCTTGGCGATTCTGATTAACTCTGATCTACCAATTATCCTGATCCGATCTCATCTACTCAACTGAACTGAACTCATGATTATCTGACTGAACTCTAGGTCACAATCATCACACGTGTTTTATACTGACAGAGACAATTAGAGCTGATTAGCCCCTACCATAATCCCAGGTAAAACAACAAATCTTCCATCATTTACATATACCCACCAATTCTAAAATACATAAATATTTTCCCCACTATACAATATAAATAACATATAATAAATAACAATGACAACAACAACAATATAAATAATTCAATAAATAGTTCAAAACCCTTATTTACAAAACTAAACCACCCCTCTAACTTATCATAGATGTTTCCTTCCTGCTGGTGTCCTACAAAAGGCCCTCCACTCCTAACGGAGTCTTTTGCCTGGACACGCACAGGAAGTATATTGACAAAGGTATGTGCAATAACTTATCATTCATTATTTTACCAGATTCTTAATCTTGCTAATTATCTCCCAGGGGCATTCAAATTAACCCAGACAAATCATAAACCATTATGTGCATCTTAATCATACCACAATACAGATACAACATAATCATAATATAACCAGACATACGGTACCGGTAGTGACATCCCATCGTCACACAGGCACAGAAAAAGAAATCCCAACAACTTCCCTTGTACAGTTACAGATTTATTAATGGAACTCTGATTAAATGACATTTCATTCCAAAGATTTGTAAGCAAAGTGGAATGACCAGGTATTTAACATCACATTCATTTGGTAACTGATTATTGAGCAACAGAGTGTAATCACATTTGTGGAACCCAGATGAAAATGTAGACTGAATTAACTAACGAAAATATGAATAAAATTGATCGCAAATTTATGGAGAAAATTAAACTAATTATATGGAAATAAATTCTAAATTACTCCAAGAAAGTAAAAACAGAATTTAATGAAAAGAGGAATATTAATTCTCTGTAATTCTATAGCTCTGATCAGAGGTATGAACTGGTTTTAAACATGAAACAAATTGTAGCATACTTTAAGAGCTAGACATCATTACTCAGCAGATGAGACAAAGAGATTTCGCTCACGTGACTTTCCTTGCGTTGTTGTCCTCTTCAGCTGGATTCATAGCTGAAGCTTTATTTGATGATACTGGAAAATATCTGCCCGCAGATAATTTTCCAAAAGTCCACAGTCACGAGCTGAGATTTGACTGCGATGATGAGGAGCTTCTTCACTCCGCCAGTGGCCGGAGCTCTTTTCCAGGCAGCTGTGGTGGCAAGCTGCTTCCTCTTCTCCATTGGCCGCTTACGCCATATGCTAGGCAAACAACACGAGAGAGTCTTGAAGTTCAGCGGCTTACCTCCTGGGTCCGATTAAATTGGGAATAGTTCAAAATCTGATCAGAGTTACAGAATTGGAGAGACCAGATTCATAAAATCCAAGCCACGAAATCCAGGTTATCTCAGAGTATGTGGGGGTTGGCGAAAAGCGCTTCCAGTGTGAGGAAACGAAGGATCAGTCAGTCCCTTGAAAACACACACACAGTGGATTTAGAAAAAGTTTGACAGGATAGAGACAGAAAAACACCTGTGAACAAGAAGTTTGACTCCTTTAATGAGAAACTTGAGCTCAGGAAAGAAAGTATTTCCCAGACATTTTAAAGGAAAAGGCAGGACACACACACAAACTTTTGACAAGACAATACAACAACGTCTCCCTCCCTCTGACCATTTCCAACACTACTAAAGTATGGCTGTTCTTCCTTAAAACTGAGGCAGTTTTCACGGGCCAAACATAACTGATATAGAAGAGAACCAATTGTCTCCCACTGTGGGTGGGTTGAAGGAGCTCTGGGCCAATAAGGAAACAGTCCTTTGTCTGTACCCGACCAATAAAAATGAGAGAGCTGCTGCCCAGCAGATGCTGGCTGATGATTGGCTGATACCAGTCAGATGACTTGAGGAAACTTTCCTCAACAGAATGAAACACATCTTAACGGTGAAATTCATTATATACTTCATATAAAATGTAGTTAACTTCAATGATTCATGACTAACTTCAGTGAGTATACATTTAAAACTTGTAATTATATAATTAACATGCAGCAGACTAAGGTTTCATTTAAAGCGTTTCTTTTTAAACATGCACACATTTAACTCAAAGCTTTATGAAATATTTCAAACTCATCATTGTCCCACATAGAATGGTATGTCAGAGTCCCACTTTATTTTCCAGGGTGTCCTGAAAAAGAAAATAATCTGAGAATTGAGAGTTTGTGACAACATAGTTCATTTCATTCAATTCCATTCAGCTTGTACAGTCAAAAGTGAACATATTCCAGAGATGTCCACCAGGGGCTAGTGTTGAACTGTGGATAATTCCTATTGACCTCGCCAGCCCACATGACAAACGCGCAATGCATTCTGGGTGGGGTAGGAATGGTGATTCTAGTCAGACTGCAAGCACACATCGCCTCCGCATTTTTTTGTGAATGAAAAAAAAAATTACCAAATGGACCGTGCAAAAGAAAATTTAAAGGGGCCGTACTCCGCCAAACTGAACGGGACTGCAAAGGCCTGCTATTTGGCGAAACTTGAAGGGGTTAATGGACTTGATCCCTACCAACATGCCATGTGGAGTTCGGACCTAAACATTCTTCCAAACTTCGACCATGGCTTCATTTATAATTATATGATTTTAAGCGTCAGTCAATACACACATGAAGTTTTTAGTAACTTCCGGTCTTTGAAGCAGGCAAAAGTGCAGTTCACAGATGGATGGGTGCATGACTTGGAGATGTACAAGGCAGGCGTGAAGACAATTGTGCACACCAAGGTATGTTTTTTTTAAAATTTTTTGTCTTGATTACAAGTATTTATTTACTAAATAATAAAGTGCATGCCATAAATTGAGTTATGCACATATGACCCACAGAAACACGTACAGAGAGTGACAGACACAGACCCAGAGCCGATCAAATGGGGGCGAGACAATGAGGAAACAGCACTGGACTTCTACACAACACACAGCAGGCTGCAGCACATGGACTTGAAAGTGGAACGATGTGGTTTTATAATCAACCCCTCCTTTCCTGAAGTTGGTGCAACACCTGATGCACTTGTGTCCTGCACCTGTTGTGGAAAAGGCTGTGTTGAAATAAAATCACCATATAAGCACCGCAACAACAATATCCTGCAGGCCTGTGCAGACAAAGATTTTTACATGAAACTATCTGATGGGAGACTAGAACTCAAGCACAGTCACAACTACTACAAGCAGGTACAAACACAAATTTTTGTGACAGGCTCACATTTCTGTGACTTTGTTGTGTGGACCACAAAAAGTTGTGTTATTGTACGCATCACACCGGATTCTGACCTGTGGGAGCAAACACTTTTACCAGTGGCCCAAAACTTTTTTTATAAAGTTGTCCTACCTGAGCTTGTTGCCCATCACTTCACCGACTCAGATCCAACAACACAAAAAAGGAAAGCTGCAGATGATCAACCCACCCAGAAGCCCAAAAGACGACATCTAAATGCATTACAGCCAGGTCCCACACACAATTCAAAAAGACAGGCACAGAACACCGCAGAAGTGTGGTGTACTTGCAGGCAGCCAGAAGAGCTGGATGACATGGTTGCCTGTGAGAACCAAAACTGTAAAATCCAGTGGTTCCATTTAGGATGTGTGGGACTCAGTGACGCACCGGTGCCACAGCAGACGTGGTTTTGCGACATGTGCACATCAGAGTAGTTAAAATTCAAACGTTTATTTCAAACTCAGGGTTTATATTAAAGGCAGAACTAAAACGTGTAGTGCTGTAGCATGAGACAGTCATGCGCTATAACGTTGTGTGAACAATGATACATGACAATCTATATTATTGTGTTATGGTTACAGTTTTGCATCTTCGAAATAAAGAGCTGGAGTTTGTAAGCCATTGTGTACTTTATTCAAAAAAGTTGTTACAAAGCAAGCAAGTGTATTTATATAGCACATTTCATACACAAGGGCAACTCATTGTGATTTACATATATAAAACTAAGAGAAAGAAAACAAAATGCTTGAGCAATAAGAAAATATAAGAGGTGCTGCTTTAATTGATTACATATTATTGACGCATTTAGACATTATGTCAAAAAGGCTAAACCACACCAAAAAATATCATGGTCTACATTATAAAACTATTGCTTTATAACAGCACTTGGACACATATTGGTCAAAGCACAGGTTACAGTAACAATCTTATCCAGTAAAGTCATATCGTCACCTTCACATGGCACCACAAATGCAAGACGTATAGTGTCATTCAGTATCGTATATTTGGAGCGCATGCAGCCGATTACTCTCTCCACATGGATTCTGACATGAGCTAGTTTCCTCGTCTCCTCGACATCTCTGGCATCAAGCTGGCTGCGACCCCTGGTGAATGCAGGTATTTTCAGTGTGGCGCCTACAAGGGCAATGCTTTCCTTAATGTCAAATCCACGATCTGCCAATACTATGTCTCCTGGTGACAGTTTCTGTAGAATGCCACAGTTCTCTGCTATCTGTTTGTCACTGGCACACACCCCCACCCCACCCTTTGGAAATAAAAGATATGGATCCTTGTGGGGTAATCCCTATCAGATATTTCATAGTGTGCCTGCTTTTGTAGTTTGAATACGTCTGTGCCTTTGCAGTTAGATTTTGTGCTTTCTCAATGAAAAGTTCAAAGCAGTCAATAATAACTGTGACGTTATTGCCAAACATTTCAACATATTGATGTGGCATGCTAGCCTGCAAACAATGTCTCTTTGGCCAGTACACCAAAGGGCTGAGGTGTGCATAGAGTACATTTATGGTGTCGCAGAATAGGTTAGATGCGGTTTGTCTGCTTATGTCAAAAAGGTGTGCAATATGTTCTAGAGGTAAATTAAGCCGCAAACGTATCATAGTTAAAAGGAGAATTTGAAAATGGGAATTTTTTTCTGTCTTAAGTAGGCTGGGAAAAATTTGCATCAGCAGAGCCATCAACAAACTGAAAGATGGAAGCCCAGTGTAATATTTCACCTTTGAGTCATTGTCTTTGAGGAAATTCTCATCCAGGGTCTTTCTGGAGAGCTCTTCCTTTAGCTTTCTATTCTCCTCTTGCAAGCGTAAAATTTCTTTAAGTCTAAGGTGGCACATGCTGCAGTTCTGTAGTTCTGGCGCATTTTCCTCTGGAGCATCATCAGCCTGACAGATCTGTGCTGCTTCATCAGATGTCTCCTCCATCTCAGCCAGAGGTGTGGTGTTATCTGTGGGTGATCAGGACAATAAACAGCTGTAGTTAATATATTTTGTAATCAAAAGGAATCCCAAGACACACTGTAAAAGGAAAAACATAGGTAACAAAAAATAATTTAAAAAAAAACAGACTACCTGAAGGAGCTACATTATCCATCTCAGTCACAGGGCCAGTGATGTTGGGGGTCTGTGCTGGGGGGTCACTTGCATGCCCTCCTGATTCTTTTTGTCGTAATCTCGCCCGTCTGCATAAGCGGTTAAACCTGTCAGGAGTGGCAGCTGGAAGCTCTGCATGCCCAAGGTTTAGAGAAGATGCCCAGTCAGGATCACAGTCTAGCATTTCATAAGCTGGTCTGCCTGTTAAAACAAAGCAAACGATAAGAAAATACTCTGGTGTAGAACAAATTAAACCCGCTCACACAGGTGTGTGGTAACTTTCTCTAGTTACTCGGATATCGGAGTCTTTCTTTAGCTTAGTTCTGTTTAGCTTAGCACTGCTGACGTAGGGTAAAAGCTATGACCACGCAAGTCTTAACCACGGCACAAGCAAGTTTTAACAACATACATACACAATAAATCATAACGTACCTTTATGAAAATGCTTTGAGCACACCACCATCCATACAGGTGCATGTTTGAAAGTTATGTCGGGTCTTCTGACTGCTGCAATCCAGGCCAGGCGTCACCTCTTTGTTAAATCCGAAACGTGGGCTGTGCTGTTCTTCTTCAATGCTGGAAAACGAAAAAAGCCTATTCCGTGGTTTATCTTTTCTCCACGGCAGTTGTGAGAACGACTATTACAGTTTACAACACAGCAAGACTTCGCCATGTCTGCTTTGTGACGATGTCTCCAGCTTTTACGTGATCTCAGCGAACGGTTCCTACCCTACCCAGAATGCACTTGGTAAATTCTATGGACACTACGTAACGATGGCGGAATCAATTGACCATAAGATGCACTTAAGAGTCTGTGATGTGTCAAAGAGTTGTTAAGGCATAAACTGTCGGATGGGAGGAAGCTTTCAAAGATTTATGATGTCAAACTGATCCGTTAAAAGGGATCCGTATCGTATCTCTACCATGGAATGTTTGTTTAATTGTGGTCCTGAGATCAAGAAACAGTCCTGGGACCAGACTTTTCCTGGGTGAAACTATTTCTTTAAGGTGAAAAGTAATTTTATTGATGAGCCAAGGGAAATGACGCTACATATCCCCCCCTTGGTATTGATGGTGAGTTTCAGTCAGCATTGGTACCCATCCTTGGCAGCTGATTCCAACTGGCGACTCTTGATCCAACTGCTGAGCTAATGGTTCTGATGTCCATAAGCCTTAAGCTTGTAAACAGTATCTATTCCTGAGTATAGATCTTAGAATTTGGTTTACTAAAACTTATAGGAATTGTCAAAAATCATTTGGATATAGACAAATATAAATTGTAAGATTGCCTAAAAATACTAAAATCCTGTGTATGCCTGTAAAGGCTCAAAAATTCTGGTTACAAAAGTATAAACTAAAAAGTATGAGTTTTACATACCTGAGGTAAATGTTTTGGGTTTACCATAAAGCAGCGACTAAAATTGTTCAAAAATAGTTTGGATGTGCCCAAAAATCAAAACAGAGTGCAAAGAATATATATGTTTGTATATACGCATGCATGTAAACTCAAAAATTCTAGGAGTCGAGATCAAAAACAAAAGTACAAAAATTATTGAATTGGTTTTGCTGGACTAAACCATGGTTCCACAGATGTCCGAGTCATAGAGTGTTCAAGGCCTTTATTCGGGAAAACTGAGCGAATATGGAATGTTATCATTGTTCTTTGAATGGCAACGAGGCATAAATTTGGGACCACTGAAAAAGGGGCAAAATGAAATGGAAACAGGCTCATTGCTAAAGTTTTAACTGAAAAGCTAATGTTTCTCGCTACTTCTGGGAGTAACATAGACATCAGCTGTGTGTGAGCATAGTCAACCTTTAACACGAAGAGCAAAGAGTTCAAGACCTTGTTCAGTTTGACTGAAGCTTCAGAGCAAACATTCAAAACCAACACAGTGTCTTGTAAAGGTTTGGTAACGGTTTGTGGTTCAACTACCTGGCGTTTCGGTGTAGCTGTGTTGACCAAGTTAACCGTGGACGTGCTAAGGCTAACGAGAGGCCCTAACGATGAGGCTGTTATTGAGAATCCACCTAAGGATTGTTGACTTTTTGTCTTGGCTCTGCCCAGTTCTGACTAGGTGACAGTAGGTGTGATTGCTAGGTAGAGGGCTAAACTGAAAAACAGGAGGGCCATCATCCTGGCAAACAGAAGTGAGTGATTTTAATTTCAACCTTCTTGTTGTTTTTTCTTTAGACACCGGAATGGCGTATGAAAATTATTCTCAGAGGTGAAATTGATTTCTTAACCTTAAATAGTTTATCACCTTTAGTGGGAATTTTTTGATGTTGTTAGCTCAGGCTAATGGTATTTGATAACAGTAAGTTGATTGAACTTGATTAGAATTTTACAGAGGCCTTTAAGATTAGTTTAAGGGACAATTTGGTTTTAATTTACCCTTTTTCTTCTTTTTTGAAAGTTTTGGTGTAGTTCACTGATTGGTTTGGAGAAATGCGACCGAGTATACCTGAGGCTAATAGTTAGCTAACAGTTATTTCTCAGACGTAGCCCTTATTAGCCCTTAGCCCTTAGCCTCTTATTTATGGACTTACTGTGACAGTGTAGTACCCGACAAGTCCCATGGGGTTTTGGTAAAGTTTACTCTGATTGTAATGGGCCCATTTGAAAGTGGGGTCCTGGATTTGGTACTTAAGTGGCCAAAGTTTGTTGTTGACAATGTGTGGATTCATCCACTCGGGCAGGAATTTAGTAGCGATTTTCCCTGCCTGTAGATTGATTTGTTGTTTTTGCTGTACAAATGTGTAGTGGAAGACCTTGTCCCCCCCCTTGAGGTTTGTCATGGGAGGCTCTTTGGTCGTTGTACACTTTGTGTCGCTTGGTGGATTGGTCCAAGTGTTTTTGAAATGTGGCCTTGGGAGCATTGTACATTTGACACTTCTGTGTTCTGCAGCTGGAAAGTCATGGGCGTTGGCAGTCATCACCCCCCTCTGGTTTCGAGGAACTACGAGCGGTGGCAATGATTGTTCGTCGGAAGCAGGAATACGATTGCCATTGTGTAGCTGCAGAGAAGGCTGCGTCGCAGGATGTGTTTCCGATTTTGTCCCATTAGAGAAATTTGACGCGGGGAGCGTGTGTACAATTGGGTCTGACTGGTGTTGGACGGTTTTATGGACCACGGGGTCACAGGCTGGTGTAAATGCGCAACCAGTATCCACAAAAGTCAGGTCGGCTGATACATAACCTTGAGGTTGCGGAGGGTCTAGAGATGCCGGTTGATGTGGCTCTTGTGACCACGCAGGCTTCAGGGGTGGGTGGGATTCAGAAGGTGACACCAACATTGAGTCAAAGGTATGAAGGGGGCCGAGTGGAGCTTTCTGCTTGGCCAGTGAGTTCCCAAGGTCATTTGCTTCCTTGGCTTGACCTTGTGTTTGAAGGTGACCTTCACCTTGGTCTTTGTGGTCATTTTCAAGCGGTTTTGATTGTTCCAACAGTGCTAGTTGTGTGAGACTCGGGGTGTCCGAAGTGTCAAGAACAAAGCACTGTGATTCAGTTGCCCTTGTTAGGTGAAATGGGTGAGAGTGTCGAATTTGAGGCCATAGTTTGAGATTCTTAAACTCCATCAGTGGCTCAAAGCGGTTCAGTAGATCTTTGCCAATGAGCAATGGAATGGAGTCAAGTTTGGACACATAGACCGAACGAGTCAAGGTCATGGGGCCAATGGAGATTTTGACTAGTGACACACCCAACAGGGTCGTTTTAGTGAGCGCATATGGTTGAACGGCTAATGAACAGGGTTCCAGTTGTAAATCTTTGTGAGCGCGGTTAGCAGCTACACGTAAGTTGTCAAAAAGGTTGTGTGACATAAGAGTGATGTCAGCAGCGGTGTCTAAAAGAGCATCCTGATACAGCACGTCTTCAAAGGTCAGTGGAAGATAGAATTTTTGCACAACCCCCCTCTTGTTCAAATCGCACAGAAATTATGGAACTGGTGGTGCAACACGGATTTGCGAAATGTTTTTAGAGGAGTGGTCTTTGACTTGTGGTTGGGCTGCCATAACAGCACTGGACTGCATTGAGTCCTTTGGTTCTTCTCCTTTTGTAGGAGGGACTTTCTTTTTGCCTTTTCTTCGTGGTTTAGAACGTTTGTTCTGAGTTGGCATAGCTGCAATAGCTAGGATGTCAGCTGTTTTATTTTCTTTGTTGCTTTGAATCTCCGCTAGGAGGTGTTTGACAACTTTTATATCTGCTCTACTGAGAGTAGGAGTTTCTTTTTTCTTCCAAGGTTTGTGATTGGGCTCTGCTTCTGTGATGAGGTGGAGGATACCATTTGTCGTGGTTATGCATGTTCTCGTATTGGTATCTGTCATCTTGGGAGTCCATACCGTGTTGTCGTGACCTATCCAGTGGATATGGTCTATGACGGTAGTCGGGTTTTCACAAAGTTGGTCCTGAGTGGGATTCAGAGGACCTGGTTTGGTTTTTACCTTGATGAGGTCGGTTGGAAAAATGTCTCGAGTTTTTATGTAATCGCAGTGTAGTTGATGGAGTAGAGTGAGGGGCTTCTTCCAACTCCAAGGTGTTAGACGCAGCGCTGATAGCTAGCATGGTGGCAGCCTCAGCGTGCTTGTTGCGATTTTGTTGCTGTTTTTGGAACGCATAATGTGCGAACTCTCTCAGCTGACTTATTGAGCTTGACCTTGGGTTAGCTGTAACTCCAAGGTAGTGACTCATCATGGGACGGAGGTTTTGGATGAAGAGGGTTTTAAAATTGTGGTGTTCTTCCATCCCTGGTGTAGTTTGAGATCCAAAATATATAAGAAGGAGTCGCTGGTAGTAGGCCTGTGGAGGCTCTGAGCGACCTTGCTTCACGGCCAGGGCTGCTGTCAGCCCTGATTGTAGACAGTTGTTGGAGAATTCCTTTCCGATGGCTTTGCAGAGTAGCATGTAGTCTGTCTTGATGTCTGTCAGCTGTCTGTCTATAAATTTTGATACTGGCCTGTTAGATGTTAGTTTAATCAAATAAATGCGATTGTCGACCATAGCATCAGGGTACTTGCGCAGGTAGTAATCAATGTCTTGTAAATAGGCTCTGGTATCAGTTGAACCCATAGGACCTGGATCAAATTTCATAAGATGTTGCGCAATCTTGTCAAGGTCATAGTCTGAAGGGGCACACGCACACTGTCCACGCAGTCATCCGTACTCGGAACGGGAATGAGGCGAGGAAGTGCGGCGGAAGTCCCAGTCTTTATGTGCTTCCTTTAGGAGCAGTTGACATTTCTTGTAGTCACACTTCACGTTTTCAAGTTGACCTTCAACTCTTCTGAGTTCCTTCTTTGTGTCCTGAAGGGCATCTTCCAGTTCACTGTTCTCTTGGCAAAGCAAGTCGTTGTCATGTGTCAACCGTCGCTTTCCTGACTCTGCCTGGTTCAAATCTCGTAACGCATCATTAAGTTGATCTTGAGTTTTCTCGTTTTTATCTTGAGATTGGCCCAGGTCTTCCTTTAGTGATTTGTTCTCTTCCTGGAGAGAGAGGATTGTTGATTGTTGATTTTCTATTTTCTAGCTCGTTCTCAGCTACTTTCAATCTCGCGACTAATGCTAGCACGAACTTACCCAACACTGGTGAGGTCCTTGCCTCCTGGTGGCTTTCCAGTGTGTTTATCCAAAAGTTCTTCAGTGAGTTGCTTCAGATCTTCGGGCTATGTTTCCTTGACCAGTGTTGTGAAGCTAGATATAAATTCAGAAGTCCATCCTTCCAATGTTGCTTGAAGGTCATCCAGTTCGGTAACTCGGTCGGTTGTCTGTTGAACCGCCATGTTTTACCATTTGTTGTTATGTAGCTTAAAAATCAACTTGTTAATTATAGCTAAATTTGTTAGTCAAGGGTTAACCTTGAGTGTTATTTTGTAACAGTGTTAGTTAAAAGCTCTTTTTAGAACTTGTTCCAACTTACAGGTTTGTAAGAAGGGATAGAATTTTGAAATTATTGAGAAATGTGGAGATGTTTCAATTTATTTGTTTGTTGAAACTGTATTTTGAGAAATAAAGTTGAATTGAAATTGAATTGAATTTGTGTTTTACAAAAACAAAAAAATTGTGTAGATTGACTTGTTTACTTCAATTTTCAAAGCCTAGTATTGGAATTTTTAATCAATAACTAGCTTTGTGAGTTTTGTTGAATGTCACTTTAAAGTAATGATTTTATTTATAAAAAAGGAACAACAAAAAGGTTAAATGCATTAGAGATTTAAGGTTAGAAGCTTTCACTTTCTTTTAAAGTTAAGGTTGACTTCTGTTTTCATTTGTTAAAGCCTATTTTCATTTGACGCTCTAAATATTTTAATATTTACAGATTAGTGAAACACAAGTGAATTGTGTTTTTTTTTTTTTGTTTCTTTTTTTGGTCACCAGAAATTTCTTAGGATTGAAATTAATGGTGACTGATTGCTATCTGTAAGTTTTTTTTAATTCATTTATAGAATAATCAGTGTTTTCACCTTTTGACTTTTTCTTCTTTTTAATCCTGGTGAAGAAAATTGAGTTGGTTAAAGGTTTTTCCTTTTCCTATAGAGAAAACATGAACCCAGAAATAACACACTGACTTTAAATAACACATAAAGCTTCTAAGTGTCATTGATTAATATGGTTTCCTATTTTTGAAAAATTTTGATAAATATTCAGTGAATCACTAAATCTTTTTGCTAACATGCGCAGGTTTAATCCTACTTTAAGATCACTTTTGAATAAACATTAGCATTTGTTAGAATTTTATCTAAGAGGCTTCATAGGATGAACTTTATCTCTTTGTGTCAGAACCGTATTCCAACACCTTTCTTGTGTCTTTTTGTCCCTCCAGATGTCCCACAGCAAAATGACTTTAACCAGGAGGAGGTTCTGGATGAGCAGCAGTTTCTAGACCAGGAGAGAAACTTTATTGTTGTTCAGGTGGAAGCAGATTGTTCCCATATTAAAGAGGAACAGGAGGACGTCTACATCAGTCAGGAGGGAGAGCAATTTGGGCTGAAGCAGGAGCCCCAAACCTTTCAAGGTTGGTACAGGTCAAGGTTCCACTCAGTGACTGAGGAGACAGAAGTGAACTGAAAAATAACATCAGACCAGTAACATGAGGAAAGACAAAGTAGCTTTAGATCAAAAAGTTATAACAAAAAAGACAAAATGATGTGGTAAAATAGAATTGAAACTCTGTAGACTAGTTAAATTATAAAAATGAGTGCATACCTGTGCATACCCGTGCATGCCCATAGAAAGCAAGTGTAAGCAAGCATTTCTGCATGCCCGTAGAAAGTTACTGTTACCATGGCAACAGTAACCATGGTGAAACCTGCCTTTGATCTTCAACGTCATCACTCAGTGATGACTGCCTTTGATCTGTGATGGCTGCCTTTGATCTTTAATGATGTCACAGCGAGTCCTGTGATCATGAGTGATGCTTGCCGTTGATCTTTGAAGATGTCATAGCGAGTCCTATGATCTTTTAGTGAGTCCTATGATCGTGAGTGATGCCTGCCTTTGATCTCATAGCGAGTCCTATGATCGTGACATCGTGACAGACGGGGTTTGATGATGTCAGCTATGACATCAGGCATCACTGAGCCGATGATGTGCCTATGATGTCTATATGACAGTCCTATGATCATGAGTGAAGCCTGCCTTTGATCTTTGATGATGTTATAGCGAGTCCTATGATCTTTCAGCAAGTCCCTATGTTCGTGACATAGCGAGTCTTATGATCTTTGATGTCACAGCGAGTCCTATGATCGTGAGTGATGATAATCAAGTCAGTGGCGGTAATGCACCTGTAAATTGGTTGCCAACCACCAATCAAATCTAAAAGAAGAAGAGTGAAGGCTGCCCTTGATCTTTTGGTGTCTGTTTGATGTCATGTAGACATCATAGGCACATCATAGGCGAATCCTATGATCTTTTAGTGAGTCCGATGGTCGTGACAGACATCGTCACATCATGACAGAGATTTCTGGAATTATATATAGAGTGATGAATATGTAGCACCTAAATAGAGAGTGATGATGCTCCTGATCAGAAAGAGTGAAATATGTGGCGGTAATACACCTGTAAGAGGGTTGCCGACTGCCAATCAAATCTAAAAGAAGTAGTACCTAAATATTCAATTTTTAATTTTTTTTTAAAGTAAATGACATGGATAGTTAAATTATAAAAACTAGAGCATACCCCTCCATGCACATAGAAACCAAGTATAAGCAAGTATTTCTTGATGCCTGTAGAAAGCCGGTGTAAGCAAGCACGTCTGCACTCATTCAGTGATGCCTGCCTTTGATCTTTGATGGTGTCATAGTGAGTCCTATGCTCTTTGATGATGTCATAGTGAGTCCTATGATTGTGAGTGATGACTGCCTTTGATCTTTGATGATGTCATAGTGAGTCCTATGATCGTCAATCATGGCATAGTGAGTCCTATGATGCCTGCATTTGATCTTTGATGTCATATGATATGTGATCATCGGCGTTGGTTTGTCTGTCTGTTTGTCTTGTTTGTTTGTTTGTTTGTTAGCAAGATAACTCAAAAAGTTATGGACGGATTTTCATGAAATTTTCACAGATTGTCAGAAATGGGGTATCCTACAGATGATTAGATTTTGGTGGTGATCTGGATCACCGTCCACAAGAAAACCGCCATTACGCAAAATGCCATTTTTGTGAATAACTACTGAACCACTAATCCTATCATTGTCAATCCAATTGCTTGTCATATGTTTTCATGGTCAAGGAATCTGAAAACGTACACACAAACACTGTATGGGGGGGAACTGTGGCGCTTAACCGTCATTACGCAAAATGCCATTTTCGTGAATAACTACTGAACCACTAATCCTATCATTGTCAATCCAATTGCTTGTCATATGTTTTCATGGTCAAGGAATCTGATTGATGATGTCGTAGCGAGTTCTATGATTGTGAGTGATGCCTGCCTTTGATCTTTGATGTCCTGTGATCGTGTGTGAGCTTGAGTAATGCCTGCCTTTGATCTTTGATGATGTCATAGCAAGTCCTATGATTGTGAGTGATGCCTGCCTTTGATCACAGTCAAAGACACTGTGACACACACACAGATTTTCTTGAATCACTCTATACTTTGGTGTCTATATAATATATAGACATCATGTAGACATCATAGGAACATCATAGGCAATCCTATGATCTTTTAGCAAGTCCAATGGTCTATGACGTCATATAGACACGTAGACATCATCGGAATATCATAGGCAATCCTGTGACGTTATATAGTCATCATGTAGACATCACAGGAACATCATAGGCGATATGATCTTTTTACCGAGTCCTATGGTCTATAGGACATCATATAGACATCATGTAGACATCACAGGAGCATCATAGGTAATCTTATGAACTTTTTGTGACTCCTATGGTCTATATGACGTCATATAGACATGTAGGCATCATAGGACATCATAGGAACATCATAGGCGATCCTATGATCTTTTAAGTGAAGTGATGATGATGAATATGTAATAGTGTGTGGCCCTCACCAAGGTGGGAGAACATCTTGGCCATACTGCCACAGCCAAGATGTGTAGAGTAATGATGTAGAGTGAAGTGGTGATAGAGTGAAGTACGTGGCGGTAATGCACCTGTAAGCTGGTTGCCAACCGAGTTGAGGTTCGATTGGACACAGCAATGATGATAAAAGGGCTACAGCTCCTGACCAGATAGAGTGATGATATAGAGTGAAGTATGAGGAGAGAGAGTGTGTGGCGGACAGCCACAGGATTCAACTGTGTCCGGATAATTTTTTAACACATAAGGAGTTGTTCAGAACTCCTTATACAAGGATTATAGAGTGATGATAGTCAAGTTAGTGGCGGTAATGTACCTGTAAGGTGTAATGTAATGTACCTGTAAGATGCAGGATGTTAAAAGGGAGTTCCGCGCTGTAAAAGTGAACAAAAGTCAGGGCCCTGATAATATATGTGGGCGCCTGGTAAAGTCCTGTGCACATGAACTGAGTCCTATATTTCATTACATTTTCAATAAGTCCTTACAGACACAACATGTGCCTAAGATCTGGAAAGATGCCGTGGTTGTTCCCGTTCCAAAATCCAGCTGTCCTAAAACGGTAAATGACTTTAGACCAGTTGCTTTGACTTCAATTTTAATGAAAATTTTTGAAAAACTGGTCAGATGTGAGGTCCTAAGGCAGACTGAATATGCATTGGATCCTCTGCAGTTTGCCTATAGGCCTCACAGAGGAGTGGAGGATGCCACTGTCACTCTGTTTGACATGCTTTTCAAACATCTGGATTTTAATGGGACACACGCCAGGCTTTTATTTGTGGACTTTTCTTCTGCCTTTAATACAATCCAACCTCATATTTTAGTTGAAAGGCTCCTGCAACAATTTGATTTAAGCAATAATCTGGTGGGTTGGATTCTGGATTTCTTAACCAACAGGACGCAGAGAGTAAGGGTCAATGGCACATTGTCTGACCTAAAGTGCTCTTCTACTGGCTCTCCTCAGGGGTGTGTGTTGTCACCACTACTCTTCATCCTGTACACAAACATGTGTCGGAGCAGACATGACAACAGACACATTATAAAGTATGCTGATGACTCAGTCATTGTCAGTCTCCTCCAGGATGGTGAGAGTGGCCACGGCCCAGTAGTTGATGACTTTGTTCACTGGTGTGAGGATTCCTACCTGCAGCTGAATACAACAAAAACGAAAGATATGATTATTGACTTTTTTTGTAACTTAGATTTTTATTCATTTTTCATCATATATAATGCATTCAGATCACATTCTACATTTAAAAAACAAAGGGGTTAGGGTAGGGAAAAATAAAAAAAAATAAACAAAATAAAAATAAAAAATAAAAATAAAAAAAATAAAAGGGGGGGGGGACAAATGTTGGAGCATCAAGTTTTTAGTTTCCGTCTCTTAATTCTTCTGGTTTTTTCAGTGTCTTTGGTTATTCTTTCAATTTCTGCCTCGTTGTTGCACTTTGTAGTGTGTCCATTTCCGCCATTTTTTCTCCCATATTCCTTCTTGCATTCTTCGTCGATATGTTAGTTTTTCCATCATACGTATGTCCTCAACAATGTCAGTCCATTGTTCTTGGTCAGGAAGAACTTCTGATCGCCATTTTTTTGTGATAGTTTTTTTACATGCAATCAACAAGATTTTAACTAGATATCTGTCCTCAGCCTGTATAACACTGTCTTTTTTAAGATCACATAAGTACATCAGGTTACAGTTCATTGGTATATTATATCCTAATATCCTCTGTATTGTCACATGCATAGATTTCCAAAATGATGATATTTTGTAGCATTTCCAAAACATATGTGAGTGGTCTGCATTTTGAGCCCCACATCCCCTCCAGCATAAAGATTGGGTATTTGTATATTTTCCTTGAATCTGTGGTGTAATGAAAAAGCGAATCAGGTTTTTCCATCCAAATTCCCTCCATGCCCTTGAATTTGTTGATGTGTGTTGTGTTTTCCATATTTCCTGCCAGCTTTCTTCTGTTATGTTTAAATTGAGCTCTTTCTCCCATTTCTCCTTTATATAGTTACTTGTATGATTGTTTGTCATAAGTTTCTGATATAGTTTTGAAATAATTCTTATTTTATTTCCTGCATATGAGCTTAAAATAAGTTGTATAATCTCGTTCACATCTGTTTGGAGGTTATGCCTAATCTTCTTCATATAGTAATCTCTCATCTGCAGATATCTGAAAAATTCCGATCTTTCTAATTTAAATTTTCTCCTGATATTTACAAAGCTCCCGAGATCTTTTTTTCCGATATTGCCCCATGCTGTGATTCCCTTGTTCACCAGATTTTTGTATCCCCTATCTTGTTTTGCCGGTTCAAACTGACTGTCAAATGCTACCCATTTCAATAGTTTTATGTCTTCCCTTATATTATATTTTTGTACTATTTTATACCACAGTTCTAAAGTAAATTTAGTGATTGGGTCTATTTGTTTGATTTGCTTATATGCATCTTTATCCCCTATTATGCTTTGTACTGGGAGTCCCTCAATTTCCTTTTCCATTTCTTTCCATTTTGCCTCATATCCCTCGTCGCACCAACATATGATATATCTTATTTGTGCTGAGTAGTAATATTCCTTTAGACTCGGTAGGCCCATGCCTCCTTTCTCTTTTGGTAATTGGAGGGTTTTATATTTCACTCTTGGTTTTTTACCTCCCCAAACAAATCTCGATATCATCCTGTCCCACTTTGAGAATTGGGCATCTGGAATCTCTGTTGGTATAGCCTGGAAGAGGTAAAGTAATCTAGGTTGTATGCTGATTTTGACTGTCTCAATTTTTGAATTCAGATCCATATTTAAGATTGACCATCTATCAATATCTTTTTTTATTTCTTGTTCCAACCTATCATAGTTTGCTTTATATATTTTGCTTAGGTCTTTAGGTATGTTCACTCCAAGGTATTTTATTTCTTTTTGCTTCCAGTTTAGTTTGATCTTATCAGTTATCTGGTTTAGAGGGTTATAGTGGAATGTCAGTATTTGTGTTTTTGTTATGTTTATCTTGTATCCTGATAATTTTCCAAAATTTTCTATCAAGTTCATCATTTCCATTATTGATTTATCTGGTTGTTCAAGGTAAACTATAATATCGTCTGCAAATAGCCCAATCTTGTGTTCCGCCCCCTTTATTGTTACACCTTTTAATTTCTTATTTTGTCGTATCGCTTGAGCCAATGGTTCTATGAACAGAGCAAACAAGGTGGGCGATAAGCAGCATCCCTGCCTAGTTGATCTTTGTATATTTACTTTGTCTGTTAAGCTACCGTTTATCTTGATTCTTGCCACAGGTTCTTGATATAGCGTCCTTATGCATTGTACTGATTTTTCGTTAAATCCAAAGCGCTCCAGTACACTATATAGGAATTTCCAGTTAACCCTGTCAAATGCTTTTTCTGCGTCTAAACTCATTATTACTGCGCTTTTCTTTTCTTTATGTATCTGGTTAATTATATGTATTGTTCTCCTGATATTGTCATGTGTTTGGCGTCCCTCTATGAATCCAGTTTGATCATCTTCTATCAATTCCGTCAAGAATGTCTTTATTCGTTTACATATAATTGTTGTGTATATTTTATAATCTACATTTAATAAAGAGATTGGTCTATAGTTTCCGCATTGTTCTTTATCTTTCCCTGGTTTTAAAATAACTGAAATGATTGCTTCGTTCCATGTTGGAGGTATTTTGTTGTTGTTCAGCGTCCAATTAAATGACTTTAGGAGTTGTGGCGTGAGTTCTTCTATAAACAGTTTATAAAACTCAGATGGGTATCCATCACTACCTGGTGATTTACCATTTTTAAGTGACTTAATCACATCTCTGATCTCTTGTGTTGTTATTTCTGCTGTTAGTTTTTCATTTTGTTGATTTCCTATTGATGGCAAGTCCAATGTGTCTAGAAATTTTTTGATATCTTTAGTATTTGTTTCTTCAGGTTGCGAGTATAGTTCTTGGTAGAAATTATGGAAAATTTCTTCGATGTTTTCTGGGTTAACTGTGGTTTTATTTGTGGTGGGGTCTTTAATCTTGTATACATTATTCATTGTTTGTTGTTTTCTTAACCGTTTTGCCAGCAGTTTTGTGGCTTTTGGCCCCGTTTCATAATATTTTTGCTTTAGATATCTATTTTTCCTTTCAATTTCATCCATTTGTGTTTCTTTTATCTTTGTTTTTTCTTCTTTAATTTCTTGATATATTTTTGGATCATTTGTGCTTTGATGTTTACGTTCTAATTCCCTTAGTCTCTCACATCTTTGTTCATACGCTTCCAGTTTAGTCTTATTTTCTTTTCCTGTTTCAACAATTAATTTACCCCTTAACACGGCTTTTAGTGCGTCCCATAGTATTGTTGGGTCCACTTCTTCATTGTCATTCTCTTGGATATATTCGTTTATGTTTATTTTTATTCTTTCTTTCATTTTCTCATCATTTAACAGTCCTACGTTAAGTTTCCATGTTGTTTGTCGTTTTCTATTGTTTAAATATATTTCCATGTATATAGGATTATGATCTGATATTTCTGCCCCTCCAATCCAACAGTTTCTCACCCTGTGTCTGTCACCTTCATTCATAAGGAAGTAATCTATTCTAGAGTGTACTTTATGGGCTGCTGAATAATGTGTATAGTCTTTTTCGAGTGGGTGTAGGTCCCTCCATATGTCTACCATACCCATTTCTGCCAGTGAGGTTCTTATGAACTTTGTTACATGTTTTTTTGTCTTCTTAACACTTGTTGTGTCAACTTCATGATCCATGACAGCATTTAAGTCTCCTCCACAAATTAGGACTCCTTCACTGTGTGTTGCTATGAGATCAAACAGATGTTGAAAAAAACCCTTGTCACTTTCTGGTGGGGCATAGATGTTCACTAATGTGATCTGCATACCATCTATTCTTCCCTTTATTATTACATACCTGCCTTCTTTATCCTGGATTTCCTGTTCACTTTCAAATTGTATTTTGTTTGAGATTAGTATCATAACCCCCCTTTTTGCTCCTCCCTTAAATGAACTGTAGTAGGAGTTCTTATAGCCAAATCTCTTTAGTTTCACATGTTCTGCCTTGCTCAAATGTGTCTCTTGCATAAATATAATTTCAGCTTTTTCCTTCTTGAATTTTCTTATTATTCTTTCCCTTTTAACAGGTGAGTTCAGACCATTCACGTTTAGTGTCATTATCTTAAGATTTTTACCCATATTCATGTTTTTCCATTTTTTTAACTTGTGCTCCTAGCCCCTTTAACAACAAAAATAACACATATTTATATAAAAACACATTAAAAAAAACTCGACCTCCGTACTTTGGGCCTTTCTTCTGCCCACTGGTCCCTGTTGGTGGGTGGGGGGTTTGTCTTCACAGAGTGAAGGGCCCTCCCTAGACTTCTAATTACTATCAAAATAATAGTCATAAGTCTAGAAATGTCCAACAAATATCACTTAAACCTCTCCTAGCCGTCTGTTTCTCTTTTACCTTGTCTTCTTGGCCTTCATTTCTTCTGTGCCTTTCTTAATCTTTGTTATGATCTAGGCTTTCAGTTGAAAGCCTTGTAGCTTGTCCTGGGCCCGCTGCTCTACGTCTCTCCCCCTTCTTCCGCCGTTCACTCGTCTCCACTCCGTCTGTCGTGGTGCGTTCAGGGCCGCCGCTGCTCCAGCCGTCTCCTTCGGCACGCTCACCTCAAGGCCCCGCTCCATCATATCCCGCGCTGCCTCTTCGGCCGTGTTGTAGGTTCTTGTGCCTTCCTCCCAATGAATCCTCATTTTCGTTAGCGGCGTTTGGAATCTAATTTTTTTCTCTTTCAGCGTTTTTTTAATATTGGCATATTTCTTCCGCTGCTGCACGATTTCTGTCGGGTAGTCATGGTCAAAAAATACCTGTTTGTCGCCGATTCGTATCTTTTTTTTCCATGCTTGCGTCAGGATTCTTTCCTTTATGTCATATTTCACAAAGTTTACCACAACTGACCTGGGTGGAGAGTTTGTTTTCGGGTTCTGTGCCGGTGTTCTGTGCGCCCGTTGAATCTGCAGATCCGTTTCTCCGGGTATTTCCAGTTCTTTTTTTAAGAACTGATCCATGAATTTTGTCATCGAGTTGCCTTCAATGCCCTCCGGAATTCCAAAGATGCGCATATTGCTTCGTCGGGATCTGCTCTCCAAGTCGTTTATTTTCTCCTGCATCCTCTGCGTTTGCGTCGTCAGGGTCTGTAGTTGTTCGTTTGCCTCGCTTTTCCAATCTTCTAGTTCCGAAATTCGGGTCTGCGCTTCTGTCATACACGCCCGCTGGGAGCGCAGCTCCTCCATGTTTTCTGTTAATTTACGCTCCATTTCTCTTCGGAGGTCCATGATTTCCTCCTTAATTTCTTTTTTCAGTTCCTCCTTAAGAGCCGCTAAATCCTGTTGTAGCTGTCGCTTGAATTCTCTCAACTCTTCACCCAAACTGGCGATGCCAGCGTTCATGTTGTCGAGTCTGGTGTCCTCCATTTTCTCTGCTGTGGACATCTCGTTTTTTTGGGCTTTGCGTACAGCGGTTTTTCCTGCGTTGTTGGAGAGGAATTCTTCAATTTTACCCTGTTTTTGTCCTTGTGCCCGGTTCCTTCGTGTTTTCATCCCTTAGTTTATTGATTCGTTTATGTCGAGTTGGCCATTTACCGATGATTTTTAATCCGGCTAGGGAGAGCTCTTTGTTTAAGTGTTATGTCTCTCCACCATCTTCCCGGAAGTCATGATTATTGACTTTAGGAGGAAAACTCCCAGGCACAAAGTCACCATACTAAAAGGCCAGACCACCGAATGTGTACAATCGTACAAATATCTTGGGACGATTATTGATAGTGGATTGAACTTTGAGGTGAACTGTGAAAGGGTGTGCAAAAAGGGTCAGCAAAATTTGCATTGTTTGAGGAAACTTGCACGCTTCCAAATTGACCGAACCATAATGACTATGTTTTATCGGGCTTTTATTGAATCTGTTTTATCCTTTTCTTTAATGTCATGGTTTGGTCAGATAAAACTGAAACAGAGGAAATCCTTGGATCAGGTAGTCAGATGGTCCAGTCGTTTGCTTGGTGAGTCACAGCTGAGCCTGACATCCCTGTACACCAGACAAGTACAGAGGATGGCCGACTCGATTTTAAATGATGACTCCCACCCTTTGCACTGCAACTTTCAGCTTCTTCCCTCCAGACGGAGGTTTGCTGTCCCAAAAAGTAGAACCCAGCGCTACAAAAACAGCTTTGTCCCTGCTGCTGTCAAAGAGTTGAACAAGCTATAAAAATTATATTGTACATATTTTATATTTACCTATTTTGTAAGATGTGTGCCTGTGTTTGTGTCTATGTTGAATGTAATTAGTGGCTTGTAAATATGGATGTCACCAACTGCAAAACAAATCTACCTACGGGTACAAATAAAGTAACCTGAACCTGTAAGTTGGTTGCCAACTGCCAATCAAGTCTAAAAGAAGAAGAAGACGAAGAAGAGTGATGTCTGAAGATAGAGTTGAGGTTCGATTGGACACAGCAATGATGATAGATGGACTAGATAGAGTGATGATATAGAGTGAAGTACGTGGTGGTAATGCACCTGTAAGCTGGTTGCCAACTGCCTATCAAATGTAAAAGAAGTAGTAGTAATACCTAAATATGACAACGTTACACACTCTTGTACAGTAGATGACGTTATGCACCTTTCATTTGTTTGCTGTCCGCCAGTAACTTGAGAGAAGAAGAAGAATACCTAAATCAGAGACAGACATACTGTATATAGTGTGGCGAAGGAGATGATAGACATCATGTAGACATGGAAATCTCAGTTTGAAGAAGAAGATTGTTCAACTCCTTATAAGAACTTATAGAGTAATGACCAGACAGAATGTTATAGACATCATGTAGACATGGAAATCTCACTGAAGAAGATTGTTCAGAACTCCTTATAAGAACTCCTTATACAAAGATATAGAGTGAAGAAGATGAAGAGTGATGTTGCCAGACGGACAGGCACAGAGATTTCTTGAATTATATATACAGGTACATCACAAAAAATTAGAATATCATGAAAAAGTTCAATATTTTTTGTCACTAATTTCAGAAAGTGAAACCCATATATAGATTCATTACACACAGAGTGATATATTTCAAGTGTTTATTTATATTAAATTTGATGATTATAGATTACAGCCCATGAAAACCCCAAATTCAGTTTCTCAAAAAATTAGAATATTACATAAAATTATTTTAAAAAATAGTTTTTAAATAGAAATGTTGGCCGACTGAAAAGTATGTCCATGTACACACTCAATACTTGGTCAGGGCTCCTTTTGGATTAATTACTGTATCAATGATGGCGTGGCATGGAGGTGATCAGCCTGTAGCACTGCTGAGGTGTTATGAAGGTCCAGGTTGCTTTCTTTGATGGTGACCTTCAGCTCGTCTGCATTGTTGGGTCTGGTGTCTCTCATCTTCCTCTTGACAATACTCCATAGAATCTCGATGGGGTTTAGGTCAGGAGAGTTTGCTGGCCAATCAAACACAGTGATGTCATGGTCATTAAACCAGGTTTTGATACTTTTGGCAGTGTGGGCAGGTGCCAAATCCTGCTGGAAAATGAAATCAGCTTCTCCATAAAGCTTGTCAGCAGAGGGAAGCATGAAGTGCTCTAAAATTTCCTGGCAGACGACTGCACTGACTTTGGTCTTAATAAAACACAGTGAACCAAAGACCAAAGTCTTGGGTTCTAAATCTTTTATTGGGTTTTAGACTTTTGCGTTTTTAACTTCTTTGACTAGTCTTTAACTTTTTAATATGACCCTTCTCTCTTTTCTCCTTTTTTTTTTTCTCTTATCTCTTTGTTCTATGTCCTGATTGGTGGAGCCTTGAGTACTTTTATCATGTTTATAGTCAGCTACATGTGTGCCTGTGTTTGTGTTCATGTTGAATGTAATTGTGGTTTGTAAATATGGATGTCACCTGACTGCAAAACAAATCTACCTACGGGTACAAATAAAGTAACCTGAACCTGAACCTGAAAGTCAGTAGTCGGAGCAGTTATCAGTCAGAGTTGAAAAGAAGCAAACGTAGTGCATTACCACCACTGACTTGATTATCATCACTCTATATCTTTGTATAAGGAGTTCTGAACAACTCCCTCCGTGTGGAAAAAATCGTTCCTGGACAACGATCAGTCACTCTGTCTTCTTTTAGATTTGATTGGCGGTTGGCAACCAGCTCACAGGTGCATTACCACCACCCACTTCATTCCACGTCATCACTCTATCTGGTCAGGAACTGTAGTCCTTACAAATTCATCACTCTATATCACTCCATCACACTATACATCCAGCATCACTCTGTCCTGTCTCGACTTTATTCTTCTCATCAATCACTCTATCTTCTTCTTCTTTAAGATTTGGATTGGTGGTTGGCAACCAGCTTACAGGTGCTTTACCGCCACGTACTTCACTCTGTATCATCACTCTATCTGGTCAGGAGCTGTAGTCCTCACAAATTCATCACTCTATATCACTCCATCACACTATATATCCAGCATCACTCTGTCTGCCTCTCATCACTCTTCTTCTTTTAGATTTAATTGGCGGTTGGCAACCAGCTCACAGGTGCATTACCGCCACTGACTTGATATATTTGTATAAGGAGTTCTTATAAGGAGTTCTGAACAAACTCCTTATGTTAAAAATTATATGAAAAAATTATTCCGTCCTCATGCGAGGAACGGCTGCTCTCCCATCCTTCTTCCTTACAGGTGCATTACTGCCACACACTCTATATATATAGTCTGTCTGTGCGTCTGTTTTTCCTCATAACTATGTGACGTTTTCCTCATAGCTTTCTAAATGCAACATCACTCTATACTAGTGCATATCTGTGCAGGCCCGTAGAAACCAAGTATAAGCAAGCATTTCTGCATGCCCGTAGAAAGTTACTGTTACCTTACCATAGAGAAACCTGCCTTTGATCTTTGACGTACCACTCGTTCAGTGATGCCTGCTTTTGATCTTTGATGATGTCATAGTGAGTCCTATGATGCCTGCCTTTGATCGTTTGATGATGTCATAGCAAGTCCTATGATCTTTGATGATGTCATAGCGAGCCCTTTTATCTTTGATGCCATAGTGAGTCCTATGATCTTTGATGATGTCATAGCAAGTCCTATGATTGTGATGAGTGATGCCTGCCTTTGATCTTTGATGATGTCATAGCGAGTCCTATGATCTTGACATACACACAAAGTCCTACGATCGTGATAAACACAAGTTTTCTTGAATTAATAAGATATCTGTGCATGCCCATAGAAACCAAGTATAAGCAAGTATTTCTGCATGCCCGTAGAAAGCAGGTGTAAGCAAGCACCCACTCGTTCAATGAGGCCTGCTTTTGATCTTTGATGATGTCACAGGGCTGATGCTTGCCTTTGATCTTTGATGTCACCACTCGTTCAGTGATGCCTACCTTTGATCTGTGATGATGTCATAGCAAGTCCTATGATCGTGAGTGATGCTTGCCTTTGATCTGTGATGATGTCATAGTGAATCCTATGATCTTTAAGCGAGTCCTATGATCGTGACATAGTGAGTCCTATGATCATCTGTAGTAAGTCCTATGATCTTTGGTGATGTCATAGTGAGTCCTATGATTGTGAGTGATGTGTGCCTTTGATCTTTGATGATGTCATAGTGAGTCCTATGATCTTGTAGCGATTCCTATGATTGTGACATAGCGAGCCCTATGACCTTTGATGATGTCATAGTGAGTCCTAAGATTGTGAGTGATGCCTGCCTTTGATCTTTGATGATGTCATAGCGAGCCCTATGATTTTTTAGCAAGTCCTATGATCGTGACAGACACACAGACAGACGGACACACAGAGATTTCATGAATTATATATAGTACATACCTGTGCATACCCGTCCATGCCCGTAGAAACCAAGTATGCCCATGCATACCCGTAGAAACCCGTGTATGCCCATAGAGGGGATGCATTGGAACAGAATTCTTGCCAGTTACGGGACAGTTGGCATAGCGATACAGCACTAAGTGGCAATCACATGTGATGTCTTTTGTATGCAGCAGAACATAAAAATCACACAAAATATGCCCTGCCATCTGGGGCTGTTTGCCCCTGCTCGTTATTTCTTCTCCTGCCTGTCACTGTTCTGTGTTATGTTGCTTACCTGTGTCTATATACAGTGTATGTCTTGTAGGGAGCCATGTGCTCTGTCTATGTGCCGTCATATAGACATCATCTGGTGGGTCTTCTTCTTCATTCAGACCACTGAAGGGTCTCCTCCTGTCCTCAGACAGCTGTGTTGTTCACAGTCATGCCTGCAGCGTACTGGTGGAACCTGAGATGTTTCATGTTTATGGCATCCTTTCTGACGTGCAGCAGTTCTCATCATTCTATTGCTCTCCATCTGGTGGGTCTTCGTTCAGACCACTGGTTGAGGGATAGGTGTGTCGTAATTCCAGTTCATGGGCACGATCTTGAAAAAGTGGCTTTTGACCCTGTTCAGGAAGGCCCGTGCATGCCCGTAGAAACCAAGAAACCGGAGAACCCGGAGAAAATCAGCGCTTTGCTTGGCATTTTACACATTTATAGTGTAGACTGGCATTTGTCAAGGGAACACATTTGCCGTCATGTAGGCATGGCGAGTTGTCCTATGATGCCTGAGTTCATCGCACGCACTATGATGAGGAGGCAGAGATCATAGGCCATCCTATGATGTCCTAGAAATGTGCTTTAAAGTCTGTTGTACCCTATGCTGGTCAAGGGTGTCCTCCTGTCTCAGACAGGTGCGATGTACTGCTGGAACCTCAGGTGTTTCATCTTCATGGCATCCTTTCTGACGTGCAGCAGTCGTCATTCTATTGCTCTCCATCTGGTGGGTCTTCTTCTTCTTCTTCTTCTTCTTCATTGAAACCACTGGTTGAGGGATAGGTGCGTTGTAATTCCAGTTCATGGACAGGATCATGAAAATAGATCTGAGCAAAAAGAGGCTTTCTGGCATGGACTCACTGTATATGACATCATAAAGACATGAAGGCAGCCTTGATGTATATGACATCAAAAAGACATGTTGCCTGATGTCTGTCACTGTATATGAAGTGACACTTCATATACACTGACAGTGTACACAGTGACACTTCATACACTGTGGTACCCTCCCCAGCCTGAAACTGGGGAGGGTACCACAGCTGTGGAAAACATCTTGTGTGGTACCTGTACCAAAAACTTCCCACCCCAAAGACCTGAACAGCTTCAGACCGGTGGCCTTGACGTCCCACTTGATGAAGACCCTGGAGAGACTGCTCCTTGCTCATCTCCGCCCCCTGGTGGAACCAGCGATGGATCCACTCCAGTTCGCCTACCAGCATGGCATTGGGGTGGAGGATGCGGTGATCTTCCTCCTTCACCGTTCTCTGTCCCACCTGGAGAAGCCCGGGAATATGGTGAGGATCATGTTCTTTGACTTCTCCAGTGCTTTCAACACCATCCAACCGATGATCCTGAAGGACAAGCTGCTGCGCGCAGGGGTGGACCAGCACCTGTCATCATGGATCCTGGACTACCTCACGAACCGGCCTCAGTTTGTGAGAACCCGGGACTGTGTTTCCGACACGATCATCAGTAGCACGGGGGCCCCCCAGGGAACGGTGCTGGCTCCCTTCTTGTTCACTCTTTATACTGCGGACTTCTCACACAACACAACACATTGCCATCTACAGAAGTTCTCTGATGACTCTGCGATCGTTGGTCTCATCTCCAGCGGAGATGAAGCTGAGTACAGAGGGCTTATCCAGGACTTTGTGGACTGGTGCCATCGGAACTGCCTCCAGATCAACGCGAGGAAAACTAAGGAGCTGGTGGTGGACTGCCGCAGGCATGGGCAGCCCCTCACAGCACCAGTAAATATACAGGGAACAGACATCGAGATGGTGACATCCTACAAGTACCTGGGTATTCATCTGAACAATAAACTAGACTGGTCACACAATACTGACGCACTCTACAAGAAGGGACAGCGCAGGCTGTTCCTGCTGAGGAGACTCAGGTCTTTTGGTGTACAAGGGGCGCTGCTGAAGTCATTCTATGACACGGTGGTGGCATCAGCCATCACTTTTGGAGTGGTCTGCTGGGGCAGTGGCATTACTGCAGCCGATAGGAAGAGACTGAACAAACTGATTAAGAAAGCTAGCTCTGTCCTGGGGCAACGCCTTGATCCGATGGAGGAGATAGGAGAGAGAAGGACGGTGGCTAAACTGTCATCTCTGCTGGAGTCCGAGTTCCACCCTATGCAGGACATACTGGATGCACGGAGGAGCTCATTTAGCAGCAGACTACATCATCCCAGGTGCACAACCGAGAGGTTTCGTAGGTCCTTCCTACCAACGGCTGTCAGACTGTACAACCTAAGCAGGGCTGCTCGCAGAGATAGCAAAAAGACGTAACAAACTAATAGTTTTTTTTTTTTTTTTTTTTTGAATGCAAAAGATGCAATAGACTTACACAATGGTCCTCTCCGGCATACAACTAGATACATACCGGTCGCTATGGAGGGTGAGAATATGTATGGGCACATAATCATACCATGTAGGATAACTAAATAGACGGTTATGCTGTTTCATCCCACCTAGCAACAATGCTCTGCACTGTGTGTGTTTATATATTTACATATTTATTCCATCTAGCTACAATGCTCTGCACTGGGTGTGTTTATATTTATATATCTATATATTTATTCCATCTAGCTACAATGCTCCGCACTGTGTTTTTATATATCTACATATTATTCCATCTAGCTACATTGCTCCGCACTGTGTGTGTTTATATACTTGCATATTTATTCCACCTAGCTGCAATGCTCCATACTGTGGGTGTTTATATATTTACATATTTATTCCATCTAGCTACAATGCTCTGCACTGTGTGTTCATATATTCATATATTTATTCCATCCAGCTACAATGCTCTGCACTGTGTGTCTGTGTGTGTGTGTGTGTGTGTATATATATATTTTATAGTAATATGTACATATGTATATTAGCTGCTCTTGCTTGCTTGTTTTTTCTTGCCTTCTGATTGTTGCTCTGAGTGTTGCTATCCCTGTGCTGTTGCAATCCTGGAATTTCCCCTTTGTGGGACTAATAAAGGCTTATCTTATCTTATCTTATCTTATCTTATATGACATCATAAAGACATGAAGGCAGGTTTGATGTAAATAACATCATAAAGACATATTTGTCATGTGCCGTGGGCTTGATGTATATGACATCATAAAGACATTTGTCTATTTGCCATCATATAGGCATCGCGAGTCGTCCTGTGATGCCTGAGTTCATGGTCTATATGACATCATAAAGACACATACAAATGTGTCTTTATGATGTCATATAGATGTCTTTATGATGTTTTTATGATGTTGTCTGAGTTCATTGGACATCCTTTGATGTTCAGGCAGAGATCATAGGCCGTCCTATGACGTCCTATGAAGCATGACAGACACAAAGATTTCTTGCATTTTATAGAGTGAAGTGATATAATTCAAGAAATCTCTGTCTTCTTCTTCTCTCGGTTGCTGGCGGATAGCAAACAATTGAAAGGCGCATTCCACCACCTACTGTACAAGAGTGTGTAACATTATGCTATTTGAGCCCGACCCCTAAATTCTATGACTTAATCCTGTGTTATTTAAAAAAAGCAAAAAGAGCCCTTTTCATGATTCTGAGTGCCTCTCATGGTGTCTCATGGTGTCCCATGATGTCTGTGAACTTAAAGATCCCCCACTTAACAAGTCCTCAACTGCTTCCCAATGTAGCCCCTTAATGCCAAAATATTTTTCTGCTGCTTTCACAAAGATTTTGATTTTTTCTGTTTTCTTGGAAGTCTGTGCAGTGCAGTTTATCACATCTACCACAAATAAGACAAAAATTATTTTCCTTCCAAACCAGAGTATCTTCCTTAATTCTACTGCATGCACTGCAAGTCAGCTCACTTTCCCTGTTAGAGTCCACTCTCACTTTTTTAGCTGGCACCTTTTTCGCAGCTTCTGCATGTTAATCCCTGGAAGACTTTATCTGCTGAATTTCTGCTTCTCTTTTGCTGGCTTCACAACCTTGATATGCAGAGCTATGTTCACCACCACAGTTACAGCACTTTAATTTGGCTCCTCTTTCACACTTTCCATATTCATCTTCACCGGAGCATCTGGAACATCGTTGTCTACCTTTGCATATCACTGCTACATAACCAGACTTTTGACATTTGAAACATCTGAGTGGAGGAGGAATGTAAAGTCTGACTTCAAAGCTCATATAGCCAATATACACCATACTTAGCAGTCTTGCTTCATCAAATTTTAACATTACCAACAGACTATCACATTTTTTGCCATTTCTATTAGTTTTCAATCTTTGTACCTCTGTCACTTTTGCTCCAGTTAAGTTCATTATTTCATCAGTTGAGACAGCAGTTGAAACGCCTGATATCACTCCTCTCATTTCCTTATTTCCTTCCAATACTGAACACTGCACATTTTTCCCCTCCGGCTTATTGACTCTGATTGCTTTTTCTTGTTGAACACTATCTTTACATGTAACTAATAATGAACCACTATAAAGGATTCTTGCTTTTAAAACTTCTCCAAGTGACTTATTATTAATTGCATTTGTGAGCTTAATTGGGTTCCACTCACAAAGTGATGCTCCTTCCTGAGTAAGTTTAATGATTACTTTACACTCCTTCTGTTTATTCCGGGATTGTTCATCTTCTGATTCATCAGCACTTGATAACGCTCTTGATTGATTTTTTTTACGTCTACGTTTGCTTCTTTTTGACTCCACCGAGCTCCAAACTTCCTCTTCCCCGCTTCCTACCTCCATTCCTCCTAGATGAATTATATCCGCTTCTTCTGGTCCACATACCTCACTCTCTTTCCCTTTCATTCCCAGCCAGCAGTTGGCAACCATCTTACAGGTGTGTGTGTGTAGGATTGGCCTCTTCTTTGTCTTCCACTCATATGCCGCATGTCATCACTCTTTATATAATTCAAGAAATCTCTGTCACGACCATAGGGCTCGCTAAAAGATCATAGGATTGCCTATGATGTATACATGATGTCTGTATGACCTCATATAGATACCATAGTATAGAGTGATTCAAGAAAATCTGTGTCTGTGTGTGAGCAAAGGCAGGCATCACTCGCAATCATAGGACTTGCTATGACATCAAAGATCAAATGCAGGCATCATAGGACTCGCTATGCCACCGTCAGAGATCATAGGACTCACTATGAAATCATCAAAGCTCAAAGGCAATCATCACTCACGATCATAGGGCTTGCTATGACACCGTCAAAGATCATAGGACTCGCTATGACACCATCAAAGATCAAAAGCAGGCATCGCTAAACGAGGGCTGATATATAGAGTGATGTCTGAAAAGTACGCAGTCTGTCAGTAATGTTAAAATTTGATTAAACAAGACTGCCAAGTAAGGTGTATATTGGCTACATGAGCTATGAAGTCAGACTTTACGTTCCTCCTCCACTCAGATGTTTCAAATGTCAAAAGTTTGGTCATGTATCAGCGATATGCAAAGGTAGACAACAGTGTGTCACATGCTCCGGTGAACATGAATATGGCAAGTGTGAAAGAGGAGCCAAATTAAAGTGCTGTAACTGCGGTGGTGAACATAGCTCTGCATATCGAGGTTGTGAAGCCAGCAAAAGAGCAGCAGATAAAAGTCTTCCAGGGATTAACACATGCAGAAGCTGTGAAAAAGGTGCCAGCTAAAAAAGTAGAAGTGGACTCGAACAGGGAAAGTGTGCAGGCTTGCAGTGCATGCAGTAGAATTAAGGAAGATACTCTGGTTTTGAAGGAAAATAACTTTGTCTTATTTGTGGTAGATGTGATAAACTGCACTGCACAGACTTCCAAGAAAACAGAAAAAATCAAAGTCTTTGTGAAAGCAGCAGAAAAATATCTTGGCATTAAGGGTCTACATTGGGAAGCAGTTGAGGACTTGTTTAAGTGGGAGATCTTTAAGTTCACAGACATCATGGGTTGGTGGATCAACCGCCAATCAAGTCTAAACGAAAAAAGAAAAATAATGAGATGAGCCACAGATACGGACTACAGAAACACAGATACGAGAGTAAAGAAGAAGAACATCACAAAGTGATGAGGAAAATGTCACAAAGCGATGAGGAAAACGTCACAAAGCGATGAGGGAAACGTCACAAAGTTATGAGGAAAAACAGACACACAGAAAGACAGACATATATAGTGTGTGGTGGTAATGAAGCTTGCCAACCGAGACATAGAGTGGACTCTTGTACAGTGGGTGGCAGTATGCACCTTTCAGTTGTTTGCTATCCTCCAGTAGCCAAGAGAAGAAGAAGAAGGTTGCCAACCGTCAATCAAATCTAAAAGAAGAAGAAGATTGAAAATGTCACAAAGCTATAGAAGTCACAAAGCTATGAGGAAAACGTCACAAAGCTATGAGGAAAACATAATCAAGTCAGTGGTGGTAATACACCTTTGAGCTGGTTGCCAACCGCCAATCAAATCTAACGGAAGAAGAAGAATGTATAGAGTGATGATATCCACCTTATTCCTAGGCCCCATGATACCTTGCGTGAATTATGGTAGCAACTTCCGGTATTACTTTAGAACACTGTTGAGACACATAGAAAGAAAGTGAAGTATGGTGGCCGACATCAAAACCCATGATAACCATAATCCACATAATGGGCCATAATAATAATAATAATAATGACAACCCAGGAAAACAATGATAATGATAAACGTATAAAATAACAAGAGTGAACTTAAAGCTTGAGCGTGGTCCTCCGCCCATGCACAGATCCTAACATAGCCCCCCTTTAAGGGGTGGAACCCAGACACCCCAACACAGCACCAAAAACAGAAAAATCACCCTCCCAGGGTGGATGGTTCGGGAACAAGGACAGGTGGGCCGTAAATTATACCCCCCCCACACACACACAAAGTCCAAAACAAACAAACAAAAAAAAACAGTTAATGGGGCAGAATCAAAGTCCCAGGCCCCAACTAATCTCTAGATTAGATTATTGTAACTCGTTATTATCAGGTTGTCCTAAAATATCTTTAAAAAGTCTTCAGTTGATCCAAAACGCTGCAGCAAGAGTTTTAACAGGTACTAGAAAGAGCGATCATATCTGTCCGGTTCTGGCCTCCCTTCATTGGCTTCCCATAGAGTTTAGAATTAAGTTTAAAATCCTTCTTCTCGGACTTCCGGTCTGGACGCCATGGCGACTGCAGCTTAACACTGAAGCTCTCAGACCCAATCCAAGATAACACCTTGAAAATCAAACTTAACGGATTTTTGGAGGAGTGAAAATCAAAAGACAAAATCATCATGTCTAAAGGAAAACAGAAGAAACTGAAATTCTCCAGGCCAGGACACGTATCGGCCGGAGAATCTGAACTGGAAGATCTCCGTTCAGAAGACGAGGAACTGGTGGTAGCTAACAAAAAGGTTAGCCTGAAATCGCTATTTGAAGAGCTACGACGATTTCGCCGAGATGTTACGGCCGAATTTCGGGAATTCAGAGACGAATTGAAAAGGACAAACAGCAGAGTGGACCAGGCCGAGAACCGAATCTTGGAAGCAGAGGAACGAATAAAAGTGCTCGAAGATTCTGTGCTGGACCTACGCAAAAGACAAGCATCTATAGAGGCTAAGCTAGCCAACCAAGAAGGAAGACAGTGAAGAGACAATATAAGAATCCATGGTCTGATAGAAGGAGCCAAAAACGGTTTTAACTCAATGGCAGAATGTGTGGAATCTTTACTAAGAGAGAAATTGGATATTCCACAAACCACCGACTTAAACATAGAAAAGGCACATCGTTCATTAGCCGCTAGGCCAGCGGCGGAAGCGCCCCCACGTTCGGTGTTGGTAAGATTTTCCAGTTTCAAAATAAAACAAGAGGTTGTCAGACTGGCTTGGCAGAAAAAAGGATTTATGCACCAGGAGAGAAAAGTCTTCGCGGAACACGATTACGCCCCGGAGGTCCTTAAAAAGCGCAGGGAATACAATGACGCGAAAAAGGTGTTAAGAGAGAAGAAACTGCGCTTTCAGACGCCATTTCCTGCGAAGTTAAGGGTCTTCTACGGCGAAGAAACATGTCTCTATAATTCGGCGGAAGAAGCAACAGCTGACATGGCGAGAAGAGGGCTCCCGGTAACGGTATTTAAACCCGCAGCAGACCCGAGTGAGAAGATCAAAACGCAAACATGGACAACACAGAGACCTTCAAAATCCACGGGCCAGCAGCGGGAAACCCAGCGCCAGAGCGTCGCGGATAAACTGTCCGTTTTCAGGTTGGAATAGCGACCTTTTTTTTTTTTTCTTGAATCAATCTGCACATCCAACCCCCCTCATACAAGGTAACAAACATTAAAGGAGATGCGTATTCAGCATGTGGTAAAACATTTCATGGAACAGTCATAATATTTGAAACAAATAAGTCTTTTTAATAAAAAAAAAAAAAAACTTGTTAAAATAGAAATGTGACAATAATCCACATGTTCTCCTCACACTAACAAATACTGTTTTTGCGTGAATGTTTGATGTGATGGGGGTGGGAGGGTGCACACAATTTCACAGGGTATAGGCATAAAAGGAAAAAAAAAATCATTACAAGTTCGGATTGGGTTCTGAAACTCACGTTAAAAGCATGGGTCAACTTACAGGGGTAAGAGAGGGCCCTCAACACGTAACAGAGTTTGAGGAATTCCCCTCAGAGCCTTCACTCCATCAAGGCTCTTCCAGGGTCTTTAAAAAGACCTCAGCTCAGGAAGTTCTTTTGACAGCTTTTTGTTTTAAAGTTTTATACACTATGTTCTTAATGTTTTTCTTGTTTTTAATGTTCTTTCAGTTTCTGAGTAGCACAAAAGAGGGCCACCACACAGTTATACTAAACAAAACAACACAATGGAGAAACAGGGTGTAACCAAAATAATTTCATATAATGTAAAAGGAATCCTGAATCCAGTTAAAAGATCCAAGATTCTAGGCAAAATGAAAAAAGACAAAGCAGGAATAATATTTTTACAAGAAACCCACCTAACAGACGTGGAACACAATAAACTCAGTAGACAAGGGTTTAAAATGATCTCTTCATCTTCATATAAGTCAGGGAGGAGGAGGGGAGTAGCGACATTGATATCAACCAAAATTACATTTGAAAAAAAATCAGAACACAAAGATAAAGAAGGGAGATACAGTTTGGTAACTGGGCGGCTAGAGGGAGAAGATATCACCCTGCTGAATGTGTATGCTCCCCCAGGGGCTAACTGGAAATTTTATAAAAATGTATTTGACCTGATGATAACTAAAGCTCAAGGTTTAGTGATATGTGGTGGGGACTTCAATCTTAGACTGAATCCATACTGGGATGCCTCTGGTAATTCTCCACATCAAAATAACACCCAAAACAGGAAGACTCGGATGCTACTAAAAGAAATGGGAATCTGTGATGTGTGGAGGGAACTCAACCCCAGTGTGAAAGACTATACATTTTACTCAACTCCACATTCATCTTACTCAAGGATTGACTATTTTGTTATGTTTAATAGAGACATTGGAAGAGTAGAAACATGTAAAATAGGACTGATGGATCTCTCTGACCACAGTCCAATCTACATGGACTTAAATATCCAAAAATACACAAATAATACATTTTCTTGGAGGTTAAATTTAAATGTCCTGAAAGGACCATTGAAAGATGAATTGGAATCAGATATTCTCAGATATTTGGAAGAAAACGATAATGGAGAAGTATCCCCTTTAATACTGTGGGATGCATGCAAAGCTGTAATAAGAGGAAAGATTATTGCAAAATTGGCAACCAAAAAGAAACTAAGACAAGAAAAACTATCCACATTAGAGTCAGAACTTAGGAACCTAGAAAAAGAACACAAAGGCAACACTCATTCTACTGACTCGCTCAAGATTAAGGAAATTAAAAACCAAATAAATGAGATCTACACAATAGAAATCCAGAAGAAACTTACATTTTTGAAACAAAAATACTATGAAGCAGGCAGTAAATCGGCAAAATTGCTAGCCTATAAATTGAGGAAACATCAAACAGAAAGAGCAATCTACAAAATCAGAGACCCAGTATCAAAGGAAATAAAATTCAGAATTCAGGATATTCTTAAAAGCTTCGAGAATTACTATAAGAACTTATACTCCCACAAAAAACATAAAAATGCATCCGAGGCATTCCTAAACACATTAAACCTTCCCCAACTTACGGAGTCACAAAATAAAACACTACTGTCAGAAATACATCCTAAAGAATTGGAAAAAGCAATTATGAAACTTAAAGCTAACAAATCCCCAGGAGCTGATGGCTATACAGCAGAGTGGTACAAAACCTTTAAACAGCAACTATCTCCTCTCCTCCTGAAAACATTTAATTATGTCCTCCACACAGGGGAAATCCCCCCCTCCTGGAGAGAAGGGGTCATTGCAGTTATACCTAAACCTGAAAAGGATAAACTAGAGTGCTCCAACTACAGACCAATCAGTGTACTAAATCAGGACTATAAGCTTTTTACCATTATCCTTGCCAAAAGGTTAGAAAATATACTGACAGACCTAATTCATTTAGACCAAACAGGTTTTATAAGACAAAGACAGACACAAGACAACATTCGACGCACTTTACACATAATTCATCATATAAAAAAATATAACTTAAATGCAGTCATATTGGGATTAGATGCTGAAAAAGCATTCGATTCGGTTGACTGGTCTTTTCTATATAGAATCTTATCCAGTTTCAATTTTCATAACAACTTCATTAGAACTATACAGGCATTATATAAAAAACCAACAGCTAAAATAAGGATTAACGGTAATTTATCATCATCTTTTGAACTGGAAAGAGGATGTCGTCAGGGCTGCCCCCTGTCTCCACTGCTCTTTGCAATCTTCATAGAACCTCTGAGCCAATGGATAAGACAAAATCAAAAAATTCAAGGTATTACACTTGGTCAGAAGAAACATAAAATAGCACTCTTTGCTGATGACATTTTAATATACCTAGGGCAGCCGGACACTTCTTTACCAGAACTAACCTCAGTTTTTTCAGAGTATGGAGATTTATCGGGGTACAAATTAAACATGCATAAAACCCAAATTTTAACATTCAACTATGACCCAAATCATTATTCACTAAGCAAACTCAAAACTAACTGGGAGTCAGAATCTATGAAATATCTGGGGGTCAATATCCCGAAACAACTCAACAAAATTATATCACTAAACTATGATCCACTGGTGACAAAAATAAAATCTGACCTAGCAAGATGGAATATGATACCATTCTTGGGTACTGCACAAAGAAATGAAGCAGTCAAAATGAATATACTTCCACGTCTTCTATACCTTTTCCAAACAATACCGGTAGAACCTCCCAAAAAAACATGGCAGGAGCTGGATAGAAGGATCTCAAGATTCATATGGCAGGGCAAGAGACCTAGAATCAGATATAGAACCCTACAGCTAAACAAAGACAAAGGTGGGCTCGCGCTGCCAAATATCAGGGACTACTTTAAAGCCGCACAAATTAAAACTTTAGTCGAGATATGTAACCCAGTCTACACTGCACAATGGAAGGAGATCGAATGCCAAATAACAAGTGACATCCCCCTACAGGCGATAATAGGGAACAATGCCTTACCTAAACTTTTGAATAACACTAACCCGTGGATAGAGACCCCACTAAAAATTTGGTTTAAGATAGTCAGAGAGAATCAAACTAAAGAGCCCTATCGACTTCTGCAATGGATTGCCTATGATCAAGACTTTACTCCTAATAAAACAGACACCAGATTTAAAAAGTGGAAGGAGAAAGGGCTGATAAAATATTCCGATTTTTTTAAAGGGCAAATCTTAAGTTTTGAAGATTTGAAAAAACAAGGCCTAATAAATCAAGACCTTTACAGGTTCTTCCAGCTTAGACACCACATAAACAATATACTTAAAAAGGAGGATTTGGAAAGGGCCCAGTCAGGTGTTCTGAAGGTCTTCTTAATGGCATATAAAGGGATCCCAGGGATCAGATACATTTCTAAAATATACCAAGGTCTTCAAGACTTAAAAGGAGACAACACATCTTATATAAAAGAGAGATGGGAAAAAGAGGGGAATTTCACTTTACAACTGGAAATATGGGAAAAGCTAAATAAACAGCAATGGAAAAGTACCTCATCCCTGCAGTGGAGAGAATTTGGATGGAAAAACTTGATAAGATTTTTCAGAACACCTGCACAAAACAAATTTACCCATAAGGGATTGAACTGTAGGCGCTTGTGTGGTGAAAAGACTGCAAATCATTTTCATGTGTTTTGGTCATGCCCAGTTATCCACCAATATTGGACCAATGTACAGACAATATTGGGGAAAATATTCAAAATAACAGTTCCCTTTTCTTTTGTAACTTTGTATTTGGGTTTACTACCGGACTCACTGGAAAGACGAGGAGAAAAATACTTATTCAATGTTTTAATATTGGCAAGCAAAAAAGCTCTAACTAAAAAATGGATGTTGAAGGACTGTCCTACACCTGAAGATTGGATTAACGTGATCCAAGACATTTACTCGATGGAAAAGTTGACATTCGCACTGAGACAGGACATGGATGGGTTCATGAACTTTTGGCAACCCTGGATCGCATATGCGTCTTCCATTAGATCTAATCTTTGACAAATACCATTTCAATAATGGTTCCGCTCTTTGTTCCAACGCTACTCAGATGCTCTTTTACCTTTATTTACTTACTTTTTCTTTTTGTTTGTTTTTTGCTGGTTTGTTTGTTTTTTGTTTTTTTTTTCCTCTTTAATTTCACTTTTTCTTTCACTTTAAAAAAAAGGGGGGTGTTGTAAGAATTATTCTTCCAATGTTGTCAGATATCAGAAAATAAGGGAACATGTGATGAAAATGTAAACAATGCATTGCTGTAACGACCTGTATACCCTTTACAAAAACTTAAATTAAAAAAAAAAAAAAAATCCTTCTTCTCACTTACCAAGCTCTTAATAATCAGGCCCCCTCTTATATAAAAGATCTGATATTACCCTATCATCTTAACAGAGCACTACGCTCCCAAAATGCTGGCTTACTTGTAATACCTAGAATCTCCAAAAGTACAATGGGAGGCAGAGCCTTCTGCTATCAAACTCCTTTCCTGTGGAACCAGTTACCAATCTGGGTTCGGGAGTCAGACACGATCTCTGTTTTTAAGAGCAGGGTAAAAACCTTCCTCTTCGATATAGCCTATGATTAGGGAGGGATCTTGTGTCCCTTAACCCTGCCTTTGTTTTGCTGTTAATAGATCTAGACTGTCGGGCGACCTCCAATAATGTACTCTGCTTCTCTCCGTTAATGTTTGCTCTCTTTATGCCTGCTCTTTCCATCTTCTCTATCCCCTCACCCCCCAGCCAGTCGCAGCAGATGACTGCCCCTTCCTGAGCCTGGTTCTGCTAGAGGTTTCTTCCTGTTAAAAGGGAGTTTTTCCTCTCCACCATCGCCAAGTGCTTGCTCACAGGGGATCGCCTGATTGCTGGGGTCTTTCTACAATTGTGGGGTTTCCCCTACATTTGAAAGTGCCAGATGACTGTTGTTGTGATATGGCGCTATATAAATAAAGTTGAATTGAATTGGAATTGAAACCAAAAATAAGGCGGGTCGGGTGACCTAGGACAAGGCAGTTCAGGTGGTCTTCCGTAGTCCCAGGGCCACCAAACTAGAGAATAAGAGGGGTCAGGGGGCCTACCCAAGTCCACGAGACTCCAGACCAGAGTACATGGAGGGTCTGGCGGCCTACCAAAGTCCTTAGACCACCAGACTATAATGCAAGAAAGATCAGGGGTGCTGAGCTTGGGGTGCAGCAACAAATGAGTTTTAAGCTCTGGAAAGAAAAATACTGGGACTTTTAGTCCAGGAGACACTAATGCTGGGGCGTTCAGTTCTGGAAGCAATAATACCGGGACATTTTATTTCGAGGCAGGCAATGGCAGCACCCTGACCTCAAAAACAGCAGGTAAGGTCCCCCTGGTCTCTGGCACGCTGGGTAGAGACCCCCCGGCCTGTGGCACATTGGGTGGAGGTCCACCGACCTCTGGCACGTTGGGTGGAGGTCCACCGACCTCTGGCTCGACTGGTGGAATGTGGTCCTCCTGCAGCTCCATCCTCGACACGACCACCTCGGACGAGGGAGGAAAACAGGCGGACAATGCGGTGACACCGCAGTCATTAGCAGCAGAGACTGGTGGGGAGGTCCCAAGAGCTGGTGGACTCTGCGCTTGGGTCCCCCCACTAGGAGAAAGGGGAGTCTTTACTAAAATGGTTGTACAAAATAATGGAAAAGGCACTTGCCTTAGCTCCTGGTCTCCTGCTGCTGGAGTGACGACCTCATGATGAGTCGCAGGAGTGGCGGCCTCAGCCACTGGAGTGGATGACGTTTGGGGTGCGTAGACTTCAGGCGCCGATGGCTGATGCACACTACCCTGTATTTGTTATGTTTGTTTTGAATGTAGGTACTGCCAGGCCTCCTACTTTTTTACCTCTTTTTTTCAACCCAGCTGGTCAAGGCAGATGGCCGTCCTCTATGAGCTATGGTTCTGCTCGAGGTTTCTGCCCGTTAAAGGGAAGTTTTTCCTCGCCTGTGTCGCTGCAGTGCTTGCTCTTAGGGGTCTCTGCTGGGCTCTATAAATTTGAGAATATGGTCTAAACCCACCCTTTTGTGGACCATGGCTTGTGCTGTAAGATGTGACTACAAAAATGTCAAGAAAAGCCTACTCGAACAGCTGAACTTTATTTGGGGTTAATCAGAGGCACTTTAAATGGTGGCAGGTGTGTGCTGACTCCCATTTAACGTGAGTTTGAATGTGATTGGTTAATATCTAAACACAGCCACATCCCCAGTTATAAGAGGGGGTTCATATTTATGCAACCAGGTTATTGTAAGTTTTTTATTTTTTACTTTTCCCCTTAAAAGATTTCAGTTTGTTTTTCAATTGGGTTGTACAGGTTATCCACCTTATTCCTGGGGGTGCCACTATAGGAACGATCATGGGCAGAGCTTCCGGTTTCGGCTGAAGTGTTAAATCAGTCAGCAAGGGTGTAGTAGTGGGGCATTTAAAATAGCGTTTTTAAAAGTTTTTCAAATTTATTTTAATGTATAGTCCATATATGTGTTTTGCACTCAAGTGGCAGCTAATTTCAGCTGCCACGTGAGCGCTCTTAAGCTGCTCTTCTAGTTTTTGTATTTTTTGAATGTTTTGGCATAGTTCTGATACTTGTTGCTGGTGTTCGTGGTTGTGCCATAGACTGTATAAATGGAGGCTTCTCACCGGCGATGCATAGATGATGTACTGAAAACTAACAAGGACTGTTGGTGTGATTGATGATACAGACGCAAGAGCACCAGGTTTGTTTTCACTTGTATGAATGTCACAGATCTGAGGTTTATGTGTCATGTATGTCACCAGATGCAAGGCTGCATGAAGTAAAATGATAAATAAAAAATAGGAACAGTTTGCTTCCTAAGGCTTAATGATTTAAGAAAGATATCAAATAGTTTTCGGGTGTTTTTTAGTATTTGTTGCACTGCCTTGGAAGGATATGGACTTCAGCATGCATTAATTTTTGTTATCACAAAATGTTGGTCAATAAAATTCTGAACAATTGTCAGAAAATGTATGTGTTAAGTTAAATAATAAGCATTCATGGCATGACAGCAGCATGGGCATTTTAATTTTGGGGTAAAACAAACGGCTGCAGCTGTCTGTATTTACCCCGACATTAAAACACCCAAGCACGGGCGACTTTATTGTGGTGGAGACATTGATATATCTCAGAGCTTTTATTTGTTTACAGCGTCAGCATCTTAGTAGCGGCGCTAACAAACGGAACTACTGTCTGCAAGGCCACTTTTTAAGGTCATCTTCCCATCCCTCCATAGTCATGAGAAGTGGTATGATTATATTCTTGTTTTTGAGGTGCAAAAGGCCATGTTCCCACATTTTTGATGCTGAAGTCATTGTTTTTTAACAAGGAAAAGTGTCCCATTTCAGTGACAACCACACATTACAAACTTGTACCGGAAATTGCATCTGTAATTCATGCAAGGCATCATCGTCGGCCTCCGTCGGTCTATGATGACCATGGAAGAGAATCCTAAACGTCTTCTCTGCTGGAACAGCACCACCTGTGGCTGAACAGGCCGATGCGCAAATGGCAGTCCCTGTCACACAGGTCGCACTTGTGGGTGGTCTCCGTGCTGCTGGGTCTGTGGCGGTTCTTCCTGCGGGTCCTTTTTTCATCTGCTGCAGCAGTCAGTCTCTCTTCACCCGCCTTGAGCTGTCTGGTCAGGGTGCCTCTCCATTTGGAACGGTCCGTTGCAAGGTCCTCCCAGCGCTCTGTGTTGATCTCACGTTATAAACTTGTACAGGAAGTTGCATCTGTAATTCATGCAAGGCATCATGGGGCCTAGGAATAAGGTGGATTGGTCACACTAATGGTGGAAAAAAGTTTTGAAATGATTTCTCTTGGTCTCATTTTTTTTACATCACAGAAACCTGGCATTTGAACTGGGGTGTGTGGACTTTTTATATCCACTGTATGTCACCAGAAACGTTCAGTCTTAACTTGCTTTTTTGCAGGGGGCGGGGCTTAAGTGAAACTTGACAGCAAAAACAAGATATGAAACATTTAAGAGATTTTGCTCTTGCTATGTCTTTTAAGTCATAAAAAAAACATGTTACAGAAATATTTACAAGAAAAAAAACCTCGATTTTTGGTGGAGCGTCACTTTGTCATGTATACATCACCACTTGACTGCTCTAACCCAGTGGAAAATAAGTTCATCTCTTTGACTATACAGTTAAAGTTTGCACTTGAAATTAGTTTTCCGTTTGGTTCAGTGTACCAGTTGGAGGAATCATCTGCTCTAACCATTTAGCCATTAGCCCCTGCTAGCAACACCAACAGGAAACAATACAGTGGCCATTGTTGTACATGGGTTCTGAAAGCACCCATGCACAACAGTAGCAGATTATGTGCATTTTTCAGACTAATTAACAAGTGCAATTAGGTATTTTCTGCAGAAACCTGAACGTACCAGGACACCTTGCTTCGAAAAACACTGGACTAGAGGAGATGTATAAAATAGAATTACTAATAAACTGTTGTTACTGTAACACCACTGCTTTTGCGGTCACGTGCTGTGTAACGAAATTACTGTTTAAAAATTCAGTTATGCGTTAGTTACTGAAATTTGATCAGATGCATTACTTGCGTTGCTCGTTTTATTAATATGGATAGATATTTTTAGCGCAAATAAATACAAACTGACCTACTGATACAGCCATCAGTCTCCTCTGCGGGTCACTTTCCTGCCCTGCCCCAATTCACACTGCAGCTCGGTGGGAAGGAATGTTGTGGCGGTTGCAACTTCTCATATCGAGCCCTGATTACCTGTTGTCCAAGCAGTGAGTAGCCCCCACATTCAGCTCCGACCTCTGTGGTTAAACATGAGTATTTTTAGAGCAAGAAGCTCACATTTATTGTCCACTGTTGTGCAAATGTAAGTTTTCTTACCACACAGAGAAAAAGTGACAGATTTGTTGTTGTAAATAAGAAATGAAGCTTCTTCTAAGGTGAACTTTCATTTATCTGTGCTTTCTGTTTTATTTTTATCTTATTCATTTACATGCTGTTGTGATATGCAACTATTTCATGGAAGTAAATCCTCTAACTATGTATTTTTAATGGGCTGGTCCAGGGGTGTCAATCGTATGGCCTGTGGGTCAAAAACAGCCCACCAGGGGGTCCAAAATTTTCTCTATGAATTTACAGCTTAATATTTCGAGTAAATTTTTTACTTTCTACTCATTAGAATAGTTTGTGTAAATCTGAGACATTTTTCTCTGTAAGATGAGACTTTTTTTCTCACCAGTTTTTGTTTTCTTCTTTTTTCTGATGAGAACAAGGGGCCCTTGATTTCAAAGGGATGGGGTAGAAATGAGAAGGGATGGATCCCAAATCTAGCTCTACTTCACTCTCACTCCCTAACCCTCACCCAAACCCAATTTAAGATAAGATAAGATAAGATAAGCCTTTATTAGTCCCACAACGGGGAAATTCCAGGATTGCAACAGCACAGGGATAGCAACACTCAGAGCAACAATCAGAAGGCAAGAAAAAAAACAAGCAAGCAAGAGCAGCTAATATACATGTGTACGTATTACTATAAAATATATATATATACACACACAGACACACAGTGCAGAGCATTGTAGCTGGATGGAATAAATATATGAATATATAAACACACAGTGCGGAGCATTGTAGCTAGATGGAATAAATATGTAAATATATAAACACCCACAGTACGGAGCATTGCAGCTAGGTGGAATAAATATGTAAATATATAAACACACAGTGCGGAGCAATGTAGCTAGATGGAATAATATGTAGATATATAAACACACAGTGCGGAGCATTGTAGCTAGATGGAATAAATATATACGTAGATATATAAATATAAACACACCCAGTGTGGCGCATTGTAGCTAGATGGAATAAATATGTAAATATATAAACACACAGTGCAGAGCATTGTTGCTAGATGGGATGAAACAGCATAACCGTCTACTTAGTTATCCTACATGGTATGATTATGTGCCCATACATATTCTCACCCTCCATAGCGACCGTTATTTTCCTAGTTGTATGCCGGAGGGGACCATTGTGTAAGTCTATTGCATCTTTTGCATTCAAAAAAACTATTAGTTTATTACGGCTTTTTGCTATCTCTGCGAGCAGCCCTGCTTAGGTTGTACAGTCTGACAGCCGTTGGTAGGAAGGACCTGTGAAACCTCTCGGTTGTGCACCCGGGATGATGTAGTCTGCTGCTAAATGAGCTCCTCAGTGCATTCAGTATGTCCTGCATAGGGTGAAACTTGGACTCCAGCAGAGATGACAGTTTAGCCACCGTCCTTCTCTCTCCTATCTCCTCCACCGGATCAAGGCGCTGCCCCAGGACAGAGCTAGCTTTCTTGATCAGTTTGTTCAGTCTCTTCCTATCGGCTGCAGTAATGCCACTGCCCCAGCAGACCACTCCAAAAGTGATGGCTGATGCCACCACCATGTCATAGAATGTCTTCAGCAGCGCCCCTTGTACACCAAAAGACCTGAGTCTCCTCAGCAGGAACAGCCTGCGCTGTCCTTTCTTGTAGAGTGCGTCAGTATTGTGTGACCAGTCTAGTTTATTGTTCAGATGAACACCCAGGTACTTATAGGATGTCACCATCTCGATGTCTGTTCCCTGTATATTTACTGGTGCTGTGAGGGGCTGCCCATGCCTGCGGCAGTCCACCACCAGCTCCTTAGTTTTCCTCGCGTTGATCTGGAGGCAGTTCCGATGGCACCAGTCCACGAAGTCCTGGATAAGCCCTCTGTACTCAGCTTCATCTCCATTGGAGATGAGGCCAACGATCGCAGAGTCATCAGAGAACTTCTGTAGACGGCAGTGTGTTGTGTTGTGTGAGAAGTCCGCAGTATAAAGAGTGAACAGGAAGGGAGCCAGCACCGTTCCCTGGGGGGCCCCCGTGCTACCGATGATCGTGTCGGACACACAGTCCCGGGTTCTCACAAACTGAGGCTGGTTCGTCAGGTAGTCCAGGATCCATGATGACAGGTGCTGGTCCACCCCTGCGCGCAGCAGCTTGTCCTTCAGGATCATCGGTTGGATGGTGTTGAAAGCACTGGAGAAGTCAAAGAACATGATCCTCACCGCATTCCCGGGCTTCTCCAGGTGGGACAGAGAACGGTGAAGGAGGAAGATCACCGCATCCTCCACCCCAATGCCATGCTGGTAGGCGAACTGGAGTGGATCCATCGCTGGTTCCACCAGGGGGCGGAGGTGAGCAAGGAGCAGTCTCTCCAGGGTCTTCATCAAGTGGGACGTCAAGGCCACCGGTCTGTAGCTGTTCAGGTCTTTGGGGTGGGAAGTTTTTGGTACAGGTACCACACAAGATGTTTTCCACAGCTGTGGTACCCTCCCCAGCTTCAGGCTCAGGTTGAAGATGTAAGTTACAATCCCACACAGCTGGTCTGCACAGGACTTGAGGAGCTTTGCGCTGATGCCATCCGGTCCCGACGCCTTCCTCGCCTTGATCTTCCTCAGCTCCGTCCTCACCTGGGTCCTGGTCAGGGTCAGGATGGGAGCTGTGTGTTGGGAGTGGGGGGGTGTTGGTGGAGTGGGGAGTGGGCAGCAGGACTTGATTTCTTTAGAGGCAGCAGTGGTTGTTGTGCAGTCAGGGGGGAGGGCGGTTGGTCAAACCTATTGAAAAACAGATTCAGGTTGTTCGCCCACTCCCTGCCCCCCGTGGCCTGGGGGGAGGTATTCTGGAGCCCAGAGATGGTTTTGAGGTTTCTCCAGACCTCGCTGATGTCGCTCTGTTGCAGCTTGTCCTCCATCTTCTTCCTGAAGCTGTCCTTGCCTTCTCTGATCTTTCTCCTCAGCTCCCTCTGTACGGACTTCAACATCTCCCTGTTCCCCGACCTGAAGATCCTCTTCTTCTCTCTCAGAAGTGTTTTTATCTCAGGGTTGATCCAGGGTTTGTTGTTTGAGCAACACCGTATGGTCTTGGTGGGAACGGATTTGTCCACACAGAAGCTGAGGTAGTCTGTGAAGGTGTGAGTGAGGCCATCGATGTCCTCACCATGTGGATCGCAGAGCTGCTTCCAGGCGGTGGCTTCAAAACAGCCCTTTAGAGTGTCCATTGTCTCCTCAGACCATAACTCCACTGTGCGCATGGCCGGAGGTTGTCTGTGCACTAGGGGTTTGTACACCGGCCGGAGATGAACCAAGTTGTGATCCGATCTCCCGAGTGGGGGGAGTTGTGATGAGGTGTACGCCTCCTTAGTGTTTGCATAGAATAAGTCCAGTGTTTTATTGTCTCTAGTGTGGCATGTGACATACTGGGTGAACGTGGGTAGAATGGGAGATAGTGAAACATGGTTGAAATTGCCTGAGATGAGGAGAAGAGCATCTGGGTGTTCTGTCTGCAGCCTGCTGGTTACTGAATGGATGACGTCACGCGCTGTCCCAGCGTTCGCCGTCGGATTTGCATAAACAACAATGCAGATCACGTGTGAGTGTTCTCTCGGGAGATATGTAGGCCGCATGCTAACAGCTAGCAACTCAATGTCTTTGCTGCAGTGTCGTTGTTTAACAGTGATATGTCCCGGTCTGCACCAGTTGTTGTTAACATACATTATCACTCCACCGCCCCTTGCTTTGCCACTGTCTGGTGTTCAGTCAGCCCGTATCATGTGAAAACCCTCCAGCTCAATGTTAGCATCTGCTGCTAGTTCAGTTAGCCACGTCTCAGAAAACAAAAGGAGAGAGCACTCCCGATATGTGCTATCGTAACGGCAGATAGCCGCTAGCTCATCTACCTTTCCCAGTAACGACCGTACATTTCCCATGACAACAGATGGAAGGGAGGATCTGTACCTTATATTTTTTGTCCTCCGCCTTACTCCAGCCCGGCAGCCGCGGCGTTTTCGCCTCAGTTCTCTCGGTATGTCGAGTTTTTCCAATGGGACCGGGTGGCGGTTGAATGCTAGCAGCTCTTCCCTGCTGTATCGTATCCTGCTATAAACAGTGGCTCCGTCCACCGGCTCAGGAGACATTTGGGACGATCTGTGTGTCCGTGATATAAGTGGAGTGAGAAAAAGACGGATCAAAAAGAGAGAGGAAGGGAAAAAGCTCGGAATCGAGCCGCTGTTGCAAAGGGCGGCCGACTCGTGTGGCGCCGGGAGAGGTGTATGTATGTATTTTGTGTTGATTTTCTTCAGGTTTTTCCCACAATAAGAGCTCTGAAGGCAGGATAAAGCAGACTGAACATGTTCTAAAAGCTCTGTCTGAAACAGTCTGTTTTCAGCCTGACATTAATAAGTCTGTAATGTAATCCATTAATTAACTCATCTTGCCGTGTATGCAAGATAATTTTTTTAAAGGTAAAGCCAACTTTATTATAGTCATTCAATCCATACAGTCAATCATGTACAGTAGAACAAAATTACGTTTTCCTTATCTACAATGTTAATCACATCTAGAATCAGAGGGGTCGCTGCCATGCAAGGCGCCGCAACAAATTTTCCCTCCTCCGTTCCATTAATTCAATTCAGTTCAATTCAACTTTATTTATATAGCGCCATTTCACAACAACAGTCATTTCATAGCACTTTCAACTGTAGGGGAAACCCCCACAGTTGCAGAAAGACCCCAGCAATCAGGCGATCCCGTGAGCAAGCGCTTGGCGATGGTGGAGAGGAAAAACTCCCTTTTAACAGGAAGAAACCTCCAGCAGAACCAGGCTCAGGGAGGGGCAGTCATCTGCTGCGACTGGCTGGGGGGTGAGGGGATAGAGAAGATGAAAAGAACAGACATGTAGAGAGCAAACAGCACGATGGGGACTCAATCTATGGGAGAGAACAAACAGATGTTAATGACCAGCAAAAAAGAAAAATCTTTCATTGAGAGTGAAGAAAGAAGTGAAGCCCAGTGCGTTATTGGTGGTCCCCCGGCTGTCTAAACCTATTAGCAGCATAACTAAGGGAGGCTTCAGAGACACATGATCCCTCCCTAATTGTAAGCTATATCAAAAAGGAAGGTTTTAACCCTATTCTTAAATACACAGATCGAGTCTGACTCCCAAATCCAGATTGGCAGCTGGTTCCACAGGAGAGGAGCTTGATAACTTGATAAGGCTCTGCCTCCCATTGTTCTTTTGGAGATTCTAGGTATTACAAGTAATCCTGCATTTTGGGAGCATAGTGCTCTGATAGGATAATATGGTAATATCAGATCTTTTAAATAAAAAGGGGCCTGATTGTTTAGAGATTTGTAAGTAAGAAGAAGGATTTTAAACTTAATTCTAAACTCTATGGGAAGCCAATGAAGGGAGGCCAGAACCGGAGAGATATGATCTCTCTTTCTAGTACCTGTTAAGTCTTGCTGCAGCATTTTGGATCAACTGAAGACTTTTTAAAGATGTTTTAAGACAACCTGATAATAAAGAGTTACAATAATCTAATCTAGAGCTAACAAAAGCGTGGATCAGTTTCTCAGCATCACTCTGAGACAAGATGCTCCTAATCTTGGCAATAATTATTGCTGATCACAAAGCTGGATGGCAGTAAGTTCCACTTTTATATGGTCTTTGGCATGGAGGAATCTGATCAGACCTAAATGAAACAGTCATTGTCGCCCCCGACAGACTGCTATGATCATGATGATGATGATGATGGCATGACCTGGTCGGGATTTGAACCCCGGGCTTCCAGGTGAGGGCAACTGCCACGGCCAAGATCACTCTCTCTTTGTCCAGATCATTATCTCCGCTCTAAAGTTGGATTCATGCTGCACCTCTGCTGTCCACGTACGTGTAACGGGAAACCTTGTGTGACGAAATTTACATCATCTCCACTCCGCTAGTGTCCGCAGTGCTCGATCATGGACGACCACGTGCAGCCCAAATTTTGTGACCATGTGGCCTGCCCATGGCCTGAAAGCGTTGAAAAGCGCATGCACAAGACTGAATGTCCCATTCGTGAGGTGGCGATATCGGCACAGCATACCAAGAAAAGTAGATGAAGAAGACAGCGAGGAAGTAGAAGACAAGAATAAACATACATGAATCATACATACTTCAGCAGCAGCAACATCTTTGTGAGAAAGGAGTGAAAACCCGGAAGTCAAGCAACATTTCTTCATTGGAGAAAATCCTGGCACGTCAGTGCATTGGCGCTACCTATCGGGCGGCAGTGAAACTACAAATGATGGTTGCATACGTCAACCGCTTGGCCTGGGTTGGTGAAAAAGTGAGCATGAACAGCGGCACATTCACTATGAAAAAGTCATCCTTCATCAGAGGAGTGTGTGTGCTTGAGTATTTTTCTTGATAGCCACTCCATATAGACAAATTGATGTGTAAAAGCACTTAGAAAATAATCTTTTCATCCCCTGTCCCCTTTTAGATCTCAGGGAATCATATTAGCACGTGGAACAATAATTTTGTCCCCTTTAAATAGCTTGTTACCTCCGCCAAGGGAGGAGGTGATGTAATCGGTGTGGTTTTTCTGTCTGTCTGTTAGCAGGATTACGCAAAAACTACTGGATTGGGCCAAGGATTCTTCTTCTAGCTTTTCCCACGTTCTGGTGGGGTTGCTGCAGCAGACACCTTCTGTTTCCACTTGACTCTGTCATAGACATCATTCGCTGATGCACCAATCTCTTCCAAGTTCCGTTTGACACAATCTGACCATCTCAATTTTGGAAGTCCTCTTATGCGATTTCCTGGTGGTACCATCTCTAATGTCCTTCTACACACAATGGTATCATCTCTTCTCTTGACATGCCCAAATCATCTAAGCCTGCTCTCTCTGCTCTTCACACCAATACCTTCAATGCCCATTATCTTATGGATGTCATCAATTCTAACATGGTCCTTTAACATGTGTCCACAAGCCCCTCTGCACATCTTCACTTCTGCTACACCTCATCTCCTAACTTGTTGGCTGTTCAGCGGTGTTGTCTCCATGGCATGGAGCATTGCTGGCTGAATGACTGTCTTGTGTGTCTTTCCTTTGACTTTTGGTGGCACTCGCTTGTCACACATGACCCCAGACATCTTCCTCCAATTGTTCCAGCCACATTGGATCTGCTTGGTTACTTCAGCATCACTACCGCCATCAGTCTGCAGGGTACTTCCTATGTACTTGAAAGTTCTCACTTCAGGAATCACACTTGATTGGAGTTCCACACTGCCGGATGATCCTCCATTAAGGCAAATATATTCAGTCTTAGATCCTGACACCCTCATCCCTCTACTTTCTAATGCACACCTCCACTGTTGTAGTTCTTCGTGGAGATTCTTCTTCTCTCTGTTTCACAAGACCACATCATCCCTTGGGCCAAGATGAACCCATTAAATTTTGGTGATGATCTGAGAGTGCATACCTCCACGAAGGACCTAGTTTGTATTTGTGTAACAGGATTATACAAAAACTACTGGATAGATTTGGATGAAATTTTTACCAGAGGTGGTCTTTGGCCTAGAGAGGAACCCGTAACAATTTGGTGATGATCCAAGAATGCATACCTCCGCCAAGGCTCTTTTCTTCTCACAACATTTTAGCAAGAATCCTCCAAAACTAATGGATACATTTTGATACAGTTTTCCACCAAAACTGGCTCGTGGCCTACACATGAACCCATTACATTTTGGAGGTGATCCATAAGGGACGTAAGGAGCCTTGGCGGAGGTATGCGCTCTTTGAATGCTTTTCTAGTTGAATCTGAAACAGATTCATCACTGCTGTATTTATCACATGCTTGGATAAGAACTATTTGTTACCAGGTGGTGACTTTTTGGCTAGTCATTGTATTTATTTGTTCTGGTTTTGCTGTTACTATCATTTTTTTATGTTCGTCCCTCCAGATGCTCAATGGCTACATGACTGTAAGGTGGAGGAGGTTCTCACTGTCCAGCAGCTCTGTAACCAGGAGAGGAAATTCAGTCTGGACCAGGAGGAACAAGATGCTACACAGGTTAAAGAGGAAGAAGAGGAACTGTGTACCAGTCAGGAGGAAGAACACTTTGGACTGAAACAAGAGACTGATACCTTCATGGTGACTCCTACTGATGAAGACAATGACAAGAGTGAAGCTGTACCAAACAGTGAGCTGCTTCTCTCTCACAATTCTCCTGACACTGAGAGCCAAGACCAGGGAGCAGGTAAGAATGTAAACCCAGGATCGAATAAACATAAAGATCCAAAGCAAAAGAAGAGACTTCACAGAAACAGAAGTGACAGTAACAGTGTAGACAACTCCTCAATGTCAGAGAATTTGTGCGATACTGACACAGGTGAAGAGTCTGTAAAATGTTCTGTGGGTGACAAAGACTGTAAAAATGAGTCCCAGAAGACTAAACATTACACAGTTAAGGTACATGTTTGCGGCACGTGTGGGAAAAGATTTGGGAAGAAGAGTATGTTATCATGTCATGAGAGAATTCACACAGGTGAGAAGCCATTTTCTTGTGAAATGTGCTGGCAAACATTTAAGCACAGTGGTAATTTTAAAAGGCACATGAGAATTCACACAGGTGAGAAGCCATTTTCTTGTGAAAGGTGTGTGCAAAGATTTAAGCACAGTGGTAGTTTGAAAAGGCACATGAGAATTCACACAGGCGAGAAGCCATTTTCTTGTGAAACCTGTGGGCACAGATTTTATCAACATTCAGTTTTGAAAGACCACATGAGAATTCACACAGGTGAGAAGCCATTTTCTTGTGAAATGTGCGGGCAAAGATTTAAGCACAGTGGTAGTTTGAAAAGGCACATGAGACTTCACACAGGCGAGAAGCCATTTTCTTGTGAAACATGTGGGCAAAGATTTAATCAACATGGTAGTTTGAAAACTCACATGAGAATTCACACAGGCGAGAAGCCATTTTCTTGTGAAAGATGTGGGCAAAAATTTAATCAACGTGGTGGTTTGAAAACTCACATGAGAATTCACACAGGCGAGAAGCCATTTTCTTGTGAAACATGTGGGCAAAGATTTAATCGACATTCAGTTTTGAAAAATCACATGAGAATTCACACGGGCGAGAAGCCATTTTCTTGTGAAATATGTGGGCAAAGATTTATTCAACATGGTAGTTTGAAAACTCACATGAGAATTCACACAGGCGAGAAGCCATTTTCTTGTGAAACCTGTGGGCAAAGATTTAATCGACATTCAGTTTTGAAAAACCACGAGAATTCACACAGGCGAGAAGCCATTTTCTTGTGAAACGTGGGCAAAGATTTAATCAATGTCATAGTTTGAAAAGACATGATAATTCACACAGGTGAAAAGCTATATTCTTGTGAAACATTGGGGCAAAGATTTAATGAACATAGTAATTTGAAAATCCACCTGAGAATTCACACTGGTGAGAAACAATAGTCTGGTAAAATATGTGGGAAATGCTTCATTCGGATTTCTCACTTAATTTACCACATGAAAACACAGATGAGTATTTATTGTCCAGCAACATCTGGACATTTTTATTTTCAGCTTTAAGTCTGTTTTGTGTGAATGAAATATTCTTCAAATTGCTGAAGTTGTAATGTAAATATAATTATACGTATATAATCCTACCCCCTTTACTGTTAAAGTATTCAGTCAATACGCGTGTACATTTTTTTTTTTTTTACTTGAGTCTCCTCGAGAACAACCAGAGATGACACGCCATGATGTTCTATCCAGCATTTCATCCTTACTGTGTCGTCATCTTCATGTTCCTTTCTATAGCTTATACAGGACAGGGGTTGCCACGCTTCTCTGCCCGACATTTCCCTCCTCCGTTCCATTATTGCAGAGCACCAAGCTGGACAGCAGGAAGTTCCACTTTCACATGGTCTTTGGCATGATCAGGCTGGGATTTGAACCCTGGCCTTCCGGCTGTAGGATGGATGCTGTACCCCTAGGCCACCACTCCAGTACACTGAGTATGTAGTATGTACTGCATGTACACTCGTGTACATGCAGTACATACTGTTCATACATACATAACCATATACACATACATTCATTATATAACACAAAATTCATAACCCAACACAGCAATCTACGTTATACACCAGACTACACACTCCTCTGAGTCTCTATACCTTGTGAAAATAATATCTTCATTTATAAACTGTTTTATGTTTGGATATTGTTTTCAAGGAATGCTTAATGTGTTCCACAGTTTTCCTCCTCAAAACATAAAACCTCTCCTGGGTATCTGAAAATTTAGCATTTTTACATTTAATGCGCCCATTAAATTGCAACCTCCTCTTTATTGCTTAAAATTCCTGAATACCTATGAGCAACAAATTCCTCCTCCCTTTATACATTGTTGATGCTGTTTAAAATGTACAAGGTCAAATGATTTCTAATTTTAGATCAAGAAATACCCCAATTGTAAATGTCATTTTAATCTAAGGAATTAATGATTTCTTCTATGAGTTCTGTTAATAATTTAGACCAGTTTGCTCTAAATCCATATTGACTGTCAGAGAGTAGTTTGTGTTGCTTTATAAACTTTTCTATTCCATTACTGAAGAGCTTCTCAAATTTTTGACAACTGTGTGAGAACAGAAATTCTGTGAAGTTGTGGCAAGAGGAAGAAACACACAGGAGCTGAAGGTGAGTTTTTATCTTTACTCCTCAAAGTGCCACCAACAACTAACTGTAACCACTCCTGGACTCCAAAACCGGGAAGCACAAACCACACCCCCCAACCCCAAGTCCCACTGGGTGAGAGATACACTCTTTAATCTGTCTCACAGCCTCCCCCCCCTTCGCCCCGAACACCCAGAGGGGACTTCCGTTGTAAAAATCAGCCTATCACTGGGGGCCTGATGAGCCTACCATAACGGCTGCGTGCGTTGTCCTCCAACCGGAGCCACCGGAGAAACCTGTCATTTCAGGGCATCCTCATGGACAATGGGCAGGTGAAACACAGTCCATAGCAGGCTGGAAACCAGAAAACTCATCTAGTGCAGACCTAGCCGGGGTCTGAGAAAGGGGGCAACCCCGACTGGTGACCTGGGCTGGAACCATAAGCTCATCTGCCATAACGTGTGGCGGCTTAAGCCTATCTAACGTGACCTGCTCTTTACGCCCACCCATCTCTAGCACAAAACTCTTAGGGCCCATCTCCAGAACCCGAAATGGACCGTCATAAGGGGATTGGAGAGGCAAGCGGTGAGCGTCATGTCGCACAAAAACAAAACGGGCCAAACTGACCTCAGTAGGCACAAACGATCGTGGAAAACAGTGGTGAACGGGGCTCAGAGCCAGTGTGCCATTGGACGAAAAAGAGTAGATGGCGGGGCTGGTCTGCGGAGCAGAACCTTTGGGCAAAAACTCTCCCGGAACATGGAGTGGTAGACACCAGTTCAGCAGGCGAAGCATCAAGATCTTCCTTTGGAGCTGAATGCAACCGAAGCATCACCCAAGGCAAACAATCCACCCCATTACCATCGGAGAGCACAGCACGCAACGCCATTTTCAGCGACCGGTGAAAACGTTCACACAAGCCGTTAGCCTGAGGGTGGTACGCTGTAGTCCAGTGTACCTGCACTCCCAAGGACCTTGCAAGTGCTGACTAGAGCTCTGACATGAATTGGAGGCCTCTATCGGAGGTAATATCTGATGGGGTGCCAAAACGTGCAACCCAGGAAGAAAGAAACGCGTAACCCAGGAAGAAAGAAATGCAAGTGCCATGTCCACGGCCGAAGCAGAGGACAAAGGGACCGCCTTTGGCCACCTAGTGGCCCGATTCACTATGGTGAGCAGGTGCGTAAAACCCTGCGAAGGGGGTAGAGGACCCACCAGGTCCACATGCATGTGGTCAAAATGTTTAGCCGGAATCTGAAATGGTTCTAAGGTTGCCTTGGTGTGCTGGTGGACCTTAACACGTTGACACGCCAAGCATGCGGCCACCCACCCCTTGACATCCCTGCGGAGGCCAGGCCTGACAAACGTGGCGCCGACCAGTTTCACTGATACCCAGACTCCAGGGTGAGAGAGGGAGTGAACTGAGTCGAAAACTCGACAGCACCAGGTCGCAGAGACAACAGAGCGGTGGTGGCCAGTGGAGATGTCGCTGAAGAGAGTAGGACCGCCCTCCTGCATCACTGCCTTCTCGAGTTTGAGAGCTGTACCTGTAGACCAAAGGGCCAGGATGTCCAGGTCGTTGGGCTGCTCAGCGGCCATTGCAGGAAAATCCATCCCGAGGTGCACTGGACACACCAGCACATGTGACAGGCAATCAGCAACGGGGTTGGACTTGCCAGCCACATGCTGAACATCTGTTGTGAACTCGGAGATGGCCACCAGATGGCGTAGTTGATGAGCAGACCATGGCTTGGTCACCTTGGACATAGCGAATGTCAGTGGTTTATGATCTACATAAGCCATGAAAGAATGATCCTCCAATAAGAAACGGAAATGATGGGTCACCAGGTACAGCGCCAGCAACCCCCGGTCAAAAACGCTGTACTTGCACCCACCATTCCACAGCTTGCGACTGAAAAATGCAAGGGGCTGCGACACCCTGTTCAACCACTGCCCCCACAGCTACATCAAAGGCATCTGTTATGAAAACTATGGGTGCCGTGGGCACAGGGTGAGCGAGTAGTGTTGCGTTCGCAAGGGCGAAGAGCTCCGTCAAAAGCTCAGACCTGTTCCGGAGTCCAGGTGACAGGGTCGTTGGCTTTTTTTTAGCCTCAGAGGCTCGTAAAGCTGCTGCAGACGGTGGGCAGCGCAAGGGTGGAAGCAACTGTAAAAATTTACCTTGCCCAAAAATTCCTGCAGTGCCTTAACGGAGTCCAGACGGGGAAATTCCGCCACCACTTGAAGGCAATGGACTTATGCTGCGTGACGAAATGCGGTGGCCTAAGAAGTCAATCACTGGCAGCCCAAATTGAGACACAGCCGGGTTGACGATCAAGCCGTGTTCTTCAAGGCACCCAAATACTTGTTTGAGGTGCGACAGATGCTGTTCGGCTGACAGACTGGCCACCAATATGTCGTCGAAGTAGACAAACACGAATGGAAGGTTGCGTAACACAGAGTCCATCAACCTCTGAAATGTTTGTTCTGAGCCTTTAAGGCTGAATGGCCTGCACAGGAATTCAGAAAGCCTGAACGGGGTTGTGAAAAAAGACATTGGACCTGTGCTATGGATCCATAGAGAGGGCCTATAAATCATTCCCCCTTCCTCCTGTAGGATCCTCAGATCACAACTGTGTACATTTGCTGCCCACATATAAAACTGCTCTCAGAAGAGGCAAGGTGGAGATGAGAGACATTGATGTGTGGACAGAAGATTCAGTGCACAGCCTCCAGGAATGCTTTGACTATACAGACTGGGAGATGTTCACACTGGCCTGCGGGGATGATTTGGACTCTTTGGTGGACGTCACATGCTCATACATGGCTTTCTGTAAAAATAAGATCGTTCCACGTAAACGTGTCAAAATATATCCCAACAACAAACCATGGGTTACAAAATCAGTTAAATCCTGCTTACAGAGGAAAGTACTTGCCTTTAAACAGGGGTCTGTTTCTGAGCTACAGGTTGCCATAAAAGAGCTGAAGTCCGAAATTTTAAGAGCAAAACAGAATTATAAATCAGAATTGGAAAGCAAGATGGCAACAAAGAAACTTGGTTCAGCCTGGGCCAGTATGAAAACTATTGCAGGCCTTCAGAGCACAGAGCGCAGTAATCGTGTGTTTTTAGATGGTTTTAATTCAGACACAGAGCTGGCTAATGCTCTTAATTGTTTTTATGGTCGTTTTGGCTCCTTTGATTTTAGCACAGAAACTCAAGATTTGAAACAGAAACTCAAAGACAATCAGCACTTTAATATTGAGGTGCAGGATGTTAAAAGGGAGTTCTACGCTGTAAAAGTGAACAAAAGTCAGGGCCCTGATAATATATGTGGGCGCTTGGTAAAGTCCTGTGCACATGAACTGAGTCCTATATTTCATTACATTTTCAATAAGTCCTTACAGACACAACATGTGTCTAAGATCTGGAAAGAAGCCGTGGTTGTTCCCGTTCCAAAATCCAGCTGTCCTAAAACGGTAAACGACTTTAGACCAGTTGCTTTGACTTCAATTTTAATGAAAATTTTTGAAAAACTGGTTAGATGTGAGGTCCTAAAGCAGACTGAGCATGCATTGGATCCTCTGCAGTTTGCCTATAGGCCTCACAGAGGAGTGGAGGATGCCACTGTCACTCTGTTTAACATGCTTTTTAAACATCTGGATTTTAATGGGACACACGCCAGACTTTTATTTGTGGACTTTTCCTCCGCCTTTAATACAATCCAACCTCATATCTTAGTTGAAAGGCTCCTGCAACAATTTGATATGAGCAATAATCTGGTGGGTTGGATTCTGGATTTCTTAACCAACAGGACGCAGAGAGTAAGGGTCAATGGTACATTGTCTGACCTAAAGTGCTCTTCTACTGGCTCTCCTCAGGGGTGTGTGCTGTCACCACTACTCTTCATCCTGTACACAAACATGTGTCGGAGCAGACATGACAACAGACACATTATAAAGTATGCTGATGACTCAGTTATTGTCAGTCTCCTCCAGGATGGTGAGAGTGGCCACGGCCCAGTAGTTGATGATTTTGTTCACTGGTGTGAGGATTCCTACCTGCAGCTGAATACGACAAAAACTAAAGACATGATTATTGACTTTAGGAGGAAAAATCCCAGGCACAAAGTCACCGTACTAAAAGGCCAGACCACCGAATGTGTACATTCCTACAAATATCTTGGGACGATTATTGGTAGTAATTTAAACTTTGAAGAGAACTGTGAAAGGGTGTGCAAAAAGGGTCAGCTACATTTGCATTGCTTGAGAAAACTTGCACGCTTCCAAATTGACCGAACCATCATGACAATGTTTTATCGGGCTTTCATTGAATCTGTTTTATCCTTTTAGTGTCATGGTTTGGTCAGATAAAACTGAAACAGAGGAAATCTTTGGATCAGGTAGTTAGATGGTCCAGTCGTTTGCTTGGTGAGCCACAGCTGAGCCTGACATCCCTGTACACCAGACAAGTACAGAGGATGGCTACCTCCATTTTAAATAATGACTCCCACCCTTTGCACTGCAACTTTCAGCTTCTTCCCTCAAGACGGAGGTTTGCTGTCCCAAAAAGTAGAACCCAGTGCTACAAAAACAGCTTTGTTCCTGCTGCTGTCAAAGAGTTGAACAAGCTGTAACAATATATTGCACATAATTTAGGTACCTTTTTATTAACTCCATTTTATATTTACTTATTTTTGTAGGATGTTACTTGGGTTCTAAATATTGTATTGGGTTTTAGACCTTAGAGTTTTTAACCTCTTTGACTAGTTTTTAACTTTTAATATGACCCTTCTCTCTTACCTCTGGTTTTTCTCCCATCTCTTTGTCTTTTTATACCCTGATTGATGGAGCCTTGAGTATTTTTATCATGTTTATAGTCAGCTTCATATGTGCCTGTGTTTGTGTATATGTTGAATGTAATTTGTGGCTTGTAAATATGGATGTTACCAGACTGCAAAACAAATCTACCTACGGGTACAAATAAAGTAACCTGAACCTGAAACCAGTAGAAAGTCAGAAATTTACTAGAAATAAAGCTGTAAATTCACAGAGAAAATTTTGGACCCCCTGGTGGGCCGTTTTTGGCCCACGAGCCCTACGTTTGAAACCCCTGGACCAGACCATTAAAAACGTATATTTAGAGGATTAACTTCCATGAAAAACTTGCATATCACAACAGCACATAAATGAATAAGATAAAATAGAAAGCACAGATAAATGAAAGTTCACCACTTAGAAGAAGCTGTTCTTCACTGCAGCAAATCACAGTCACTTTTTCTCTGTGTGTAAAAAAAATTCACACAGTTACTTTCACAACTTACACATTTACACAACTGCGAACAAATGCGAGCTTCTTGCTCAAAAAAATAGTCATGTTTAACCACAGAGGTAGGAGCTGTTGGGGGCTACTCACCGTTCGGACAACAGGTGATCAGGGCTCCATATGAGAAGTCACGACGGCATTCCTTCTCATTATGGGACAGGAAACCAACCCATGGGGGAGGAGACTGACGGCTGCACCAGCTATGGTAGGATCAGTTTATTTGCACTAAAATATCTATCCGTATTAATAAAACAAGTAACACGAATAACGCATCTGATCAAATTTCAGTAACTGTAACGCATTACTGAATTTTTAAACTGTGATTTCATTACAGAGCACGTTACTCCAAGATTCAAGATTCAAAGGCTTTATTATCATGTGCACAGTTAAGAAATGCTACATTTCCTGAGCAATGAAATTCTTGCTTTGCTGTCCGAACGAATGCCAAGTTAAAAGTACAGAAACAACAGTTCTAATAGGTCATGACACACTAACACAGTAACTCAATCCTAGTACTGATGGATGCTAAGACACATACACCAACACACAGTTAGGCAGTAGAGGAATGAAAATGAAGTCACCGGATGACTAAAGTGATAGTGGTATATTGATATCAGAGATGATGTGAACCTGAGATGGCATGAACCTATGTACCGTGTGCAAATGAGCATTGTGCAACAAGCAGTGTATAATGACAAATTATTGGTAAGTTGCAGCAGAGATGATAGGAACATCAGACAGATGATACTATATGTACTGTACAGGTGAGCAGTGTGCAAATTTAGCAGCCGGTGTGTGAGTTCCTATATGCAAAGCTGTGTTAGAGTTTTGGGAGTTGTCTGTTCATAAGTCTGATGGCAGTGGGAAAGAAGGAGTTTTTCAGTCTGGTTGCCCAGCATTTCATACTTCTGTACCGTTGACCTGAGGGTAGAAGTGTGAACAGTCTGTGTTGGGGGTGGGTGGGGTCCTGGAGGATGTAGTCAGCTCTCTTTTCGACTCTGCAGTGGTAGGTGCTCTGCAGAGAGGGGAGTGGAGTCCTGATGATCTTCTCCGCTGTCTTCACCACTGTCTGCAGGCGTTTGTGCTCCAGGGCAGTGGTGTTTCCGTACCATGCAGTGATGCAATTGGTCAGGATGCTCTCGATGATGCATCCATCCATCCATCCATCCATTCATCTTCTACCGCTTTTCCGGAGGTCCGGGTCGCGGAGGCAGCAGTTCAAGCAGAGAAGCCCAGACTTCCCTCTCCCCAGCCACCTGCTCCAGCTCTTCAGAGGGGATACCAAGGCGTTCCCAGACCAGCTGGGAGACATAGTCTCTCCACCGAGTCCTGGGTCTGCCCCGGGGTCTCCTCCCAGTGGGACGTGCCTGAAACACCTCAAGTGGGAGGCGTCCAGGAGGCATCCTAATCAGATGCCCATACCACCTCAACTGACTCCTTTCAATGTGGAGGAGCAGCGGTTCTACTCTGAGCCTCTCCCGGATGACTGAGCTCCTCACCCTATCTCTGAGGGTGAGTCCAGCAATCCTACGGAGAAAGCTCATTTCAGCCGCTTGTATCCGCGATCTCGTTCTTTCGGTCATTACCCAAAGCTCGTGACCATAGGTGAGAGTAGGAACGTAGATTGACTGGTAAATCGACAGCTTTGTCTTAGAACTAAGCTCCCTCTTCACCACAACAGACCGGTACAACGTCCGCATCACTGCAGATGCTGCTCCAATCCGTCTGTCGATCTCTCGCTCCATTCTCCCCTCACTCGTGAACAAGACCCCAAGATACTTAAACTCCTCCACTTGGGGCAGGAGCCTGTCCCCAACCCAGAGAGGACAATCCACCTTTTTCCGGCTGAGGACCATGGACTCGGACTTGGAGGTGCTGATTCTCATCCCAGCCGCTTCACACTCAGCGGCAAACCGTCCCAGCAAGAGCTGTAGGTCATTGCTGGATGAAGCCAACAGGACAACATCATCTGCAAACAACAGAGATGAGATCCTATGGTCACCAAGCATGACACCCTCCATTCCCTGGCTGCGCCTAGAAATCCTATCCATAAAAATTATGAACAGGATCGGTGACAAAGGGCAGCCCTGGCGGAGTCCACCTCTCACTGGGAATGACTCCGACCGAGTGTTGGCAATACGAACCAAACTCTCACAACGGTCATACAGAGACCGAATAGCTCGTAACAACAAGCCCGATACCCCATACTCCCGAAGCACCCCCCACAAAAATCCACGAGGGACGCGGTCAAATGCCTTCTCCAAGTCCACAAAACACATGTAAACTGGTTGGGCAAACTCCCACGAACCCTGGAGAATTCTCGAGAGGGTAAAGAGCTGGTCCGATGTGCCACGGCCAGGACGAAAACCACATTGCTCCTCCTGAATCCGAGGTTCGACCAACGGCCGGACTCTCCTCTCCAGTACCTTGGCATCGATGCCTTGGCTCGATGATGCAGCTGTAGAAATTGTTGAGGATCCTGGAAGACATGCCAAACTTCTTCAGCCTCCTCAAAAAGTACATCGCTGTTGAGCTCTCTTGACCAGCTCTGTGGTGTTGTGTGTCCACTTAAGGTCCTCGCTGATGTGGATGCCCAGGTATTTAAAGCGGCTCACTCTCTCCACCTCAAGCTCCCGGATGAACAGTGGTCGGTGGGGTCTCCTCCTCCCTTTCTCATGTCCACAATCATTTCCTTTGTCTTGTCCGTGTTGAGGGTGAGATTGTTGTCCTCACACCATGATACCAGGTTGGCCACCTCCCTCCTGTAGGATGCTTCGTCATCACCAGTGATGCGTCCTATCACTGCTGTGTCATCCGCAAACTTTAGGATGATGTTGTCTTTGTGGGAGGCAACACAGTCATGAGTGAAGAGGCTGTAGAGGGTGGGGATGAGAACATAACCCTGGGGGACACCTGTGTTTGTGATGATGCTGGCTGAGGTCCTGTTACCCATCCTGACAGACTGGGGCCTGCCCATTAGAAAGTCCAGTAGCCAGTCAAAGACGGTGGGGTGCAGGCCAAATGAAGACAGTTTGTCGGTGAGTTTGTGGGGGATGACCGTGTTGAAGGTGGAGCTGTAGTCGACAAAGAGCATCCTAATGTAGGAGTCTTTATCTTCCAGGTGGGAAAGAGAATAATGGAGTGCTGCAGCGATAGCATCTGAGGTGGATCTGTTGGGCCGGTAGGCGTACTGCAGGGGTCCCGGGTGCCTGGTATGCTGTCCTGAATGAGGGGCAGCACCACTCTCAAAGCACTTCATGATGATTGGAATGAGTGCTACTGGTCTGTAATCATTCAGACAGGTTGGCGGGCTCCTTTTGGGGACGGGGATGATAGTTGTTGTTTTGAAGCACAAGGGGACTATGTTCTGGTTGAGGGAGAGGTTGAAGATTGCTGTGAGAACATCAGTCAGCTCTGTAGCGCATGCTCTGAGGGCCCGCCCAGGGATGTTGTCTGGTCCTGCTGCCTTGCGGGGGTTGATATTTCTCAGGGCTTTATTTACCTGGTCTGGTGAGACTCTTAGTGGGGGGGGGGGGGGGTGCGTGAATGTGTGTCTCTTTTCTGTGCTGTGGCTGATGTTCTTGAAGCGGGTGTAAAAGATGTTGAGATCGTCCGGCAGGCTGTCTGTAGGGCTAGCGGTGCTGCTGTTGGTCTTCTTGTAGTCTGTGATGTGTTGCAGGCCTTGCCACATGCGCCCCGGGTCAGGAGTGGAGTAGAGGCTGTCCATCCTTTCTCTGTATTGCCTCTTGGCTGTTGTTATAGTCTTTCTCAGTCCATACTTTGCAGCTTTGGACTCGACCTTACAGCCTGATTTAAATGCATGAGAACGAGCACGCAGCATCTGACGTACCTGACTGCTGATCCAGGGCTTCTGGTTGGGGAACTTCCTGACCTGTATGGTGGGTACGATGGTATCAACGCACGTGTTGATGTACGCAACCACGTATTCAGCGTAGTCCTGTATGTTAACAGAAGAGTCCTCCTGAGTGGCTGCAGCTTTAAACACATCCCAGTCTGTGCAGACAAAACAGTCTTGCAGGATGTTCTCAGTCTCTGGAGTCCAGCATTTAATTAGCTTAGTAACTGGGTTTGTTTGTTTCATCTTTTGTCTGTAGGCTGGGTACATAAGCAGGGAGATGTGATCGGACTGTTGGAAGTGGGGGCAGGGTGCCGCTCTGTAGGCGCCACGTATGTTGGAATAAACGTGATCCAATGTGCTTTTATCGCGGGTGGGTATGTCCACATGCTGGTAATATTTGGGGACTACGGTCCGTAAATTGCACTTGTTAAAGTCGCCAGCAACAATAAAAACAGCATTGGGATGTTTTGTCTCTACTGCACTGATGACATTGTGGAGTTTGTTTTGCGCTACTGTGTAGTTGCTCTGTGGACAGATGTATATAGCGGCCAAAAACACAGCAGTAAATTCCCTCGGTAAATAATAGGGACGGCATTTCAGCAGTAAAAACTCCACGTCGGGCGAGCAGTGCTTGTAAATGGTCTGTACATCTCCACACCACGAGTGGCTTATAAATACGCACACACACACACACACACCCCTCGTCTTACCAGAGTCTCCTGTTCTGTCTGCCCGATGTGTTGAGTGGGTCTGGAGCTGAATAGTGCTCTCCGGGACTCTGTTTGAAAGCCAAGTTTCACAGAATATTAGGGCACAACACTCTCTTGTCTCCCGCTGGCCTTCAATCCTTGCTCTTAGTTTGTCTAGCTTATTTTCCAAAGACCGAATGTTTGCAATTAACAGACTGGGTAGCGGTGGCCAGCTGGAGCAAACCTTTAGCCTAGCCTGTAGCCCTCCTCTCTTGCCTCGCCTTCAGCACCTTCGACCCCGCCTCTGACACGCTTTCTTCAGGTCAGCATGCTCACGCGGGTTACTGCAAAAGTTGTGGCGTTACAGTAACACGTTAGTCCCAACACTGATCATCAGTAAAGTCATGCAGTACTCTTAACAGGACACATTTACAAATAATTGAGACCAGTGCATCCTTTTATATTTTAGCAATATTATAAGTACAAAGCACCAAACATTATTATTATTATTATTATTGTATTTGTATCTTGTATACTTTATTAATCACCAGAGGAAAATTCAGGGCATCCACGTACAGCACCAATCTCGTGTCACACACACACACACACACACACACACACGCACACAGAGCAGAATGACCAATTTGGCTGCAAGTTTTGCATCAGTGTTGAGTGAGAAGCCTCCATTTATACAGTCTATGGCACAACCACGAACACCAGCAACAAGTACCAGAACTATGCCAGAACATTCAAAAAATACAAAAACTACAAGTGCTGAAATTAGCTGCCACTTGAGTGCAAAACACAGATGTGGACTATACACTAAAATGAATTTGAAAAACTTTTAAAAACACTATTTTAAATGCCCCTGCTACTCCACTCTTACTGACTGATTATGCACTACTGCAGCCGAAACCGGAAGCACCGCCCATGATCATTCCTGTAGTGGCACCCTCAGGAATAAGGTGGATAGGGCTGGGGTGAAACTTCAAACAACTGTTATGCACATGTGTCAAAGGCTTGGCCTAGTAGAATCCAAAAATGGAGCACATATACAGCCGCATGCACACCGGCCTTGTCGAAAGTGTACATGTGGAGGTGGACACTAGAGGGACAGAGTGGAGGTGGAGCATTAACAAAGCCTAATGAGCTTTGGCTAGAAAACAACCAATCAAAACAATGGCTAGGACAGGGACCAAATCTGCCAGTAGCTTACTGACAGGTCTGCAAAAATGGTGTAGACTACAGCTTCATGATGGGAGAGTCTGTATACTGGAGTCATCTGAAAAGTCACTTGCTTTTCAAAGAGCATCCATGCTAATTTCTACATGCTAATGCTAGCGTGTTAATTTGCTGTCCAAATGATTGAAATGCATTCTGTCCAATAAATGTGCTGTGCTAATGCTACATGTTTGTTATAGTGGTCTTATATAATAATAATAAATAATAATAGATTGCATTTATATAGCGCCTTTCAAGATACCCAAAGCACTTTACAATGAGTCCATTATTCATTCACTCCACAGACAGACAATGGTAGTGGTAAGCTACTATTGTAGCCACAGCTGCCCTGGGGAAGACTGACAGAAACGTGGCTGTCAATCTGTGCCAACGGCCTTTCCGACCCCTACCGGGGGAGGTGAAGAATGTAGTGTATAAACTAGTAGGGCATCTGGAGTGGAATGCGGCCTGCGGCTGACGTCACCACCAATATATATAAGGCGTTCCACTATCACACTGCAGGTAGTGCTGAGGTAGTGTTATGGCCTTTTTCCACTAGTACCTGTTAGGACCTGTTTGGTTTGGTATGCTTTGTGGGCTTTTCCATTAGGAACTGTAAAGGTTACCGTCCCGATTTTTCGGGCCTGCTCCCGAGTGGTTCAAAGCATGCCATACCGACCTGAAAATGTGATGTAAAAAGACTGCAGACCACTGATTGGTCCAAGCGTAACGTCATGAGAGTGACGTTTGAGGCTGAATTACAGAATCTCGAGACGCCATTTGCAAAGATTCGTCCGTGAGCCAGCAAGCAAGCGTCAGTATAAACAACAACGACAGAACGGCTTCACAGAAATCAGACCCACAGAAATCAACACCGCGGTCCAGCAAAGTTTTCTGTGCCTTTCGGCTGATGAGAGACTCCAGAGGAAACTAGACGGAGCCACCCGAAATGAATTTATGGCCACGGGAGCACCCAACTTCAGCAGCTGAAAGCCGTGATATTAGGATATAGAGGATGGTGAGTGATGTGATATGATGTGATATTATGCATCTTTTACATTATTTATCCCAGCAGTGGAAAGTTCACTTTGAACAGACAACAACGTTGTTTCTTGTGTGCAGCTAATAAGCTAGCCAGTTAGCTGTCAATGCTAGCTCCGTGCTCTCCTTGTATTTTACGCTTGTGATGACAAGATCTGATGAAATAAGCTAGTTGTAATCCTGGTTAAAAAGGTGGGTTTTTACATGTTGCACTTTGGTGCTATGCATGTACTTAAGTTGTGTGTATTTTCATTCTAGAGTCCCATTAGCATCTGCTGTGACACTGGCAATGTTTAGCTGTTATGAGTGGTAAGTTGCACATCCCGTTATTTTTTTAGTAGTGGTGGACAAAGTATTCAAATCCTTTGCTTTTTAAGTTAAAGTATAGGTAAAATGCCAAAATTAAAGTAGCACAATTTCCACTTAATATGAAAGGGACTGAACTGAGATTTATTTGATTGGCATCTCTCATCTTCCTCTTGACAATACTGCATAGATTCTGTGGGGTTTAGGTCAGGAGAGTTTGCTGGCCGTTGAAACTTCACACTGGACCCCAAGCAACTTGAATTCTGTTCTGACAATCTTTATGGAGATGCTGGTTTCATTTTCCAGCAGGACTTGGAACCTGCCCACACTGCCAAAAGTGCCAAAACCTGGTTTAATGACCATGGTATCACTGCTTGACTGGCCAGCAAATTCTCCTGACCTAAACCCCATAAAGAATGTATGGAGTATTGTCAAGAGCAGGGATAGGCAACTGGTGGCCCCCAACCTCATCCACAGCAGTCTGCCAGTCCATTTCTAAAAATCAATTATTTATATGCTGTTTGAACGTATTTGGAATGACATTCTTAAATGCAGTTATGAAATCCACCAGCAGAGGGAGCTGTAATCAAAACCTAGGGCTCTGTGTGTGGTCGAGCAAGAGTGAGGGAGCCACAGAGGGAGCAGTGTGCCCCGGAGTACGTCTTTTAAGGTATGCATGTGTTGCATGCTGAGACCGCATTAATAGGCTGTGAACAGCAGTAAATGTACAGACTAGGGTGCTTTTTAAACAACAACAATACAGGTGCATCTCAATAAATTAGAATGTCAACAAAAAGTTGGTTTATTTAGGTAATTCAATTCAAAAATTTAAACTTCTATATTATATAGAGTCATTACACAGTGATCTATTTCAAGTGTTTATTTATTTTAATTTTGATGATTATGGCTTACAGCCCATGAAAACCCCAAATTCAGTTTCTCAAAAAAATAGAATATTACATAAAATTCATTTAAAAAAATAGTTTTTTAAATAGAAATGTTGGCCGACTGAAAAGTATGTTCATGTACACACTCAGTACTTGGTTGGGGCTCCTTTTGGATTAATTACTGTATCAATGTGGTGTGGCATGAAGGTGATCAGCCTGTGGCTGTGTGTGTTATGAAGGTCCAGGTTGCTTTGATAGTCACCTTCACCTCGTCTGCATTGTTGGGTCTGGTGTCTCTCATCTTCCTCTTGACAATACTCCATAGATTCTCTAGGGTTTAGGTCAGGAGAGTTTGCTGGCCAATCAAACACAGTGATGTCATGGTCATTAAACCAGGTTTTGATACTTTTGGCAGTGTGTGTGGGGGGGGGGGGTGCCAAGTACTGCTGGAAAACGAAATCAGCTTCTCCATAAAGCTTGCCAGCAAATGGAAGCATGAAGTGCTCTAAAATTTCCTGGTAGATGACTGCACAGACTTTGGACTTGATAAAACACAGTGGACCAACACCAGCAGATGACACTGTTCCTCAAATAATCACTGGCTGTGGAAACTTCACACTAAACCTCAAGCAACTTAGATTCTGTGCCTCTCCACTCTTTCTCCAGAGACTCTGGGACAAAATTTACTTAAATCACCCTTTATTGTCATTCAACTGTACAACTAATCACGTACAGTAGAACGAGATTGTGCTTTACCTATCTACTGTGTTAATCACACACACCCCAAGTGTAGAATCAGAGGGCCGCTGCCGTGCAAGGCGCCGCCACAAATTTCCCTCCTCCATTCCATTATTACTGAGCACTACGCTGGACGGCAGGAAGTTCCACTTCTTTATATGGTCTTCGGCATGACCCGGCCGGGATTTGAACCCCTGCCTCCCGGGTGTGGGGCGGATGCTCTACCAACTGAGCCACCACTCCGGTACATTTACCTGAACAGAGGTCAGGTCCGCTTTGGTTCCCTCTTGATACTCAACTCTCACCTGTGGCTTCAAGTAGCTGTTTGCATGCAACAGTGGCCACACCCCGGAAAACCGTTTCGACTGGCGGGTGAAACCAGGTGAGGGTAGCCGACAGGTTTGAAACCCTCAGTGAGGTTGTCTGCCTACACATGCATAGACTGGACCTGGCGGACTGCATGGAGGAAACCACCAGATTGGCTCAACGGGCCGGAAGGCAGACCCAGCAAAGGGTTGTGGAGTGCAACTAGGGCACAGTGAGACACGTAGGACACTGCTGGCCATCCACTGCATCCTAACCTATCTCCAGCCATCTTAACTACATCTTGCCACTCGATCCAGATAGGCTGGGACGAGAAAGTGAGGCTGACTACCCTGCGCAACTCTCCCTCACTTAAATCAAATTCACGAGCAAGTCAAGACATTACCCCCCCCCCAATTTTCTTCTCACCCCCCCACTCTCCCTCCAAATCCTGTGGCGATGGGCAAGTGACGAAGCAGCAGGTGCAGATACACTGGAAGCTGTAGCCAAATCCCACACACAGGCGGCCCAGGGCATAGGGTCACTCTCTACTTAACCAAAGCAGCAGTGGAGTTCGGCAGCCCCCTGGGTGTCTGAGCAGCTGTCTTTAGGATTCGCTCTGCTCACCTCCATGGCCTAAGAAAGGGGCTAGAAAAGGTGCCCTAAATATAGCCTGCTTCGCTACACTCTGGCCAGAAGCCACCGGTGGTGGGGATCCCACCCTAGTGGTCGAAATTCTCAGAAGAAATCAACAAAGGTGACATCACTCACCATTGGCACTTGGAATGTGCGAACGCTCATGGACAGCTCCAAAGCGGACAGACCTGAGAGGCGGACAGCACTCGGCAGGTACAACATCCACATCGCAGCACTGAGCAAGACCAGGTTTGCAGACGAAGATCAGCTGACAGAAGTCAAAGCCGGCTACACCTTTTTCTGGAGCGGCCAAAGCAGCGAAGAATCCCGTGAAGCAGGAGTGGGTTTTGCGATCAGATCCAATCTGATCATCAAGCTTACCAACCTCCCCAAAGGAACCAATGACCGCCTCATGACCCTGTGGCTCCCCCTCCAAGGAAAACGCCATGCCACATTCATTAGTGCATATGCCCCCACCATGACAAAGCCAGATGAGATCAAAGACCAGTTTTATGAGGACTTAGAGACTCTCATTGAAGGCGTACCAAAGGAGGACAAACTCATTGTTCTTGGAGACTTTAACGCCAGAGTTGGTACAGACTACCAGACATGGGAGGGGGTCCAGTTCTAAAACAGATACTCACTGAGCTCTTTCAGACCAAGTGGCAGCAGGAGGTTATCCCCCAGGAGCTCAAGGATGCCCCCGTTGTCCATCTCTACAAGAGAAAAGGAAACAGGCAGTCTTGTGGCAACCATCGTGGGATGTCTTTCCTCGCCATCGCCGGCAAGACCCTCGCAAGAGTCCTTCTCAACCACTTTATTCAGCACGTGGAAGATGGTCACCTGCCGGAGAGCCAGTGTGGCTTCAGAGAGGGTTGTGGAACTGCTGACATGATCTTCTCTGCACGCCAACTTTAGGAGAAGTGTCAAGAGCAGAACAGGCGCCTCGACACAACATTTGTAGATCTGACCAAGGCTTTTGATACCATCAGTCGTGAGGGGCTGTGGAAGGTCATGGCGAAGTTTGGCTGCCCGGACAAGTTCATCAGCATGGTGCGCCACGATAGCATGCTTGCTCGAGTACTAGACGATGGAGACTCCTCCGCAGCTTTCCCAGTCACCAACGGGGTCAAGCAGGGCTGTGTACTCGCACCCAAACTTTTCAGTATGATGTTCACAGCCATGCTGTCTGATGCCTTCTGCGACGATGAAGAAAGCGCCATCAGGATCAGGTACAGGATGGATGGCAGACTCTTCAACCTGCGGAGGCTCCAAGGCAAAACCAAAGTGGAAGGGGACTCAGTGCGTGACATACTGTTCGCAGACGACTGTGTACTCAACGCCGCTACAGAGGCCCAGACTCAGCAGAGCATGGACTGCTTCTCCAATGCTTGCAACAACTTTGGTCTCACAATCAGTATGAAGAAAACCAAGGTCCTGCACTAACCCGTGCCACAGAAGACTTATGTGGAACCAGCCATCACTGACAACAGGGAGACCCTCAAGGCTGTCGACAAGTTCACGTACTTTGGCAGCACACTCTCCAGGTCTGCCAACATCGACGATGAGGTCGATTCACGCATTGTCAAGGCAAGCTCAGCATTCGGATGGCTACGTGCAACAGTGTGGGAAAGGAGAGGCATCAGGCTGACCACAAAACTGAAGGTGTACAAGGCAGTTGTCCTGCCTTCCCTACTGTACACCTGAGAGACCTGGACAATCTATGAGCGCCATGCCAGAAAAGTAAATCGCTTCCACCTGAATTGCCTCAGAAAACTCCTAAAGATCACCTGGCAGGACAAAATCCCTGACACAGAGGTCCTCTCCCGAGCTGAGCTGCCTAGCATCCACACCCTGCTCAAGAGAGCCCAGATTAGGTGAGCTGGCCACCTTGTTCATATACCTGACTGTAACCCTGTGACACTTACTTGTCTCGCCAAATTTTGTAACAATATACCACTGTAATACAATGGGTATAATACCAGTATACCACTGGCTAATTGGGTATTTGGGGGTAATACCAGGGTAACTTGGCGCAAGGCACGGAAGCACCACCAACCATCACCATCGATGACTACGAGCTGGAGGTCGTGAATCAGTTCACGTACCTGAGGTCCACGATCAGCAACAACCTCTCCCTTGATACAGAGATCAACAAGAGGATTGGAAAATCAGCCTTCACGCTCGCTCGCCTCACCACACGAGTGTGGGAGAATCCCAAACTCTCTGTCAAGACGAAGATGGCAGTGTACAACACCTGCGTCATCAGCACACTGCTCTATGGGAGTGAGACGTGGACAACATACGCCCGGCAGGAAAAGAGACTGAACTCCTTCCACTTGCGCTGCATTCGCCACATCCTGGACATATCCTGGCAGGACAAAGTGCCCAACACAGAAGTTCTGTCCCGCGCCGGCCTTCCCTCCATGTTCACTCTACTCAGGCAGCGCAGGCTCCGCTGGCTAGGCCACATTCTCCGTATGGAGGATGACAGAATCCCCAAAGACGTCCTCTACGGAGAACTGGCAACTGGCAGGAGAGACGTTGGCCGCCCACAGCTGCGCTTTAGAGACGTCTGCAAGAGAGACATGAAGGCCCTGGAGATCAACACAGAGCACTGGGAGGACCTTGCAACGCGCTCAAGGCGGGTGAAGAGAGACTGACTGCTGCAGCAGATGAAAAAAGGACCCGCAGGAAGAACCGCCACAGACCCAGCAGCACGGAGACCACCCACAAGTGCGACCTGTGTGACAGAGACTGCCATTCGCGCATCGGCCTGTTCAGCCACAGGCGGTGCTGTTCCAGCAGAGTAGACGTTTAGGATTCTCTTCCATGGTCATCATAGACCGACGGAGGCCGACGACCAGGGTAACAGGGTAACACCCACTAACACCTGTGCTCGCCAGATTTTTCTGTGTAACCCTTACTAACTAACACCTACTCACTTTAGGTGTAGTACCCTTTTTGGTAGTGGTGTGTTATGGCAATGTAGTTACCTCTGTAACTACACTTCCGCCCTCCAAAGAGAGCAGACGCCTTTTTCTTCTTTCCTGCTCTGACTTATCTCCTCCTTCCCTAACTAACTGGTTCCCAGCTTGCTGTCGTCTGTCTGCATGTCTTTACTGCTGATTATCGAAAGAAATTATGGAATTAATAAGCTGGGCTTTGAACGCAATTGACACTATCTTTTCAACGAGGAAAAGTGCCCCGGGGGAGATTGTTTGCCCTGCAGGAACGGCTGCTGCGGGCTATTTACGGGAAACAAGTAATTGGAAACTCTTGTGCCTGACTGATCTTTCCATCAAAGATGTAGAAGATTTGTACGTCTTCGTAGTAATGGTGATTGGGATCGTTCTGATTGGATCTGGGATTGTCCTGGTGTACCGCAAATTGATGAAGATGGACACAACCTATCAAAATGCTGGCCAAGCGAGGTTCAACCATCAAATTGAAAAAATGGAGAGGACTCTGATAGCGGCAAATGGAGAACTGTCTCGGAAGGTGGATTACATCATGATTACGCTTAGAGCTATCCATGAAGGATTCAACATCCAGCAATGAAGGATTAAGTACTGAATCTGTAAGAGAATATAAAGTTTTTTCTCTCTGTGATCAGTACTATTCGACGAAATCTGACTCCCTCACAAAAATCCTCCAGATATCTGCAGTTTTTTGTTTTCAAAACATTGAGCTCACGGCCTTCGGACAGGCAGCTGCATGGCTCAAGGACAATGCCAGCAGCCAGACTAAACATCTCCTGCCAGAGTCCTTGTTGTTCTTAACTGATACAAACACCTACATTCAACATTACACTCATACTGATTCACAAAAGTGATGATAAAGATGATTCACTCACTACTCTCTCTGTGTCCTGTGAACTTTTTTTGTCTGCTGACTGTGCATTGAGGGCTTTTTTTTTCTTGTAATCATAATATTGATCATATATGACCACTATTCTGACAATCAATGATTTTTTTGCTCCTTCCTATTGTATTATCCTTTCTTCCCATGCTTCCTGTACCCTTCTGTTGACAGGCGCGTTCACAGATGCAGCCGTGTCACCGGAAATGCAGGCGTTTTCTGTGTCAAGTCAAATCCCTCGTATGTTATCCGTGATCTGTTATCAGTTATCTGTTAATGTACTTGGCAATAAATCTTTTCTGAGTTCTGAGTTCTGAGTTCTGACCTCAACTTTTCTACCTGGGCAGAGGGATAATTGGGCCAGGTCAGACCGACTCTGGGTTTGTAGGAGCCTGGGAGGTGCAACAACAGATGGCGCATACACAGCCGTATATGGAACTTGCAACTATGTATATTATTTACAATTATGTACACAAAAATAAATACATAGCGCGATAAAAGAGAAAAAAATAATCCATAAACTCCAACTTATATTTACAAAATTCACAGTCCTTTTTTGTCCTTTCCAGGTGACTAGTGGAGTCGCCTTTAGCAGTTTCTAGGGCTCGGGCTTCGGCTCGCCATCCAGATCTGGAGATCCACGCTCTGGTCAAACCAGTCCAAAGGAAAAAAAAAAAAAGAAAGAACCTGACCATGCCAAGTGGCTCGTGCATCAATGGAGTTCCCGCGCTCAACGGCGTCAACAACCTTTGGATCCCAATCAATTTCAAGGATTTTATCCAGGCAAAGGCTGCTACCAGCACGCTAGCGTCGCCATATCACCAAGGACCGTCTCTCTCTCTGGTCTGTGTCTTTCGTCGTCTGGTGTGACTGAGCCAAAAATGCAAGTCATCCCAGACCCAAGGAGAGAGCGCTTAACCCATTGGCTGGCGTGACCCAGCAACGGCGCAGCCATTGGTTACAATAAATATCAACACACAATACTAGGAACGTTATCAGAACCTTCTAGAAAATGTTCCTATTTATGAATATATATTTATTTAAATATTCATATTCAAATTATGTATTCCCATTGTGAAATGGGTGTTTTTCTTTTCTAAAAGCGGTATCGATATTTATAATTTAATTCACGTTAAACTATCTACTCCCATTGTGAAATGAATGTCCCCCCTTCTTCATAAAGCGGTATCGACATTCATATTTTTAATCACGTTTTTAACACTGGGTTACACTATCCCCCCTTAGAATCATGCAAGTCCCTTTGCATGGGATTAGCTAAATAGTATTGACGGGAGAACTAGTGTTCATGGGAATAATCTTATGACCTGACTCTGTTAAGGCTCTGGTAAATGCCAGGTTTTAATCCTTGAAACAGGGACTGGGCAACAGTTAGGAGAGGGTTTCCCAACTGACTACACTGTAGTCTTTCTGGCTGGGAGGTTGTCCTCTCGGAGCGTCTCACAGTCTGTGGGACTTCTTTTTCAGGTTCTCTGTCTTCCACAGGTTCATCACAGGTACTTTTATCAGGCAAGTTGGTTTCACTTCCAGTTCTATTCTCATTGTTCGATGGTTCCACATTTGTTTTAGTTTCCTTCTGGTTTCCATCATTCGGTAAGTTGTCACATCCAGGTGAAGTGACATTTTCTATTTGGTTGTCATTCTTAGGTGAGTTAGTTTCAGCAGGAATGTCTTTTTTAAAGAATGTCTTTGGATGGGGAATTTCATAAACTCGAGTGAGCTTTATGGGCATTTGGATTGGTTCTTCTCTGTACCAATAGACATCTTCATTTTCCGGTTCTGAATTCTCACATTCCTCACTTTGTTCAGGTGATTGTCTTGTCTTAGGTTTGCGGACACGTTTTGGTTGGACAGGTTCTTTTTCAACAGGGGCAAGAAAACCACAGGGAAGCAAGAGGTCGCGGTGAACGGTGCGAACTGGACCATCTTTTGTCTCAGGTTTTATAGTGTAAATAGGCAAGTCACCTGCTTGGCTCACCACAATGTGGATTTCAGCTTCCCACCTGTCTGCTAGTTTGTGTTTGCCTCTGAGGCGGACTGCACATACCAAAACTCTGTCGCCTGGTTCTAGTTTTGAGGGTTTCACTAGCATATCAAATCTTGTTTTGTTTCTTTCAGCCATCTTGTTAGCATTTTCTGTTGCTAGTTTGTAGCTTTCTTGTAGAGTTGTCTTCAGTTTTTCAATGTACTGGGAATGTGATTTGAAACTTTTGTTGTGAAACGGGAGCCCAAATGCAAGGTCGATGGGCAATCTCGGCTGACGACCGAACATTAACTCAAACGGGGCAAAACCAGTAGTGTCATTTTTTGTACAATTGTACGCATGTACAAGTGGTTTCACATAGTTGTGCCAATGAGTTTTGTTCTTTTCCTCCAGAGTACCCAGCATGCTCAATAACGTTCTATTGAAACGTTCTTCCGGGTTACCACTGGGATGATAGGGTGTCGTCCGGATTTTGCGAATGCCCATGATTTTGCAAAGTTCTTTTATAATATGGGACTCAAAATCGGGACCCTGATCACTATGTAACCATTCGGGTATCCCGTAGTGGACTATAAAGTTGTCCCAAAGTGCCTTTGCAACGGTCTAAGCTTTCTGATTGCTGGTAGGGATGGCTATAGCGTATTTCGTGAAATGATCAGCTAACACGAGCACATTCTTCGTGTTACTTTGATCGGGCTCAATGGACAGGAAATCCATACAGATGAATTCAAGCGGTTGGGTGGACTTGATGTTGACAAGCGGAGCAGCTCGCTCTGGAGCAGTTTTACGTCTTACACAGCGATTACATGTCTTGATCTTCTTTTCAATATCCGCCGCCATGCGAGGCCAATAGAACCTTGTTCTGGTGAGATCCAAAGTACGCTCTGTGCCTAAATGGCCCATGTCACAGTGGAGGCTTTGAAAGACTGAATTCACGGAGCTGTTCAGGTAAGACGAGCTGGTAAGTAACATTTCCTCCGTCTTGACGAGTGCGGTAGAGGATGTTATTGCACATTTCAAGTCGCCTGAGCTCTCGGAGTAACAAGTTGATATCAGGAAATTCAGTTTGTACCATTGGTGGAACTTTTAGTCCAGTTTCAATTTGTGCAATCACTTCTCTTAAACAGGGATCAGTTCTTTGTTTGTTTTTGATCTGTTCAGGAGTCATGTGGGGTACAACTGGAAGACCACCACAGCCATCTTCATCGGCGTAGCCATCTGGAATGGCGGCTACAGAGAGGGCTAACAAATTAACCAAAGGGAAGGTGTTGTCTGGAGAGCTACAGACAAGGTGTTTTTCACATATAGCAGACACTACCTCGGAACTTAAACTGCTTTCAGGAAGAGACAAGTGAGTTTGCATGAACTGCTGTATGCGGTCAAGCTCCTTTTGGGATACTGCGTCATTAAGTAACTCGCCATGTGGCCGTCTAGAGAGGCCATCTGCATCTGAGTTAAGCTTGCCTGCTCTGTATTGGAGCTTAAAGTTAAACGTCGACAGAGCAGCTAACCACCTATAACTCATGGCATCCATCTTAGCAGTAGTCAAAATGTACGTCAGGGGGTTACTGTCTGTCACGACAGTAAAGTGGTTGCCATATAGATAGTCTGCGAACTTCTCCGTTACAGCCCACTTTAGAGCTAAAAATTCTAATTTATGGGCGGGGTAACGGGACTCACTTCTAGACAATTGCCGGCTTGCATAAGCTATGACCCTAGTCTGGCCCTCCTGCTCTTGATAGAGGGCGGCACCAAGCCCTGTAGTGCTGGCATCAGTATGGAGGGTATATGGCAACTGAGGGTCAGCAAAACCCTGGACAGACGCAGTACTGAGCTTTTCAATGATGGTTTTGAATGCCAGATCACAGGAAGAAGTCCACCGCTCGCCAAACGGTGTCTTTGGGTCGTGGTACTGGGCAGGCTTAGCTTTGGGCTTTGTGCTCTTTCGCAAAGGAGGGTAGCCTGCTGTTAAGTCAGTGAGGGGCTTAACGATGCTGGAATAGTTCTTAATGAACCGCCTATAGTACCCTGAAAAGCCTAAGAACGAGTGGAGCTGTTTGAGATCACGGGGCACAGGCCAGGTACTTAGGGTTTTCACTTTTTCGGGGTCGGTCTCAACTCCTTTACTGGACACAATGTGACCGAGGTATCTGACAGAAGTTTGAAAAAATCTGCATTTCTCAGGGGAGAGTTTAAGCCCGTACTCTTTTAGGCGATTAAGAACTTTCATTAAGCGAGCCTCATGTTCTTCGGGCGTCTTGGAGAATACAATGATGTCATCGAGGAACACAATCACCTCATGCAGATTCATGTCGCCCATGCCTTTCTCCATGAGGTGCTGGAACGTGCTGGGGGCGTTTGTAATGCCTTGGGGCATTCTATTGAATTCCCAAAAGCCCATGGGACATACGAACGCCGTCTTTGGTTTGTCCAGCTCCTCTACCTCAATTTGGTAGTACCCCGACTTTAAATCGAGGATGGAGAACCACTGCGAACCGGTCAAGGTGGAAAATGTTTCCTCCAAGTTGGGGAGAGTGTAAGCATCTTTTACAGTCTGCATGTTAAGCTTCCTGTAATCAATACAAAGGCGGACATCGCCATTTTTCTTTCGCACCACTACAATAGGCGAAGAAAATGGGGAAGTGGACTCTCTTATCACGCCTGCTTGTTGGAGTTCTTTGAGATGCTTACGGACCGCTTCCTGGTCATTTGGATGTATGGGACGTGCTCTGTGTTTGAACGGTGTTTCAGCTGATAATTTGATTGTGTGTTTCACTTGATCCGTTTTGCCAAAGTCAAGATCATTTTGTGCAAATACTTCGGGCATTTGACTGAGTCTTTCTGTTAGGCGCTCTTTCCATTCAGCGCTAATGGGGGAAGAGTCAAAGTTGAACTTCAGAGTGGACTTTTGTTCAGTTTTGGACTTTGCAACTTTCACGGAGTGTTCTTGCGATAGGACTCGATATGCACAAATTTCTCCAATGACACACTTCTGAGGGATTGTCATGTCATGTTCTGATTCATTGGTGAGTATAACTGGAACAAGGTAAGGTGCGTGGCTCTTTGTTGCGCATGGTCACTAAACCAAGGCTAGTGTCTTTGGACTGTCTGTGCCGTAGCTCAAGGACTTTTAACACTGCCTTATAACCAAGTGACATGGTTGGCTGCAGTTCAGAACATGCATCAGAGTACAACTCGTAAAGTACATCTAATGTGTTTGTCCCTATTAACACTAAGGACTGATCAGCTGCACGTACATCAGGAACCACTAAGGCAAGTGTTGGCACTTCGGCTTCAATACCGAGAAAGTCTTTTGGGAAAGTGACATGCATTTCAATGTAGCCTAAGTAAGGCACACTCTGACCGTTAGCTCCCTCCACTTCTAACAGCTCAAAAAGTGGCTTAATCTCATGGTTGGATAAGTACTGTCTGTAATAGGACTCAGGGACAGTAGTCACCTGGGAGCCTGTATCTAACAAACAGTTCACAGTACAGCCATTCACTTTCACTTGTGCTGTACTTTTTGTACCAATTAGGCCATTAGGAAAGTTTGTTTTGTAGTGTGACTTCAGTTTAGCACGTGTCTTGAATGGAGCCTTTGGTTTGGGACGGGTCATCTCTGAACTAGCCTCTGTTTGTCCCGCAACAGGGGTAGACTTCAGTTGTAAAGAAGATTGGGGGTTCTGACTGTCCCAAATCTGTCTTTTTACTCTCAGTTCTTTGCATTTTGCAGCTACAAGTGCAGGGTTTGGCTCTGACTCACAAGTGGCTACAATATGCCCATCTTCGCCACAGCGGAAGCAATACCATGGTTTGGGCCTAGTACTGGGATGGCTGGACGAAGGTAAGTTTTCATGTTTGGCATGGTCAGGTTTTTTATTTCCAGATTTCTTAGTTGGGTCTTTCTTTGGTGGTGCTTGCTTCTTTTGTTTCACAACAGCAGCTAATTGGCTCTTGAGATCAGCGACTTGCTTTTTCAGTTCTTTCACACTGTCAGACTCTACTTCACTATTTGTACTTGTTTCGGTGACTGTTTGTTCGTAGGAAGCTGCTTTTGGTTTTGTGGCACCCAAGTGATTTTTCATGCGGGTGTTTTTAACTTCTTGTCTGTTTTCAACAGTGCGAAGGTGAAGCAATAATTCTGCATACTCAGGTGGATGTTTATCTTTTAGTTCCAGCTGTAGCTCTTTTAGCAGATTGTCATCCCAACAGCCTCCGTTAAACTGCTTGAGAAGCTGTTTGTTCACTTCCTGTGGCTCTAGACCGCCTCTACGCACTGTGAGATTGAGCGCCACCTGCAAACGATGCAGATATGCAGAGGGTTTTTCTCCATAATCTTGGAAAGTGTTCATGAATTGCACAAGCAGTTCCTCACCGTCTTCAACAGTCCCAAAAGCTGAGTCCAACAGCTTAAGATAGTCGGCAGAGGTGGCTTCAGACCCAAGAGAATAAATAACATCAGACGCAGGAGCAAGAAGACTTTCAAGGATCCTGCGAGATTTTTCCAAGTCAGACAAAGAAGTATCTTCCATCATCAAATCAACATGTGAACGCCATGTTTCATAATCAGCTTCAGTATACGGTCTTGGCGTTTTGCCAGAGAAAGCTCTGATTCTCCAAGAGGAATGGGGGTTTGATGGCTTCTCTGCATGTTTAATGACATGCTCGACTACAATTTTCTGAACCTCGGGTGGGTTAAGATCAGCTGGGCTCAACCTTTGAGGTGTTAAGTTTGGTCTAAGAGGGCTTTGAAAGAGTGCTTGAGTGGTTTTAGGGCTGCGAGGCACTTCAACTTGGAGTGGAGGAGAGACTCCACTTTGTGTGGGTTCTACAGTAAGGAAAGCAGGATCAACGTCAGCAGAGACCGTTTCAGCTGTCTCAGCAGCTTCAATAGACTTCCCTATTGTGGACATAACCTCCCGCAACACCTCTTCAAAACCTTTTCCACTTAGCTTAGCTAAACCCCTCAGGTTGCTAAGATAAGCCTCAGTAACACTGCCCCCTACAGTTTTAGTGTAGACATCAGTTAGAGCTTGAATGCAGTATTTAACCTCAGGATTGTCAGTGGATGGAAAGGAGCACGGCAGCGTAGGTGCTAATGCTTCAATGCTTAATCCAGACTCGAACTTCCCCCCCTTCCCCCCTTTACCCCCACTGCAGACAGGCGCCTCTATGGCTGCCGTGTCATTGGATGCGCCTAATGTGCGCGCCCAATGTCAAGTCAAATTCCTTGTGTGTTTACTTGTAAATATACTTGGCAATAAAGCTGATTCTGATTCTGAACTCTACAATATGACTTTTGTCAAAGTCAGATGAGTTATCATTAATGCTAAGCACCCTGCGAATAGTGCCATGTTGCTCTAGAAACTCAAAAATTTCTGTGTTTTTCTCTTTATTAACAACACCACTGACAATGACTGCATTAGGAATTTTAACACCATGTTTTTCCACAAAATCCGTTTTGGCCGTATATCAACTGTTTAGTCAGGGGTCAAAACAGAATCCTCATCTGTTGTGCAACGCTCCAGGCTCCTGGCTGCGCTCGTCAATTTTTTATATAACCCTGTGACACTTACTTGTCTCGCCAAATTTTGTAACAATATACCACTGTAATACAATGGGTATAATACCAGTATACCACTGGCTAATTGGGTATTTAGGGGTAATACCAGGGTAACAGGGTAACACCCACTAACACCTGCGCTCGCCAGATTTTTCTGTGTAACCCTTACTAACACCTACTCACTTTAGGTGTAGTACCCTTTTTGGTAGTGGTATGGGTAACCCCCACAACAGACTGGGACAAGCAGAGCGCTCAGCTGGGGCAATTAGCAGAACAACGGGATGTGTGTATTGATATCAATAGGTAGCCGCTCTTTGTCTAGCTTCTTCCTGCCAGTTCCGCTGTTGATATGTATGACTCAAATGCAAACGTTCATGCTTCCTGCTCTCACTGTGATGCAAATGTCCCATGCCTTTCATGTATTGTCTGTAACTGGGTATAAAAACTGCATTGCTCTGTAACTCTCTCTCTCACTGCTCATCTGACTGCACGCATTGCTTATCTGCTGGAGAGCCTCCGGGCTCGCTCTAGCCCGCACCCACAGGGCTGGAGTGAGTTCTCGTGATGGCGGTATGATTAATAAACTCCCTCAAAAACTCTCAGTTCGCTGCCTATTATTTCATGTCGCCACATTGGTGACCCCGAGAAAGAACACGCTGACGACGAACGACGCAGCCCTGGCGGTGACTCTCCGACGACAAGCGAACGCAGCAGCCTGATGCAAATGATCTGCCCTCCCTTCTGCTACAGGGAGACCTCGACACAGAGCCACCACCAGGCGAAACTCTCTGGAGATCACCCACGACCGGGAAAGCTGCAGAAAGCTTCATGGTGAGATCTGCACGCCTGAGATCTGCACATCCATGCTGGGACCGGCCGCTCTCACAGCTCCTCCACACGAGAGTGCACGCACCTCGTCCTCTCTCCACGACAGCGACCTCCAGGGCCGACGGAGAACGCAGCGCGTGGACCTGAACACACCATGGCCCGGCACTAACTACAGCAACAGCCAAGACAGGGAGGACCATCGGCGCCAACTGTGCTGATCTCCAGCAAGCTCCCTGACCCTGACTCGCCTCTACAGCGGTCCTGCCATGCACCGAACCCCGCACGCACACCGGGGGGTTCCGAGGACAACGCACCACGCACGGGACAATACCGGCTCCACACAGACCGCCATCGTCCTTCGCCGCTGCACACAGAACCTTCAGGGCTGCTCCCACACCTGAAGCACGCACACAGCTCGCTCACAGGATTTTCTAATGGTCTCAGCCACGGCGCCCAAGGGAATTCAGCCGTCAGCTTTGCCCGAGGACTTTAGGGCTGCGCGCGCACCTAAAGTCAACACGCCAAGTCCCTCACAGCTGCAGCTCCTTTTTTCTTCATGGCCACGAGAGGAGTCAGAGACAAATTTTTCTTCTTACAGCTGCTGTGGACCTCCGCACTTTCAACGGGACAGCCCCTCAACATCGTGGATCCACAGGCAATTTTTGCGCGACCCAGACAATTTCGCCGTCCGGGCCGGCACTTGCTACCCCCACCCCCCTCCCTCCACCGCTGCCTGCAGCGAGCTTCCCCCGCAGCTCGCTCCCAAAGCCGGACTATCAAGGCCTCAGCTTCCCGCTGAGCCCTCTGGGGGGGGGGGGTGTATGGGTAGCCCCCACAACAGACTGGGACAAGCAGAGCGCTCAGCTGGGGCAATTAGCAGAACAATGGGATGTGTGTATTGATATCAATAGGCAGCCGCTCTTTGTCTAGCTTCTTCCTGCCAGTTCCGCTGTTGATATGTATGACTCAAATGCAAACGTTCATGCTTCCTGCTCTCACTGTGATGCAAATGTCCCATGCCTTTCATGTATTGTCTGTAACTGGGTATAAAAACTGCATTGCTCTGTAACTCTCTCTCTCACTGCTCATCTGACTGCACGCATTGCTTATCTGCTGGAGAGCCTCCGGGCTCGCTCTAGCCCGCACCCACAGGGCTGGAGTGAGTTCTCGTGATGGCGGTATGATTAATAAAATCCCTTAAAAACTCTCAGTTCGGACTTCCGGTCTGGACGCCATGGCGACTGCAGCTTAACACTGAAGTTCTCAGACCCAATCCAGGATAACACCTTGAAAATCAAACTTAACGGATTTTTGGAGGAGTGAAAATCAAAAGACAAAATCATCATGTCTAAAGGAAAACAGAAGAAACTGAAATTCTCCAGGCCAGGACACGTATCGGCCGGAGAATCCGAACTGGAAGATCTCCGTTCAGAAGACGAGGAACTGGTGATAGCTAACAAAAGGGTTAGCCTGAAATCACTATTTGAGGAGCTACGACGATTTCGCCGAGATGTTACGGCCGAATTTCGGGAATTCAGAGAAGAATTGAAAAGGACAAACAGCAGAGTGGACCAGGCCGAGAACCGAATCTTGGAAACAGAGGATCGAATAAAAGTGCTCGAAGATTCTGTGCTAGACCTACGCAAAAGACAAGCAGCTATAGAGGCTAAGCTAACCGACCAAGAAGGAAAACAAAGAAGAGACAACATAAGAATTCATGGTCTGATAGAAGGAACCGAAAATGGTTTTAACTCAATGGCAGAATGCGTGGAATCCTTACTAAGAGAGAAATTGGATATTCCACAAACCACCGACTTGAAGATAGAAAAGGCACATCGTTCATTAGCCGCTAGGCCGGCGGCGGAAGCGCCCCCACGTTCGGTGTTGGTAAGATTTTCCAATTTCAAAATAAAACAAGAGGTTGTAAGACTGGCCTGGCAGAAAAAAGGATTTATGCACCAGGAGAGAAAAGTCTACGTGGAACACGATTACGCCCCGGAGGTCCTTAAAAAGCGCAGGGAATACAATGACGCGAAAAAGGTGTTAAGAGAGAAGAAATTGCGCTTTCAGACACCATTTCCTGCGAAGTTAAGGGTCTTCTACGGCGAGGAAACGTGTCTCTATAATTCGGCGGAAGAAGCAACAGCTGACATGGCGAAAAGAGGCCTCCCGGTAACGGTATTTAAACCCGCAGCAGACCCGAGTGAGAAGATCAAAGCGCAAACATGGACAACACAAAGACCTTCAAAATCCACGGACCAGCAGCGGGAAACCCAGCACCAGAGCGTCGCGGATAAACTATCCGTTTTCAGGTTGGAATAGCGACCTTTTTTTTTTTTTTTTTTTTTTTTTCTTTTCTCTTGAATCAATCCGCACATCCAACCCCCCTCATACAAGGTAACAAACATTAAAGGAGATGCATATTCAGCATGTGGTAAAACATTTCATGGAACAATCATATTATTTGAAACAAATAAGTCTGTGTAATAAAAAAAAAAAAAAAAAAAAAACTTGTTAAAATAGAAATGTGACAATAATCCACATGTTCTCCTCATACTAACAAATACTGTTTTTGCGTGAATGTTTGATGTGATGGGGGTGGGAGGGTGCACACAATTTCACAGGGTTTAGGCATAAAAGGAAAAAAAAAATCATTACAAGTTTGGATTGGGTTCTGAAACTCACGTTAAAAGCATGGGACTACTTTCAGTGGTAAGAGAGGGCCCTCAACACGTAACAGAGTTTGAGGATTTTCCCTCAGAGCCTTCACTCCATCAAGGCTCTTACAGGGTCTTTAAAAAGACCTCAGCTCAGGAAGTTCTTATGACAGCTTTTTGTTTTAAAGTTTTTTACACTATGTTCTTAATGTTTTTCTTGTTTTTAATGTTCTTTCAGTTTCTGAGTAGCACAAAAGAGGGCCACCACACAGTTATACTAAACAAAACAACACAATGGAGAAACAGGGTGTAACCAAAATAATTTCATATAATGTAAAAGGAATCCTGAATCCAGTTAAAAGATCCAAGATTCTAGGCAAAATGAAAAAAGACAAAGCAGGAATAATACTTTTACAAGAAACCCACCTAACAGACGTGGAACACAATAAACTCAGTAGACAAGGGTTTAAAATGATCTCTTCATCTTCATATAAATCAGGGAGGAGGAGGGGAGTAGCGACATTGATATCAACCAAAATTACATTTGAAAAAAAATCAGAACACAAAGATAAAGAAGGGAGATACAGTTTGGTAACTGGGCGGCTAGAGGGAGAAGATATCACCCTGCTGAATGTGTATGCTCCCCCAGGGGCTAACTGGAAATTTTATAAAAATGTATTCGACCTAATGATAACTAAAGCTCAAGGTTTAGTGATATGTGGTGGGGACTTCAGTCTTAGACTGAATCCATACTGGGATGCTTCTGGTAATTCCCCACATCAAAATAACACCCAAAACAGGAAGACTCGGATGCTACTAAAAGAATTGGGAATCTGTGACGTGTGGAGGGAACTCAACCCCAGTGTAAAAGACTATACATTTTACTCAACTCCACATTCATCTTACTCAAGGATTGACTATTTTTTTATGTTTAATAGAGACATTGGAAGAGTAAAAACATGTAAAATAGGACTGATGGATCTCTCCGACCACAGTCCGATCTACATGGACTTAAATATCCAAAAATACACAAATAATACATTTTCTTGGAGGTTAAATTCAAATGTCCTGAAAGGACCATTGAAAGATGAATTGGAATCAGATATTCTCAGATATTTGGAAGATAACGATAATGGAGAAGTACCCCCTTTAATACTGTGGGATGCATGTAAAGCTGTAATAAGAGGAAAGATTATTGCAAAACTGGCAACCCAAAAGAAACTAAGACAAGAAAAACTATCCACATTAGAGTCAGAACTTAGGAACCTAGAAAAAGAACACAAAGGCAACACTCATTCTACTGACTCGCTCAAGATTAAGGAAATTAAAAACCAAATAAATGAGATCTACACAATAGAAATCCAGAAGAAACTTACATTTCTGAAACAAAAATACTATGAAGCAGGCAGTAAATCGGCAAAATTGCTAGCCTATAAATTGAGGAAACATCAAACAGAAAGAGCAATCTACAAAATCAGAGACCCAGTATCAAAGGAAATAAAATTCAGAATTCAGGATATTCTTAAAAACTTCGAGAATTACTATAAGAACTTATACTCCCACAAAAAACATAAAAACGCATCCGAGGCATTCCTAAACACATTAAACCTTCCCCAACTTACGGAGTCACAAAATAAAACACTACTGTCAGAAATACATCCTAAAGAATTGGAAAAAGCAATTATGAAACTTAAAGCTAACAAATCCCCAGGAGCTGATGGCTATACAGCAGAGTGGTACAAAACCTTTAAACAGCAACTATCTCCTCTCCTCCTGAAAACATTTAATTATGTCCTCCACACAGGGGAAATCCCCCCCCCTCCTGGAGAGAAGGGGTCATTGCAGTTATACCTAAACCTGAAAAGGATAAACTAGAGTGCTCCAACTACAGTCCAATCAGTGTACTAAATCAGGACTATAAGCTTTTTACCATTATCCTTGCCAAAAGGTTAGAAAATATACTGACAGACCTAATTCATTTAGACCAAACAGGTTTTATAAGACAAAGACAGACACAAGACAACATTCGACGCACTTTACACATAATTCATCATATAAAAAAATATAACTTAAATGCAGTCATATTGGGACTAGATGCTGAAAAAGTATTCGATTCGGTTGACTGGTCTTTTCTATATAGAATCTTATCCAGTTTCAATTTTCATAACTTCATTAGAACTATACAGGCATTATATAAAAAACCAACAGCTAAAATAAGGATTAACGGTAATTTATCATCATCTTTTGAACTGGAAAGAGGATGTCGTCAGGGCTGCCCCCTGTCTCCACTGCTCTTTGCAATCTTCATAGAACCTCTGAGCCAATGGATAAGACAAAACCAAAAAATTCAAGGTATTACACTTGGTCAGAAGGAACATAAAATAGCACTCTTTGCTGATGACATTTTAATATACCTAGGGCAGCCGGACACTTCTTTACCAGAACTAACCTCAGTTTTTTCAGAGTATGGAGATTTATCGGGGTACAAATTAAATATGCATAAAACCCAAGTTTTAACATTCAACTATGACCCAAATCATTATTCACTAAGCAAACTCAAAACTAACTGGGAGTCGGAATCTATGAAATATCTGGGGGTCAATATCCCGAAACAACTCAACAAAATTATATCACTAAACTATGATCCACTGGTGACAAAAACAAAATCTGACCTAGCAAGATGGAATATGATACCATTCTTGGGTACTGCACAAAGAATTGAAGCAGTCAAAATGAATATACTTCCACGTCTTCTATACCTTTTCCAAACAATACCGGTAGAACCTCCCAAAAAAACATGGCAGGAGCTGGACAGAAGGATCTCAAGATTCATATGGCAGGGCAAGAGACCTAGAATCAGATATAGAACCCTACAGCTAAACAAAGACAAAGGTGGGCTCGCGCTGCCAAATATCAGGGACTACTTTAAAGCCGCACAAATTAAAACTTTAGTAGAGATATGTAACCCAGTCTACACTGCACAATGGAAGGAGATCGAATGCCAAATAACAAGTGACATCCCCCTACAGGCGATAATAGGGAACAATGTCTTACCTAAGCTTTTGAATAACACTAACCCGTGGATAGAGACCCCGCTAAAAATTTGGTTTAAGATAGTCAGAGAGAATCAAACTAAAGAGCCCTATCGACTTCTGCAATGGATCGCCTATGATCAGGACTTTACTCCTAATAAAACAGACACCAGATTTAAAAAGTGGAAGGAGAAAGGGCTGATAAAATATTACGATTTTTTTAAAGGGCAAATCTTAAGAAGTTTTGAAGATTTGAAAAAACAAGGCCTAATAAATCAAGACCTTTACAGGTTCTTCCAGCTTAGACACCACATAAACAATATACTTAAAAAGGAGGTTTTGGAAAGGGCCCAGTCAGGTGTTCTGAAGGTCTTCTTAATGGCATATAAAGGGATCCCAGGGATCAGATACATTTCTAAAATATACCAAGGTCTTCAAGACTTAAAAGGAGACAACACATCTTATATAAAAGAGAGATGGGAAAAAGAGGGGAATTTCACTTTACAACTGGAAATATGGGAAAAGCTAAATAAACAGCAATGGAAAAGTACCTCATCCCTGCAGTGGAGAGAATTTGGATGGAAAAACTTGGCAAGATTTTTCAGAACACCTGCACAAAACAAATTTACCCATAAGGGATTGAACTGTTGGCGCTTGTGTGGTGAAAAGACTGCAAATCATTTTCATGTGTTTTGGTCATGCCCAGTTATCCACCAATATTGGACCAAGGTACAGACAATATTGGGGAAAATATTCAAAATTACAGTTCCCTTTTCCTTTGTAACTTTGTATTTGGGTTTACTACCGGACTCACTGGAAAGACGAGGAGAAAAATACTTATTCAATGTTTTAATATTGGCAAGCAAAAAAGCTCTAACTAAAAAATGGATGTTGAAGGACTGTCCTACACCTGAAGATTGGACTAACGTGATCCAAGACATTTACTCGATGGAAAAGTTGACATTCGCACTGAGACAGGACATGGATGTGTTCATGAACTTTTGGCAACCCTGGACCGCATATGTGTCTTCCATTAGATCTAATCTTTGACAAATACCATTTCAATAATGGTTCCGCTCTTTGTTCCAATGCTACTCAGATGCTCTTTTATCTTTATTTACTTACTTTTTCTTTTTGTTTGTTTTTTACTGGTTTGTTTGTTTGTTTTTTGTTATTTGTTTCTTGTTTTTTTTTTCTCTTTAATTTCACTTTTTCTTTCACTTTAAAAAAAAAAAAGGGGTGTTGTAAGAATTAATCTTCCAATGTTGTCAGATATCAGAAAATAAGGGAACATGTGATGAAAATGTAAACACTGCATTGCTGTAACGACCTGTATACCCTTTACAAAAACTTAAATAAAAAAAAAAAAAAACTCTCAGTTCGCCGTGCCTTATTGCTCCATGCCGCCACAGTGGTGTGTTATGGCAATGTAGTTACCTCAACTTTTCTACCTGGGCAGAGGGATAATTGGGCCAGGTCAGACCGACTCTGGGTTCGTAGGAGCCTTGGAGGTGCAACAACAGATGGCACATACACAGCCGTATATGGAACTTGCAACTATGTATATTATTTACAATTATGTACACAAAAATAAATGCATAGCGCGATAAAAGAGAAAAAAATAATCCATAAACTCCAACTTATATTTACAAAATTCACAGTCCTTTTTTGTCCTTTCCAGGTGACTAGTGGAGTCGCCTTTAGCAGTTTCTAGGACTCGGGCTTCGGCTCGCCATCCAGATCTGGAGATCCACGCTCTGGTCAAACCAGTCCAAAGGAAAAAAAAGAACCTGACCATGCCAAGTGGCTCGTGTGTCAATGGAGTTCCTGCGCTCAACGGCGTCGACAACATTTGGATCCTAATCAATTTCAAGGATTTTATCCAGGCAAAGGCTGCTACCAGCACGCTAGCGTCGCCATATCACCAAGGACCGTCTCTCTCTCTGGTCTGTGTCTTTCGTCGTCTGGCGTGACTGAGCCAAAAATGCAAGTCATCCCAGACCCAAGGAGAGAGCGCTTAACCCATTGGCTGGCGTCACCCAGCAACGGCGCAGCCATTGGTTACAATAAAAATCAACACACAATACTAGGAACTTTATCAGAACCTTCTAGAAAATGTTCCTACTATTTATGAATATATATTTATTTTAAATATTCATATTCAAATTATGTATTCCCATTGTGAGATGGGTGTTTTTCTTCTTCTTAAAGCCGTATCGACATTCATATTTTTAATCACGTTTTTAACACTGGGTTACATGACTCACGCCTACCAAAGAGACTGTTCTACGGTGAACTAGCAGAGGGCAAGCTCTCACAAGGTGGTCAGAAGAAGCGCTACAAAGACAATCTTAAGGCCTCCCTGAAGAGCTTTGACATCAGTCCTGATACCTGGGACGTCCGTCTGGCAAGTCCAGAGCCACCCCTGTATTTTCTGCCTGCGCAGACCACCTGTGTCTGACCTGTGGCAGAGCCTTTTGTGCCCGCATCGGACTGATCAGCGACAGCTGGACACACCACACCCAGTCTTCTTCCCTGTGATGTCCTTGGTCATCGTCGAGAACGACGGGCGAACAACAACAGTGTTTACAAATTTCTTTGTTTCTCCAGAGTTATAAATATTTTGTGGTGTTTTGGGATTAATAAAGTTTTAATTATGTTGTGTGAATATATAATTTCTGTTTACAGAGACATATCCTTTGATGAAAGGGGGAAAAAAACTATGGTTTTGACTTTTACTTTGAAACTCCTATCAGATGTGACTCCTTGCTAGCCATAGGCTACTTCTGGTTAGCTTGTTGAACTGCAGCAGAATCCAGAATCTCCATCAGATTTTCAGTTCTGTGGACAGAGCAGAGGTGGACCGACACGAGAATCGACTGATGTGGATTTAAAATCTGAAATGGAGCCGAGAAGAGAAAGTTAGTTTACTTCTTGTTACCATGGAAACAGGAGATAGGGTGGAGGAGTACCGACCGGGCGACGGCCTGTACAGGCCCGGTGTGATGGTGCTCTAAAGCTGTTTCTTGTTGGATTCACGCTCAATCAAGTTTCTTATCTGTTCCTACGTTGGTTTGGTGTCTGTTGGTCGGATTTAGTGTCATCCCTGCTTCATCCAAGCTGACTGGAGGAACAGACAGATTTGGGGCTACAGAAAAGTTTCACAGGCTACGCAGACAGGCGAACAAGTAAGAAAAACAGTTGCCGTGGCTTGTTATCTAGTGGAGAGAAGTAGATAGTGGGTATTTGTAGTCGGTTAGTCCCCGACACAGGACAAAGCTTCACCATTGATTGATAAAACTGGTTTCACAGCTGAGTTCACCATTGTAAACATGGTGAACTCAACTGTGAAAATCAAAACAAGATTGGAGTTGGCCTCTAGTCAACAGAGGAACAATACAATTACGGTTGTTTGTCCAGAGTATAAGAAGGTGATAAAAGACAATACTCAGGATTCCATACTGTGTGAGCTGTGAGAAAATTGGAATCCCATAGGGTGTGTCAGGTATTAAAAATGGCCAATGATGAAAGGTAAGTATAACAGGCAATTGAGACTTGAAAAAGAAGTAAGTAAAACTAGAAAAGCACTCGGAGAGCGCAGACCTCTACCAAGTACCTCAGTTCCCCCTAATATTGGGATTTTCCCCAAATATAATAGTCCTACATTTATTTTATCTATATTTTCAGATTCCTTGACCATCAAAACATACCTTTAGCAATTGGATTCACATTGATATCTTTATTAGTTAAGTAGTTGTTGACAAAAATGACTTTTTCTGTAATGGTGGTTTTCTTCTGGATATAGCGCCATAGCTTTTGAAGATACAACAAATCCACTGGCACACTACTGATTCCTCAGTGTCTTGGCTATATTTTCAGGGATGGCAATTTTCCGCCGATCCGCGGATTTTTGCCGATTTATTTTCAAATTGATCATTTCTGTGAATCGTCTAAATCCGTTGAGAAAATTTTAGGGGGGGTAAGGTCCCTTATTGTTACCGACTTTAGCGAAAATCAACACGATTACATAAGCGCTCGGCGCTTCCCCGGGTCAAGTCTCCTGCGATAACCCGGATGTTATGAACTCAAGCTACTGCTGTATTGTAAACAGCCCTGCGATTGGACAGTTGCAAACAATTGGACCAATCAAATGGCTCGTTGTATGCTTTGTCAAAAATTCTTGGCGGCGTATTCTCAGGGATGTGATTTTTCCACTAATTTGCCGAAATCCGCTTTATTTTATCTTCCAGGAAGATAAAGTACGTTAAGTACATTAGCGGCTTGTGGTCCACGAACGCAGTGAAGGTGCGCCCTTTCAGGCAGAACTGGAAGTGGCACATGGCCTTACGCTCACTGTCATGCAAAGACCTGCTAAAAAAAAGGTGAGCGGCTGCCAAGAACCGGCAACGCATTGCTCCACGACGGCCGCTATGCCCATGTCCGAGGCGTCAGTAGTGAGCGCTATCCGAGCCACCAGGTCTGGGTGCGCCAGTAGTGCAGCGTTTGCCAGAGCTGTTTTAACCTCAGAACGCCTGCTCCCGCTCAGGAGTCCAATCGACTCTGTCCGCCGGTTTCCGTTTCTTGAGTGCGGCGTACAATGGCTGTATGAGCTTGGCTGCGCAGGGGAGGAAACTGTTATAAAAGTTAACCATTCCCAAAAACTCCCGCAGTGCCCTGACATTGATGTTGAGGAGAAAAAAATAGCAAAACAATTTAGTTACATTACTTTTATGATTCCAAACAGTTTGAAATTGACAGTGCACAGTGGACATTGACTCATAACTTTTGAATATTTCTAAGACTTGACTACATCAGTGATTGTGCAAAATGAACAGCTCAAGACTCAATGGAGATTGAAACTGGTGATCTGAAATGAATGCTGAAATTATAAAAAGTAATGGTATGTTGGAATTTTATTTCTATTGTGGAGAAGTGTGGAAGGATGAGGCTGAGTTTATTTCTCAAGTCCGGTTTTATTCACATTCACATTCTCCAACATCCAAAAACAGAAAGAGAAAGGAATCCCCCAACATCTGTTCCTTAAATACCCCAGGACATCAAAGCACACAGTCACATTGTCTTTTAATCCCAAATCCCAATGCATCCCCCTCCAGGTCTTCTCGTCTCCACCTAAAGTCCTGGTGGTCAGGAAATCTCTCAAGGCCATCTCTTTGCATACAAAAGGCCAGACTTCACATCCTCCTGTTACCCCTAGGAGGTTCAGACCTTTTGTTCCTCTGAGACGTGAAGCATACCATAAGCATACAGTAATACACCTGTGAAGCATATGAAACCCACATATGTGCACCACATAACCCCCCCCCAAACGTCTAAGATGGAACAACATAACCACAGATTGCATGTCATAATAAAATCACTACATAGCAGTCCACGTGCCGCTTGGGCCTCAGCCTTCTCCCGTATTTACTGTAAGCAGGCTGTACCACTTCCACGGCGTCTTCCTGCTGTGGAGCTGCTGCCTGGGGATGAGAACTGTTAGTCAACCTCTGTGGGTGCTCTGGGGAATGCTCTGTAGGGGGTCTGCCGTGCCGAGGAGCCTTACCCAATTGCACAACTTCGTCAGCTACCACAAAAGCGGGTTTGAGCCTGTTAATGCCAATCATTTCTTTTCTGCCCCCCAAATCTAGCAAAAACTGCTTATCTCCTGTTTCCAGCACTCTATATGGTCCATCATAAGGTGGGCGTAAAGGTGGACGATGGGCATCATGTCTGACAAAAACAAACTCCGCATTTTTTTTAAAGCCTTAGGCACAAAAACACGCGGAAAACTGTGGTGAACGGGGCCAGGTAGCGTGCTCGGCCCCGTGCTATTCTGTAACCGCTGAGCTGGGGAGCACTCTGGTGCTGGATTATCTGGGAGGAATTCCCCGGGCAGCCGAAGTAGCTGTGCGAAAACTAGCTCAGCTGGGGAGGCTTCTAAATCCTCTTTAGGTGCAGAACGCAACCCCAATAAAACCCATGGTAGCTTGTCCACCCAATTTGCATCCGTAAGCGACGCTCTGAGAGCCGCCTTCAGTGACCTGTGAAAACGTTCGCATAACCCGTTAGCCTGCGGGTTGTACGCGGTCGTGTGGTGGATCGTTGCCCCCAGGCTGCGGGCCATCGCTGACCAAAGTTCGGAAACAAATTGAGGGCCTCTGTCGGATATAATGTCCGACGGGACTCCAAAACGCGCTACCCATGCCGTTAAAAACGCGCGCGCAACCTCCTCGGCTGTGGTTGACGACAGCGGAACCACTTCCGGCCAGCGCGTGGTGCGGTCAACCATCATCAGCAGATGTGTGCACCCTTGTGAGGGCGGGAGGGGGCCTACGAGGTCCACGTGGACATGATCAAACCTTTTAGCCGGGATGTGAAATGGCTCCAAGGGAGCTCTCGTGTGTCTATGAACCTTGGCCCGCTGACAAGCCATGCAGGCTGCCGCCCACTCTCTAACTTGTTTGCGCGGGCTCGGCCATACAAATTTCTCTCCTACCGTTTTGACCGACGCACGCACTCCCGGGTGCGCCAGAGAATGGATCGGGTCAAAAACGCAGCGGCGCCACGTGGCTGGAACCACAGGACACGGCCGCCCAGTGGAGACATCGCAGATTGGGGGGGCATACCGTCTTGCAGCACCCTGTTCTCCAGCCTTAACCCTGTTGGTCCAGACTGGAGCGCGCGCACATCCGCATCGCTAACCTGCTCCGCGGCCATGGCTGCATAATCTATCCCCACGCGGACTGGGGCCGCGCGCACTTCCGCGTCGCTAACCTGCTTCGCGGCCATGGCTGCAGAATCTACCTCCACAAGGGCTGGAGCCGCCACGGCGCGCGAGAGGCAGTCCGCCACTACATTAAGTTTACCCGCCACATGCTGGATATCGGTAGTAAACTCCGATATCGTGGCCAGCTGTCTCTGCTGCCGGCCTGACCAAGGTTCTGAAATCTCGGCCATCGCGAAAGTCAGCGGCTTGTGGTCAATGAACGCGGTGAAACGGCGTCCTTCCAGCCAGAACTGGAAGTGGCGAATGGCCAAGTGGAGAGCTAACAACTCCCTGTCGAATGCGCTGTATTTTCGTTCGCTGTCGCGCAGGGTCTTACTGAAAAAGGCGAGCGGTTGCCAGGCTCCGGCTACATACTGTTCCACGACTGCCCCTATGGCCACATCTGACGCGTCAGTAGTGAGCGCCATGCGGGCTGCTGGGACTGGATGTGCCAACAACGCAGCGTTTGCCAGGGCTGTTTTGACTTCAGAGAATGTGCGCTCTCGCTCCAGAGACCATTCGACTTTATTTGTGGGTTTTTGTTTTTTTTAGTGCAGTATACAATGGTTGCATGAGCTGCGCTGCGTGGGGGAGGAAACGGTTATAAAAATTCACCATTCCCAAAAACTCCTGTAACGCTTTGACCGTTTGTGGTTGGGGAAAATTTGTTACTGCGCGCACTTTGTCAGGCAGAGGGACTGCTCCTTCTGGGGAGACGCGATGCCCCAAAAAATCAATCTGCGTCACCCCGAACTGACACTTTGCTGGGTTAATTATTAACCCATGCTCTGCCAACCTCCGGAAAACTGCCGTGAGGCGGTTTTCGTGTTCGTATTCGGACGCGCTGGCTACCAATATGTCATCCAGGTAGACGAACACGAAAGGGAGATCGCGCAAAACTGCATCCATCATGCGTTGGAACGTCTGTGCCGCGCCTTTAAGCCCAAGCGGCATGCGCAAAAACTCGAAAAGCCCGAAAGGAGTTATTACCGCTGTTTTGGGTATGTCCTCAGCGCGCACTGGGACCTGGTGGTAACCGCGTACCAAGTCTATTTTAGAAAAAATGCGCGCCCCCGCTAAATGAACTGAAAAATCTTGGATGTGCGGAATCGGATAGCGGTCGTGCGCTGTAGCATTGTTCAGCCTGCGGAAATCACCGCAAGGTCGCCATGAGCCATCAGCTTTTGGGACCATGTGAAGCGGTGAAGCCCATGGGCTCTTCGAGCGTTTGATGATGCCCAACCTTTCCAGGTTGGCGAACTCCTCGTGCGCTATGGTCAGTTTAGCTGAATCCAAGCGCCGAGCTTTTGCAAAAACGGGCGGCCCGGTGGTAGTAACAAAATGTTCCACCCCGTGTTTAGCCACGGTCGCCGAAAATGTTGGAACCGTGAGTGCTGGGAACTGAGTGAGGAGTGTGTGGAACTTACCACCTGCAGCTGTGACGTTGGCTTGTGCTGTTGGCGGGGCCACTCGAGCTGTACAGGGGATAGAAGAAAAAGAGAGTGCATTAACCAGGCGTCTGTTAGCAAGATCGACCAACAAACCATGTGAGCACAAAAAATCAGCCCCTAACATGTTGAAATTGACTGCCGCTATAACGAAAGTCCACTCGAATGTACGGCCGTGTAAAGACAGAAGCAGAGTCCTCTCACCGAAGGTCTTAATCGCCGAGCCGTTCGCTGCTGACACCTGGGGACCACTGGAAGGCACCAGCCGGTCAGCGTAGGAAGGTGTGATGAAACTCAGCTGGGAGCCCGTGTCCACGAGGAAATGCCTCCCCGAGCGCGCATCCCTCAAGTAGAGCAGCTTGTTCTCTCCGAGGGCCGCAGCTGCTACCGACCCCCAGTCTTGGCGTTTCCCGAGCGCTTGAAATGGCACGGTGGAATGCACTTGCGTGCCCTCTCTGTGAAGCGGCGATGGTAGAAGCAAAGGACATCGTCTGCTCCGTGTTTCCTGGCCCCTGCCGCCGCCGTCGTCGGTGAGTCTGGTGCTGCAGCCTCTGGCCCCCTGCCCTCTCTGGACGTTGCGCCTGGCTCCGCTGCCGCAGCCGTAGCCACGCGCCGTTTATTGGCGTCGACAAGTCGTTGCGCCTCCTGGCCCAGCTCGTGGTAGTCTCGTCGGGCCAACAGTGGTGAACTGGCCAGGGTCACTCTCACCGCTGACGATAGGGTCCTGAGGAAAAGGTGGGTGAAGATGAAGTTATCACCTTCGGAGTCTCTTAAACTCAACATCTTCCCCATCAGGTCTGCAGGTCTGTCGCTCTCAAATTCAGTCAGCGCCAGGAGCCTCTCTGCTCGCTCCTCCACCAAGGGGGTGAAGTAACGTATGAGTGCAGCCTTCAACGTGCTGTACTTGTCGCTGTCCGGCGGGTGGTTGATCAGGCTCTCCACTCGCTGGGCTGTGTGGTTGTCCAGCTTTGCAACCACATGGTAGAACTTTGTGGCGTCTACCGAAATCCTCCGGAGGTGGAACTGTGCCTTGACTGCACTAAACCAGGAGCGCGGATTGTACGGCCAGAAGTCCGGTAGCTGAACTGTGGCTGCATTCGTTTGGCTGGCTCCTGACGAGTCTGGCTCGGGAGATTAGTCTCCGCTCATGATGCGTCTTAGGGTCACCAGTGTGGAGAAGTGTGGAAGGACGAGGCTGAGTTTATTTCTCAAGTCCGGTTTTATTCACATTCACATTCTCCAACATCCAAAAACAGAAAGAGAAAGGAATCCCCCAACATCTGTCCCTTAAATACCCCAGGACATCAAAGCACACAGTCACATTGTCTTTTAATCCCAAATCCCAATGCATCCCCCTCCAGGTCTTCTCGTCTCCACCGAAAGTCCTGGTGGTCAGGAAATCTCTCAAGGCCATCTCTTTGCATACAAAAGGCCAGACTTCACATCCTCCTGTTACCCCTAGGAGGTTCAGACCTTTTGTTCCTCTGAGACGTGAAGCATACCATAAGCATACAGTAATACACATGTGAAGCATATGAAACCCACATATGTGCACCACACTATTATGGAATAGATGAAATTAACTGATTTTGATTTGATCAAGTGTTAAAGCATATGATGGATAATGCTTGTTGGAATATTTTAGGAATGCTATCTTCTTGGAACATAAGTCAATATTATACAGTAATAAGTGACATTCAGCTGTTTGTTTTATGTCATTTAAGCACAGTTCTGGTACTTAAAAATCATAAAAACCCAGGAGCTTCGGGGAGCTTCGCCCCCCTTGCCCCCCCCCCACCCCACCGGGGCTCTGCCCCGGACCCCGCTGGGGGACCATGTCCCCCAGACCCCCTGCTAAATTTTCAGATAATTTCCCCAGCCCCAAATCACATCCCTGGTTCGTGTTGGAATTCTGAGCTTTCGGTATTGTTTTCAGCAGAATTATGAGATTTTTATAAAAATAAGTTCCGATGGAATTGGCTTGAGAGAAAAGTGACGGTAAAGGTGAAAATTCGCTCAAAGTTCGACGAGGTAACAGAAGCACTCGGACAGTTTCTGAAGAAACCAGAAAAGGAGATGAAGTTCAAAGTTCAGAGACTGACACAGCTTGCTGCCAAAGGAAAAAAGTTTCACATTAGAAGTGACTTGATGACCAGTGTAAATAGTGTAATAAATTCTTATAGAACTGTTAAATATGTTGGACGAAAGACAGTGAGACAACATTGAAGAAAAAGTAAGTTAACTTTTCATTAAATTTAATGATTTATCTAAGTCTAGTATTTCATTTTTTTTAATAATTTTTTTTAGTCTAAATTACTTCTGTTTTACTGAAAAGCTCCCAGCTTCAGGGGGGCTGTGCCCCCCCGGCCCCCCATAAGTCAATCGAACAAATTAGATTTCAGCTGCCATCCCTGTATTTTGGTGTTTGTTGTATGTTTATTACCTCCGCCAAGGAGGTTATGTGATCATCGGTGTTGGTTTGTCTGTCTGTCTGTCTGTTTGTCTGTCTGTTTGTTTGTTTGTTTGTTAGCAAGATAACTCAAAAAGTTATGGACGGATTTTCATGAAATTTTCACAGATTGTCAGAAATGGGGTATCCTACAGATGATTACATTTTGGTGGTGATCCGGATCACCGTCCAGAAGAAAACCGCCATTACGGAAAATGCCATTTTCGTCAATAACTACTGAACCACTAATCCTATCATTGTGAATCCAATTGCTAGTCATATGTTTTCATGGTCAAGGAATCTGAAAACGTACACACAAACACTGTATGGGGGAACTGTGGTGCTTGGCGGAGGTCTGCGCTCTCCGAGTGCTTTTCTAGTATCTTAATTTGTTACCTTACAGTGATGAAAATTCCAAAGATCTCCTATTATTTCCTTGTTCTGGATCACAGTATCCGGATTTTTTGCAGGATTGGGATCAGTCTTTGATATTTCGTAGAACCTATTGGGATCTTATCCTGTATTTTTTTGGCAAGCGTCCTGACCATTTATTGTGGAGTTATATACACATATGCTAAAAATGACCCTATCTCGCAATGATAAAGAATCCTTTAAAAAATTCCTGGATCCAGACGGTGATCCGGATCACTCCCAAAATCTAATCACTTCTTCCTTGTCCCATTTGGGACTTGTCCTGAAAATTTCGTCAAAATCCATTCATAACTTTTTGTGTTATGTTGGTAACAGATAGACAGACAGACAGACAAACAAACCCTGGTAAAAACATAACCTCCTTGGTGGAGGTAATTAAAGATTTGCTTGCCAGCCTGACCAGAAGTGCAAATGATGAGGTGTTTATAGCAAACCAGGCAGGAGCTGTAAGTGGTGCCATCTTAGGAGACGAAGAAACCATAAGAGAAGTTATGGAAAGAGAAAGGAGAAAGTGTAACATTGTTGTGAGGAACTGCAAGGAGGATGTGACAGAAAATGAATTTCTTGCTACCATCTGGAAATATCTGGGTGTGGGCGAAGTGGTGGTACACGAATTGTCAAAAATTGGAAGATCAAGAGGAGAAGGTGGTCAGCCTAGATGAGTGAAGCTAGTTCCAGCTGATGAGGAAAGAAGAAACAAGATTCTTAGAAAAGCTAAAACTTCCATCCCAGGCTCTGAAAGATGTGTTTATATCACCAGACCTGACTGAGATGCAACGAGAACAGGGCAGGAAATTAAGACAAGAGTTCAAGGACAGAAGGGAAAAGGGTGAAAGAAACTTGGTGATTTACAAAGGGAAGATGGTGAGGAAAAACGTACAAGATGCCTCTGTAATCACAAATCGGGCAGAGGCACGAGAGAACGATGCCTCAAAAAGTGACTTTAAACCCTTCACCCAAAATTGTTAATGGGCTTCAACATTTTAACGAGCCTAATGCTCTCTTGCCCCTTGTGCCGAGACAATGATAGACATCCGGCATACAGGTGAAGAAAAAACAGATGAATCACCAAAATTGCCAACTCTTCAGAAAAGCTTGGAGTGAGATTTAGAGGGAATTATTCACAGAGGAGACTGGGGTGGAGTGAGTGTGCACATGCACAATAGGACCGAATCTCGGACTCATCCTCAATCTCCTCCCTAAACCCTCAAGCCCTGAGCCCTTGTGTGTGTGTGTGAGGTTTTACCTCCACCCAGTGTCTTCAACAGGTGATTTCACTGAATTTCTTCCCACTGATTGCTGATCAATGAAAACACCTGCTGAAGACACTGGGTGGAGGTAAAACCTGCAGGGTCTTGGCCCTCCATGGAATGAGTTTGACACCCCTGGGATATCGGGTCACTCCATACCCTTGTCACTCCGTACCCAAATCACAACATACCCTAGATGTTCCGTACCTGCATAATTAAATACTTACCAAACCAAAATATTAGTGATGTTAAAACTGAGGCCTTATGAAACAATGAGCAACTTTGAGACAATTGCTTAATGAGCAACGCAGTGTTATGAAACATCTAATAAAGACTGCCATCTGGTGACTGACAGAACTGCATCTGAGTGGAAAACCTGAAAAAAATCTTTTTTAATACTTTTTTTTTTTTTTTTTTAGCATTTGGCCATCCAAGATCTATTCAAAATTGGATGGCAGGAACAAACAATACAAAGCAAACAAAAAACCTAATTCCCTCTCAAACTTCCTGCGAGCCCTCAAGTTACATGACGTGACCGACATAACGAGGCCTCTCTTGCTACAGTCACGTGACTGTGGGCATGCTGAAACGGCGCTCAATGTCCTGTTCATGACACTTCCGCTTTATATTGCTCGAATCAGTGTCGAGTGGGCGGTGTCAAGCGTAGCATCACTAAATGTTGTTTATTTTTAATATAAAAATGTGATTCAAAACAGAAGCTGAAATTAAGACTCTCAAAAATAAATACCAAGTCTACCTACGGGTACAAATAAGTAACAAAAAAAAAAAAAAAAAAATCGGGATAGGGAGGAATGTTTTTCCTTTCATTTGTTTTTATATGTTTTGTTTTTTGTCATATAAAAATGTATTCATTAAAAATCACTGCAGATTGTCTACATGTTGTTGTGGTTTATTTTTAATATCAAAATGTGATTCAAAACAGAGGCTGAATTAATTAAGGCTGAAATTAAACTCTCAAAAATGTCATGGCAGTCAGTGGCATAAGAGGAGCAGCTGATTGTAATTAACCAAATCCCAGCCAATTACTAGATTGGTTTGCTGTATCATGGCTGATCTTGTGTTTTATGCGATCAGATTGTACAACCCTGCTAAGAGGCATTACAGTGTGATGAACAAAGTGCAGCCGACTTTATTGCGGTGGAAACATTGATATATCTCAGAGCTTTTATTTGTTTACAGCGTTAGCATCTTAGCAGCGGCACGAACAAATGGAGCTACTGTCTGCAAGGCCACTTTTTAAGGTCATCTTCCCATCCCTCCATAGTCGTGGGAAGTGGTATTATTATATTCTTGTTTTTGAGGTGCAAAAGGCCGTGTTCCCGCATTTTTGATGCTGAAGTCATTGTTTTTTTTAACAAGGAAAAGTGTCCTGTTTCATTGACAACCACACATTCTAAACTTGTACCAGAAGTTGCATCCATAATTTAATTTACACAAGGCATCATGGGGCCTAGGAATAAGGTGGATTGGTCACATCAATGGTGGAAAAAAGTTTTGAAATGATTTCTCTTGGTCTCATTTTTTTTTTTTTTTTTACATCACAGAAACCTGGCATTTGAACAGGGGTGTGTCGACTATTTCTATCCACTGTATGTCACTAAAAATGTTCTGTCTTTATTTGCCTTTTTTGCAGGGGGCAGGGCTTAAGTGAAACTTGACAGCAAAAATGAGATATGAAACATTTAAGAGATTTTGCTCTTGCTATGCCTTTTAAGTCATAAAAAAACATGTTTATTCAATTCGATTCAATTCAACTTTATTTATATAGCGCCATTTCACAACAACAGTCATCTCATAGCACTATCAACTGTAGGGGGAACCCCCACAGTTGCAGAAAGACCCCAGCAATCAGGCGATCCCCTGTGAGCAAGCACTTGGCGACGGTGGAGAGGAAAAACTCTCTTTTAACAGGAAGAAACCTCCAGCAGAACCAGGCTCAGGGAGGGGCAGTCATCTGCTGCGACTGGCTGGGGGGTGAGGGGATAGAGAAGAAGAAAAGAACAGACATGTAGAGAGCAAACAGCACGATGGGGACTCAATTGGGAGAGAACAAACAAATGTTAATGACCAGCAAAAAAAATATTTCATTGAGAGTGAGGAAAGGAGTGAGGCCCAGTGCATTACTGGAGGTCCCCCGGCTGACTAAACCTATTAGCAGCATAACTAAGGGAGGGTTCAGAAACACATGATCCCTCCCTAATTGTAGGCTATATCAAAAAGGTAGGTTTTAGCCCTATTCTTAAAAACAGAGATCGAGTCTGACTCCCGAATCCAGATTGGCAGCTGGTTCCACAGGAGAGGAGCTTGATAACTGAAGGCTCTGCCTCCCATTGTACTTTTGGAGATTCTAGGTATTACAAGTAATCCTGCATTTTGGGAGTGTAGTGCTCTGTTAGGATAATACGGTAGTATCATATCTTATGTTACAGAAATATTTACAAGAAAAAAAACCTCGATTTTTGGTGGAGCGTCACTTTGTCATGTATACATCACCACTTGACTGCTCTAACCCAGTGGAAAATAAGTTCATCTCTTTGACTATACAGTTAAAGTTTGCACTTGAAATTAGTTTTCCGTTTGGTTCAGTGTACCAGTTGGAGGAATCATCTCCTCTAACCATTTAGCCATTAGTCCATGCTAGCAACACCAACAGGAAACAATACAGTGGCCATTGTTGTGCATGGGTTCTAGTGGCAAATTATGTGCATTTTTCAGACTAATTAACAAGTACAATTAGATATTTTCTACAGAAACCTGAACATACCAGGACACCTTGCTTCGAAAAACACTGGACTAGAAGAGATGTATAAAACAGAATTACAAATAAACAATGCTGTTACTGTAACGCCACTACTTTTGCAGTCATGTGCTGTGTAATGAAATTACTGTTTAAAAATTCAGTAATGCATTAGTTACTGAAATTTGATCAGATACATTACTAGTGTTACTTGTTTTATTGATATGGACAGATATTTTTAGCGCAAATAAATACAAACTGACCTACTGATACAGCCATCAGTCTCCTCCACGGGTCAGTTTCCTACCTTTCCCCAGTTTACACTGCAACTCAGTGGGAAGAAATGCCGTGGCGGTGGCAACTTCTCATATCGAGCCCTGACCACCTGTTGTCCAAGCAGTGAGTAGCCACCAGCGTCAGCTTCTACCTCGGTGGTTAAACATGAGTATTTTTAGAGCAAGAAGCTCACATTTATTGTCCGCTGTTGTGCAAATGTAAGTTTTCTTACCACACAGAGAAAAAGTGACAGATTGGTTGCTGTAAATAAGAAATGAAGCTTCTTCTAAGGTGAACTTTCATTTATCTGTGCTTTCTGTTTTATTTTATCTTATTCATTTACAGTACATGCTGTTGTGATATGCAACTATTTCATGAAAGTAAATCCTCTAAATATGTATTTTTAATGGGTTGGTCCAGGGGTGTCAATCATATGGCCTGTGGGCCAAAAACGGCCCACCAGGGGATCCAAAATTTTCTCTATGAATTTACAGCTTAATATTTAGAGTAAATTTCTGACTTTCTACTGATTAGAATAGTGTGTGTAAATCTGAGACATTTTTCTTTCTAAGATGAGACTGTTTTCTCATCAGTTTTCGTTTTCTACTTTTTTCTGATGAGAACAAGGGGCCCTTGATTTCAAGGGGATGGGGTAGAAATGAGAATTGGGATAGACCCCAAATCTAGCTGTACTTCACTCTCACTCCATAACCCTAACCCAATTTTGTGTTGATTTTCTTCAGATTTTTCCCACAATAAGAGCTCTGAAGGCAGGATAAAGCAGACTGAACATGTTCTAAAAGCTCTGTCACACTCTATTTTCAGCCTGACATTAAAAAGTCCGTATTGTAATCCATTAATTAAATTATCTTGCTATGTGTGCAAGCTGATTTAACTATGCATTTAAACGTAATGTGAAAGTTACTTTTCCAAATAACTAGTTACTTTAGTCATGCAGTAACTGGTAAGTAACTCAATTACTTTTGAGAAGATGTAACTAGTTACTATTTTTTTTAGTAACTCAATCAATCAATCAATCTTTATTTCGGATAGATTAAAAGTACAGATTAAAAGAAACAGAATAATATAACTAGGGGGAAAGAAAATCCAACAAGGTCAAATTAGACAATAACTCCTCTGATTATACAGTTCAACATAAGTTATCCGAAATGGGTGATGGCTGAAGCCGCAGCTTATATTGCCCACCCATATTCCATCCAAGAATTCAAAAGAAAAACAAACAAGAGCGATTACAATTCAGAACAAAGCTAAGACAAAATGTGACAAAAAAAAACCAACAACAAAAACTAAGCAACAACACAACGCAGACTGGATATGACAATCCTTATGTGATTTTACATGTCATCTTGTATATATGTTTGGAGTATTTCTTCCTTTAGTTTTTGTTTAAATTGTTCAAGCGTTGTACATGATTTTAATTCAGGTCCAAAATTGTTCCATAATCTGACTCCTTGCACTGAAACACAGTGTTGCTTGGTGGTTGTTCTCACTGAAGGTTTTTGAAATATACATGTTCCTCTGAAATGATATTGTTTCTCCCTTATTTGGAACAACTTTTGGATATTTGCGGGCAGTGATAGATTCTTCACTTTAAACATTATTACTGCAGTTTTAAAGTCAACCAGATCTTTCAACTTGAGAGCTTTTAATTTAAGAAAAAGTGGGTTTGTTGGTTCCCCGTAAGCAGCTTTGTTTATTATTCTAATAGCTCTCTTCTGAAGCGTAAAGACTGGATATAGTATGTTTGTTTTATATGTATTTCCCCATACTTCAGTACAATATGTCATGTATGGGAGTATTAATGAATGATACAAGGTATATAGTGTGGGTTGATTCAGCAAATATTTCACTCTGTGTAGTATTGCAATTGATTTGGATATTTTACCTTTAATATAATTAATATGTGACTTCCAACACAGTTTATTATCAATTATTACACCAAGAAATTTAGTTTTCTTGCCCAACTTGCCCAGCACTGCTAAAAAATAGTACATTCTTTATTACTACTGTTGATTTGCTGGGCACCAGCTCAGCCATATTGACTCCAAGTAAGGAATTTAACTCTGTATTACCACAGTTTGTCTGTATTCACAAGTGAAAACCCAACAACACGACCTGGAAGTACTTGTTACACAAGTACTTTTTGGCACACTTTTTAAATTTCAGTTGTTCCAAGTAAAAGATGACACCATTACGTCACAACTGGTGACAAATCAGAAAGGTTCACTGAACGAGACCTAGTGAGATCATGGTGGACCCTAACAAAGCATCAGGGTTGCTATAGATGACTGAAAGGACTGTATTAAGTCAGCTGGTCCTCAAAACTGTGTCCACCATGGGGCATCGGTCAAAATGCATCGACAACAAGCCAAGAAGTGACTTGGAGATTTAATAGACAGTTGTTCTTGAAGTTTATCTGTTTCAGTATACTGCATGTGTGTGGTTCTGTAAATACAAAGAAATATCCCAAAAAGAAATGAAATAGTTATGAATATACAATTATACAATAAAAATATACAGTTTTCTCTATATCACTTAGAGTTAACCAAATGGCAGCAAACAAACACCAGCATAAAACAATCAGGATAAAGAAATATAAACGTCCGCCCTCGTTATAAGCATTAACTGTCCAGACATTGGTGATTTATAAAGCCACAATAAAATAAATAAATCAAGACAATGGTAGGCACGTCAGGTCTGAACACTAATAAATACATCTAAATTACTGTAAAATACAAGCTAACTTATCAGTGTGAAATAAAGTAACGGCTATGTGACTGGTGGCTATCTGGAAAAACAATTACTGCACGGTAATGGTAGAAAGAAATTACATTAAATCTATTGAAATTACGCCACAATATTAAAACAGAAATATATGTTAATAAATATTTGCTGTACTTACAAGTATCTGAACAGATACACTCTTGATGACACCAAAAACTAACATTTAACATCTAACCAAAAACTCAGCTTCTGAAATCATTGTCTCCCCCCTAAACCGCAGCACAGACTGACCAGCAGTTGTATTCACCCGCCTGCAGGGGGCGCAGTTCAGCTGTTTCTAGTCAATTATTTTTCACCATGAAAAAGTCGCTCTTCATCAGAGAGATGTGTGTGTGTGTGTGTGTGTGTGTGTGCGCGCGCATGTGCACGCGTGCGCTTGAGTGTTTATCTTGATAGCCACTCCATATAGACAAATTATATGTGTAAAAGCACTCCGAAAATAATCTTTTCATCCTGTGTCCCCTTTTAGATCTCAGGGAACCATGTTAGCCAGTGGAACAATATTTTGTCCCCTTTGAATAGCTTGTTACCTCTGCTAAGGGAGGAGGTGATGTAATTAGTGTGGTTTTTCTGTCTGTCTGTTAGCAGGATAATGCAAAAACTACTGGATTGGGCCAAGGATTTTTCTTCTTCTACTTCTAGCCTTTCCCACGTTCTGGTGGGGTTGCTGCGGCAGACACTTTCTGTTTCCACTTGACTCTGTCATAGACATCATTCCGTGATGCACCAGTCTCTTCCAAGTCCCGTTTGACACAATCTGACCATCTCAATTTTGGACGTCCTCTTTTGCAATTTCCTGGTGGTACCAACTCTATTGTCCTTCTACACAATAGTATCATCTCTCCTCTTGACATGCCCAAACCATCTAAGCCTGCTCTCTCTGCTCTTCACACCAAACTTCAATGCCCATTCTCTTACGGATGTCATCATTTCTAACATGGTCCTTCAACGTGTGTCCACAAGCCCCTCTACACATCTTCATTTCTGCTACTCCTAATCTCCTAACTTGTTTGCTGTTCAGTGGTGTTGTCTCCATGGCATAGAGCATTGCTGGCTGAATGACTGTCCTGTGTGTCTTTCCTTTGACTTTTGGTGGCACTCGCTTGTCACACATGGCTCCAGACATCTTCCTCCAATTGTTCCAGTTACACTGGATCCGCCTGGTTACTTCAGCATCGCAACTGCCATCTGTCTGCAGGGTACTTCCCACATACTTGAAAGTTCTCACTTCAGGAATCGCACTTGATTGGAGTTCCACAATGCCCGACGATGGTCCATTCAGACACATACAGTGGGGTAAAAAAGTATTTAGTCAGCCACCAATTGTGCAAGTTCTCCCACTTAAAAGATGAGAGAGGTCTCCAATTTTCATCATAGGTATACCTCAACTATGAGAGACAAAATAAGAAAAAAAAAATCCAGAAAATCACATTGAAGGATTTTTAATGAATTAATTGGTAAATTCCTCGGTAAAATAAGTATGTGGTCAATAACAAAAGTTCATCTCAATACTTTGTTATATACCCTTTGTTGGCAATGACAGAGGTCAAACGTTTTTTGTAAGTTTTCACAAGGTTTTCACACACTGTTGCTGGTATTTTGGCCCATTCCTCCATGCAGATCTCCTCTAGAGCAGTGATGTTTTGGGGCTGTCGCTGAGCAACACAGACTTTCAACTCCCTCCAAAGATTTTCTATGGGGTTGAGATCTGGAGACTGGCTAGGCCACTCCAGGACCTTGAAATGCTTCTTACGAAGCCACTCCTCTGTTGCCCGGGCGGTGTGTTTGGGATCATTGTCATGCTGAAAGACCCAGCCACGTTTCGTCTTCAATGCCCTTGCTGGTGGGAGGAGATTTTCACTCAAAATCTCACGATACATGGCCCCATTCATTCTTTCCTTTACACGGATCAGTCGTCCTGGTCCCTTTGCAGAAAAACAGCCCCAAAGTATGATGTTCCCCCCCCCCATGCCTCACAGTAGGTATGGTGTTCTTTCTCCTCCAAGCACGACAAGTTGAGTTTTTACCAAAAAGTTCTATTTTGGTTTCATCTGACTATATGACATTCTCCCAATCCTCTTCTGGATCATCCAAATGCTCTCTAGCAAACTTCAGACGGGCCTGGACATGTACTGGCTTAAGCAGGGGGACACGTCTGGCACTGCAGGATTTGAGTCCCTGGAGGCATAGTGTGTTTCTGATGTAGCCTTTGTTACTTTGGTCCCAGCTCTCTGCAGGTCATTCACTAGATCCCCCCATGTGGTTCTGGGATTTTTGCTCACCGTTCTCGTGATAATTTTGACCCCACGGGGTGAGATCTTGCGTGGAGCCCCAGATCGAGGGAAATTATCAGTGGGCTTGTATGTCTTCCATTTTCTAATAATTGCTCCCACAGTTGATTTCTTCACACCAAGCTGCTTACCTATTGCAGATTCAGTCTTCCCAGCCTGGTGCAGGTCTACAATTTTGTTTCTGGTGTCCTTTGACAGCTCTTTGGTCTTGGCCATAGTGGAGTTTGAAGTCTGACTGTTTGAGGTTGTGGACAGGTGTCTTTTATACTGATAACGAGTTCAAACAGGTGCCATTACAACAGGTAACGAGTGGAGGACAGAGGAGCCTCTTAAAGAAGTTGTTACAGGTCTGTGAGAGCCAGAAATCTTGCTTGTTTGTAGGCAACCAAATACTTATTTTTCTGAGGAATTTACCAATTAATTCATTAAAAATCCTTCAATGTGATTTTCTGGATTTTTTTTTCTCATTTTGTCTCTCATAGTTGAGGTATACCTATGATGAAAATTGGAGACCTCTCTCATCATTTAAGTGGGAGAACTTGCACAGTTGGTGGCTGACTAAATACTTTTTTGCCCCACTGTATATTCAGTCTTATATTTTGACACCCTCATGCCTCTACTTTCTAATGCACACCTCCACTGTTCTAGTTCTTCTTGGAGACTCTTCTTCTCTCTGTTACACAAGACCACATCATCACTTGGGCCAAGGATGAACCCATTAAATTTTGTGATGATCTGAGAGTGCATACCTCCACCAAGGACCTAGTTTGTATTTGTGCAGCAGGATTATACAAAAACTACTGGATGGATTTGGATGAAATTTTTTACCAGAGGTGGTCTTTGGCCTAGAGAAGGACCCATAACATTTTGGTGATGATCCAAGAATGCATACCTTCACCAAGGCTCTTTCCTTCTCACAGCATTTTAGCAAGAATCCTCGAAAACTACTGGATAGGTTTTGATGCAGTTTTCCACCAAAACTGGCTCGTGGCCTACACACGAGCCCATTACATTTTGGAGGTGATCCATGAATGATGGAAGGAGACTTGGCGGAGGTATGCACTCTCTGAATGCTTTTCTAGTTTAATCTGAAACAGATTCATCACTGCTGTAATCATCATCATCATCATCATCATCATCATCATCATCATCATCATAGTAGTCTGTCGTAGGCGACAATGACTGTTTCATTTAGGTCTGATCAGATTCCTCCACACAGCTCTGTCCTTAGCCTTCCGCTGCCAGGAACTCCTGTCTATGTCCAACTTCTTCAAGTTTCTTTTTACAGTGTCTTTAAATCTGAGCCTTGGCCTACCCTGTTTGTGTTTGCCTTCGCATAACTGTGAATAGAGTAACTGCCAAGGGAGACGCTGGTGGTCCATCCTCTCAACATGTCCGAGCCATCTCAGGTTCATCTGTATTAGCATGTCCTCCACTGATGGTAGACCAGCTTGTTTCAATCATCACATGCATGGATAAGAACTATTTATTACCAGGTGGTGACTTTTTTTGGCCAGTCATTGTATTTATTCTTTCTGGTTTTGCTTTTACTATCATTTTTTTATGTCTGTTGGTCCCTCCAGATGCTCTATGGCTACATGACTTTAAGGAGGAGGAGGAGGTTCTCACTGTCCAGCAGCTCTGTAACCAGGAGAGGAAATTCAGTCGGGACCAGGAGGAACAAGATGCTGCACAAGTTAAAGAGGAAGAAGAGGAACTGTGTACCAGTCAAGAGGAAGAACACTTTGGACCAAAACAAGAGACTGATACCTTCATGACTCCTACAGATGAAGACAATGACAAGAGTGAAACTGTACCAAACAGTGAGCAGCTCCTCTCTCACAACTCTCCTGACACTGAGAGCCAAGGCCAGGGAGCAGGTAAGAATATAAACCCAGGATTGAATAAACATAAAGAACCAAAGCAAAAGAGATTTCACAGAAACAGAAGTGACACTAACAGTGTAGACAATTCCATGTCAGAGAATCGGTGTGATACTGACACAGGTGAAGAGTCTGTAAAATGTTCTGTGGGTGACAAAGACTGTAAAAATGAGTCCCTGAAGACTAAACATTACACAGTTAAGTCACATGTTTGCAGCACATGTGGGAAAAGATTTGGGAAGAAGAGTAAGTTATCATGTCATGAGAGAATTCACACAAGTGAGAAGCCATTTTCTTGTGAAATGTGTGGGCAAAGATTTAAGCACAGTGGCAGTTTTAAAAGGCACATGAGAATTCACACAGGTGAGAAGCCATTTTCTTGTGAAACGTGTGGGCATAGATTTAAGCACAGTGGTAGTTTGAAAAGGCACATGAGAATTCACATAGGTGAGAAGCCATTTTCTTGTGAAGCCTGTGGGCAAAGATTTAATCAACATGGTACTTTGAAAATTCACATGAGAATTCACACAGGCGAGAAGCCATTTTCTTGTGAAACATGTGGGCAACGATTTTATCAACGTTCGGTTTTGAAAAACCACTTGCGAATTCACACAGGCGAGGAGCCATTTTCTTGTGAAACATGTGGGCAAAGATTTAATCAACATGGTAATTTGAAAACTCACATGAGAATTCACACAGGTGAGAAGCCATTTTCTTGTGAAACATGTGGGCAAAGATTTAATCAGTGTGATAGTTTGAAAACTCACATGAGAATTCACACAGGCGAGAAGCCATTTTCTTGTGAAACATGTGGACAAAAATTTAATCAACGTGGTAGTTTGAAAACTCATATGACAATTCACACAGGCAAGAAGCCATTTTCTTGTGAAACGTGTGGGCAAAAATTTAATCAACGTGGTAGTTTGAAAAATCACATGAGAACTCACACAGACGAGAAACCATTTTCCTGTGAAACGTGTGGGCAAAGATTTAAGCGCAGTGGTGCTTTGAAAACTCACATGAGAATTCACACAGGCGAGAAGCCATTTTCTTGTGAAACATGTGGAAAAAGATTTAATCGATATTCAGTTTTGAAAAACCACATGAGAATTCACACAGGCAAGAAGCCATTTTCTTGTGAAACATGTGGAAAAAGATTTATTGAACATAGTAATTTGAAAACACACATGAGAATCCACACTGGTGGCCTTTTCCCTCAGGCTAGCCAGTGCGTCCCCCGGGTCGCGGATGGGGGCACCCCCTCACTATGAGTAATCATGGCAAGGGCAGCTTTGAATAATCAATAAGAAGCTGTGGACAATGAGGAGCCCAATATGAAAAATGAATAAAACAGGAAAAAGATGCTGGAAAGGTACTGACCAGGATAAAATGGTCCCCTCAGCTCGTTCTTGCACCAGGCGGGTTGTTGAGAGCAATGGTGCAGCCTCATCTTCGAGTGTCACAAACACTCAGCCATGATCCCCATCAGACCAGCACAGATCTGGACCTAGGCCCCAGCAAGATCAAAAAAGGACTAAAAGGTATACAAGAAAAGAAGAAATCATAAAATGGTCCCTTGAGGAGAAGAAAATTATTCTGTCATGCTTCGCCTATTCAAGGTATGAGAAGTGGGGCAGAAGAAAAAAGCAACATCTGTTGTCTCTCAGGTCTCAAAATATCTAGGACCAGAGGAAATCGAAAAGATCAAGTCTGAAGCTCAACTCCAAGCAATAAAAGACTATCAAGACGCCAACCTAATTGAGCAACAAGAATACAAGCAAAAGTCAGTGGAGCATGGAGGAAAGATGGGTTTTAATATGGGCAATTGAGTACGCCAAGATGAAATGCAGCAACCAGCGGGAACGATGCAATGAATGGCAACGAATCTTCTTCCATCACTGCCCAGATAAAACTGGCGTATCCCAAGCCAAACTCACAACCCAGAGACACAACTTCCTCACCCAAAGGTACTTCACAGAGCAACAACTAGAGCACATGCACACAGAAATACAAAAAATGGCACAGAACAACCCCTGCCCAATTGAGTGTCCGCTGCCACTACCTGAAGAACCTCTGATGGAACAATCCCATCAAACACAACCTATAGAGGTGCCACCAGACCACCCAGGTGACTCCCCTGCAACCCCAAGCTCAGAATCAGAACATCTTGATGAAGCAACAAGGGGAAATACAGACCGGGAACCAACAAGGAAGCAGATCAACCCCCAAATAGAAATGAGCCAAGATCAACTTGAAATAGAAGAGGATCTTGCCAACAAAATAGAAGAAACAAAAACAATGACAATGAAAGAGTGTCCTAAATTAATAAAGCTTAAAGAGAACAAAGAATTCAAATTATTACTACAAAAGGTCAACAGAGGCCAAAGTGAACTTGTACCTCAGGGGGTCAGTCTGACAGAGTTGAACTGCATAAACTTTGGCGCAGCATGGTATATGCAGAGTAAGCTAGCTCCAGAGTATAAAGAAAAAAATGAACGCCAAACCAAGACAAAAATCTCCACACCCATTTGGAAAAATAAACTTCAAGGAAAAATTAATCGATTTAGGGCTGAAATTTCTCAAATGACTAATTACACACAGAACCAAAACTGCACTACTAAATTACTAAGAGTAATCAACAGAATCCAAAAAAAAATATAACATTAGGAAAGAGCAAATTATAGGAAAAATAGCAGAGCACCAGATGTAAGTCAAGGCCCTAGCAGCCCAAATTAGAAATAGGCAAAGAAGAGAGAACTCAAAATTGATCAATAAATTATTTGTAGAAAACCCAAAACAAGTCTACAGGAAGCTTACAGATGAAACCATAGAGGTAGAGGCACCTCCTGAAAAAACCCAGCTGGAAACGTTCTGGAGAAGCCTGTTTGAGGACCCAGTACACTATCAAAGTAGTAATTGGATTCAAACCATTGCTGATAAAAATAAAGGAAAGCGACAGATGCCCTCATTAAAAATCACAGAAGAAACTGCTCAAGAAAAAATCAGGAAATATCTCAACTTCAAATCCCCTGGAATAGATAAAATACCAAACTTCTGGCTCAAAAAAGCGACAGCACTGCACAAACACTACGCAGAGGCATTTAGCCGACTTGTTAGGGGAGAAGAAGAAGCACCAGAGTGGCTCACATATGGAAACACCATACTTCTGCCCAAGAGTCCTGAAACCCAACAAGTCAATACAGACCCATCTGTTGCCTCCCGACCACATACAAATGGCTGACAGGACTTGTTACTGAGGCCATTTATGAACATCTGGATACAGGAAACTACTTGCAACCACAGCAAAAAGGTTGCATAAGAAATAAGCTGGGAGCCAAAGAACAACTGCTCATAAACAAAACAATCCTGGAAGACTGCAAGAGGTGAGAGAGAAACTTGAGCATGGTGTGGATAGACTACAAGAAGGCATTCGACAGCGTCCCCCATTCCTGGATGATACACTGTCTGGAGCTGTATAGCATCAACCCAGAGGGTAAAACTTTTCTGGAGGTCCAGATGGCTAAGTGGAAAACCACAATTACACTTAACCATAAAGAAGGGCAAATTACAATCCCAGACATCAGGATCCAGCGAGGAATATTCCAGGGGGACAGCCTCTTGCCATTGTTCTTCTGTCTGTGTATTGACCCCTTAAGCAAAATCTTATCAGACCTTGACATCGGGTATGATTTAAGCAAAGGCAGAACAAGAAAAGGGAACAAGAGAGTGAATCATCTGCTCTACATGGACGACCTCAAGCTCTACGCAGAATCTGAACAGAAACTAAATCAACTTGTCAATACCGTTCACATGTTCTCAAGACATCTGCATGGAATTTGGACTTGACAAATGCGCAAAATGTACAATAAAAAAAGGAAAGAAAACAGCATCAGAGAACATCCAAATAGATGACAATAAGCACATCAAAGACCTGGCAGATGAATCAGCATATAAATACCTAGGTATAGAAGAAAACACAACAGTTGAACACAGGAAAATGAGGGAAATAACCAAAAAAGAATACCAACATCGCCTAAAGAAAATCTGTAAATCAAACTTAACACCTAAAAATAAAATCACTGCAATAAACCAGTTGGCAGTACCAGTTGTCACATATGGTTTTGGGGCGATAGACTGGCCACAGGGGGAACTGGATAAGCTGGATGTCCGGACCAGGAAGACCCTGACCCTTCACAAGATAACATATAGAAATCAATGTTTAGATAGGACATATATACCCCGTAAAGAGGGAGGGCTGGGCCTAATTGAAATAACCCAGGCCTACAGGGCGACAGTAATAAGCATTGATCAATACCTAAAAAGCACCAATGACGAGATAATGGAAAAAGTCACCCAACATCATGAAACCCTTAGTCATTACACATCCGTAACCAAACAAGCTGAGGCCTTTGCAGGAGATTTATTAGATAACATAAAAGCCAGTCAACAAAACTCAGCAACAAAAATAGCTAGAAAGACACGGGAAAAAATACAGCAAAAGGACACAGGAGGAAAGAAAAGAAAGATGGAAACAACACAAGCAAGCAGGGCATTTTCAGGAGGAACTCAACAGGGATTATACTGATAAGGAAGAGACATTGCGCTGGATCAGGAATGGAGACCTGGGGTACGACGAGGAGAGACTAGTGGTGGGAGCACAAGACCAGGGACTTCTGACCAATGGCTTTAAAAAAAAAATGGCAGGACTGTCACAGAGTGACAAATGTCGATTTTATCATGCAGCGGTGGAGAGTGTAAGCCACCTACTTTCCAGCTGCCAGGTCCTCATGGCCGATGGACACTACACTGCTTGCCACAACAAGATCTGCCGTTACATACGTACACTGGAAAATATGCAAAGAATTTAAAATAGAAGTAAAAGGACCAGTATGGGAACATGATCCTGAGCCAATCAGATCTAGTGGAGATATTACCATCTTTTATGACAAGGAAATCCCAATTGGAAGACACATAGAAGGAGGAGCAATAAAACCGGACATTGTTATCTTGGACAAAAAGGACAAAACTGCCCAATTAATAGATGTAACTATACCAAATGACTACAGCCTCAATAGAGCAGAAAGAGAAAAAATAACAAAATATCAAGATCTCAGAAACGACCTAAGGAGCACCTGGAAACTGCAGGAAGCAGATATTATACCTGTGGTGGTGGGAGCAACTGGGATGGTGAAGAAGAACCTGAAAAAATATCTACAGGCGATCCCCGGCTGCCCTAGCATCTGTGAAATACAGATCTCAGCAATTGGAGGAACAGTCTCCATCTTGAAGAGAGCCCTCGGATACAAAGCTTTTTGATTTAAAGTGTAACTATAGACCCCTGGCTGGGGCCCATTGCACTTGTAATGAAATGTGATCCAAATAAATAAAACAGTGAGAAGCCATTTTCTTGTGAAACATGTGGGCAGAGATTTAATGAACATAGTAATTTGAAAACATACATGAGAATCCACACGGATGAGAAGCCATTTTCTTGTAAAGCCTGTAGGTAAAGATTTAATCGACATGAAATTTTGAAAAACCAGATGAGAATTCATACAGGCGAGTAGCCATTTTCTTGTGAAACATGTGGGCAAACATTTAATCAACATGGTAGTTTGAAAACTCATGTAAGAATTCACAAGGCAAGAAGCCATTTTCTTGTGACACATGTGGGCAAAGATTTAATCAATGTGGTAGTTTGAAAAGACATGACAATTCACACAGGTGAGAAGCCACTTTTAGATCTAATTCTTTTTATTTTTTTTAGCAGTGACAAAATACAAATATACAACATAAAACAAAACTAACCCTCCCACCCCCCACCCTTACCCTCCCTCAATACCAGATCAAAGATGCAACACTCAGATATTCTTGACACACACTTGATCATGGAAATAAATAATACATTACAACATAATGTTCATGTTGTGGTGGACACACATACGGGACCTGTTTTGTGACTCACATTTTAGGTCAGAACAAAGGCAGGGCAGCTCCCTTAGTGATTACAGGAAGCTGCAAGAATCTTAGCTTTGGTATGCAAGGCTTGAGACTGTGGGGGGTTTAATTAAAGGATTAAAGAGGGGATGCATGGGAGACAGTGGAAGTGATATCATGGAGAGAAAATGCATTGTGACTTTCTTTATAATGCAAGGTGGTTTGTGAGACATGTGACCTGTGAAGTGAAGAGTCCTGATATTTAAGGACGAGAGTTTACTGTGTGGATCTCTTTCTCTGCTTTGAGATGATGGTGTTGTGAATAAAGCTGACTTGAGAGAGAACTCTGCCTCGTCATTTTCACATCACCACAATGTATTAATAACTGATGGAGCTGTATTGTTAACAAAGGAAATGAAAGATAACCATGTGGCATGAAATTTCCCACCCCCTTAATTGTATGTTTAATTTTTTCCAAATGGATCTGAGACATAACTTCTTTGAGCCACTGTCCAAAAGTTGGAGGCCGAGTGTCCTTCTATTTACAAAGAATCAGTCTTCTGGCCAACAGAGTCGAAAAAGCAATCATATTTGAATGAGACTTGCTCAGAGAGGAGTCTGATGGGGTCACACCAAACAATGTAATCAGAACAGATGGATGTATCTTTTGTCCATATATTTTAGAGAAGGCCTCAAATATCAAGTTCCAGAATACATAAAGCTTTGGACAAAACCAAAACATGTACAATAATGTAGCTGGATCCCTTCTACAACAGTCACATGATCCAGATCAAGCTGGATCCTAGATAACTTCTCCTTAGTCCAATGGAGACGATGAATAACTTCAAACTGCATTACAGAATGTCGAAGACAAATTGAAGAGCTGTGAATTCGATTTATCATTTTGGACCATGTTGGCTCTGATATCGATTCCCCCAAGTCTGCTTCCCATGGAAGTTCCACTTTTCCATGGCCTTTTCCATGACCCGGCTGGGATTTGAATCCCGGCCTCCCGGTTGTGGGGTGGATGCTCGACCCCTAGACCACCACTCCGGTACACTGAGTATGCAGTATGTACTGCATGTACACTCGTGTACATGCACTACATACTGTACACACATACATAACCATACACACATACATTCATAACACAAAATTCACAACCCAAGACAGCAATCTACATTATACACCAGACTGCACACCCTTATGAGTCTATACCTTGTGAAAGTAATATCTTAATTTTTAAACTGTTTTATTTTTGGACATTGTTTTAAAGTTATGCTTAATCCGTTCCACAGTTTTCCTCCTAAAAAACATAAAACTTCTGTACATCTGAAAATTTCGCATTTTTACATATAATGCGCCCATGAACTGTAACCCCTTTCTGTATTGCAGAAAATTCCTAAATACCTACGAGCAACAAATTCCTCCTCACTTTATACATTGTTGGTGCTGTTTAAAATGTACAAGGTCAAATGATTTCTATTTTTAGATCAAGAAATACCCCAATTGTAAATGTCATTTTAATCTATGGAATTAATGACTTCTTCTATGAGTTCTGTTAATGATGTAGACCAGTTTGCTCTAAATCCATACTGACTGTCAGAAAATAGTTTGTGTTGCTCTATAAACATTTTTATTCCATCACTCAAGAGTTTCTCTAATTTTTGGCATATGTGTCAGAAAAGAAATTCTGTGAAGTTGTGGCAAGAGGAAGAAACACAGGAGCCGAAGGTGAGTTTTTATCTTTACTCCTCAAAGTGCCACCAGCAACTAGCTGTAACCACTCCCAGACTCCAAAACCGGGAAGCACAAACCACGCCCCCCAACCCTAAGTCCCACTGGGTGAGAGGTACACTCTTCAATCTGTCTCACAGCTGCCCCCCCCCAACACCCAGAGGGGACTTCCGTTGTAAAAATCAGCCTATCTTTGAGGGCCTGATGAGCCTGCCATAACGGCTGTGTCGTCCTACAACCAGAGCAGGCTACAACCAGATGTGTATCAATCTCCGTACGTCCTCACTCTCATGATAACCAATCACTAGGCTGCCTTCCACTGGATAACGCCCCTTTTCATTTGATTGGCTGTTCCCAAACAGAGAGATGTTCCCTCATTGGAAAAAAGCCCATTCAAACTCCTCTTTATGGAAGATGATTGGCCTGTCTTGTGGCCAGCCCTGTTTTATGACCCAGCAGCACGCTTCAGTTAAATGCGTGAGAGCTGTCCTGCATTTAGAAGTTATGAGAAAAAAAAAAGAGATTCTAAGATACGAAAAAGAGAAGATCTAGATCGAAAAAGAATAAAAGAAAGTTTTTGTTTTCACTTCTTCAGAGTTCTTTGTACTTCCTTGCAGTTTTCTTTTGTCTAAATTGTTCTGTGAATTTTAAGAAGTCTTTTGTGTGTGCGAACCTTGTCAAATCCTGCGTTAGTTTTTCTGGTTAACTGAGGAGAAACCATTCTTTTCTTATGAGCTCGCCTTAAAGAGAGTCAAACTCTCAAAATCCTTTTTCTTCACCTCAGAAGCCATTCTTATCCTAGTTGAATGTTTTTCTTGGATTTTTTCCTGACTTTTTCATGCAGTTAAAGTGGATTTTATTTTAATTTTCCTGTTTTAAAGTGAACTGAGAGATTTTTGGACTTCATTTACTACTTTTTCCTGTTTCATCCACGTCTGAACCCATCATTGAATCCGGAGCCCATGGGTGAAATTGGATAAAAGAATTTTTCCTTCAGTCTTCGGTTTTGGGTTCTGCAGGTGCGAGACATTCTAAATTGGACTGGTTGCCGAAGGACTTCACGTCTGCTCCAGGGCTCGCCGTCACTGTCGGCCCTGTGGAGCCCCTGGCCCAGTCTACACTTCTTACAGTTGTGAACCATCTGAAAGCCGAGCAACAGTCGCTTTCTTCCTGGGTCCCGACCTTAAAACCCCAGCTGGCACTGACCACCGCTGAACACGCGGACCTACAGCTGTTCATAAGTGAGACTCCCATTTTCCTATCTGCTGGGTTTAAACGTGATGTCCTAAAATTTCAATTACAATTGAACATAACCAGTATTTCATGGTACAATTAGTCCCTCAGCCATAGGACAAAGCTATAAACTGAAGGAAAATTCTTATTCTTTTTTTTTTTTTTTTTTAGTAACCTCCTTTCATTTTTGTAGATTAATTCAGAAGTTCCTTTTTAAATAATCAGCTTATGGAATTTTCCCCCGTAAAATTGCGTTCTGGTTTTGTTAGATATTTCAGCCTTCCATTGCATTACAGCTGAAACATAAAATCTGGTAGGACAAAGCTATAAACGGAAGGAAAATTCTTATTTTTTTTTTTTAGTAACCTCCTTTCATTTTTGTAGATTAATTCAGAAGTTCCTTTTTAAATAATCAGCTTATGGAATTTTCCCCCATAAAATTGCGTTCTGGTTTTGTTAGATATTTCAGCCTTCCATTGCATTACAGCTGAAACATAAAATCTGGTTTCCTCTTGGTTCCAGAAAGGTCTAACTCTAGATTTTATGTTCAGGAATCCACTAACAGTTGATGTGATATTGAACACCTGTTTATCATTTGAATCTGTTTATCCATCATTTGAATGCCATATCATGTAACCTGAATGAGTTTAATTTAATAAAACAGTAAACGAGAGAAGTTGAAGCATTTTCCTTTTGCATATATGTTTCCTAGATCACGGCAGGAAAAGAACTCACTTAAATTTTGAGACTGATTCATTAAGTAATTGAAGGTATGGAAATTAGTTAATTAAAATTAATTCATTAACAAGTTCTTTTAGAACTGGTGCCCCCTTTTTATGAGTGCTTTCCTATTTTATTTAGTGAGAGTAGGGGTGATGGTTTAACTCTGTCCCCTCGCACACCCACTATTAAATAAAATAAATAATTCCTGTGCAAAAACATGCAAGTTAGGTTAATTGGCATCAAACTGGGGATTCTAAATTGTCCTTAGGTATGACTGTGAGAGTGAATGGTTGTCTGTCTCTCTGTGTTGGCCCTGCGATGGACTGGTGAACTGTCCAGGGTGTACCCTGCCTCTTGCCCAAAGATGCTGGGATAGGTTCCAGCCTCCCCACGACCCAAAAAGGATTAAGCGGAAGAAGATAGATGGATGGAAACAATTCCTGTACCTTATTACACTATATTTTATTAAATATCGTTACAAATGTTTTGACTGAATGATAATGTTGACTCTTTTGATACATAATAATGTTTAAGTGTGTGTTCAGAAAATAAGAAATGTTGATAATGTGGGTCTTGTGGAGGAACAAATAAGTTCAGGCGAGACGCTATGAGCTGGAAGGTTTAAGGCAGGGGTCACCAACCTTTTTGAAACCAAGAGCTACTTCATGGGTATCGAGTCATGTGAAGGGCACCAGCTTGACACACTCCTTTAAAATAACAAATTGTGTGTGTGTGTGTGTGTGTGTGTGTGTGTGTGTGTGTATATATATATATATATATATATATATATATATATATATATATATATATATATATATATACACACACACACACATAAGTAAATAATTATCAATAACTTGGAGTGGGTAACAGACAAGATCAATATTCAACACTTTATTTTTATTGATCTCAGCAATTGTTCAGATGATCCCTTCTACATTTCATAAAAAAATGTCCAGTTTTCACCAGTCCCTTTTAACCATAAAAAACTAAACCCTTTTAATTCATGAACTATGTTGAACCATGTTTGAAAAAGTTATGCAACATTTAAGAAAAATCAACTTTCATATTAAATAAATCTTATCACATTTTTAACTGAACAAATCTGCTGCAATTCTGCTCAAAATCTGTTACATTTAATAAACACACTTTTGTGTGTTCTTCTTCACTGGAATTATATCCATACAGTTCTTGCCAAGAATCATGCTTGAGCAACCAGTGCTGTCCTTTCATGAGAAGAAACTAAACAAGCACTGAGAGTGCTTATATGCACGGTGGCGCAGTGGTTAGCACCGCGGCAGCAGTTTACCCTCGGCCGGGGGATCGCGGGGATCGTGGGTTCGATCCCTGCCCCCGGCCAACAGTGATCTGTGTGGAGTTTGCATGTTCTGGTGGTGCATGTTCTCGTTTTTCATGCAAAAACATGCAGGTTAGGGAGTTAAGGGGCGCTTGCGCACGCAGCGGCTGGTGGCTTGTTACCGGACTGCAGAACAAATCTACCTACGGGTACAAGGTAAGTCCAAAAAAAAAAATAAAAAAAAAAGTGGGTAGTGAAGTGGCGCTTCGCCATCGCCCCGCAAATGAAATACACGCAGCTTCCTTTCATGGTAGTAAAAAAAAACTCTTCCTCCCGCTCACTTTGAAAATGATAAATTTTCTGTCTTTTTTTTGCCATGTTTTTGGGCTTGGAAACCGCACTGCGCCCACCATCTTAACTGCCCGCTAGCTAAGCTTACGCTCCACAAGCGCGAAGGTTTTGTCATGCGCACAATACTGACCTTTGAACTAGGTCAGAGTTCACCTTAACTTTACGTATAATAAACATATTTTCATTTTTTTTATTTTTAAGACATTGTCATTTTAAAATCTATATAAATGCAAGTGTGATTTTAAAAAATATAAAAAATATAAAATAAAAAATAGCGGCAGAAAAAATTACATCTGCAGCTCACTTGCGAGTTGTGCTATTTTTAGAACAGGCCTGCGGGCGACACATGTGGTCCCTGCGGGCGACATGGTGCCCGCGGGCACCGCGTTGGTGACCCCTGGTTTAAGGAGTTTTATTCCTCCATCATCATGAGACACACTGTAGCACTGTGCTGTGTGTGTGTGTGCATTTGTGTGCTCCGTGAGGCATGTAAAGCAAGCTCTTTTATACAGACAAGAAAGAATGCATGGCACATTTGTATATTGATATACATATCAGTCAATACATATCAATCGCGTGATTAACTGGCGCCGGACTTCCTCTCCTTAATCCGGGGATGTATAACAATAGTCATTGTTCTGATTGTCTCCTAGGGGCTCTCTGTCCGTATGCAAATTGTCATCTGCTTAGTGCAGGTTGGCTGAGTGTGAAGGCTGAATGTCCATGTAGATTGTGGTGGGTCACCACCGTCTATTAATATGCTAAATTGGGGAGGGCTAATTAGCTAAATACGTGATTATTGTGTTCTGCACTTTTGCGGGGGGGGGGGGTTGTAGTGTTTAAACTAGTGGGACATCTGGAGTGGAACACGGCCTGCGGCTGATGTCACCACCAATATATATAGGGTGGCCTGCCATCTCACTGCAGGTAGTGCTAAGGTAGTGTTAGATAGTACTGGGTAGCACTAAGGTAGTATCGGGTAGTGTTAGGAGCACTGAGTGTACATGTGCTTGCTACCATTTCTGTAATAAAGTTCAGTTTGACTGCAGCATCCTCGTCCGTTGTCCTTCCAGGTTTGTGGACATAACACCGCTCGACCTCCTGAGCCACTGCCGCCCACATATATGGAATATGAAGTAAACATAGCCAACTTTACTAAAGCTGGATTTATGCACCCACATCACATTGACACCATTATCAACGTACGTCAGCGATGCAGTTAGCTAGCAGTTCCACAGCATCAGTGAAGGAGTCCGTTGATAGTAGCATGTGGAAAATGCATTGTCCTTCAATGCCCAGGTTATGAAGTAACAGAGTTCGCTTCTGTACCTTGTCCAATTTGCTCAGGTCCAACACCAACACATACGTATCGAAAGCATCGAGCCAGCATGGCCAAGGAACGGGTGGCTCACCGGTGTACTCCAGAAAAGGTCTTGGTGGCCTCAGGCACACTTCCATGGTTTTACTCTTGTTGGCAAATGTTATGTCTGGTAACCCAGAATGACCAACGGAGAGTTGAGCTGTGCTGGAACTCGAACTTTATTACACACAGTAATCAATATACTCTAGATCTGTGATAGAGCTAATAACAATTTAATTGCAATATGCACATCTTTAATACATGTACAAATGTATGAAATGAAAATATCCAAGCTTGAAAACTGTAGGAGGAGCTAGCTGAACAAACTATATGTACCCTCTATTGAAATTTAATTGAAAAAATGACGAAGTTCTAAAACCTGCAATTTTTACAAAAATGATCCAAAATCAAGATTCTAATAATATGCACATCTTCAACACATGTACAATCATTGTGTGAAATGAAGAAGTCCTAGCTTGAAAACTGTAGGAGGAGTTAGCAGAAGAAACTCGTACGGACCGCCCGCCTGTGTCATTGCTGGTTCATCTGCAAGATGGAGGAAAAACAAACAAACAAAACAATGAGGGCATAGGATTTGGTTTTTACAAGGTCATAAAACTTATCAGTTTAATGGTTTCTTATAAATGGACTAAGATCATGAGTTTTTAACCTTGACCCAGACACAACACCTGCTGTTAGTGTTTCCATGTAGCTTAAACTGGTAGAGCTGTGTTGGTCGTCACATTGTTTTGTTTCTTGTATTCAGTTGTGAGTCTGAGAAGAGATCTATGAGGAGTTTTTGTTTCCCCAGGAAAACCTCTTTGATAATGACTGACCTAAAATCAAACTGAGCAAGCAGCAGCAGTGCAGAGGGGTGTCTGTCCCCTCAGAGAAACTCAAACTGCAGTTGGAAAGTCACTTGGATAGGTGTGTTGCTTTGGAGAAGACCTCACTGATAATTGCCCAGTTAATCACAATATGCATAAAATGCATCCTAATCTATGGCAGTTTAGATGATCAATGTATTTTTGATCTCAAATGCAACTAAAGAAAAGTGGCAGAAAATATTCTTCATTAATCATAATCCAAGCCCATGTACTTTTATTTATTTACTTTTATTTATTTATGACCTTCAATAAATTAGGTCATCAAAAAGTTGATCTATTTTAGTAATTCAATTAAAAATGAAACTCATATATAGAGAGAGATTCATTACACACAGTGACATTTCAAGTGTTAATTTCTTTTCATTTTGATGATTATGACTTATAGCTCATGAAAACCCCATATTCAGTTTCTTAAAAAAAATAGAATATTACAAAAACAAATTTTAAAAAAGCTGATTTCTGATAGAAATGTTTTCCGACTGAAAAGTATGTCCATGTACACATTCAATACTTGGTTGGGGCTCCTTTTGCATGAATTACTGCATCAATGTGGTGTGGCATGGAAGTAATCAGCCTGTGGTACTGCTGAAGTGTTGTGGAGGCCCATGTTGCTTTAATAGCAGCCTTCAGCTCGTCTGCATTGTTGGGTCTGGTGTCTCTCATCTTCCTCTTGACAATACTCTATAGATTCTGTGGGGTTTAGGTCAGGAGAGTTTTCTGGCCAGTCAAGCTCAGTGGACCAACATTAGCAGATGGCATGGCTCCCCAAATCATCACTGACTGTAGAAACTTCACACTGGACCTCAAGCAACTTGAATTCTGTTCTGACAAGCTTTATGGAGATGCTGGCTTCATTTTCCAGCAGGACTTGGAACCTGCCCATACTGCCCAAAGTGCCAAAACCTGGTTTAATGACCATGGTGTCACTGCTTGACAATCTTTGGAGTATTGTCAAGAGCAGGGATGGGCAACTGGCAGCCCATGGGCTGCATGCGGTCTCCAACATCATCCACAGTGGCCCGCCAGTCCATTTACAAAAATCAGTTATTTATTTGTATCGTGTTTGAACATATTTGGAACTGCATTCTTAAATGCAGTTATAAAGTCTGCCAGCAGAGAAAGCTCTAATACCTAAAAACCTGGAGCTCTGTGGGTGGTCGAGCAAGAGTGAGGGAGCCACAGACAGAGGGAGCAATGTGCCCCAGAGTACGTCTTTTAAGGTATGCATGTGTTGCATGCTGAGACCGCATCAATAGGCTGTGAACAGCAGTAAATGTACAGAGTAGGCTGCTTTTACACAATAATTAATGCTACAGCTCCTCACTGAGGAGTATTTACAGTAACAAGTTTCAAACAGAAAGGCAAATTTATCTAAGAAACAGCAAATTTTCCACAGAAAAACACTAATTCATAAAACCCCCGAGTATAACTAAAAAGTTATACATTTTTAAATGAAATAATGCAAATTTATCAGTAGAAGCTTGCACACCTAATACCAAAATAAAAGACAGATTTGCAAAAAAGGCTAAACCAGAAATGTAGCATATTTATCAGTCAAACACATTTTTACTTTGATCATTCATTCACCTTCTTCCACTTAAACTCTTCTTCATCATCATATTTCCTTGACTTCTTGGCTTTTTTTGTTAATTACTGTCCGGAGTTTCTCTTTGCTCATCATTTTGATGGAGAGTTTTAAAAATTAGGTCATGATGTAATTTTAGCAGTAATTTTAAGTCTAATATGATAAAACACTGAGTTGCTCCTGGTGGGTCAGGCCAGCGCCTGTGTATGGTGGCTCCACCGCCATCAGTGTGTGAATGTGTGTGTGAATGGGTGGCTAGCAGGATCTGTAAAGCACTTTGGTCACTGAGAGATTGTGGCCCTCACTACCACCAAAGTTGCCCATCCCTGTCATAAATAATCACAGATAAACAAAAGTTCACCTCAGAAGAAGCTTCATTTGCTCTTTCCAGCAACTTAAAGTTTAGTCACTTTCTGTCACATGAAAACTTAAATTTGCACAATTGCGGAAAGTAAATGGGAACTTCTTGCTCTACAAATAATCCCATTATGGAAGTTAGGTTATTTTGCACCTCAGACAGAGACAATGAATACACATGGGAGAACAATGCCCAAGAGGGTGAGAGGGGGTTGAATGAAGTGTAATGTAAATATCAAGCTGTGTATGAGGAAGTGCCTCGAAGCTTGTGAAGGTGACTTGATATATAGAGAGGAGTGCTTGCTGTAACCAGTCAGTCCATTCTGAGCTTGTGAGATGTGAGTGTGTAATAAATCATCTGCAATGAATCTGCCTCTTTATTTACACACTCCACACTGGTGACCCAAGACGTATTATGGAACACGAGGCGAGAACCCCGGAGCCAGCCGGGTCGGGAAGCCCCAGAGACGCAGCAGCCATTCCACAGACAGCCAGGACTGGAACCCCCAGCAACGCATGTGCAGTTTCTGTCAAGCTACCGGATTTCTGGCAGCACAACCCGCGCTCTTGGTTCCACCACACCGAGGCCCAGTTCGCCCTCCGGGGAGTAACGGCAGACGACACCAAGTTCTACCATGTGGTAGCAGCGCTGGACTCCCGCACAGCCCAGCAGGTAGCGAGCCTGCTCGATCAGCCACCAGCCAGCAACAAATATGGGGCGCTCAAGGCTGCGCTCACCCGGCGCTACACGCTCTCGGAGTGTGAGAGAGCAGAGAGGCTCCTGGCGCGGACCGAGTTAGGAGATGGGTCGGCCGTAGACCTGAAGATTCTGGCGTTAATGGGCACGGATGACGGGCACTTTCTGTTTGCCCACCTTTTCCTCCGGAACCTTCCAACAGTGGCGAGAGTGGTTCTGGCCAATTCGCCGTTGCTGGCCACGCGTGCCTACCGTGCGCTAGCCGAGGAGGCAGACAGGATCATCCTCACCACCAGGGCGATCACAGTCAACGCAGCAGCGGTGGAGACCAGCGAGACGACCAGAGGAGGCGAGGAGCCACCGACGGTAGCAGCAGCGGGGGCCAAGGAGCGCCAGAGAGACACGCTCTGTTTCTACCACCGCCGCTTCGGAGAGAACGCACACAGATGTGCGCCACCATGCCAATTCAAGCTCTCGGGAAAAGGCCGAGGCCAGCGGTCGGTAGCAGCTGCGACCCTCGGTGAAGAGAACAAGCTGCTCTACTGGACGGACGCGCGCTTGGGGAGGCGTTTCCTTGTGGACACCGGAGCCCAGAAGAGCTTCATCCTGCCGACCTACGCCGACCGGCTGGCAGGACCTAGCGGCCCCGTGATGTTGGCAGCAAACGGCTCGGAAATTAAGACCTTTGGTGAGAGGACACTGATCTTATCTCTACACAGCCGTACATACGAGTGGACTTTTGTCGTAGCAACACTGAATTACCATATCCTGGGGGCTGATTTTCTGTGTGCACATGATTTACTGGTTGATGTTGCTAACAGGCGCCTGGTTAATGCACTGTTCTTTGACTCTCTCCCCTGTATAGCTCGAGTGACCCAGCCAACAGCACAGGCCAACGTCACAGCTCCAGGCGATAAGTTCCACGCACTGCTCACTCAGTTCCCAGCACTCACGGTCCTGACGTTTTCGGCCACCATCGCTAAACACGGGGTGGAGCACTTTATCACCACCACCGGGCTGCCAATTTTGCAAGACCTCAGCGCTTGGACGCAGCTAAACTGGCCATAGCACGCGAGGAGTTCGCCAACCTGGAAAGGTTGGGCATCATCAGGCGTTCGAACAGCCCATGGGCATCCCCACTACACATGGTCCCTAAGGCTGAGGGATCGTGGCGACCGTGCAGTGATTTCCGCAGGTTGAACAACACCACAGCGCACAACCGCTACCCGATAGTGATAGTGAATTTGTATAACCGTTTCCTTCCCCACGCGGCGCAGCTCATGCAACCATTGTACGCCACGCTCAAGAGACAGAAACCCGCGGATAGGGTCGAATGGACCCCGGAGCGAGAGCGGGCGTTCTCGGAGGTTAAAGCAGCCCTGGCAAACGCCGCACTGCTGGCGCATCCGGACCCGGCAGCCCGGATAGCACTCACCACCGACGCTTCAGACGTGGCCATAGGGGCTGTCGTAGAGCAGCGCGTCGCCGGGGCTTGGCAGCCGCTCGCTTTTTTCAGCAGAACTTTGCGCGACAGCGAACGTAAATACAGCGCGTTCGACAGGGAGTTGCTTGCTCTCCACCTGGCCATACGCCACTTCCAGTTCTGGCTGGAAGGGGGCAGCTTCACCGCGTTCGTGGATCACAAGCCACTAACGTTCGCGATGGCCAAGGTTTCAGAACCGTGGTCGGGCCGGCAGCAGAGACAGCTAGCCGCAATCTCAGAGTTTACTACTGATATTCAGCATGTGTCGGGTAAACTGAATGTGGTGGTGGACTGCCTCTCGTGCGACGTGGTGGCCCCGGTCTACGTGGGGATAGATTATGCAGCCATGGCTGCGGAGCAGATTAGCGACGCAGACGTGCACGCGCTCCAGTCTGGACCAACAGGGTTAAGGCTGGAGAGCAGGGGGCTGCAAGATGGCATGCCCCCCCTAATCTGCGATGTCTCCACGGGGCGCCCGTGTCTGGTGGTCCCAGTCGCGTGGAGCTGCCGCATGTTTGAGTCGGTTCACACTCTGGCGCACCCAGGAGTGCGCGCGTCGGTCAAAATGGTGGGAGAGAAGTTTGTGTGGCCGAGCCTACGCAAACAAGTAAAAGAGAGGGCTGCAGCCTGCGTGGCGTGCCAACAAGCCAAGGTACACAGACACACGAAGGCTCCCTTGGAGCTGTTTCGGGTACCGGCTAAGAGGTTCGACCACGTTCACGTGGACCTCGTGGGCCCCCTCCCGCCATCACAGGGGTCCACACACCACCTGACAGTGGTGGACCACACCACGCGCTGGCCAGAAGCAGTCCCGCTGGCGGCAACCACGTCCGCGGACGTAGCACGTGCTTTTTCAACAGCATGGGTGGCGCGTTTTGGAGTCCCGTCGGACATTACGTCCGACAGGGGCCCTCAATTTGTTTCAGAACTCTGGTCCGCGATGGCCCGCAGCCTGGGTGTTACAATTCATCGCACAACTGTGTACAACCCACAGGCCAACGGGTTATGCGAGCGTTTTCATAGATCACTGAAAGCAGCACTCAGGGCTTCACTGATGGATGCAAATTGGGTGGACAGGTTGCCGTGGGTTTTATTGGGGTTGCGCTCCTCGCCAAAAGAGGATCTGGAAGCTTCCCCGGCAGAGCTGGTTTTTGCGCAGCCCCTACGGCTGCCCGGGGAATTTCTGCCAGATAATCCCGCGCCGGACAGCTGCCCGTCTCAGCTTTTGCAGCGTAGCACGAACACAGGCACGCTGCCGGGCCCTGCCCACCACTGTTTTCCGCGTGTTTTCGTGCCTAAAACTTTGAAGAACACGGAGTTCGTGTTCGTCAGACACGACGCCCACCGCCCTCCATTGCGCCACCCTATGATGGACCGTTCAGAGTGTTGGAAACAGGGGATAAGCATTTTGTGCTAGACTTGGGGGGTAGACGGGAGAAAATTGGCATAGACAGACTTAAACCCGCCTTTGTAGCAGCGGACGAGCAGGTGCTGTTGGTTAAGGCCCCTCGGCATGGAAGACCCCCACAGAGAGCTCCCCAGGGAAGCGATGCAACAGAGCAGCCACACGGACAGGGCGAAGTCCCCCCCCCCTCGCCACGGCCCACCCGCAGTCAGACACACTCCCAGCAGCTCCCCACCGGCACAGCAGCGCCACGGAGACAGTAAACCCCAGTTACAGCAGATATGGGAGGAGACTGAAGCCGAAACAGCATGTGGACTGATATTCTATTGTTCTATCTAAGATGCTGGGGGGGGGGGGGCGGTATGGAAGTCAGGTTATTCCGCACCTCAGACAGAGACAATGAATATACATGGGAGAACAATGCCCAAGAGGGTGAGAGGGGGTTGAATGAAGTGTAGTGTAAATATCATGCTGTGTATGAGGAAGTGCCTTGAAGCTTGTGAAGGTGACTTGATATATAGAGAGGAGTGCTTGCTGTAACCAGTCAGTCCATTCTGAGCTTGTGAGATGTGAGTGTGTAATAAATCGTCTGCAATGAATCTGCCTCTTCATTTACACACTCCACACCATTTAACCACAGAGGCAGGAGCTGAAGTGGGGGGAGAGCACAGGTTATTCTCACTGCTAGGACAACAAAGATCGCGGGCAGTTGTCCCTGTGATCTGATCACTGAGAGCGGCTGCTGTCTGTTCATCGCTGTTTCTCAACTGGAAAATAAATGAACCGACCTGCAGAGCCAAACTCCTGGGCTGCAGCTGGCTGACAGTGGACCAATGAGAATACACTGTGTGCACAGATGGGGTTTAAGGGAGTTGTAGTTTTGTAGTCTCACTTTGGGATTAGGATTATTATTTAGATGTCATTTGAGAAAACTACAACCCTCCAAAGTGGGTTGTGAGAGTCGCTGTCTTACCCACCATAGCCAAAATATACCCGCCAGTGGTGGGTGGGCGGGTGTTAATTTCAAGCTCTGGTTGTCACTGTATTCTTATTACAATCTTAACAAATTTCTTTGTGTTTCTCCGGAGTTGTAAATATTTTATTGTGTTTTGGGATTAATAAAGTTTTAATTATGTTGCGTGAATATATAATTTCTGTTTACAGAGATAGATCTCTTGATGAAAGGGGGAAAAAAATGATGGTTTTGACTTTTACATTGAAACTCCTACCAGATGTGACTCCTCGCTAGCTATAGGCTACTTCCGGTTAGCTTGTTGAACGGCAGCGGGATCAAGAATCTCCGTCAGATTCTCGGTTCTGTGGACAGATCAGAAGTGGACCGGCACGAGAATCGGCTGATGTAGATTTAAAAACCTGAAATGGGGCCGAGAAGAAAAGGTTGGTTTACTTCCTGTTACTATGGAAACAAGAGGTACGGTGGAGGAGTCCGGCCGGTGTTATGCCGAGAATTGCATCCCATCCGCCCAAACTATAAAATATAGCACTACAGCCAGGCTTGTAACCATTTGTGCGTTTTTAGAAGTAAAAATTATTACCTCTTGTAAATTATCTTTAAATTATGTTTATTCGCAAGACGTTTTAGTGTTTCAAAGAGCGTTAGAAAGCATAGTGATCCAACTCCACGTTTTACAATCTTCAAAGTCGAGATTTTGCATTTATACAATGTCGGTAAAAAGGGTAATCATTTTTTCAAAGTATTTTCAAAGTATATAGTTGTATTGGGGGCAGCACGGTGGTGGAGTGGTTAGCACTGCGGCAGCACAGCAACTCACCCTTGGCCCGGGGATCCTGGGTTCGATCCCAGCCCCCGACCAACAGTGATCTGTGTGGAGTTTGCATGTTCTCCCCGTGTCTGCGTGGGTTTACCCCGGGATTTCTCCGGTTTCCTCCCACATGCCAAAAACATGCATGTTAGGTTAATTGGCATCAAAAAACTGGGGATTCTAAATTGTCCTTAGGTATGACTGTGAGAGTGAATGGTTGTCTGTCTGTCTGTGATGGACTGACGATCTGTCCAGGGTGTACCCTGCAAAGATGCTGGGATAGGCTCCAGCCCCCCCGCGACCCAAAAAGGATTAAGCGGAAGAAAATGGATAGTTGTATTGACTCGACTTAGACTAAACATCTGCTTACAACGGTGGGATGCAATTCTCGGTATAACACCGGGCGACGGCCTGTTCAGTACCGGTATGACGGTGCTCTGAAGCTCTGTTTCTTGTTGGACTCAGTCATTCTTGTCTGTTCCTGCGTTGGTTTGGCGCCTGTTGGTCGGATTTAGTGTCGATCTCTGCTTCATCGGAGCTGACTGGAGGAACAGACGGATTTTTGGGGCTACAGAAAAGCTTCACAGGCTACGCGGACGGGCTATGCTAACCCGCTAACCGGCTAACAAGTAAGAAAAACAGTTGCCGTGGCTTTCCTTCTAGTGGAGAGAAGTTGATAGTGGGGATTTGTAGTTGGTTAGTCCCCGACACAGGACAAAGCTCAGCCATTGATTGATAAAACTGGTTTCACAGCTGAGTCAAGTGTGAAAATCAAAACAAGATCAGAGTTGGCCTCTAGTCAACAGAAGGACAATACAATTATGGTTGTTTGTCCAGAGGATAAGAAGGTGGTAAAAGACAACACTCAGGATTCCATACTGTGTGGAAATTGGAATCCCATAGGGTGTGTCAGGAATTAAAAATGGCCAGTGATTTGAAAGGTATGTATGACAGGCAATTGAGACTTGAAAAAGAAGTAAGTGAAATTAAAGACTTGCTTGCCAGAGTGACCAGAAGTGCAAATATTGAGGTGTGTGGAGATGTAAAATGACGAGGCAGAGTTTATTTCTCGAGTCAGTTTTATTTACATCTTCCAACATCACAAAGCAGAATAAAGAGAGTGACAAAAGGGCACTCTCGTCCTTAAATACCAGGACTCTTACAGTTAACAGGTCACATGTCTCACAAAACCATAGCATTATAAAGACAGCAACAATGCATCCTCTCTGCATGATATCACACCACTGTCTACAATGCATCCCCTCACTAATCCTTTAATTATACCCCACAGTCTCCAGTTTTGCATACCAAAGCTAACCCTCTTGCAGCTTCCTGTAATAACCACAGAAGCTCTGCCCTTGCTCTGGTCTAAAATGTGAGTCCAAAAGCAGGTCACGTATGTGTGTCCACCACACAAAGCGCCCCCAGCATTTTAGAACAAACAAGGGAAAAACAACATGCATGCCGTGTTAGTATCAATACACATTAGTCCACAAGCTGTCTGGGCTTCCGTCTCCTGCCGTATCTGCTGTAGCTGGGGTTGGACGTCTCCGCGGCGCTGTGCCGCTGGGGGTTTGCCGTCTGGGGGTGGAAACCTTCTGTCAGCACCTGTGGGGGTTCTGGGGAGACATTACTCTGTGAAGCCCTCCGCGGGGGTCTACCTCGCCAACAGCACTTGCTCATCTGCCACCACAAAAGCGGGTTTGAGTCTGTTTATGCCAACTTTCTCTTCCCTACCCCCCAAATCTAGCAAAAACTGCTTGTCCCCTGTTTCCAGCACTCTGAAGGGTCCGTCATAAGGCGGTCGCAGCGGGGTTCGGTGCGCATCGTGTCTGACAAAAACAAACTCTGCGTTCTTCAAGGTTTTAGGCACAAAAACGCGCGGAAAACTGTGGTGCGCGGGGCTGGGCAGCGTGCTTGATTCTATGTCACTCCGCAACAGCTGAGACGGGGAGGTGTCTGGCGCAGGGTTATCTGGGAGAAACTCCCCAGGGAGCCAGAGTGGCACAAACACGAGCTCTGCTGGGGAGGCTTCTAAGTCCTCTTTAGGCGCAGAACGCAACCCCAATAACACCCACGGTAACTTGTCTACCCAACTTGCACCCGTCAGTGACGCCCTGAGAGCTGCTTTCAATGACCTATGAAAACGTTCGCATAACCCGTTAGCCTGCAGATTGTACGCGGTTGTGCGGTGAATTGTGACACCCAGGTTGCGGGCCATTGTCGACCAAAGCTCGGACACAAATTGAGGGCCTCTGTCGGACGTAACATCCGATGGAACGCCGAAGCGCGCCACCCAAGCTGTTAAAAACGCGCGCGCAACCTCCTCGGCCGTGGTTGATGCCAGCGGGACCACTTCAGGCCAGTGCGTGGTGCGGTCCACCATTGTGAGAAGGTGTGTGCACCCTTGTGACAGCAGGAGGGGGCCCACGAGGTCCACATGAACGTGGTCGAACCTCTTGGCCGGAATGTGAAACGGCTCCAAAGGAGCTCTCATGTGCCTGTGTACTTTGGCTCATTGACACGCCGTGCAGGCTGCTGTCCACTCTTTCACTTGCTTGCGGAGGCTCGGCCACACAAATTTTTCTCCTACCATTTTGACCGACGCGCGCACTCCCGGGTGCGCCAAGGAATGAATCGAGTCAAAAACGCGGCGGCGCCACGCAGCTGGTACTACTGGACGCGGCCGACCCGTGGAGACATCACAGATTAGGGGGGGCATACCGTCTTGCAGCACCCTGTTCTCCAGCCTTAACCCTGTTGGTCCAGACTGGAGCGCGCGCACATCCGCGTCACTACCCTACTCCGCAGCCATGGCTGCGTAATCTATTCCTACGCTGACTGGGGCCGCTACGGCCCGCGAGAGGCAATCTGCTACTACATTGAGTTTGCCCGCCACATGCTGGATATCAGTGGTAAACTCTGATATCGCGGCCAGCTGTCTCTGCTGCCGGCCTGACCACGGTTCGGAAACCTTGACCATCGCGAATGTGAACGGTTTGTAGTCAACGAACGCGGTGAAAGAGCGTCCCTCCAGCCAGAACTGAAAGTGGCGAATGGCCAAATGGAGAGCGAGCAGCTTCCTGTCGAACGCGCTGTATTTACGTTCGCTATCGCGCAAGGTCCTGCTGAAAAAGGCGAGGGGCTGCCAAACCCCGGCTACATGTTGCTCCACGACTGCCCCTATGGCCGCCTCTGAAGCGTCAGTGGTGAGCGCTATGCGGGCCGTTGGGTCTGGGTGTGCCAACAACGCAGCATTTGCCAAGGCTGCTTTCACCTCCAAGAACGCTTGGTCCCGCTCCGGGGACCGCTCAACCTTATCTGCGGGTTTCTTTTTTTTGAGCGCGGCATACAGTGGCTGCATGAGTTGCGCCGCGCGGGGGAGGAAACAGTTATAAAAATTCACCATTCCCAAAAACTCCTGCAACGCCCTGACCGTCTGTGGCCGGGGAAAATCTGCCACCATGCGCACTTTATCAGGAAGCGGAACTGCTCCTTCGGGGGAGACGCGGTGTCCTAAAAAATCGATCTGCGCCACCCCGAACTGACACTTCGCTGGGTTGATTATTAACCCGTGATCTCCCAACCTTCGAAAAACTGTGGTCAGGTGTTTTTCGTGTTCGTCTTCGGACACGCTGGCTACTAAAATATCGTCCAAGTAGACGAACACGAAAGGGAGATCGCGAAACACCGCGTCCATCATGCGTTGGAACGTCTGAGCCGCCCCTTTAAGTCCGAATGGCATGCGTAAAAACTCGAAGAGGCCAAACGGAGTTATTGCTGCTGTTTTGGGTATGTCCTCAGCGCGCACTGGGACTTGGTGGTAACCGCGGACCAAGTCTATTTTAGAAAAAACGCGTGCCCCTGCCAAATGAACGGAAAAATCTTGGATATGCGGGATTGGGTAGCGGTCATGAGCTGTAGCGTTGTTTAACCTGCGGAAATCCCCGCAAGGGCACCATGATCCGTCGGCTTTCGGGACCATGTGCAGCGGGGAAGCCCACGGACTGTTTGAACGTCTGATAATGCCCAACCTCTCCAGGTTGGCGAATTCCTCGCGCGCTATGGCTAGTTTAGCTGCGTCCAAGCGCCGAGCTTTTGCAAAAACGGGCGGTCCGGTAGTGGTAATAAAATGCTCCACCCCGTGCTTAGCGGCTGTTGCCGAAAAAGTGGGGACCGTGAGTGCTGGGAACTGAGTGAGCAGTGTGTGGAACTTACCGCTTGCAGCTGTGACGTTGACTTGTGTTGTAGGCGGGGCCACTCGCGCTGTGCAGGGGATAGAATCAAAAGAAAGTGCATTAACCAGGCGCCTGTTAGCGAGATCAACCAACAAACCATGTGAGCACAGAAAGTCAGCCCCCAACATATTGAAATTTACTGCTGCTACAACAAAAGTCCACTCAAATGTACGGCCGTGTAGAGACAGAAGCAGAGTCTTCTCACCAAAGGTCTTAATCTCCGAGCCGTTCGCTGCTGACACCCGGGGACCTCCGGAACCAACTAGTCTATCCGCGTAGGAAGGTGTGATGAAACTCAACTGGGAGCCTGTGTCGACGAGGAGCTGCCTCCCCGAGCGTGCGTCCGACAAATAGAGCAGCATGTTCTCCTCCCCGAGGGCCGCGGCTGCTACCGACCCCCGGTCTTGGCGTTTCCCGAACGCCCGAACTGGCACGGTGGTACACATTTGCGTGCCCTCTCTGCAAAGCGGCGATGGCAGAAACAAAGGACGTCCGATCCGCGTTCCCTGGCCCCTGCCGCCGCCGTCGTCGGTGCGTCTGGTACCGCTGCCTCTGGCCTCCTGTCGTCTCCGGTCGTCGCGCTGAGTTCTGCTGCAGCGGCCGCGGCTGTGCGCCGCTTGGTGGCATTGACAATCCGCTGCGCTTCTCGACCCAGCGCGCGATAGTCCCGTTGGGCCAACAGTGGCGAACTGGCCAGGGTCGCTCTCGCTGCTGATGGTATAGTCCTGAGGAAGAGGTTGGTGAAAATGAAGTGATCGTCGTCAGAGTCTTTCAACCTCAACAACTTCTCCATCAGGTTCGCGGGCATGTCATTTTCTGACTCCGTCAGCCCCAGGAGCCTCTCTGCTCGCTCCTCCACCGAGGGGGTGAATTGCTGGATGAGTGCAGCCTTCAATGTGCCGTATTTGTCGTTGTCCGGCGGCTGGTCGATCAGGCTCTCCACATGCTGGACCGTGTTGTTGTCCAGCTTTGCGACTACGTGGTAGAATCTTGTGGCATCTACCGATATCCCCCGGAGGTTGAACTGCGCCTCAACCGTGTTGAACCAGGAGCGTGGATTGTTCTGCCAGAAGTCCGGTAGCTGGACTGTAGCGGCATTCTCTTGGCTGGGGGCTCCTGACGAGGCTGGCCTGGGGGAATTCTCCTCTTTCATGATACCTCTTAGGGTCACCAGTGTGGAGATGTGAAAATGACGAGGCAGAGTTTATTTCTCGAGTCAGTTTTATTCACATCTTCCAACGTCACGAAGCAGAATAAAGAGAGTGACAAAAGGGCACTCTCGTCCTTAAATACCAGGACTCTTACAGTTAACAGGTCACATGTCTCACAAAACCATTACATTATAAAGACAGCAACAATGCATCCTCTCTGCATGATATCACACCACTGTCTACAATGCATCCCCTCACTAATCCTTTAATTATACCCCACAGTCTCCAGCTTTGCATACCAAAGCTAACCCTCTTGGAGCTTCCTGTAATAACCACAGAAGCTCTGCCCTTGCTCTGGTCTAAAATGTGAGTCCAAAAGCAGGTCACGTATGTGTGTCCACCACAAGGTGTTTATACAAACCAGGCAGGAGCTGTAAGTAGTGCCATCTTAGGAGACGAAGAAACCATAAGAGAACTGCAAGGAGAATGCGACAGAAAATGAATTTCTTGCTAGCATCTGGAAATATCTGGGTGTGGGCGAAGTGGCGGTACATGAATTGTCGAGAATTGGAAGATCAAGAGGAGAAGGTGGTCAACCTAGATGAGTGAAGCTAGTTCTAGCTGATGAGAAGAAAAGAAACGAGATTCTTAGAAAAACTTAAACTTTGAAGGATGCACCATCCAAGGCTCTGAAAGATGTCTTTATATCGCCAGACCTGACTAAGATGCAACGAGAACAGGGCAGGAAATTAAGACAAGAGTTCAAGGACAGAAGGGAAAAGGGTGAAAGAAACTTGGTGATTTACAAAGGGAAGATAGTGAAGTAAACCGTACAAGGTGCCTCTGTAATCACAAATCAGGCAGAGGCACGAGAGATCGATGCCTCAAAAAGTGACTTTAAACCCTTCACCCAAAATTGTTAATGAGCTTCAACATTTTAACGAGCCTAATGCTCCCTTGCCCCTTGTGCCGAGACGACGATAGACATCCAGCATACAGGTGAAGAAAAAACAGGTGAATCACCAGAATTGTCAACTTTTCAGAAAAGCTTGGAGTGAGATTTAGAGGGAATTTTTCATGGAGGAGACTGGGGTGGAGTGAGTGTGCACATGCACAATAGAGCCGACTCTCAGGCCCAACCTCAATCTCCTCCCTAAACCCTCAAGCCCTGAGCCCTTGTGCTGCCGCCATCCGTAGTGCTCGAGTGTGCGAGTCTGAGGGGATGAAGTGGGTATCAGGTCACTCCATACCCAAATCACAACGTATCCTAGACGTTCTGTACCTGCATAATTAAATACTTACCAAACCAAAATGTTGTTAGTGATGTTAAAACTGAGGCCTTACGAAACAATGAGCAACTTTGAGACAATTGCTTCATGAGCAACACGGTGTTATGAAACATCTAATAAAGACTGCCATCTGGTGACTGAATGTCAGAACTGCATCTGAGTGGAAAACCTGAAAAAAAAATCTCAATATTTTTATTTTTTTTTTTTTTTTTAAGCATTTGGTCATCTGAGATCTATTCAAAATTGGATGGCAGGAACAAAGAATACAAAGCAAACAAAAAAAACCTAATTCCCTCTGAAACTTCCCATGCGCCCTCAAGTCACGTGATGTGACCGACATAACGAGGCCTTGCTTGCTACAGTCACGTGACTGTGGACATGCTGAAATGGCGCTCGATGTGCTGCTCATGACACTTCCGCTTTATATTGCTCGAATCAGTGTCAAGTGTAGCATCATTAAATGTTATTGTTGTTTATTTTCAATACAAAAATGTGATTCAAAACAGAAGCTGAAATTAAACTCTCAAAAATAGGGATGGGGAGGGACGTTTTTCCTTTCATTTGTTTTTTTATGTTTTGTTTTTTGTCATATAAAAATGATTAAAAAAATCACTGCAGGTTGTCTACATGTTGTGGTTTATTTTTAATATCAAAATTTGATTCAAAACAGAGGCTGAATTAATTCAGGCTGAAATTAAACTCTCAAAAATGTCATGGCAATCAGTGGCATTAGAGTAGCAGCTGATTGTAATTAACTAAATCCCAGCCAATTAACAGATTGGTTTGCTGCATCATGGCTCATCTTTGTGTTACATGTGATCAGACTGTCCAACCCCACCAAGAGGTATTACAGTGTGGTGAATGTTCACTTTGGCAACATAGAACATGCAACACTTCCAAGTTCAAAGCTATGAAAAGATATACATGAAGATACTGTATACATGCTTCACATATTAATTCATGTTAATTTCTTTTTTTTATACAGGTATCACCCGATCATTTTCTCAACAGCTGGTCAAACAGGCTGAACCAGTTGCTTAAGGCCTGCGGGAAAATCTATGGACCAACCAAGTGAGCTGAACAATATTTTATGTGGTGTCATCTGAAATTTTTAGGCTGCGTGTCCACCAAATGTGTTTTTTCTGCTGTAGGCGACTGTTTTCTGTTCATTCTCTATGTAGGGCAGCACGGTGGTGCAGTGGTTAGCACTGTTGCCTTACAGCTAGAAGGTTCCTGGTTCGAATCCCCAGGCTGGCAGGGGTTGGAACCTTTCTGTGTGGAGTTTGCATGTTCTCCCTGTGCTGCGTGGGTTTACTCCGGGGGCTCCGGTTTCCTCCCACAATCCAAAGACATGCATGTTAGGTTAATTGGTTGTTCTAAATTGTCCCTAGATATCTGTTTCCTATAGGCCCTTAGAATAGAGGGTTAGTACTAGTGAAAGCGCTTTGAGTGGTCTTTGTGACTAGAAAAGCGCTATATAAGTGCAGGTTAGTTAGTTAGTTAGTAGTCCAGTGTCTACAGCACTGAGGGTCTTCAAAGCTGAAATGCTCTTGGCGGTGGCCGCTTTTTGTCATGGCAGTCAGGGCTGAAAAAAGTTCAACTTTTCAGACTACAGCTGAGCTCGTCAATGTCAGACCTTTCTAAGCAGCCAATCAGAATTAAGGAAGGGCGGGACTTAGGACGTCGATACAGTCTGTACCAGACTCCTGTTTTCTTTTCTGTCATCATATTTTGCATCCAGAGCTGCTACCAATACCAGAATACTCTTCCTGCCCATTGTTATTTAGAGACTGCTATTAAAAAATAAGTAGAAAGTCTGACCATAGGAAAAGTGGAAGTGCTGAGCTGTGAGAGACAAGCTGTTGCTGGGATACAAGGCACAGACTTTTTTTTTTTTTTTTTTTCTCTCAGAGTGCTGTGAACAAGCGCTGAAGAAAAAAAGACATTTGGGGCGGTCGGAGGGCAAAAAAATGCGTTTGGAGGACACACCGCCTGATTGTTGTATTTGCTGTTGTTTATATTGTTTGTTTGTTTGAATGTAGAGTAGGGAGGGGCAACTTTGGTGGTCGTGAGGGCCACAAAAATTTTTTCCTCACTTCCCTAGGAAGTGGGAAGTGGGGAAGTTGGGCTGCACGGTGGCGCAGTGGTTAGCACTGCGGCAGCACAGTTTACCCTTGGCCGGGGGATTGTGGGGATTGTGGGATCGTGGGTTCGATCCCAGCCCCCGACCAACAGTGATCTGTGTGGAGTTTGCATGTTCTCCCCGTGTTGCGTGGGTTTACTCCGGGATTTCTCCGGTTTCCTCCCACATGCCAAAAACATGCATGTTAGGTTAATTGGCTGTTCTAAATTGTCCCTAGATATCTGTTTCCTATAGGCCCTTAGAATAGAGGGTTAGTATTAATGAAAGCGCTTTGAGTGGTCTTTGTGACTAGAAAAGCGCTATATAAGTGCAGGTTAGTTAGTTAGTTAGTTAGGACCAGATTTACATGTAAACCTTCTGGGGGGGGGGGGGGATTATTTCCTGCAAAGTCAAAAGTTTCACAACTAAAACTGAAAATACAAATGAAAATAAAAGCTTCTCAGTGTTTTATCATATTAGAATTAAAATTACTGATAAAATTTTATCTGCCCTGCAATGGACTGGTGATCTGTCCAGTGTGTACCCTGCCTCTCACCCAAAGATGCTGGGATAGCCTCCACCCCCCCCCCCCCGAAAAGGATTAAGCAGTAGAAGATGGATGGATAGATGGATAAAACACATACATCATGATCTAATTTTTAAAACTGTCTCCATCAAAATGATGAGCAATGAGAAATGCTGGATGATAATTAACAAAAAAGCCAAGAATAAAAGGGGCTTGTTAATCGTCTGGCTCCCCAAAATGAGGAATTAAAAAACAATTAAGAGCCACTGGTATAAAAGAACAACAACAAAAAGTCAGCAGATTAAAATTACCAGTCTCTGAACTTTTTTTTGCACTCTTTAGAGAAAAACCTCAAAGCTTTGAATATTTTTCTGCACATTTAGAAGGACAGCCTCTGAGCTCCATCACCTGCCAAACAAGAATAAATGCTTCAGCTGAGGAGCTGTAGCGTTTATTCTTGTTTAAAAGCAGCCTACTTATACATTTACTGCTGTTTACAGCTTATTAATGCGGGCTTCAAAGGCAACACATACCTTAAACATGTTCTCCGGCACACTGCTCCCTCACTGTCCCTCTTGTTTGACCTCTGGTTTCGATTAGTACTTCCTCTGCTGGCAGGCTCTATAACTGCATTTAAGAATGCGGTTCCAAATATGGCAAATGTGATACAAATAAATAATTGATTTGTGGAAATGGACTGGCGGGCCACAGTGGATGAGGGGGCGGGCCCGCCAGTTTCCCATCCCTGATGTAGACCATCTACAGTGTTTAATTTCAGCCTTAATTAATTCAGACTCTGTTTTGAATCACATTTTGATATTAAAAATAAACCACAATGGGGTGGCGGCCACGTAGGAAGACGTGTTTCACACTGCTCTGCTCGTGAAAATAAAAATTTAACTAAAACTCTCTTAATTGGAACAAAAACCTATCCCAACGTTTTGGCATGGATATGGTAAAGACCAAGGTTGGAAAATTAGGTGGAGGAAAAGGTAACTCGACAAAACAACCCAAGCTAACAGACTTTCACGCTCGAGGCGAAACGGAGAAAACTCCAGAGGTAATGGCGGAGGAGGGAGCCAGCGGCGGAGCGGGAACAGTTGAAGAGGGGACACATGTAGTGCTCACTGCCATTAACTCCATGAGAACAGAGTTTTCGTCTAAATTCGATTGGATTATAGCAGCGATAGAAGGTATGAGAAAGGAAATAAACGACTGCATGGAGCGAGTGTCACAGGCGGAGCTCCGAATATCAAGCGCTGAAGATGATGTCACCAGCCTGCAAACTAAACTGCAAACACTGGAATTAAAATGCAAAAGTCTGGACGATAACGTCCTAGACTTGGAATCCCGCTCGCGACGGAATAATTTGAGGCTGGTGGGCCTCCCGGAGGGAACGGAGGGATGGGACCCGTGTTCCTTTTTGGAAAAGTGGATTCCAGAAGCACTGAATAACGCGGATCTGCAGTCATCGGTCGTTTTAGAGAGAGCTCACCGAATCGGCCCACTGAGAGATAGTAAGACACCACCGAGGACACTGATTATGAAGTTCCTCAACTACAAAGACAAGATGACAGTCACCAATGCGGCGCGAGCTAAAGGGGAAATTAAGTACCAGGACCAACAAGTGCGATTCTACCCGGACTTGGCTGCAGGAATACAACAATTGAGGAAACAGTTCGACCCCGCCCGCAAAGAGCTGCACAACCTAGGGATTTGTCACGGAGTAATTCATCCGGCAAGACTGCTGGTCACATATAAGGGGAGAACCCACACCTTCAAGACCCCTCAAGAGGCACAGGAGCTCATCAAGCAAATCCAAATCGAGACTGGTGGGAGCTAAGCATGAACATGACAAAGGTAGAACATTTAAGCATATGTACAGACATCTAATTGATCTGAATCATAAACATGTCTACAAAATACAGACTGTCTATCCATCCATCCATCTTCTACCGCTTTTCCGGAGGTCCGGGTCGCGGAGGCAGCAGTTCAAGCAGAGAAGCCCAGACTTCCCTCTCCCCAGCCACCTGCTCCAGCTCTTCAGAGGGGATACCAAGGCGTTCCCAGACCAGCTGGGAGACATAGTCTCTCCACCGAGTCCTGGGTCTGCCCCGGGGCCTCCTCCCAGTGGGACGTGCCTGAAACACCTCAAGTGGGAGGCGTCCAGGAGGCATCCTAATCAGATGCCCATACCACCTCAACTGACTCCTTTCAATGTGGAGGAGCAGCGGTTGTACTCTGAGCCTCTCCCGGATGACTGAGCTCCTCACCCTATCTCTGAGGGTGAGTCCAGCAATCCTACGGAAAAAGCTCATTTCAGCCGCTTGTATCCGCGATCTCCTTCTTTCGGTCATTACCCAAAGCTCGTGACCATAGGTGAGAGTAGGAACGTAGTTTGACTGGTAAATCGACAGCTTTGCCTTAGAACTAAGCTCCCTCTTCACCACAACAGACCGGTACAACGTCCGCATCACTGCAGATGCTGCTCCAATCCGTCTGTCGATCTCTTGCTCCATTTTCCCCTCAGTCGTGAACAAGAACCCAAGATACTTAAACTCCTCTACTTGGGGCAGGAGCCTGTCCCCAATCCGGAGAGGACAATCCACCTTTTTCCGGCTGAGGACCATGGACTCGGACTTGGAGGTGCTGATTCTCATCCCAGCTGCTTCACGCTCAGTGGCAAACCGTCCCAGCAAGAGCTGTAGGTCATTGCTGGATGAAGCCAACAGGACAACATCATCTGCAAAGAACAGAGATGAGATCCTGTGGTCACCAAGCATGACACCCTCCATTCCCTGGCTGCGCCTAGAAATCCTGTCCATAAAAATTATGAACAGGATCGGTGACAAAGGGCAGCCCTGGCAGAGTCCAACTCTCACTGGGAATGAATCCGACAGAGTGTTGGCAATACGAACCAAACTCTCACAACGGTCGTACAGAGACCGAATAGCTCGTAACAACAAGCCCGATACCCCATACTCCCGAAGCACCCCCCACAAAAATCCACGAGGGACGCGGTCAAATGCCTTCTCCAAGTCCACAAAACACATGTAAACTGGTTGGGCAAACTCCCACAAACCCTCAAGAATTCTCGAGAGGGTAAAGGGCTGGTCCGATGTGCCACGGCCAGGACAAAAACCACATTGCTCCTCCTGAATCCGAGGTTCAACCAACGGCTGGACTCTCCTCTCCAGTACCTTGGCATAGACCTTCCCAGGGAGGCTGAGGAGTGTGATCCCTCTAAAGTTGGAGCACACCCTCCGGTCCCCTTTTTTGAAGAGAGGAACCACCACCCCGGTTTGCCATGCCAAAGGCACTGCCCCCGACCTCCACGCAATGTTGCAGAGGCGTGTCAACCATGACAACCCAACAACATCCAGGGCCTTGAGGTACTCAGGGCGAATCTTGTCCACCCCCGGGGAATTTTTTTTTTTTTTATTTAAGTTTTTGTAAAGGGTATACAGGTCATTACAGCATTGCATTGTTTCCATTTTCATCACACGTTCCCTTATTTTTTGCTATTTGACAACATTGGTAGGATAGTTATTACAACACCCCCTTTTTTTTTTTAAAGTGAAAGAAAAAGTGAAATTAAAGAGAATTAAATTAAAAAAAACGAATAAACAAACAAACAGAACAGCAAAAAACAAACAAACAGAAAATTAAGTAATTAAAAGTAAAAGAGCATCTGAGTAGCGTTGGAACAAAGAGCGGGACCATCATTGAAATGGTATTTGTCAAAGATTAGATCTAATGGAAGACACATATGCGATCCAGGGTTGCCAAAAGCTCATGAACCCATCCATGTCCTGTCTCAGTGCGAATGTCAACTTTTCCATCGAGTAAATGTCTTGAATCACGTTAATCCAATCTTCAGGTGTAGGACAGTCCTTCAGCATCCATTTTTTAGTTAGGGCTTTTTTACTTGCCAATATTAAAACATTGAGTAAGTATTTATCTCCTCGTCTTTCCAGTGAGTCCGGTAGTAAACCCAAATACAAAGTTACAAAAGAAAAGGGAACTGTTATTTTGAATATTTTCCCCAATATTGTCTGTACATTGGTCCAATATTGGTGGATAACTGGGCATGACCAAAACACATGAAAATGATTTGCAGTCTTTTCACCACACAAGCGCCAACAGTTCAACCCCTTATGGGTAAAGTTGTTTTGTGCAGGTGTTCTGAAAAATCTTACCAAGTTTTTCCATCCAAATTCTCTCCACTGCAGGGATGAGGTACTTTTCTATTGCTGTCTATTTAGCTTTTCCCATATTTCCAATTGTAAAGTGAAATTCCCCTCTTTTTCCCATCTCTCTTTTATATATGATGTGTTGTCTCCTTTTAAGTCTTGAAGACCTTGGTATATTTTAGAAATGTATCTGATCCCTGGGATCCCTTTATATGCCATTAAGAAGACCTTCAGAACACCTGACTGGGCCCTTTCCAAATCCTCCTTTTTAAGTATATTGTTTGTGGTGTCTAAGCTGAAAGAACCTGTAAAGATCTTGATTTATTAGACCTTGTTTTTTCAAATCTTCAAAACTTCTTAAAGTTTGCCCCTTAAAAAAATCGTAATATTTTATCAGCCCTTTCTCTTTCCACTCTTTAAATCTAGTGTCTGTTTTATTGGGGGTAAAGTCTTGATCATAGGCAATCCATTGCAGAAGTCGATAGGGCTCTTTAGCTTGATTCTCTCTGACTATCTTAAACCAAATTTTTAGCGGGGTCTCTATCCACGGGTTAGTGTTATTCAAGAGTTTAGGTAAGGCACTGTTCCCTATTATCGCCTGTAGGGGGATGTCACTTGTTATTTGGCATTCCATCTCCTTCCATTGTGCAGTGTAGACTGGGTTACATATCTCTACTAAAGTTTTAATTTGTGCAGCTATAAAATAGTCCCTGATATTTGGCAGCGCGAGCCCACCTTTGTCTTTGTTTAGCTGTAGGGTTCTATATCTGATTCTAGGTCTCTTGCCCTGCCATATGAATCTTGAGATCCTTCTGTCTAGCTCCTGCCATGTTTTTTTGGGAGGTTGTACCGGTATTGTTTGGAAAAGGTATAGAAGACACACCAAGGAAATTTTTAACCACCTTGGGGACCTCAGCCCCTGTGATAGGCGAGTCATCCTCCTCGTCCCCAAACCCTGCTTCCTCTGTGGAAGGCGTATCAGTGGAATTGAGGAGATCCTCGAAGTATTTCTTCCACCGCCCGACGATATCCCCAGTCGAAGTCAACAGTGTCCCATCTGCACCATACACAGTGTGGACGGGGAGCTGCTTTCCCCTCCTGAGCCGCCGGACAGTTTGCCAGAATCTCTTCGAGGCCGACCGAAAGTCTTGTTCCATGGCCTCACCGAACTCCTCCCATACCCGGGTTTTTGCTTCAGCAACCACCCGAGCTGCACTCCGCTTGGCCTGCCGGTACACCTCAGCTGCTTCGGGAGTCCCACAAGCCAACCAAGCTTGATAGGACTCCTTCTTCAGCTTAATGGCCCCCCTCACCACTGGTGTCCACCACTTGGTTTGGGGGTTGCCACCACGAGATGCACCGACCACCTTGCGGCCGCAGCTCTGGGCCGCCGCTTCAACAACAGAGGTGGAGAACATGGCCCATTCAGACTCCATGTCTCCAGACTCCCTCGGAATGTGGTTGAAGTTCTTCTGGAGGTGGGAGTTGAAGACCTCCCGGACAGGGGCCTCAGCCAGATGCTCCCAGCACACCCTCACTATACGTTTGGGTCTACCAGGTCTGAATGGCTTCCTCCCTTGCCATTGGATCCAACTCACCACCAGGTGGTGATCAGTTGACAGCTCTGCACCTCTCTTTACTCGGGTGTCCAAGACATACGGTCGCAGGTCTGATGATACGATAACAAAATCGATCATCGACCTGCGACCTAGGGTGTCCTGGTGCCAGGTGCACATATGGACACCCTTATGCTTGAACATGGTGTTCGTTATGGACAAACTGTGGTTAGCACAGAAGTCCAATAACTGAACACCACTCGGGTTCAGATCGGACAGGCTGTTCCTCCCAATCACCCCTCTCCAGGTTTCACTGTCGATGCCCACGTGCGCATTGAAGTCCCCCAGTAGGACAATGGAATCTCCAAGAGGAGCACTCTCCAGCACCACAGTCACAGACTCCAAAAAGGGTGGGTACTCTGAAACATCCTTTGGTGCATAGGCACAAATGATGGTCAGGACCCGTTTCCCAACCCGAAGGTGCAGGGAAGCAACCCTTTCGTCCACCGGGGAAAACTCCAATGTAGAGGCAGCAAGGTGGGGCGATACAAGAATACCCACCCCGTCGCCGCTCGTCTGCTCGTCGCCTCTCGCCCGGGGCAACTCCAGAAAAGGCCAAGCTCCAGCCCCTCTCCAGGAGACTGGTTCCGGAACCGGAGCTGTGTGTTGAGGTGAGGCCGACTATAACTAGCCAGTATCTCTCAACCTCGTACACCAGCTCAGGCTCCTTCCCCACCAGAGAGGTGACATTCCGCGTACCAAAAGCCAGTTTAGAAAGCTTGGGATCAGTCCGCCAAGGTCTCCGCCTTTGACCGCCACCTAATCCACATAGCACCGGACCCCCATGATCCCTCCTGCAGGTGGTGAGCCCACTGGAGGGCGGTCCCATGTAACTCCTTCGGGCTGAGCCCGGCCGGGTCCCATGGGTGGAAACCCGGCCACCAGACGCTAGCCTTCGAGCCCCTCCCCCAGGCCTGGCACCAGGGTGGGGCCCCGGTAACCCCATACCGGGCGGGGTACACTGAATCCTTGATATACAATTTATCATGAGAGTCTGTTGGATCGTTCTTAGTCTGGCCCTTCACCCAGGACCAGTTTGTCTTGGGAGACCCTATCAGAGGCAAATTGCCCCGGACAACATAGCTCCTGGGATCACTGGGGCACGCAAACCCCCCCACCACGATAAGGTGACGATCCATGAGGTGGAATACAGACTGTATTAAAAAAAAATGTTATGATGTACAACGTTGCTATAAAACTCTGAAGTTATGTTGAAAAAGCTACAGAAGAGAGTTAATGTCATAAGAATAGTAGTAGTGTCAGGGTGATTGAGAGGAGAGAGAGAGTGGTTTGACTGATCCTCGCAGATGTGGAACAGTCACTAGCTACAACGGGAGACGGAATATTTTGGGGGGGATTACCACGAATGTGGGGAAAGGGAATTTGTTTTTGTTTAGTTTGTAGGATGAATATCATCCATGTGTTTGCTTCTCTGTATGAGTATGTTCATATTGCAAGGTAATCTCAAACTCCTTATTGATCATAGATCAAAGCGTTAATCTTAATTTAATTTCATGGAACTGCAGAGGTCTACAAAATCTTAAAAAACTTAAACAAGTCATGAATAAAATAAAAGACAGATTCGAAAATTGTATTTTTACAAGAAACTCATCTAATAGAGGAGGATGTAAAAAGAATTAGGAGAAGATGGCAAGGTAACGTGTTCACCTCATCATTTTCATCCCGAACCAGGGGAGTTATGACTCTCATACACAAAACAGTCCCATTTCAAGTGAAAAATGTAATTGGAGACAAATTTGGAAGATATTTAATCATCCAAGGATCTTTGCTATTAGAAAATATAAATCTGGTGAACTTATACGGCCCCAATATTGATGATCATAACTTCTTTGTTAATTTATTCCTCAATTTATCATCACTTACAGGGCAACATATAATAGCAGGGGATTTTAATTGTACATTGAATCCCAGTATAGATAGATCAACAGGACTGGACTGTACGCACAATGGATGTAGGATGACCATTAATCATTTTATGAAAGAATTGAGATTGCTAGATATATGGAGAGAAATGAAACCACAAGTCAAAGCCTATTCTTGTTATTCTAATACCTATAAGACATTCTCACGTATTGACTTCTTTTTGATATCTACAGAATTAAAGTCCAAGATTCAAAACTGTTTCTATGATAACATTGTGCTCTCTGATCATGCACCCTGCTGTCTAGTATATGTAGATAAGAAATTGACAAAGGACCCAGTTAGGTGGCATTTTCAACATAAATGGCTTCAGGATGAGGAATTTAAGTACATAGAAAAACAGATAGATGAGTTCTTTGATATCAATACTACAGAAACAACGGCGTGTATAAAGTGGGAGGCTTTCAAAGCTTTTATTAGGGGGCATATTATTAGTTATACAGGTTCAAAATCTAAGAAGACCCGAGAGGAGAGAGTCCAATTGGAATGTAAAATAAAAATTCTTCAAGAAAAGGTGTATGCAGAAAATAACCCACAGTTAGAGAACAAATTACTGATTCTGAGAGCTGAATATGACAAAAAAATCAGTGAATAGAGCTGCCTCGAGTCTTCTAAGATTGAAACAAACTTTTTATGAACAAGGTGAAAAATCAGGAAAATTATTGGCATGGCAGATTAAACAATTAGAATCTAAAACACCAATTACCATTATTATAAGTAACAGACAGGTAGTTATAGATCCTTTAGAATTTAATAGTGTCTTTAGAGATTATTATGAAAAACTACTGTATATGATACAAAAAATGAAATTGACTTAACAAAACTAAATGGGTTTTTGGGTGGATTATCTATACCATGTATTCCAAATGAAAACGGGGAGATAGTGGAGTCTAAAATTAGACAAGAAAAAATTGGGCAAGCCATTGATAATATGAAATCAGGAAAAAGAGCAGGACCAGATGGTCTTCCAGGTGACCTCTATAAAAAATTTAAGAATAAATTAATAAAACCACTTTTGGAAATGGTTTTAGAAGCATTTCAAAATGGTAATTTACCACCATACATGAATAATGCCTTAATTATACTGTTACCAAAACCAGGTAAACCCCCTAATAAATGTGAAAACATGAGACCAATAAGCCTATTAAATGCTGATCTTAAAATAATCTGTAAAATTTTAGCAAAACGCCTACAAGAAACATTACCAAATATTATTAACCGAGATCAGAATGGCTTTATAATGGGAAGACAAGGCTTCCATAATGTAAGAAGACTATTTAATATTATTTATTCCAATAAAGAAGCACCGGATACAGCTCTCCTATCATTGGACGCCGAAAAGACCTTTGATAGAGTCGAATGGCCCTTTCTTTTTGAAGTCCTACAAAGGTTTGGACTTGGAAATAATTTCATAAAATGGGTCCAGTTAATATACAGTAATGCTACAGCAGAAATCCTAACAAACCGCAATATCTCAAAATCAATAAAAATCAATAGAGGATGTCAACAAGGCTGTCCGCTTTCACCTTTATTGTTTACTATGGCAATTGAACCTTTAGCGATGGCAGTACGTTTACATCCACAAATATATGGAATTAAAGTAGGACCAACAGAACATAAAATCTCCCTGTATGCCGATGACATAATTTTATTTCTGTCGAATCTTAAAAGATCAATTCCGATCTTGTTAAATTTAATAAAGAATTTTGGGGATATATCAGGATATAAAATAAACAAAACAAAATCTTCAATATTAATGTTAAATGAGACCCAGAGAAATCACCCAGCTACTGAGGTAAACAAATTCAATGTTGTAGATCAGTTTAAATATTTAGGAATTCAAATTATGCCTAAGCTAGATTCAGCCGCCAGTGCCAACTATGAAGCCTTAATGACAGATATTAATGAGTTACTTCAGAGATGGATGTCACTCCAAATGTCGATGATCGGGAGAATTAATATAATCAGAATCAGAATCAGAATCAGAATCAGCTTTATTGGCCAAGTATGCACAACACATACAAGGAATTTGACTTTGGCTAAAAACTTGCTCTCGTTGTTCAGGTGAAGGATTTAAATAAGGATTCAATGACAACCACAGTATGTACAGTAAATTACAGTCTGTCCACGTTTCTATAAAAGGATGCAAATATATACAGGAATATATGCAGTTATTTACTCGGACTAACCACACTTTGCAGAAATATATGAAAAAATATACAATCACACAGTATTTCAATGTGGACTCAGATTCAGTGATATAATGTGAATGAAGTAAAAAGCAGTGTGAGAGTTATGTGCAATGTAATAATGGATGAAAAGTCATGAGTACAGCAACAGGTAGGACTAGGTGAATGTTAGGAGTTCATCAGAGTGATGGCTTGAGGAAAGAAACTGTTCCTGTGACGGGTGGTTTTGACCTTCAGTGATCTGTAACGACGACCAGAAGATAGAAGTTCAAACAGTTTGTGGCCGGGGTGTGATGGGTCAGCACAGATGTTTCCCGCCCGTTTCCTGGTTATGGACCGATATAAGTTCTCAATGGAGGGTAGGTCGGTACCAATGATCCTCTCCGCAGACTTAATGATCCGCTGCAGTCTGGTCTTGTCCTGTTTAGTGGCAGATCCAAACCAGACAGTGATGGAAAAGCAGAGGACAGATTGGATGATGGCGGTGTAGAAGACAACCAGCAGCTCCTGAGGCAAATCAAACTTCTTGAGCTGACGCAGAAAAAACAACCTCTGCTGGGCCTTTTTCCGGACAGTGTCAATATGGGAGGACCACTTCAGGTTCCGGGAGATTGTGGTACCCAGAAACTTGAAGGAGTCCACCGTGGACACTGTGCTGTTGAGGATGGTGAGTGGGGGGAATGAAGGGGGGTGTCGCCTGAAATCCACAGTCATCTCCACCGTTTTGGCTGGGTTAAGTTCAAGATGGTTCTGGCTGCACCAGAGGATCAGCTGCTCCACCTCCCGCCTGTATGCAGACTCATCATCATCCCGGATCAAACCGATGACTGTGGTGTCGTCCGCAAACTTCAGGAGCTTCACCGAAGGGTCCTCTGAGGTGCAGTCGTTGGAGTAGAGGGAGAAGAGCAGTGGGGAAAGGACACATCCTTGGGGGGCACCAGTACTAATTATTCGGGAGCTGGATGTAAATCTCCCTAGCTTCACCTGTTGCCACCTGTCAGTCAGAAAGCTGGAGATCCACTGGCAGGTGGAGGGGGGCACCTTGAGCTGGAGGAGTTTCTGATGAAGAATGCCTGGGATGATGGTGTTGAACGCTGAGCTGAAGTCGACAAACAGGATCCTGGCGTACGTCCCTGGGGAGTCGAGGTGTTGCAGGATGTAATGTAGTCCCATATTCACTGCATCATCCACTGACCTGTTTGACCGGTAGGCAAACTGCAGTGGGTCCATCAGGGGGCCTGTGATGACCTTCAGGTGGTTCAGCACCAATCTCTCCAAGGATTTCATGACCACAGAGGTCAGGGCAACAGGTCTGTAGTCGTTTAATCCTGTAATAGAGGGTTTCTTGGGAACTGGAATGATGATGGAGCGTTTGAAGCAGGAAGGCACTTCACGCAGCTCCAGTGATCTGTTAAAGATCCGGGTGAAGATGGGGGCCAACTCGTTGGAGCAGACTCTCAGGCAGGACGGAGACACACCATCAGGTCCTGCAGCCTTCTTGATCTTTTGTCTCTGAAAGACCCGGCGCACCTCCTCTTCACAGATCATTAGTGCTGGTGGGAGGTCAGAGTGGAGGAGGGATGGAGTTCCTGGGGCTGCAGATAATCCTTTTGTGTGGGTGGGAGGTGAGAACTGTAGGTTCTTTTCAAACCTGCAGTAAAAGCTGTTTAGGTCATTAGCCAGCTGGAGGTTTTCCGCAGGGTGGGGGGATGGTCTCCTGTAGTTGGTGATATTCCGTAGGCCTCTCCAGACAGAAGCAGAGTTGTTAGCTGAGAAGTTTTTTTGTAACTTCACACTGTAGCTCCTCTTAGCAAGCCTGGTCTCCTTCGTCAGCATGTTTCTGGCCCGCTTGTACAGAGTCCAGTCACCAGTCCTGTAGGCCTCCTCCTTGGTCTGACGTAGCTGCTTCAGTTTAGGAATGAACCAGGGTTTATTGTTGTTGTATATGCAGAAGGTCTTGGTCTGCACACACATGTCCTCGCAGAAACAGGTGTATGATGTCACAGTGTCAGTGAGTTCATTTAAGTTAATGGCTGCAGCTTCAAAAACACTCCAATCTGTGCAGTCAAAGCAGGCTTGTAACTTCAGCTTTGATTCCTCAGTCCATTTCTTCACAGTCCTTACAACAGGCTTGGAAGTTTTTAGTTTCTGTCTGTATGTTGGAATAAGATGGAGCAGGCAGTGGTCAGAAAAACCCAGAGCTGCACGGGGGACGGCATGATAGGCATTTCTTAAAACTGTGTAACAGTGGTCAAGTGTATTTGTGTCCCTGGTGGGGCATTTAATATGCTGTCTGTATTTAGGAAGCTCATTTGTGAGATTAGCTCTATTGAAATCACCCAGAATGATAAGCAGAGAGTCTGGATGTTTTTCCTCCACGTCTGCTATCTGGTCAGCGAGGAGCTGCAGTGCCTCCGTTGTACAAGCAGCAGGCGAGATATAAATTCCGACCAGAATAAATGAGGAGAACTCTCGCGGTGAATAAAAGGGTTTACAGTTTATGAACAGTGACTCTAGGTTAGGGCTACAAAACTTCTTCAACACTGTGACATCAGTACACCAACCTTCGTTTATGTAGAAGCAGATTCCACCACCCTTAGTCTTTCCAGAAAATTCTCGGCTGCGATCAGCACGAAACAGCTGGAATCCGTCCAGGCGCACCGCGCTGTCCGGGATGTGTTCACTCAGCCAGGACTCCGTGAAACAAAGGGCGCCAGATCTGCTAAAATCCCGGTTTTTGTGAGTCAGGAGCAGCAGTTCATCCATTTTGTTCGCCAAACTGCGGATATTTGCCAGATGGATCGATGGGAGCGGCGTGCGAAATCCTCGTTTCTTCAGCCTGACTAACGCACCGGCACGTTTACCACGCCGCCTTCGTTTCCGGCCAGCGCCAATAGCCGCTGCTCCCACAGCTAAGATGGACTGAAAAAACTTCAGATCAGCAGCAGTAACTGGCGGAGAAGTTGCATTGGGAGGTAGTCTGAGTGAAAGTAGCTCCTCCCTTGAATAGGTGATTCGGACAGAAGAGCAGAAGTCCAAAAAAACACACAAAATTATCAAAAACATCAGAGAGCAGAAGCCAGTGGCTGCCATCCGCGGCGCCATCTTGGATTTTTATGATCCAAGATGGCGCCGGAGAGAAGGAGCGTCTGAGAGAAGGAGCGTCTGAGTGTAAACGGTGAGAATCCCACATTTCAGCGGCGACGGCGATGAGAAATATGACTTGAACTGATGTTTTAATCCCACCACCGGGTGTTTGGTGGTGGGATGAGGTGCCCACATTTACTTGGACTTCTCGGTCTTCTTGGGCAGCAGCACAGCCTGGATGTTGGGCAGAACTCCACCCTGAGCGATGGTGACTCCTCCCAGCAGCTTGTTGAGCTCCTCGTCGTTGCGGACAGCCAGCTGCAGGTGACGGGGGATGATCCTGGTCTTCTTGTTGTCTCGGGCAGCGTTTCCAGCCAGCTCCAGGATCTCGGCGGTCAGGTACTCCAGCACGGCCGCCAGGTACACGGGGGCACCGGCACCCACGCGCTCAGCGTAGTTGCCTTTACGCAGCAGCCTGTGGACACGACCCACGGGGAACTGGAGTCCAGCCCTGGAGGATCGGGACTTAGCCTTAGCGCGGGCTTTACCGCCTGTCTTGCCTCTTCCACTCATGGTTTCACGATCTTCTTCTGGGAGTTACAACTGAAAGAAAATATATCTATATATATAGATATATTATATATCTATATATATTATTATATATCTATATATATATAGATTATATATATATATATATAATCATATAATAATAATAATAATAATAATAATAATATAATAATATATATATATATAATAATAATAATAATAATAATATTATACATATAATAATAATAATATATATATATATATATCTATATATATATATAGATATATATATATATAGATTATATATCTATATATATATATATTTTATATACTTAAAAGTAATATCTTACCAAAAATACTTTACTTATTCCAAAACATCCCTTTACCACCACCTTCAGGTCTATTCTCAAGAATTAAAAAAAAGTTAGTGGAATTTATATGGAACAATAGGAAGGCTAGATTACGTTTGTCCTTACTATATTTACCATTTGATCGTGGAGGTCTGAAATGTCCAAACTATGTTGTATTACTGGTCAGCACAACTGAGGTCTATGACATATTATTTTTCATCAAATGATCCTCCTCATTGGACTGAAATGGAATCATACAATTTACCTTTACCTCTTCTCTTATTCATATAATAAGACTCGGCTAAAAAAATTACAGAAGCAAGTTAAAAATCCAATTGTAAAGTACATGATCAAAATATGGTGTGAAACCAAAAAATATTTAAAAGAATCACACTCACTGTCACAATTTAGCCCAATATGGGGTAATCAATATTTTACACCAGGGAGAGCGGATATTGTATTTAAAGTATGGAATTTAAAAGGGATTCAAAAGATTCAAGACTTACATTTGTCACACTCAGATAACATAATGTCTTTTGAAGAACTGAGGATTAAATTCAAGCTTAATAGAACACACTTTTTTAAATATCTTCAGCTTAGAAATTTTATTCGATCAAATCAAAATAATGCTCTCACCCGACCTACTTATTCATTTTTGGAAAAAATTTTGATGAAAGATAGTAAGAGAAAGAGTATTATTTCAGAGTTCTATAACTCATTGACACTATTCTCATGTGAAAACTCACAGAAAAGACTGAATGACTGGAAAGAAGATCTGCAAAGATCTGCTGCACGGTGGCGCAGTGGTTTAGCACTGTGACAGCACAGTTTTACCCTCGGCTGGGGGACCGCGGGGATCATGAGATCGTGGGTTCGATCCCAGCCCCCGACCAACAGTGAGCTGTGTGGAGTTTGCATGTTCTCCCCGTGTTGCGTGGGTTTACTCCGGGATTTCTCCGGTTTCCTCCCGCATACCAAAAACATGTAGGTTTAGGGCGCTCGCGCACGCAGCAACCAGCAGCCGGTGGCTTGTCACCAGACTGCAAACCAAGTCTACCTACGGGTACAAATAAGTAACAAAAAAAAAATAAATAAAAATAAAATTGAAATCTCAGAGGAACAATGGGAAATGGCTTGTGCAGGAGCTCAAACCAAATCAATAAATGCATGTCTTAAACTGATACATTATAAATGGTTAATGCGGATGTATGTTACACCAGTGGAATTAAATAGATATAACAAAAACATACCAGATACATGCACAAAATGTATGGAAAGTAAAGGAACCCTATTTCACTGTTTATGGGAATGTAGAAAAATCAGAATGTTTTGGGAAGAGGTGAGGGTAACAATTGAAAAAATAATTTCAAAACAAATCACATTGAACTCTAAACTGTTTTTGTTGGGTCTGTATCCAGAAAAACATAACTTTAATAAGAGTGAAAGAACATTCATAGACCTCGGTTTGCTTAATGCCAAAGAATGTATTGCACTACTGTGGAAAAAGACTCATCGACCAGATGTGACTCAGTGGTTAAGACAGATGTTAACAAACCTTCCACTAGAAAGAATAACATATATACTGAAATCAAAGGAAAATGTGTTTGAGAATATATGGAGACCTTTCACTGATTATGTAAAGAAATTAAACATAACTTCTGAAGAAGAAGGTGAATGATATGTGTGGACCTTGCAAATTCCAAGCTGGTGAATGTATATTATGTATTCTTATGTAATACGTAGATTACCTAGACTAAACAGAGGAGCATTGTTGTTGACCTGTTTTTGTTAATGGCTGTTGTTGTTTTTATTACACATTTTTTTTGTTATTGTTCTTTTTAATTTTTTAAATTACTTTTGTGTTTGTGTCTGACTGTTTGTGCCATGTTTGTAAAAAAGGTTCAATAAAAAAATATTGTGAAAAAAAAATAGACACAAATCGTCTTTTCCGGCACCGTTATTTGCACACTTCCTACAAATTAAATATCATTTTGAAGGTCTTTCAATACAGAATATGGAAATAGCATTACATCAGTTTGGAAAATGTCCTCTAAGTCACTCTTTCTGCCATCACCGGTCACATATATTCATAATTGTAATATTTTCTTCTGAAATACAGGGGATCAAATTATGTCTTATTTAATTTTCAGTGTTACACTTGTATTAAAAATATTGTAGCAGACTAAAGGGTGAGCCTCTCATCCAGCAGGGGTTGGTGGCATGACTTGTTTTCCCGGTTTTGGAGTCCAGGGGTAGTTGGAGTTCAGTTGCTGTTGGCAATTGAGGAGTAAAGATAAAAACTGACCTTTGGCTCCCGTGTGTTTCTTCCTCTTGCCACATTGGTGACCCCAACTCAAGCATGTCCGACACAGAAGAAGACTGCGTCCCCTCGTCAGCCATGTCACCCTGACCCTCGCAGCCAGACATTTGCACTGCGGCTGTGAAGCTTCCAGAGTTTTGACAGAGCGACGTGGCTTCATGGTTCCAGCATAGCAAAGTGCTGTTGCGCCCTCGAAGAATCACTACAGATGAACTCAGATACTACTTGGTCATCGCTGCTCTGGATCAGCAGTCCACACGGCATGTCATGCAGTTGCTTAGCGTACTCCCACAGCACGGTAAATACGCCGGCATCAAACGGTTCTTGCTTCAGAGATATGGTCTATCGGCCGCAGAAAGAGGGGATAAAATCCTTTCCCTGTCAGGTTTGGGTGACGACATGGCTGTGGATCTTATGGACAATATGCTTTCACTGCTGGGAGCGGACGAAGGTGGTTTCCTGTTTCTGCACATTTTCCTGCGCCAGCTCTGCCGCCTGTGCACGTGATGTTGGCTAACTCCCCGCATTTGGCCACTGGTGACTACCGATCCTTAGCTGAGGAAGCTGACCAGGTCCTGCTGGCTACTAGGCAGTTTGGTGTGCAAAGTGTGGCATCGGATCCCCTGTAACCCACAACGGAGGACACGGACCTGGCGGCGGTAGCCAGAGTGGTGGCCCAGAGACGGCATGGGAAAGGCCTGTGTTTTTTCTACCTGCAGTTTGGCAGCAAGACTAGGCTCTGCATTCTTCCATGCACGCTTGAGACAATGGGAAACTCTATGGCCAGCGCTCAGTAGCAGCTGTGGGCTCTGGCGGATGAAGTGAGCTGCTCTTCATTAGAGACTTGCTGTCAGGAAGACGTTTCCTAGTGGACTCCAGCTTGCAGAAGAGCCTGCTCCCTCCAACTAGCGCGGACAGGCCAGCGGCAGGCAGTGGCCCTTGTTTGAGTGCAGCTAACGGTTCATCCATTGGGACATTTGGCACAAGGTCTGTGACTGTTTCCAGGGACACAGTTTCAAGTGGGACTTTGTAATCGCTTCCATTACAGGTCCTATCGTTGGCACAGATTTTCTTTGTGCTAATGGTTTACTTGTCAATGTTGCAAACCACCATTTAATTGATGCGGTGTCTTTCAGCGCCTTTCCGTGGGAGGCTGGGGGAGCTAGGCTGTCAACACACGCTAATTTTTTAATGTTGGATAACACTTTTCTTCATTTGCTGGCTGATTTCCCGTCGCTTACAACACCTTCTTTTTCCACCACAGCTACTAAGCATGGTGTGGAGCATTTCATTCCCACTGTGGGACCACATGTTTTTGTGCGCATGCGACGCCTCGACGCAGTTAAGTTGGCCATAGCAAAGGAGGAGTTCGCCAATGTGGAGCGCTTGAGTATAGTGAGGCGTTCTAAAAACCCATGGGCCTCACCGCTTCACATGGTGCCTTAGGCGGATGGGTCGTGGCGGCCATGTGAGGATTTTCGGCATCCAATGCCGCCGCGAATGACTGTTACCCTATCCCGCACATGCAGGATTTTTCCATGCATCTGGCGGGCTCCACCTTTTTTTCAAAGGTATATCTGGTGCACGGTTATCACTACGTTCCTGTGCGTGCGGAGGACATCCCCAAGACCGCAGTAATTACCCCGTTCGGGCTTTTTTGAGTTCCTGCGCATGCCTTTTGGCCTTAAAGGCGCCGCCCAGATATTTCAGAGGTTGATAGACTAGGTGTTACGTGACCTCCCATTTGTGTTTGTCTACCTCGACAACATATTAGTGGCCAGTTCGTCAGCTGAAGATCATCTGTCACACCTCAAACAGGTTTTCGGGTGCCTTGAAGAACATGGCCTGATTGTCAACCCGGCTAAGTGTCAGTTTGGGCTGATTGACCTCTTAGGTCACCTCATTTCTTCACAGGGCACGATTCCGTTGCCTTCTAAGGTTCAAACGGTGGTGGAATTTCCCCGTCTGGACTCCGTTAAGGCACTGCAGGAATTTTTGGGCATGGTAAATTTTTATAGTCGCTTCCTCGCTTGCACTATCCACGTTCTGCAGCCGCTTTGAGGCTCTGAGGCTGAAAAAAGCCAACGACCCTGTCACCTGGACTCCTGAATGGATCCGAGCTTTCGACGGAGCTAAGTCCGCCCTTGCAAATGCAGCACTCCTTGCTCATCCCGTGCCCACGGCACCCATAGCTTTGACAACAGACGCCTCTGACACTGTGACATGTTAAGAGTATGGAGAAAATTATGGCAGCACCTTCTTGAATCTTGAATTTGAAAACTAAGACCCCTGAAAATTTTGAGGTCTTCTTCTGTGCTGAAATCCACAACAAATCAGGGACGGGTCATACCTGACAACCTCTTCCCTTCAGAACGTGACAGTGCAGGAATGGATTTTGGAGTGGAAACCCAGTCTTCACAGATCTGAAGGGGAGATGAAAAGGAGAATAGATTTCAAAGTAAAATCAGTCATATTTTTAAATCCCCACACCACAGTAGGGTTTAATAATTTAGTTTATTTTTGGTTGTTTATATTTTAACTACAAATTAGCTTTCAATTATTGATAAGGGTTTCAATTCATTTCCTGGGAAGATTTGTTCATTTCAGTTTAGTTCTATTGAGTAAAAATTGCTTGTTGTACTGCAGCCTTTATTAATTCTACCATTTTCATTTTATTGTGATTCATTATTATCTTCAAATCTCTCACTTAAGTGCTAGAAGTCCATAATCTCATAAAATATACCTTTATTCTGCATTTATTCACAGTGCTTAACCAACAGTTAACTACTGTATCCATAGTTTGTAAAAGAGAACACCATGATGCTGGATAAATTATTAATTTACGACACAAATGTTAAAACAAACAACATTTTACTTACAATCTCAACAGCTCCAAGTCTTCCTCTCTGTTCACCAGTTTCAGCCAGTCTCCGTGCGTTTTACATTTGAAGTGTTTATCAATCGTCGACTTTATGTTCCAACACAGCGTTGCACGTAGTACAAAACCATTTATCCCTGCTTTATGAAAAATATTCAGAAACTGTTGAGGACAGTCTTTGCGGTGACTTTTGTTGATAAATTAAGAGACACGCACGTCAACAACTCTGCTCATGTAAACATGGAAGTAAAGATGTGCACATGCATCGCAGGGAACTCTTGCTGGATGAGAACCTTGTTAACCTGTTTTCTGTTTACGGCAAGCCACTGCGCCCATCAGCTCATGACCTCTGGTGGTCAAGGGTTTTTTTTTTTTTTTCAAGAAAATATTCAGTATACTGTAGATGTCACAAATTCCAAAGGCTGTAACTTTAAAGTGGTAAGAGATAATGGCTCACTGTCAATTAGAAAGATGTAGAATATGATCCAAAGTTTGAGATAGGAGTAAATTTATGCATCTAATTTGCATAATGCGACGGCAGCCGTATCGAATTACATAACTTTTGGTCAGAAGTGGACTTTGGACATATTTACACAAAGGATGTTTTTTTTTTGTCTTTGTTTTTTGTTATCTTATCTTCAAAGTATATGAACCAGAAAATCAGTAGAATGTACACAAACAAATAAATACATCTGACCAACCACGCGCCATGCATCTTCATGCTTTCATTTCCTCATCTTTGGTCTTTATTTCGTCTTCTGCCAGTCCTTTTCGCTTTCTTTGCCACATCCAAAAACTCTCACATTTATCTGATGATTTATTTCACCTCAATTTCGGTTACATAACGCCGCCAAACCAGCACTATTGTTCTCTTCCGTCACGTGCGGCTCGTCAATAGCAGACGAACAGTGCACATGCTCCAGGCCACTCTCTCCTGTCACAGAAGGTAAATATTTCCCTTCAGAAGCTAAATAATTTCTTTTTTAGAATCTTTGTTGGCAAAATTTGAAGCAAATGCTTCCTCTGTGTGGAAGTATATGTTGCCATGGAGCCCTTGTCGAGCATTTGTTTATATTTCGCTTCTTCGGCGACCTGGAATTGAATTTTTGAGGTGGTTCATTTGGGTGACATCAGTCTTGCAATGAAGAGCAATAAGCTATACGTGTCTGCTATCTTGTGACGTGAAATGCTTGGTACAACTGTTTTTTTCTGGGCTTTTTGGACATATCACATAACAGGTGCGGACCTGCGACTTAGACAGCAGGTGACGCACATGTTTTATGACATCCGGATAATTAAAGGGTTAACACCACAGAAGAAGAACCAGCATCTCCATTAGCTTGTTAGCTGTGTTAGCACTCCGGGTGTTTCTGGTTCTTTGCCGCTGTTCTTGGCTCATTGACCCAGTTTCAACCCGATCAGACTCAGCAGACGCTCACAGATGTACTGTAAAAGCATTTTATTAAAAGATCGATCTGCAGATTTTGTGGATCGATCCAGATTGTTTGAATCAATCTTTTAAACCCATCCCTAGACCCCAACTGGCTCAATATTCCAAGATTCAAGCTTTGGTTGTACAATACTTCAAATGGTTTCATATGCAAAGTTACTGTGCAAATTAAAAAAAAGTAAATAAATAAAATTAACATATTCTGGTTACAGTAGTGTCATGCCCCCCCTTCCCCGCCACAGAAAAAAATGTTGCCACCGCGCCAAGATCTTTAAGCCACAGGAAATGCTGCCATCCAATCCAACTTGATTTATAAAGCACATTAAAAACAACCACAGCTGACACAAAGTGCTGTTCATCAACAATAAATAAAACATAAAACCAATAAAATAGTGTGAAAATGTACAAAACAGCACAAATAAAACAATAGTCATACAAGAAAAACAAAATAAGATAAGATAAGATAAGCCTTTATTAGTCCCACAATAGGGAAATTCCAGGATTGCAACAGCACAGGGATAGCAACACTCAGAGCAACAATCAGAAGGCAAGAAAAAACAGGAACAGCTAGTATACATATGTACATATTACTATAAAAATATATATATATATATAGACACACAGTGCGGAGCATTGTGGTTGGTGAATGTGCAGCAGAAAGTCTAAGCTCTCTCTCCGCGGATGCGGCGGGCCAGCTGGATGTCTTTGGGCATGATGGTGACCCTCTTGGCGTGGATGGCGCACAGGTTGGTGTCCACGAAGAGACCCACCAGGTAGGACTCGCTGGCCTCCGGCAGAGCCATGATGGCGGAGCTCTGGAAGCGCAGGTCAGTCTTGAAGTCCTGAGCGATCTCCCTCACCAGGCGCTGGAAGGGCAGCTTAAAATAAAATAAAATCAGTGTCTCAAATTGGGTCAAAAGCCAGAGAATTAAAATGGGTTTTAAGATGAGTTTTAAAACTGGACAGTGAAAGGGCCTGTCTGATGGACAAAGGCATCGTTATTATTAATGCACAATTCAGTCTCTCAGCTACTTCATTCAGCCAAGGTGAATTTCATTATGACATTAATTAATTAGAAATTTGAAAAATGCAACACAAAAAACTTTTTATTCCAGGCTTTTTGAGGGACCCTCCTTGCAGTGGGCCCTGGGTAAACGGTCCAACGCCCCTGCTTGCAAAGGAGATCTGGCTTATTTTTCAACATTTAACATGTCCCATAAGCTGCAGGGGCTGCTGGGAAGTGGGAAGCCTATTTTCTCCTTGTTACCATACTGATGCACTAGGGTGCCCCTTGTGTCTTGGTTGAGCACCTGCCCCTGAAATATCTGTACACGTCACAAATACAACATAATCTTTCTTCTCCCTTATAGTTAAACGGATGAGGCTCGTAATTCATCAGTATTACTTAACAGGCCTATTGTCATTTCACACACGAATTAAACATTGAAGAGTGCAAAAGTGAGTGTGTTTACATATCATGTGGGTCACGTGACTTGCAACGGTGGCCTTAAATTGTCCACTATGGTAGTCCATCCCAGTAGAAAAAAAAAATGGTTGAGATAATGCAGGTAGCCATCAGAGGCTAACAGCAACTTAGCTTGAGGCATCTATATTCAATACCCAGTATTTTCCTTGCTAATGTACGGTCTCTGGCGAGCAAAATGAGTGAACTACGGCTTCGGATCGCCAACAATAAGAAACTTATGAACTGCAATATCATGATTTTTACGGAAACATGGCTTCACAGTGGAATACCCGACAATGCTATCGAGCTAGCCGGCCTACACACGCTCCGGGCAGACAGAGCAGCAGTTGACTCCGGTAAGACAAGAGGGGGGGGAGTGTGCATTTATATTAACAAGGCTTGGTGCACGAACTCTGTCACTGTTGAGAGACACTGCTCAGCTAACCTGGAGTTTCTCATGGTTAAATGTAGACCTTTCTATCTGCCACGCGAGTTCACTTGTACCATCATAACAGCCGCTTACATTTCTTCGGATGCTAATGCTAAGCTTGCTATGAAAGAACTGCATGCAGCTATTAGCAAACAACAAACTGCACACCCAGAGGCAGCATTTATTGTGGCGGGTGATTTTAACCACTCTAACCTCAAGACAGTGCTTCCTAAATTCTACCAGCATGTCTCCTGTCACACAAGAGGGGACAAAACATTGGACCATGTTTACACCAATATTGTGGGAGCCTACACAGCAACTCCCCTCCCCCACCTAGGTCAGTCTGATCATTTATCCTTGTTCCTTACCCCCAAGTATGTACCGCTCATCAACCGGGTGAAGCCATCAGTGAGGACCATCAAAGTGTGGCCAGAGGGGGTTGACTCTGTACTCCAGGAGAAGTTTAGGAACACAGACTGGAGTATGTTCACCTCTCAGGCTACCTGTGGCTCCCACATAAACATCAACTCTTACACCCACTCAGTCCTGGACCATATCAACACCACTATTGACAGTGTCACCACGGAAAGACAGATCACCACGTACCCAAATCAGAAGCCGTGGATGAACAGAGAAGTGCGACTTCTGCTAAAAGCACGTAACAATGCCTTTAGATCTGGTGATGCACAGGCCTACAGTTCATCCAGGGCAGATCTGAAGAGGGGCATCAAGAAGGCCAAGCACAGCTACAAGCTGAAGGTGGAGGAACATTTTGGGGACTCTGACCCCCGACGTATGTGGCAGGGCATTCACGCTATCTCTGATTATAAGCCCAGCAACTTCATACCTATAGCCATGACTGTGCCCTTTATCAATGAGCTAAATAACTTCTATGCTCGTTTTGACAAGGACAACAATGAAAAGAACATCACTTTCCCACCCTCTGATGACCTCCACCACCTCACACTCACCCACACCGACATCCGTAATGCACCGAGTCATGTCAACGTACGTAAGGCTGCTGGCCCTGATGGCATTCCTGGGCGTGTGCTGAGGGCATGCGCTGAGCAGCTGGCAGGGGTCTTCACAGACATCTTCAATCTGTCCCTGGCCCAGGCCGTGGTACCAGCGTGCTTCAAGACCACTTCAATAGTACCAGTGCCGAAACATTCAACACCATCATGCCTAAATGACTATCGCCCTGTGGCACTGACGCCCATAGTCATGAAGTGCTTTGAGCGACTGGTCTTGGCACAGCTCAAAAAAAGCCTGCCCCCTACACTGGACCCTCATCAGTTTGCCTACCGGAGCAACAGGAGTACAGAGGATGCGGTTTCTACAGCGCTGCACTATGTACTCTCACACCTGGATGACAAGAACACCTATGCAAGAATGCTGTTTATTGACTTCAGCTCAGCATTCAACACAGTTATCCCCTCCAAGTTGCTCACTAAACTTGGGGACCTGGGAATCAGTACTTCCACCTGCAACTGGATCATGGATTTTCTGACCAACAGACCCCAGCATGTTAGGTCAGGCCCCAACCGTTCTTCCGTCATCACACTCAACACTGGTGTACCACAGGGCTGTGTGCTCAGCCCATTCCTCTACTCCCTCTACACCCATGACTGCAGGCCTATGTATGGATCCAATTCCATCATAAAGTTCGCAGATGACACCACGGTGATTGGACTCATCAGGGACAACGACGAGTCAGATTACAGGGCAGAGGTTGAGCACTTGGCTACTTGGTGCGCTGACAATAACCTGCTCCTTAACACCAGCAAAACCAAGGAGCTCATAGTGGACTACAGGAAGGAGAGGGAAGAGACACATGACCCCATCCATATCAATGGCATAGCTGTTGAACGTGTCCCCAGCTTCAAATTCCTGGGGTCCCACATCTCGGAGGACCTGTCCTGGTCAGTTAACACCACCAGCCTGATCAAGAAGGCCCATCAGCGCCTCTTCTTCTTGAGGACATTGAAGAAGAACCATCTGTCAACTGACATCCTGGGCAACTTCTACCGCTGCGTGATAGAGAGCACCCTGACCAACTGTATCACAGTCTGGTATGGGAGCTGCTCTGTAGCTGACCGCAAGGCGCTGCAGCGGGTGGTGAAAACCGCCCAACGCATCACAGGGACTCCACTTCCAGCTATAGAGGACGTCTACAGGAAAAGATGTCTGCGCCGGGCACGCAGCATTCTTAGGGACTCCAACCATCCTGCTCATGGACTGTTCCAGCTTCTCCCCTCCAGAAGACGTTTCAGAAGCCTTCGGACTAGAACCAGCAGGTTTAGGAACAGTTTCTTTCCAACAGCTGTCACGTTATTGAACTTAGTTCCCCGCTGACTCTTTTACAATCATCTTTTATCATCTTTTACCATCCTCACCTGTACATAACTGCATAACTACATCTAACTTATTGCACATTATTTGCACATAACAGTACTCTTAACTTTCTGCACTGCTGCATATATTTGCATATATTTGCTTAAATTGCACATACTGTTAATTACCGTATATACTGCACTGCTGTCCTTTGCACTTCTGATTGGATGCTAAACTGTGTTTCGTTACCTTGTATTCATACATGTGTAATGACAATAAAGTTGAATCTAATCTAATCTAATCTACATGTTAGTATCAGTGCACTTGGCTCACTTTTTCTTGGCATCTTCAGATGAAATAGAGTCAATCATCACACACTATGTGGACATAGAACAAATTTCTTTTTGTTACAAGCCAACCATCCATCCATCCATCAATTTTCTACTGCTTTTCCGGAGGTCCGGGTCACGGAGGCAGCAGTTCAAGCAGAGAAGCCCACACTTCCCTCTCCCCAGTCACCTGCTCCAGCACTTCAGAGAGGATACCAAGGTGTTTCCAGACCAGAATCAGAATCAGAAAAAGATTTATTGCCAAGTACATTAACAGATCACTGATAACATACGAGAGAATTTGACTTGACACAGTAATGAACCTGCATTTCCGTGCCGCGGCGCATCTGCAACGCGCCTGTCAGCAGGAGGGTACAGGTCGCATAAAGATGATACAATAGGAAGGAGCAAAAAAATCATTGATTCAAAATACTGGTTACATACTTAATCAATATTAAGAGTTCAAGGAAAAAAAAAGCTCAATGCACATATATTCGCTACACACAGAATTCACAGGACACAAGAGAGCAGTGTTATCTTTATTCAGTTCATGGATCAATGTGTGTGCGGTGTTGAGCAGTGTTGATGATAATAAGAGAGACCCAAGGACCCTTGGCAGAAGATGAAGACCAGCTGGGAGATGTAGTCTCTCCATCAAGTCCTGGGTCTGGGTCTCCTCCCAGTGGGACGTGTCTGAAACGCCTCAAGTGGGAGGCGTCCAGGAGGCATCCTATCAGATGCCCAAACCACCTCAACTGGCTCCTTTCAGTGTGAAGGAGCAGTGGTTCTACTTTGAGCCTCTCCCAGATGTCTGAGCTCCTCACTCTATCTCCAAGGGTGAGTCCAGCAATCCTATGGAGAAAGCTCATTTCAGCCACTTATATCCGCAACCTCATTCTTTCGGTCATTGCCCAAAGGTCATGACCATAGGTGAGGGTAGGAACGTAGATTGACCAGTAAATTGACAGCTTTGCCTTAGAGCTTAGCTCCCTCTTCACCACAACAGACCGGTACAACGTCCGCATCACTGCAGAGGCTGCGCCGATCCGTCTGTCAATCTCTTGCTCCATTCTCCCCTCACTCATGAATAAGACCCCGAGATACTTAAAATCCTCCAGCTGGGGCAGGAGCTTGTCCCCAACCCTGAGAGGACAATCCACCTTTTTCCGGCTGAGGACCATGGACTCGGACTTGGAGGTGCTGATTCTCATCTCAGCCACTTCATACTCGGCAGCAAACCGTCCCAGAAAGACCTATAGGTCATTGCTGGATGAAGCCAACAGGACAACTTCATCTACAAACAACAATGATGAGATCTTGTGGTCACCACGCATGATGCCCTCCGTTCCCTGGCTGCGCCTAGAAATCCTGTCCATAAAAAGTTATGAACAGGATCGTGACAAAGGGCATCCCTGGTGGAGTCCAACTCTCACTGGGAAGGAGTCCGACTGAGTGTTGCCACTACGAACCAAACTCTCACAAAAAACCACAAGGGACGCAGTCGAATGCCTTCTCCAAGTCCACAAAACACATGTAAACTGGTTGGGCAAACTCCCATGGACCCTCAAGAATTCTCAAGAGGGCAAAGAGTTGGTCCGATGTACCATGGCCAGGTCAAAAACCACATTGCTCCTCCTGAATCTGAGGTTTGACCAACGGCTGGACTCTCCTCTCCAGTACCTTGGTTACAAGCCGTTTCACTTTTTTCTGCTGCTTTTAAACAGCCAAGTGTGGTGCTTTCCAGGCACGAAGTTATGTCTGCAGGCACATCTTAAAGGGGAAGTGCATGAAAAGATCACGATACACACGCATACAACAATGAGAGATGTTATTGTAACTCACTCAAAAATCAAAAATCAGTAGCCGATGACAGGCTAAGCAAGAGTGTAAATTGATGATGAGGCACTCAGAACAACTGCTGTTACACATTCATGAAGTTAGATACTGAACTGCACCAGCTGGGGTAAGGCGGGGCTCTACTGAGAAAGGAGGACAACAGTGATGGTGAGACCCTTGAGCTGAAGTTATCTCACTGACAGGCGACTCACTGTCTCCTTAAGTGTGGAGGTTAAATTATAGTTTAAGGGCTCATTGTTGCTAAAAGAAATTGTTTCTCAACCCTGTGACATAAACCATTGACTGATGTTCCAAAACTGCTGTTTATATTCCACCGATTAAGTTGATATATAGTGGTGTGAAAAAGTGTTGACCCCTTCCTGATTTCTCATTTTTTTTTGTTTGTCACACTTAAATGTTTCAGATCATCAAACAAATTTAAATATTAGACAAAGATAACACAAGCAAACGCAAAATGCAGCTTTTAAATGAGGGTGTTTATTATTAAGGGAAAAAAAATCCAAACTTGCATAACCCTGTGTGAAAAAGTGATTGCCCCCTAAACCAAATAACTGGTTGGGCCACCCTTAGCAGCAACAACTGCAATCAAGCATTTGCGATAACTGGCAATGAATCTTTTACAGTGCTGTGGAGGAATTTTGGCCCTTTCATCTTTGCAGAATTGTTGTAATTCAGCCACATTGGAGGGTTTTCGGGCATGAACCGCCTTTTTAAGGTCATGCCACAGCATCTTATTCGGATTCAGGTCAGGACTTGGACTAGGCCACTCCAAAGTCTTCATTTTTTTTTCTTAAGCCATTCAGAGGTGGACTTGCTGGTGTGTTTTGGATCATTGTCCTGCTGCAGAACCCAAGTGCGCTTCAGCTTGAGGTCACAAACAGATGGCTGGACATTCTTCTTCAGGATTTTTTGGTAGACAGCAGAATTCATTGTTCCATTTACCACAGCAAGTCTTCTCAATTACTTTTTACCTCCACCAAGGAGGTTATGTGATCATCGGCGTTGGTTTGTCTGTCTGTCTGTTTGTCTGTCTGTTTGTTTGTTTGTTAGCAAGATAACTCATAAAGTTATGGACGGATTTTCATGAAATTTTCACAGATTGTCAGAAATGGGGTATCCTACAGATGATTAGATTTTGGTGGTGATCCGGATCACCGTCCAGAAGAAAACCGCCATTACGGAAAATGCCATTTTCGTCAATAACTACTGAACCACTAATCCTATCATTGTGAATCCAATTGCTAGTCATATATTTTCATGGTCAAGGAATCTGAAAACGTACACACAAACACTGTATGGGGGGAACTGTGGCGCTAAACTGCCATTACGGAAAATGTCATTTTCGTCAATAACTACTGAACCACTAATCCTATCATTGTGAATCCAATTGCTAGTCATATGTTTTCATGGTCAAGGAATCTGAAAACGTACACACAAACACTGTATGGGGGGAACTGTGGCGCTTGGCGGAGGTCTGCGCTCTTCGAGTGCTTTTCTAGTTTCTCATTTGTTTCTGACTTTCTTTGGATCACAGCATGATGTCTAGCTTTTGAGGATTTTTTTTGGTCTACTTTACTTTGTCAGGCAGGTCCTTTTTAAGTTATTTCTTGATTGAGAACAGGTGTTTCAGAAATCAGGCCTGGGTGTGGCTAGAGAAATGGAACTCAACTTTCCAAAGATGTGATAAACCACAGTTAATTTATGCTTTTACAGGAGGGGCAATCACTTTTTCACACAGGGCCATGTAGGTTTGGATTTTTTTACCCTTAATGATCAACACCTTCATTTAAAAACTGCATTTTGTGTTTACTTGTGTTATCTTTGTCTAATATTTAAATTTGTTTGATGATCTGAAACATTTAAGTGTGACAAACATCCAGAAAAATGAGAAATCAGGAAGGGGGCAAACACTTTTTCACACCACTGTCTATGTCATAAAAGTGCTACAAATATTGGACTATTTGCTTTAAATTGTGACTACTGGTCGACCAGGAAAGTCTTTAGTCGGGGCAGCCCTAGTCTTTCTTGTGTTTCTTCATCCCTCCTCCCTCTGTTCTCTGTAGAGAAGCAGTTAGAAATTTAGTGAGGACTCCATCAGGTCATTCCTTCTGACTGTATTATTGCTGCTCAAGTTGACTGTTCACAGCAGCTCAGAAAGACCAACAGAGGTGGACATTTATTTCCTTAGAACGGAGTTCTACTTTAATCCCATTAGTGAATGATTTCTTTTATGTTTTCCCTCTAGACTTCCCAGAGCAACATGTCTGTGAGAACGAGTTTTCTCCTGACCAGCAGTTCTGGAACCAAGAGGAGAACTCAGGTTTGGAACAGGACGAACCAGAACCCCCACAGATTAAAGAGGGACAGGACGAACCAGAACCTTCACAGATTAAAGAGGAACAGGAGGAACTCTGTATCATTCAGGAGGGAGAACAGCTGGTAGTGAAGCTGGCGGTCGATACCTTCATGGTGCCTCTTATTTCTGAGGAAGACCAGCAGAGTGAAGCAGAACCACACAGTGAGCAGGTCCTCTCTCACAACTCTGCTGGAACTGAGATCCAAGATGAGGAAGGAAGCCAGCATGCAGACTCAAGATCAAGTAAAGAAGAAGAAGAACCCAAACCAAAGAAGAGGCGATTGAGAACAGGAAGTCAACATGAAGGTAAACACTCTGATGGCACTTGTCCACCTAGGCCTCTGTTGACCGAAGGTTCCCGTGCCTCCTCCGCATTGGGACCCGTCGGGAGCGCAAAAGGGGCATAACCAGGTGATAGTCATGAGTCCAATACTCTGTAGCCACAAACTGTATGGAGAGCATCGTCGCCTGGTCAGAGAACTTCAGCCAGTTTTCAAGCAATATTTTCAGGGACAAAAATGCAGTTTGATAAGATTTTTCTGTCTACCCCAACCTGCTTTGTCCTCCCCTGCACAAGCCTGCACATTATTGGTCTACATGACTCCTGGTGGGTGGGCTGTACTAGTCTGTTCACAATGCACCCAGACGTTAAACTTGCACCTATATCTTCAAAAGTAACAAGCAAAACATTTTTCATAAAACAGTCGAGGCGAGAAATAAATGTGTAGTTGCCATTAGTAGTTGCTTTGGGAAGCGATGTGCTCCACGCACTTGCTCCTCATTTGTGTACTTTGGGCTTGAGCGGGGATTCAGGAGGAGGAGTGGACACCTCGAAGTGACTGCTCGAGATTCTTGATGCCACGCTACCAGAGTGCATGCAGGGTGTGCTACATAGACAGTGAATGGAAAGCATGAAAACGTACACCTAGGTGGACAAGTAGTAGTAGTAATAATAATAATAATAATACGTTTATTTGTAGAGCACTTTTCACAGACAGGGTCACAAAGTGCTTTCCATAAAATCAAACAGTAAATGAATAAAAGACATAAGAATAAAAACAGAAAACAATAAAAGACACGAGTAGCTTGAGAACCAAGACTTATTGTGAGAATGAAAAAGATAAAAGGTAAAATGTCAAAGAAATGTGAAAAAACACAAATGAAGAAACCAAATTCTACTTATACCACAGTCTAGATCAGGAGTGTCAAACTCATTCCATAGAGGGCCGAAACACTGCATGTTTTACTTCCACCCAGTGTCTTCAGCAGGTGTTTTCACTTATCAGCAATTGGTGGGAAGAAATTCAGTGCAATCACCTGTTGAAAACACTGGGTGGAAGTAACACATGCAGTTAATCACCTCAGAATGAAAACAGTAGAGCAGAACAAAAATTGCATAACTTTTGAAACCCAGCTACTGTTTCCATCCAGTCTTTATGGGACACTCAAACCAACTTTATTTTGCTGGAGTATCACTGTCTTAATATATGGACACATGGACCAAATCCACACACAATTCAACTCTCAAAATGTAGCCCCAGTTCACGGCCAGACAGTTTAAGGCCTGCAGTGGGTGTAACTAGGGTTGGGCAATAAAACGATAGCGATAATTATCATGAAATAACTTTTCCTCGATAGACACATAAAACATTTTTGATAGAACTCATTCGTTCCGTGTTTTGACAGACATGAAAAGCCAATGAAAATGAGAATACACCACACCAAACCAAACATGTGGCTGGAAGTCACATTCTGTTGATGCACACAACAGCGTGTGTAGATGCGTACAACCAGCACGTAGCTGGGGCTTAACCTAGCACACCTGCTAATGGTTGGGCTAGCGCAACCTTGTAGGAGACTAACATTAATGAAAAGTCCAGTGACGGCGTTACCAAAGAAGACAGTGAAACAGATGCCACCCAATGCTCAATAGATGAGGAGATGGTTGAAAAGGAGGTCGTTGGAGTTAAAGTTGTTCTGTCACCAGAAATGTCTTTTGCTCTGTTGGTGATCTGTTGACCTCCATCGTCTAAGGATACATTCTTTAATTGTCTATCAAATGTACTGAAACAGTTTGGCAGCAAAGACTTAATCCTCATGGGTGATTTCAACTTAAATTGGCTTTGTAAAACACGCAGACAGAAATTAAAGGACATCACCAATAAGTTTCAAATGGATCAGATGATCAGCAACCCAGCTAGAATATCTTGTTCATCTCAAACTCTCCTTGATCTGATTTTTACAAACAAACCTGACCACATAACAAAAAAATACAATCTAATTACTGGCATGTCTGACTATAATCTCACTTTAGTCGTATGCAAATTGTCAAAATCATGACACAAAAAGCCTACTTATGGTGGAAAAGATACAGTATCTGGTACATATCAAAGATAAACATAGAATCATTTGAAAATGAGTTACAGCACGTAAAGTGGAAGGAAATAAATTGATACAAACTGTGAACAGGCATGTGAAAATATATCGACAATCAAAGAAATTATCTCAAAATATAAAATAACACTAAGCACAAGAGAAAACAGGATCTACCATAACTAAATGAAAAATTATGGAATCTCATGAAAAACAGAATTTAGCTCTTAAAAATGGCTAAAAACTGATTTACACACATGGATAAAATTGTTGGTACCCCTCTGTTAATGAAAGAAAAACCCACAATGGTCACAGAAATAACTTGAATCTGACAAAAGTGGTAATAAATAAAAAATTCTATGAAAATTAACCAATGAAAATCAGACAATGCTTTTGAATTGTGGTTCAACAGAATTATCAGAATCAGAATCAGAATCAGGTTTATTGCCATTGTTCATGTAGTACACAAACTAGGAATTTGTCTCGGTACAATGCTGCAACATTAAACATGATAAGATAAGAGAAATGAACTATACATGTAATAAAGTGTAGGATAAGATTAAGTGATACTGGTCAACAGTTAAAATATATATTAGCCAGCAGCAGATACTGTGGAGAACTATATAGTGCAGTCGGTAATGCAGGAAGAAAACAGTGATGATTGACATGAGTCTGGTTGAGCTGCTGTACATGGTGCACGAGAGTCAATAAGTCACTTAGTGTTCAGCAGTCTAATGGCAGAGGGGAAGAAGCTGTTCATGTGACGGGAGGTTTTAGTCTGGATGGACCGAAGTCTTCTACCAGAGGGGAGGGGGGCAAACAGTACGTGACCAGGGTGTGAGGGATCGGCTATGATCCGGCCAGCACGCCTCCGGGTCCTGGAGATGTACAGATCCTGGAGAGATGGGAGCTTGCAGCCGATCACCTTCTCAGCAGTGCGCACGACGCGCTGCAGCCTTAGTCTGTCCCTGGCAGTGGCTCCTGCGTACCACACGGTTATGGAGGTGGTGAGGATGGACTCGATGATGGCTGTGTAGAACTGCACTAACATCTTGGTGGGTAGCTTGAGCTTCCTCAGCTGCCGCAGAAAGAACATCCTCTGCTGGGCTTTTTTGATGAGTGAGCTGATGGTCAGCTCCCATTTGAGGTCCCTGGTGATGGTAGTGCCTAGGAAGCGGAAGGAATCAGCAGTGGTGATGGGAGAGCCTGAGAGGGTGAGGGGGGGCAGAGGAGTAGTGACTTTCCTGAAGTCTACAATCATCTCCACTGTCTTCAGAGCGTTCAGCTGCAGGTTGTTATTGCTGCACCAGGACGCCAGCTGGGCCACCTCTCTCCTGTAGGCGGACTCGTCGCCGTTGGAGATGAGCCCGATGAGGGTGGTGTCGTCCGCAAACTTGATCAACTTGACAGACTGGTGGCTGGAGGTGCAGGAGTTGGTGTAAAGGGAGAAGAGTAGGGGGGAAAGTACACAGCCCTGGGGTGATCCGGTGCTGATGCTAGTATAGTCTGAGACAGTCTTTCCCAGCCGCACATGCTGCCTCCGGTCCGTCAGGAAGTCGATGATCCACCTGCAGAGGGAGTCAGGCACGTTGAGCAGGGACAGCTTGTCCCGGAGCAGAGCGGGGCGGATGGTGTTGAATGCGGAGCTGAAGTCCACAAACAGGATCCTGGCGTAGGTTCCCGGGGAGTCCAGGTGCTGCAGGATGGAGTGGAGGGCCAGGTTGACTGCATCGTCTACAGACCTGTTGGCTCAGTAGGCAAACTGCAGCGGGTCCAGGAGAGGGGTGGTGATGGACTTGAGGTGGGACAGGACCAGGCGCTCAAAGGACTTCATGGCTACAGAGGTGAGCGCTACAGGTCTGTAGTCATTAAGTCCAGTGATCCGTGGCTTCTTGGGGACAGGGATGATGGTGGAGGATTTGAGGCAGGTTGGCACGTGGCATTGCTTAAGGGAGGTGTTAAAAATGTCTGTGAATACAGGAGCCAGCTGTTTCGCACAGAGTCTCAGGGTGGAGGGAGACACGCCGTCTGGGCCGGGGGCCTTGCGCGGGTTCAGTCTGGAGAACTGTTTGAGCACATCCTGCTCACTGATGATAAGGGGAGGGGGGGAGGAGGGGGGGGTGCCTTAAATGAAGTAGCGAATGTGGAGGCTGTGGAGCTGGAGGGAGGGGGGGAGTTGGACACAGATGACGAGGTGTCAAAACGGGCATAGTGTTGGGACAGTCTTTGACAAAGGGCTTTGTCATCCTGACCTTTAGGAGCCTTAGGTCGATAGTTGGTGATTTGCCTCAGTCCTCTCCACACGGAAGCCGAATCATTAGCAGTGAACTGCTGCTGGAGTCTCTCTGAGTATAGAGATTTAGCCCTCTTCAGCTCTCTGTTAAACCGGTATTTAACCTCCCTGTAGCAGTCCCTGTCTCCACTTTTCAGCGCTGCTTCCTTCTCCTTCCTGATCTGTCTGAGCTTAGCTGTGAACCAGGGTTTGTCATTAGAGTAACTCACCCTGGTGCGTGATGGAAGAATGTTCTCTTCACAAAAGTGGATATATGAGTTCACAGTGTCCGTGTACTCATCCAGATCATGCGTGGCTCCTTTAAGCATGCCCCAGTCAGATATTTCCATGCACGTTTCCAGCTTCTCCTCAGCATCACTGGTCCGTATCTTCGTAGTGCTCACAACAGGTTTAGTGAGCTTCAATCTCTGTCTGTATGTGGGAATGAGGTGAACCATCACGTGATCAGATAATCCCAGCGCAGCTCGAGGGACAGCGTGATATGCGTCTTTCACTGTGGTGTAACAGTGATCCAGTGTGTTTAATCCTCTGGTGGGGCATTTAATAAACTGTTTGTAGCGGGGGAGATCGTGGCTCAGATTGCACTGATTAAAGTCGCCAGCCACAATAATCAGTGAGTCTGGAAAACTCCGCTCTGTGTGTTGAATGTGATCCGCGAGCACGCGCTGAGCTTCGCGCGTGTCCGCGTCGGGAGGGGCGTACACAGCGATCATTATGAAAGAAGCAAACTCCCGCGGGGAATAGAAGGGCTTGCAATTGATAACAAGAAATTCCAAGGCAGGAGAACAGTGTTTGGAAATTACCGTTACATCAGAGCACCAGCTGCAGTTGATGTAGAAGCAGACACCGCCTCCTGTGGTCTTGCCGGAAAGCTCTGTGTCACGATCAGCACGGAAGAGCTGAAAGCCGTCGAGGCGCAGCGCGCTGTCCGGTATATTTTCCCGGAGCCAGGTCTCAGTAAAGCAGAGGACAGCTGAGGAGGCGAGGTCCTTAAAACGCATCAGCAGTCTCAGTTCATCTACCTTGTTAGAGAGAGAGTTGGTATTGGACAGAAATATGCCAGGCAGCGCCGTTCGCGAGCCTCTCCTGCGAAGTCGTACGAGAGCGCCCACTCGTCTTCCTCTCTTCCGCCGTCTCACTTTCCGAGCCAAACAATAAACCAGATTGGCGGCAGGGGCTAGAAAAACTGGGAGGAGGTCCGTGGGGGTGAAAGTCCTGATATTTAGAAGTTCTTCACGGGTATAAGTGCAAGCAGACACACAATTGACAAACAAAAACAAACAAAGAGCGCAGCGAAGCACCATGTCGACCGCTGTCGGCGCCATCTTGGATGTTTGTCCAGGATGTATGCTGCTTGGATGTATGTTAAAAAACAAACTCATGAAACAGGCCTGGACAAAAATGATGGTACCCTTAACTTAATATTTTGTTGCACAACCTTTTGAGACAATCACTGCAATCAAACGATTTCTGTAACTGTCAGTGAGACTTCTGCACCTCCCAGCAGGTATTTTGGCCCACTCCTCATGAGCAAACTGCTCCAGTTGTTTCAGGTTTGAAGGGTGCCTTCTCCAGACAGCATGTTTCAGCTCCTTCCACAGATGTTCAATAGGATTTAGATCAGGGCTCATAGAAGGCCACTTTAGAATAGTCCAATGTTTGGCTCTTAGCCATTCTTGGGTGTTTTTAGCTGTGTGTTTTGGGTCATTATCCTGTTGCAAGACCCATGACCTGCGACTGAGACCAAGCTGTCTGATACTGGGCAGCACATTTCTCTCTAGAATACCTTGATAGTCTTGAGATTTCATTGTACCCTGCACAGATTCAAGACACCCTGTGCCAGATGCAGCAAAGCAGCCCCAGAACATAACAGAACCTCCTCCATGTTTCACAGTAGGGACAGTGTTCTTTTCTTGGTATGCTTCTTTTTTACATCTGTGAACATAGCACTGATGTGCCTTGCCAAAAAGTTCCAGTTTTGTCTCGTCTGTCCATTGGACATTCTCCCAGAAGCTTTGTGGCTTGTCAACTGCAGTTTGGCAAATTCCAGTCTGGCTTTTTTATGATTTGTTTTCACCAGTGGTGTCCTCCTTGGTCGTCTCCCATGAATTCCACTTTGGCTCAAACAACGACGGATGGTGCGATCTGATACTGATGTACCTTGACTTTGGAGTTCACCATGAATGTGTTTAGAGGTTGTTCTGGGCTCTTTTGTTACCATTCATATTATCCGTCTCTTTCATTTTTCATCGTTTCCTCCTGCGGCCATGTCCAGGGAGGTTGGCTACAGTCCCGTGGATCTTAAATTTCTGAATAATATGTGCGACTGTAGTTACAGGAACATCAAGCTGCTTGGAGATGGTCTTATAGCCTTTACCTTTAACATGCTTGTCTATAATTTTCTTTCTGTTCTCCTGAGACAACTCTCCCTTTTGCTTCCTCTGGCCCATGTTTGGTGTGGTACACACCATGTCACCAAACAGCACAGTGACTACTTGTCACCCTTTAAATAGGCCGACTGACTGATTACAAGTTTGTCGACACTTGTGATGTTAATTAGAGGACACATCTTGGTTGAACATGTCCCTATGGTCACATTATTTTCAATCTTTTCTAGGGGTACCATCATTTTTGTCCAGGCCTGTTTCAGGAGTTTGTTTTTTTTAAAGTAATTCTGTTGAACCACAATTCAAAAGCATTGTCTGATTTTCATTGGTTAATTTTCATAGATTTTTTTATTTATTACCACTTTTGTCAGATTCAAAGTTATCTCTGTGACCATTGTGGGTTTTTCTTTCATTAACAGAGGGGTACCAACAATTTTGTCCATGGCTGTAAGTACAGATAGACTGATTTTTAAAAGCCTCAGAAATGAAGTCACCATGCAGCTCCGTAAAGCAAAAGCAAATTTCTTCTTAGACATAATCAAAAATACAAAAGGGGGTCAACAAAAAACTCTGGAAATGTATTGAAAAACTCACAGGAAAAAAAATGCAAAAAAAAAAAAAATGAAGTCACACAACTCAATTTGAATGGAAAACTTCACTCAGATAGCTTGGTTATAGCCAGCAATATGAGTATTTTCTCAAATCGGTACAAGCACTGGGTCTGAATTTTACTCAAATATACCCACACCAATTTAAAATAAATCATGAAACTGATCTAAACCTTAAACCTAAAAATGAGGTAAAGCTTAACAAAATGTTATCATCTCTATCAAGTTTCAGAGCAAAGGATATTCATGGAATAGACACTGTATTCTTGAAAAAACATAAAGATACTTCAATAATTACAGAACTAATGAATCAATCAGTACGTGAAAATATCTTTGTTGATGCATTGAAACATGCCATTGTAATCCACATACACAAAGCCGGAGACAAACAGGAAATTGGTAATTATAGGCCGACAAGTATACTTCCTGTTTTGTCAAAAGCCACTCAAATGGTGGTAGTCGACCAACTGGTAGAACATCTCAAGTCTAACCCTAACCCATGAATACCCTTAGCTGGTTAAAATCATTTATATCTGGTCACTCCCAGTATGTGCACATATACAAGTACATCTCAAAAAATTAGAATATCATGAAAAAGTTCAATATTTTTTGTCACTTATTTCAGAAAGTGAAACCCATATATTATATAGATTAATTACACAAAGAGTGATATACTGTATTTCAAGTGTTTAATTATTTTAATTTTGATGATTATGGCTTACAGCAGATGAAAACCCCAAATTGTTTCTCAAAAAATTAGAATATTACATAAAAGTCCATCCATCCATCCATCCATCTTCTACCGCTTTTCCGGAGGTCAGGGTCGCGGAGGCAGCAGTTCAAGCAGAGAAGCCCAGACTTCCCTCTCCCCCGCCACCTGCTCCAGCTCTTCAGAGAGGATACCAAGGTGTTCCCAGACGAGCTGGGAGACATAGTCTCTCCATCGAGTCCTGGGTCTGCCCCGGGGTCTCCTCCCAGTGGGACGTGCCTGAAACACCTCAAGTGGGAGGCATCCAGGAGGCATCCTAATCAGATGCCCATACCACCTCAACTGACTCCTTTCAATGTGGAGGAGCAGCGGTTCTACTCTGAGCCTCTCCCGGATGACTGAGCTCCTCACCCTATCTCTGAGGGTGAGTCCAGCAATCCTACGGAGAAAGCTCATTTCAGCCGCTTGTATCCGCGATCTCCTTCTTTCGGTCATTACCCAAAGCTCGTGACCATAGGTGAGAGTAGGAACGTAGATTGACTGGTAAATCGACAGCTTTGCCTTAGAACTCAGCTCCCTCTTCACCACAACAGACCAGTACAACGTCCGCATCACTGCAGATGCTGCCCCAATCTGTCTGTCGATCTCTCGCTCCATTTTCCCCTCACTGGTGAACAAACCCCAAGATACTTAAACTCATCCACTTGGGGCAGGAGCCTGTCCCCAATCCAGAGAGGACAATCCACCTTTTTCCGGCTGAGGACAATGGACTCAGACTTGGAGGTGCTGATTCTCATCCCAGCCGTTTCACACTCAGCGGAAAACCATCCCAGCAAGAACTGTAGGTCATTGCTGGATGAAGCCAACAGGACAACATCATCTGCAAAGAACAGAGATGAGATCCTGTGGTCACCAAGCATGACACCCTCCATTCCCTGGCTGCGCCTAGAAATCCTGTCCATAAAAATTATGAACAGGATCGGTGACAAAGGGCAGCCCTGGCGGAGTCCAACTCTCACTGGGAAGGAATCCGACCGAGTGTTGGCAATACGAGCCAAACTCTCACAACGGTCGTACAGAGACCGAATAGCTCGTAACAACAAGCCCGATACCCCATACTCCCGAACCACCCCCCCACAAAAATCCACGAGGGATGCGGTCAAATGCCTTCTCCAAGTCCACAAAACACATGTAAACTGGTTGAGCAAACTCCCACGAACCCTCAAGAATTCTCGAGAGGGTAAAGAGCTGGTCCAATGTGCCACAGCCAGGACGATGTGCCACAGCCAGGACGAAAACCACATTGAACCTCGAACCTCGGATTACTACATAAAAGTAATTTTAAAAAATAGTTTTTTAATAGAAATATTGGCCGACTGAAAAGTATGTCCATGTACACACTCAATACTTGGTCGGGGCTCCTTTTGGATTAATTACTGTATCAATGCCGTGTGGCATGGAGGTGATCAGCCTGTGGCACTGCTGAGGTGTTATGAAGGTCCAGGTTGCTTTGATAGTGACCTTCAGCTCGTCTGCATTGTTGGGTCTGGTGTCTCCCATCTTCCTCTTGACAATACTCCATAGATTCTATATGAGGTTTAGTTCAGGAGAGTTTGCTGGCCAATCAAGCACAGTAATGCCATGGCCATTAAACCAGGTTTTGATACTTTTGGCAGTGTGGTGGGGTGGGGGGTGCCAAGTCTTGCTGGAAAATGAAATCGGCTTCTTCATAAAGCTTGTCAGCACAGGGAGGCATGAAGTGCTCTAAAATTTCCTGGTAAACAACTGCACTGACTTTGGTCTTGATAAAACAGTGGACCAACACCAGCAGATGACATGGTTCCTCAAATCATCACTGACTGTGGAAACGTCACACTAAACCTCAAGCAACTTAGATTCCGTGCCTCTCCACTCTTTCTCCAGACGCTGGGACTTTGATTTCCAAATGAAATGCAAAATTTACTTTTATCTGAACAGAGGTCATCTGCTGGTGTCTCTGTCCAGACCACATAGACTGCTGTTGTTTTTTTTTCCTTTCTTCCAGCCTTATTCATTTTCTTTTTCTAGAATACACACCAATGAAAAGCAAGAGAAACTCCATTTCAATTCTCGTGTATATCCTGCACGTATAGTAGTATTGACAATAAAATCTTTGAATCTTGAATGTTGTTGTTATTACCTTCGCCAAGGAGGTTATGTAATCAGGGTGGTTTGTCTGTCTGTCTGATTTTTAGCGGTTCCAAGGTTGTCGTAACCAGGAGCGACACTGGGGTTAAGCTCCCAGTGCTCATAAGATGCTCCTTATGGCGTGCGTCTCGAAAAGCCTCTGACAACTAAGTCCAACTCCTAGCCTGCTCGTGTGGTTTAGTCTCTAAGCCCGGCAGAACTGCTTTTACTAATAGGAGAAGGGGCGAGGGCGGATCTCTGGCGCCTTAAAACCAGATGCTTCGGGTAGATGGTGGCTCGTCAACCTGAGAAGGTAGCCCATCTAGGGGAAGGTAAACCCTGATTTCAAACCTCTGCTGCCTTGCGGCACACCCGGTCACGGGAAAGGCTTCGGGAGTCAACCTTGAGGAAAAATCCGGAGTTGGAGCCCCTAAGGCAGTTCTATGTTATACTCTATGTTCTGGCAGCTCCTGCAACGGCGCTGGTGCTGGTGCCAAACTGTAGCAGCCCTGCTGTTCCTTTGGATTCATCAGTGACGTGGAGAGGGGGGACATGCTGCATGGGCAACATCTTGTCCTCCATATCTTCCTGCCCAGGCTTGAATCCTACCAACGCCCAACGCTGGAAGGTAGAACGCCGGATCACTGGAGAGGACACTCCAGCTTCGCCTTTGGTGTAGACAAAACACCGGGAATGACAGTTACCGGTTATTAGCCACCACTCAATTGGCGTAGAGCGCGGCGCCAGGGGTTGTTCCCGACGGTGGGAGGGATCATCGGATCTCACTGGACAGCTACCGTCCGCCTCAAGCTGGGCAGCCCCCAGCCAATAAGGTGTTGTCCCACCACAGCCTGCATTCCTCATTGGGTGCATGGGGATGAGGAGAAGTCCGAACGGCAGGCTGAGAACTTTCGCACCAGGCAAGACAAAAAAACAAGAGACCAACTCTAAAACTGGGAACTTGGAACGTCCGCACTATGATGACAGGACTTGCTGTTAACCTCAAGGACATCAACGACACCAGGAAGACTGCCATCATCAATAATGAGCTGAAGAGTCTGGAAGTGGATATCGCCACTCTCCAGGAAACACGGTTGGCTGACGCAGGCACACTGAGAGAGAAGGACTACATGTTCTACTGGCAGGGAAAGAGCAGTCACGAACACAGGGAATACGGAGTGGGCTTCGCAGTGAAGAACACCTTGCTGAAGATGGTGGAACCGGGCAGCAATGGCTCTGCACGACTCCTCACCCTCCGCCTCAACACCACTCAAGGCCCAGTCACCCTCGTCAGTGTGTATGCCCCAACACTGACAGACACACCAGAGGCAAAAGACGAGTTCTACGAGAATCTCGCAACAACTGTCAGGATCATCCCCAACTCTGAACAACTCATTCTCCTTGGAGACTTCAATGCCAGAGTGGGTGCTGACCACGACTCCTGGCACCTCCTGTCTTGGACCATTTGGCGTGGGCAGAATGAACGACAACGGACAGCGGCTGCTCGAGTTCTGCACTTATCACAATCTGTGCATCACAAACTCGTTCTTCAAGACCAAGCCCCAACACAAGGTTTCCTGGCAACAGCCGCGCTCAAAGCACTGGCACCAGCTGGACTTGATCCTGACCAGGCGCACCTCACTGAAGAACGTGCTAATCACCCGTTCCTTCCAGAGTGCAGATTGCAACACAGACCATTCATTGATGTGTTGCAAGGTCAAGCTGCAGCTGAAGAAATTCCATCGTGCTAGACAGCCTGGAAAGGCACGGATTGACACCAGCAAGATGGCCCAACCAGAACTTGTTGAGTGGTTTGTCTCCACCTTTGAGAAGGAACTTGGTGTACCACAAGAAGGAGAATCTGCAAAGCAGAAGTGGGAAGAGCTGCGAAACACCATCCACCGCACAGCCTTGGCTACCTTTGGGAGGAAGACCTCGAAGTCACAGGACTGGTTTGATGCCAAGTTGACTGAGATGACCCCCGTCATTGAAGCCAAGCGCTCAGCTCTTGCCGAGTACAAGAAGTACCCAAACGAGAAGAATCTCCAGATTCTCAGGGCTGCGAGAAGCAAAGTTCAGCAGACTGCTCGGCGCTGTGCCAACGAGTACTGGACTCAGCTCAGCCAAGACATTCAAACCGCTGCCATAACAGGGAACATCCGTGGTATGTACGATGGCATCAAGAAAGCACTTGGTCCGACTCAGAGCAAGACGGCCCCCCTCAAATCCTCCACTGGGGAGATGATCACAGAAAAGAACAAGTAGATGGAGAGATGGGTGGAGCACTACTCCGACCTCTACTCCAGACAGAACACCGTGACACTGTCAGCCCTTGATGCCATCGATTGCCTGCCATCCATGGACGAACTTGACGCCGAGCCAACCATCGACGAACTCAGCAAGGCCATTGATAGCTTGGCCGCTGGCAAGGCACCCGGCAACGACGGCATACCCCCCGACCTGATCAAGCACTGCAAGACCGCCCTACTGCTGCCATTGCATGACGTCCTCTGCCAGTGCTGGAAGGAAGGTGCTGTACCACAGGACATGAGGGACGCCAAGATCATCACCCTCTACAAAAACAAAGGGGAGAGAAGCGACTGCAACAACTACAGGGGCATCTCCCTCCTCAGCATTGTTGGCAAAGTCTACGCACGAGTTGTTCTCGTTCATCTACAGAAGCTTGCCGAACGTGTCTGCCCCGAGTCTGTGTGGTTTCCGCGCTGAGCGATGAACGGTAGACATGATATTCTCCATCCGCCAACTCCAGGAGAAATGCAGAGAACAGAACATGCCCCTGTACGTCGCCTTCATCGACCTCACCAAAGCGTTCGATCTGGTCAGCAGAGAGGGCCTTTTCAAGATCCTGCCAAAGATAGGATGCCCACCAAAGTTGCAAAGCCTCATCGAATCGTTTCACACCAACATGCAGGGGATAGTGCAGCACGACAGCAATGTCTCAGAGCCATTCAACATACGCAGCGGAGTGAAACAGGGCTGTGTACTTGCGCCAACCCTCTTTGGGATTTTCTTTGCTATGCTCCTGAGGCATGCCTTCAGCACAGCAACAGAGGGAATCTACCTGCACACAAGATCTGACGGCAGGCTTTTCAACCTCGCCCGCCTGAAAGCCAGAACCAAAGTACGCGAGGCTCTAATCAGAGACATGCTGTTCGCAGACGACGCTGCAGTCGCAACCCACACACAGCAGGAGCTTCAGACCCTGATGGACCGCTTCTCCCAGGCATGCAAGGACTTCGGGCTTACCATCAGCCTGAAGAAGACTAACGTCTTGGCTCAAGGCACGAAAGCACCACCAACCATCACCATCGACGACTACGAGCTGGAGGTCGTGAATCAGTTCACGTACCTGGGGTCCACGATCAGCAGCAACCTCTCCCTTGATACAGAGATCGACAAGAGGATTGGAAAATCAGCCTGCACACTCGCTCGCCTCACCACACGAGTGTGGGAGAATCCCAAACTCTGTCAAGACGAAGATGGCAGTGTACAATGCCTGCGTCATCAGCACACTGCTCTATGGGAGTGAGACGTGGACAACATACGCCCGGCAGGAAAAGAGACTGAACTCCTTCCACTTGCGCTGCATTAGCCGTATCCTGGACATATTCTGGCAGGACAAAGTGCCTAACACAGAAGTTCTGTCCCCCGCCGGCCTTCCCTCCATGTTCACTCTACTCAGGCAGCGCAGGCTCCGCTGGCTAGGCCACGTTCACCGTATGGAGGATGGCAGAATCCCCAAAGACGTCCTCTATGGAGAACTTGCAACTGGCAGGAGAGACGTTGGCCGCCCACAGCTGCGCTTTAGAGACGTCTGCAAGAGAGACATGAAGGCCCTGGAGATCAACACAGAGCGCTGGGAGGACCTTGCAACGGACCGCTCCAAATGGAGAGGCACCCTGACCAGACAGCTCAAGGCGGGTGAAGAGAGACTGACTGCTGCAGCAGATGAAAAAAGGACCCGCAGGAAGAACCGCCACAGCTCCAGCAGCACGGAGACCACCCACAAGTGTGACCTGTGTGACAGGGACTGCCATTCGCGCATCGGCCTGTTCAGCCACAGGCGGTGCTGTTCCAGCAGAGTAGACGTTTAGGATTCTCTTCCATGGTCATCATAGACCGACGGAGGCCGACTGACACTGGACGGATTTTGGTGAAAATTTCACCAGAGGTAGCCCTTGGACCAAGGATGAACCCATTATTAAATTTTGGTGATTATCTGAGAGTGCATACCTCCACCAAGGATCTTGTTTGTATTTGTGCAGCAGGATTACACAAAAACTCCTGGGTGGATTTGGATAAAATTTTTACCAGAGGTGGTCCTTGGGCTAGAGAGGAACCCGTAATATTTTGGTGATGATCCGAGAACACACCTCCACCAAAGGCTCTTTTCTTCTCACAGTGTGTTTGCAAGAATCCTCCAAAACTCGTGGATAGACTTTGATGCAATTTTCACCAGAACTGGCTCATGGCCTACACACAAACCCATTACATTTTGGAGGTGATCCATGAGGGACAGAAGGAGCCTTGGTGGAGGTATGCACTCTGAGTGCTTTTCCGGTGTTATGAATAGTATGTCTCTTCTTTCTGACCCCCCCCCCCCCCACCACCACCACCACCCAACCAGTCGTGACAGAAGACTGCCCCTCCCTGAGCCTGGTTCTGCTGGAGATTTATTCCTATAAGGGAGTTTTTCCTTCCCACTGTCGCCTAGTGCTGCTCATAGGGGATCAGAATCAGAATCAGAATCAGATTTATTGCCATTGTTCATGTAGTACACAAACTAGGAATTTGTCTCGGTGCAATGCTACAACATTAAAACATGATAAGATAAAGAGATAAACTAAAAAAAAAATTAAAGACTAAAACCATGCAATAAGTGTAGAATAATAAATAATAATAATAATAATAATAATAATAATGAGTAATACTAGTCAAGGCAGTTTTAAATAAATTAGCAAGTAGCAGATGATGTGCAGTCGATAATGCAACAGAAAAACAGTGATGAATGACATGAGTCTGGTTGAGCTGCTGTATATAGTGCACGAGAGTCAATAAGTCACTTAATGTTCAGCAGTCTGATGGCAGAGGGGAAGAAGCTGTTCATGTGCTGGGAGGTTTTAGTCTGAATGGACCGAAGTCTTCTACCTGAGGGGAGGGGGGCAAACGGTACGTGACCAGGGTGTGAAGGATCGGCCATGATCCGGCCTGCACGCCTCCGGGACCTGGAGATGTACAGATCCTGGAGAGATGGGAGCTTGCAGCCGATCACCTTCTCAGCAGTGCGCACGACGCGCTGCAGCCTTAGTCTGTCCCTCGCAGTAGCTCCTGCGTACCATACGATTATGGAGGAGGTGAGGATGGACTCGATGATGGCCGTGTAGAACTGCACTAACATCTTGGTGGGTAGCTTGAGCTTCCTCAGCTGCCGCAGAAAGAACATCCTCTGCTGGGCCTTTTTGATGAGGGAGCTGATGGTCGGCTCCCACTTGAGGTCCCGGGTGATGGTGGTGCCCAAGAAGCGGAAGGAATCTGCAATGGTGATGGGAGAGCCTGTGATGGTGAGGGGGGGCAGGGGGGTTGTGACTTTCCTGAAGTCCACAATCATCTCCGCTGTCTTCAGAGCGTTCAGCTGCAGGTTGTTGTGGCTGCACCAGGACACCAGCTGGGCCACCTCTCTCCTGTAGATGGACTCATCGCCGTTGGAGATGAGCCCGATGAGGGTGGTGTCGTCCGCAATCTTGATCAGCTTAACAGACTGGTGGGTGGAGGTGCAGGAGTTGGTATAAAGGGGGAAGAGTAGGGGGGAAAGTACACAGCCCTGGGGTGATCCGATGCTGATGCTAACAGAGTCTGAGACAGACTTCCCCAGCCGCACATGCTGCCTCCGGTCCGTCAGGAAGTCGGTGATCCACCTGCAGAGGGAGTCAGGCACGCCGAGCAGGGACAGCTTGTCCTGGAGCAGAGCGGGGCGGATGGTGTTGAATGCAGAGCTGAAGTCCACAAACAGGATCCTGGCGTAGGTTCCCGGGGAGTCCAGGTGCTGCAGGATGGAGTGGAGGGCCAGGTTGACTGCGTCGTCCACAGACCTGTTGGCTCGGTAGGCAAACTGCAGCGGGTCCAGGAGGGGAGTGGTGATGGACTTGAGGTGGGACAGGACCAGGCGCTCAAAGGACTTCATGACTACAGAGGTGAGCGCTACAGGTCTGTAGTCGTTAAGTCCAGTAATCCATGGCTTCTTGGGGACAGGGATGATGGTGGAGGATTTGAGGCAGGTTGGCACGTGGCATTGCTTAAGGGAGGTGTTAAAAATGTCTGTGAAGACAGGAGCCAGCTCTTTCGCACAGTGTCTCAGGGTGGAGGGAGACACGCCGTCTGGACCGGGGGCCTTGCGTGGGTTCAGTCTGGAGAACTGTCTGTGCACGTCCTGCACACTGATGACAAGGGCAGGGGGGGAGGAGGAGGAGGGGGGGACCGCTTTTGATGAATTAGCGGCCAAGGAGGCAGTGGAGCTGGGTGGAGGGGGGGAGTTGGACACAGTTGACGAGGTGTCAAAACGGGCTTAATGTTGGGACAGTATTTGACAAAGGGCTTTGTCATCCTGACCTTTAGAAGCCTGAGGCCAATAGTTGGTGATTTAAGATAAGATAAGCCTTTATTATTCCCACAATGGGGAAATTCCAGGATTGCAACAGCACAGGGATAGCAACACTCAGAGCAACAATCAGAAGGCAAGAAAAAAAAAAACAAGCAAGCAAGAGCAGCTAATATACATATGTACATATTACTATAAAATATATACTGTATATCTACATATTATTCCATCCAGCTACAATGCTCTGCACTGTGTCTGTGTGTGTGTATATATATTTTATAGTAATATGTACATATGTATATTAGCTGCTCTTGCTTGCTTGTTTTTTTTTCTTGCCTTCTGATTGTTGCTCTGAGTGTTACTATCCCTGTGCTGTTGCAATCCTGGAATTTCCCCATTGTGGGACTAATAAAGGCTTATCTTATCTTATCTTAAAAGGTCAATTGGAGTAAACTGATCCAAAAGGATGTCAATTGAAGGAGTTGTAGTTACTGTATTTAAGTTAAAGGTGGGAAGAATCTGACTGATTTTATCTCTTGATAGATGAAATTTTATTATTGAAAAAGTTCATAAAGTCCTGACTAGTAAGCTCTCAGGGAACGCTAGGATTGACAGAGTCCTGACTCTTTGTCAGCCTGGCTACAGTGCTGAAAAGAAACCTGGGATTATTCTTGTTCTCTTCTATTAATGCAGAGTAATAACTCGTTCTAGCTTTTCTCAGAAATTTTTTTTAAATTAAAAGATGATTTCTCCGAGCTAAATAGATTTCATCTAAATTAGTGGAGTGCCATTTTCTTTCTAATTGACGAGTCTTCTGTTTTAAGCTACGAGTTTCTGTGTTGAACCAAGGAGTTAAAATCAGACTTTTTCTTTTTTAAAGGGGCCACCATGTCTAGAGTCTGATGCAGAGAAGCTGTAACACTATCTACCATGCTATCAATAACAGAAGGAGCAAGCTGTCTATAGCTTATTTCCTTTGTGTTGACACATGGCATAGAGGAAACAATCTGCATAAATTTGGTAGCCACATCATCTGAGAGGCATCTACTGTAGTAATATTTTTCCTTAGGAGCCAAATAGTCAGAAATAGTAAAATCAAAGGTTAACAGACAATGGTCTGACAGTACAGGGTTATGAGGAGACCCTACCAGATTTTCTATTTCTATGCCATATGTCAGAACAAGGTCCAACATATGGTGGAGATGAGTAGAATTTCCTACTTTCTGAGAAAACCCCATCGAGTCTAATATTGAATTAAATGCCAAATTAAGGCAGTTACTGTCTGTATCTACATGTATATTAAAGTCCCCTACTGTAATTATTATTATTATAGTTATTATTATTATATTATTATCTGATTTCAGCACTAAATCAGCTAAGAATTCAGCAAATTCAGATAAAAACGCTTGAGTAGATTGATGGAGGACAATAAACTATGGCAAATAAAATTGGGTTTAGCCTAAAATTGCTAAAATGCCCAATACTCAGGACCAGGCCCTCAAAGGAATTATAACGTGTTTTTTTGCTTTACATTAACTAGTAATTTGGAATGGTAAATTGTTGCTACTCCTCCTCCATGACCAGAACTTCTAGGATTTTGACAGTTTAAATAACCAGAGGGAGCTGATTCATTCAAACCAACATAATTCTCTTGCCCTAACCAAGTCTCCGTAAGGGATATTAAATCAATTTGATGATCAATTAACAGATCGTGGACTAGCAGAGACTTGGGAGTTAGAGACCTAGTATTTAACAAACCGCATTTGACTTTTAAATTATGAGGAGGAACAGAGGCCAAATTATTAAATATAGCGGCTTCATGTTTAGTTTGAGTTTTACCAACTTTTTGTTCAATCACTTTGGGATGCTTATACATAATATTTTTATTTACTTTGGAGGGAGCAGACAATGATTCTCTGATGGGGAAGACGGGGGCTAAGTTGAGGGGTGGCAGATGAAGAGGAGCTGCAGAGAGGCGTGCAAGACTGCAACTCTGCTTCCTGGTCCCAACTCTGAGTTGTCAAGGCTTTTGAAATTTGGATAAAAAAGATGCCAGATTGTTAGATAAATGAGACGCACCATCCAAAGTGGGATGGACGCTGTCTTGTCTAATAAGACCAGGTTTGTCTATGTAGCCCACGTTGTTTGCAGGACACCACATAGACAGCCAGCAGTTGAAGGATGACAAGCGGCTAAACATGTCATCACTGGTCAGATTGGGGAGGGGTCCAGAGAATACTACAGAGGCAGACATCATTTTGGCAAAGTCACACACTGATTCCACATTAAGTTTTGAGACTTCCGACTGCCGGAGTCAGATGTTGTTAATGCCGGCGTGGATAACAATTGTGGAGTATTTACAGTTACTTTTAGCCAGCAATTTCAAGTTTGACTTGATGTCGCCTGCTCTGTCCCCAGGAATGCATTTGACTATGGCCGCTGGAGTCTCTAGGTTCACATTTCTGACTACAGAGTCGCCAATGATCAGAGTTTTTTCCTCAGCGGGTGTGTCGCTGAGCGGGGAAAAATGATTAGAAACATAAACAGGTTGGTGGTTAACCGGGGCTTTGCGGCTAGGCTTCCTTCTCACCGTCACCCACCCAGTCTCCTCGCTGCTGAGGAGGACCGGAGGACAGCTAACAGGCCGCCCTAAGCTAAGGAGCTCCGCTGCAGCTAGGGGATGTCCATCGTTATTAACTGGCGCAGACAGTGTTTCAATACAGCAGAGCCGGGATTCCAAATCAGACAACCTTGCCTCGAGCGCCTCAAACTCACCAAGACAATGCTCTGGTTGGGACCCGCCTGACGGCTCTCCGGGGAGTGGGCTCTCTATGGTAACTGACTGGTTATTTGGGGGGCAATGTGTTTAAACTGTGTTATTGTTGATTGCCCGAGTTCAGTATGTTTGCATGGTGTTAATATTAAGAATAATACTTTGGATATGTGTTTGATAATCGTGGGGATTGCTTTTAATTAGTTGTTTATTTTAGGAACACGGCACCTTTTATGTTTGAAAGACTGTATTAATAAGGATGGCAGAATAATCTGTCTGGCCGTGTGGGGGTGGGACGGCGGTCCACCTGCCCCCCCCCCCCCCCCCCAGCTTTAGTTGTTTGTGTGAATGTTGTCGGGCCTGACAAATTTTCTGTTTACTATAGAGTGTGATTCAGGTTCCAAATTGGGGAGGGTTTTGATTGTGTGTATGTTTTGGTCTTTTTTGATGGGGGCGGGGTGTAGTGTTGCTTGTGGGACACGTTATGGTGTTACAAGGGTGGTGACATCACCCGAAATATAAGAAAAATGTGCGACAGTGGGGCGGTCTCTTGAACACCTCTCTGTCTAGCGGGAGCATCTGTCTGGATAACAGTGAGCACCTAATAAAGTCCTGTGTAGTTCACCACTCGCCTCATTATTCACCTACGTTTTAGAGACATAACAGATAGCTCAACTGTGTGGTATGCAGTATTATTGCAAATGTTTTTAGGACCCTGTGGTCTCGTAATTTACAGGGTTCATAACTTGTGTGGCAAATGATTGAAGCTATGTTGAGAATCGCTGCAGCTGCAGCTCCGCTTTCGACTTACGTGCGTGTGTAATGGAGCTCAGGTCTTCCTGCAGTCATGAACTGCTGATTCTTTTTGGGGAAAAAAATTGATTATTTTCATAAAGCAGTGGCGGTAACTCCAGTATTTCAGCTACAGTGTGTGTGGATTGGTTGGCGACAGCTGCAACATTCAGCTTATTTAAACAGGACAGACTCCGTGCAGGACCCCACATGGCTCTTGACTCCATGTCTCTCCATAGTGATTTTTGAATAATGCCGCTGTCCAAAAAAATCACATTCACACAGCAAACAAGCAATGCACGATGCAGTAGCAGAGCTTAATTGTCAGGATCATAAACACTCAGAAGGAGCCCATCCAGCCATTATTTTATTAAATTTAGGATATTTTCTCACCTTGTGGCCATTTGCCTCAAGCAATGTCATCACCAAAAGTAGTACAGATAACATGCTTTATGCCCTGCAAACATGCTGTTATGTCCGTGGGTTTCTACTTTAGATTACCACTCGGAGGAACAAACACAAAGACACACACGGCTGCAGGTCATTAGCTTGCTCGTTTACTCAGACATACGCACACATACACGTTTTGGTTTAGTTCAGTGAGCACACTCTTATACTATTGGTGATGCCACAGAGTACAGCGCCCACCAATGGGGTGGCATATGCAAATGCAACTCATACAACTCCCATACATCACATCTCCTCCCCACTAAATGTTGTACCCACCCCCAAGATACACAAACAACTTTTATTATTTTAAAAACACACACTAGCCTTGAGGCTGGGAGTAGACGATCCCAAACCCCTGAGTCAGTCAAGGGTTTATTCTGCCCTTTTAGTGAGACGTGACTCTCTCATCTAACACATAAAAAAGGTCTCTTATTCAAAAATGTCCAATATATGTCTCTTAAAAGTATCTTAAACAAAGTTTATGGAACATAACGCTCTGGTGGTCTAGTAATACGAGAAGGATATCTCTTACCAGTCTCTGGAGGTGATGTGGTGTTTCCCTCTGAGGTTACCTGGGGTAATGGTGAGGGGTCACTCACAGGAACCGGAGTAGCTGGTTCTGGAACAGTCTTTTCCAGCACAGGCAGGTCTGCTGAGATGCACGACGATGCAGCTCCGCCGTCGTCTGTAGAGGTATCCAATTCAACAACCCTGGCCAGCATCTCGTCCGCGTGTCGCCTCCAGTGCTGCGATGCGCCGATGTTGACGGTGTAGGATACAGGGCCAGTCTCAGCTGAAACAACCCCTGGTATCCACTTCTTCTCTCCTCTCCCGTAATTCCGAACAAGAACTGGATCTCCTACCTTGAACGTTCTGGCTTTTGCATGCATTCCTCGATACGCACACTGTGCCTCTTGTGCTTTCTCTACCTCTGATGTCACGCTAGGCTTCAGCAGGTCCAATTGAGATCGCAGCTTGCGATGCATGAAAAGCATAGACGGGGACTCCTTCGTTGTAGAGTGTGGAGTGTTACGGTACGTGAGTAGAAAGGCGTCCAGTCGGTGTTGTATGGAAATGGTTCCAGTGGAATGCTTCAGTGACTGCTTGAATGTCTGTACAAAACGTTCTGCAAGACCATTTGTTGATGGATGAAATGGTGCAGAGCGAATGTGCTTTATTCCATTGCCTTTCATAAAAGTGTCAAACTCGTGTGAGGTAAACTGAGGACCATTATCGCTCACTAACACCTCAGGGAGCCCATAGTGACTAAATAACCCTTGGAGCACCTGAATGGTATTAGCCGTTGTAGTGGAACTCATAAGGTGTACCTCAGGCCATTTTGAATGGGCGTCTACAACCACCATAAACATCTGGCCTTGAAACGGCCCAGCAAAGTCGACATGAATTCTCTGCCACGGGGATCCAGGCCAGGTCCATGGGTGGAGTGGTGCTGGTCCCGGTGCTTTCTGTGTAAATTGACAGGACTGGCATGTTTTTGAGACCTGTTCAATTTGAGCGTCAATTCCGGGCCACCACATGTAACTGCGGGCGACAGCTTTCATTTTGACAACACCTGGGTGTCCAGTATGCAGTTCCGACAGCAGTCGTGATCTCAATTTTGAGGGAATGACGACGCGCACACCCCACATAAGGCAACCTTGCTGGAGTGTCAACTCATCCCTCCGGCTGATGAATGGCGCCAATGTGCTGGCCACATCCTGGACCCTCGGAAAGCGACCTGTGGAGACCATCTCCAGGACTTGAGGAAGGACAGAATCACCTCTGCTCTCTCGGCAGATTTCTCGACAGTTCACAGGTAAGGCTTCTAGGTGTTTAATGTGAAAACTGTCCACCCTACTGATTCTCTCTCTTGATGATGTTGGTAACGGAAGGCGTGAAAGCCCATCCGCATTTCCATGACGAGCTGCCTCTCGGTACTGTATGGTGTAATTATGGGCAGCTAACAGGAGAGCCCACCGCTGCATTCTAGCAGCAGCCATAGATGGTGTGGCTTTGCACGGACTCAGAATAGTGGTCAATGGGCGATGATCTGTAAGGAGTGTAAACTGCCTGCCATACAGATAATGATGGAATTTACGAACTCCAAATATAATGCCAAGAGCTTCGCGCTCAATGTGGGCATAATTGCGTTCTGCCTTATTCAGAGTCCTTGATGCAAAAGCTATGGGCCTCTCTTGTCCATTCGGGAAAATATGTGAGATGACACTACCTACACCATAAGGTGATGCATCACACGCCAACCGAATGGGAAGTTGTGGATCATAATGGGTTAACACGCTTTGAGAGAGTAACTGCTCTTTTGCCTCTTTGAAAGATGCAGCACATTCAGATGTCCATTGCCATTGTTTTCCTTTGCACAGCAGCGTATTCAGTGGGCTTAGGATAGCTGACAAGTTGGAGATAAATCTGCTGTAATAATTAATTAGCCCCAAGAAAGAACGTAACTGACTCACGTCTGTAGGTGCAGGAGCCTCCACAATTGCCCTGACTTTCTCTGGTGCCATGTGTAGACCCTGGGCATCAATGACGTGACCCAGATATTCCAGTGAATCCTTGAAAAATTCACATTTTTCCTTCCGTACTCGCAAACCGAATTCTTCCAAGCGCCCTAGGACTGCATCCAGATTTTTCAGATGCTGCACACGATCCTGTCCACTGACCAATATATCGTCCAGGTAACAGTGAACGTTTGGCAGACCCTGGAGGACTTGGTCCATGGCATGCTGGAATATCGCTGGTGCTGAGGTAATTCCAAATGCCAGCCTGTTGTAACAAAACAGACCCTTGGATGTGGTTATTGTGAGATATTTTCTGGAATTTCCCTCTTATCACCATTTGCAAATAGGCATGAGATAAGTCCAGTTTACTAAAATGTTGCCCCCCCGAAAGTGATGCGAATAGATCTTCAATGCGTGGAATTGGGTATTTCTCCACACACAGGGCAGGATTAACTGTGACTTTAAAATCCCCACATATCCTAACATCTCCGTTCTTTTTCACAACGGGCACAATGGGTGTTGCCCATTCACTGAATTTGACAGGGGATATAATGCCCTGCTCACACAATCGGTCAATTTCAGCCTCCACTTTTGGCCTAAGGGCATAGGGAACGACTCTCGCTTGACAGAACCGTGGCACATGATCCGGCTTCAGTGCTATGGCTACTTCCATGCCTTTCAGAGTGCCTAATTCTTTTTTAAAGACCTCTGCATGTCTTTGTAGCACACCCTCTAGCGTCTCCTCCCGGACCGTCTTTATTTCTCGCCAGTCAATATGAATCCTCTGCAGCCACTCCCGACCAAAAAGTGGGGGTGAACTTCCCCGAACCACATACAGTGGTAGTCTAGCCCTCTGCTTATTCATCCTCACTGAAACGGTGATGACACCCTCTGCTGGAATCACCTCGCCCGTGTATGTTTTCAGCATTATATGGGTTTGGCGCAAGGGCAAGTCCTTAAAGTGTGCATCATACAGTTTTCTTGAAATCAGAGAAACGGCAGCACCGGTATCTAATTCCATAATAATCCTTTTACCTTCAATTTTTGGTTTAACACTCATGTATGACAAATTAGACACCATATGCAGGCTCACTTCAGTGTCTGTAGTGCTACCATCACTAGATAATTCTTTTACATCCAATTGGTGCACCTTTTTTCCTTTTTAGCTTTATACTCCACTGGTTTCTCCTTATTTACAGTCTCTTTGTTCCTGCACATTTTCGAGATATGTCCTCTCTTACCACATTTATGGCATTTTTGCTCCTTATAAAAACAATCGCTCTCTTTGTGGTTCATTTTTCCACAGCGCGAACATTTCGTGTATTGTTTATCGTGTGGTGACAGTACATGCACTTTCAGCGCGTTGCTCAGCTGATGTGTCTCGCGAGCTACTGTCTCCATTGACACGGCTAGTTCCACTGCTTTGGAAAAAGTAAGCTTCTCCTCCGTCAGCAATTTTTTCTGGATAGCTTCTATATTCAGTCCACAAACGAGCCTATCCCTCAATGCATCCTGCAGGTGCAAACCAAACTCACAGTGTTCAGAAAGCTTTTTAATGACTGCTATGTATTGCGTCACAGTTTCTCCCTCTTGTTGGTTCCGTTTATGAAAGCGCAATCTTTCAGCAATCACAACTGGCTTTGGGGAAAAATGGTCTTTCAAAACTTCCGTGAGTTGAGCATATGTCTTAGCCCCTGGCTTATCTGGAGCTACGAGGCTACGTAAAAGTCCATATGTTGACGCACCAATTACACTAAAGAAAACGGCAAGCTTTTTCTCCTCTGCAATACCATTTGCCGTTACAAAATACTCAAACCTCTCAACATAGGTTGTCCACTGCTCCACCGACTCGTCGAATGGGTTAATGTGTCCAATAAATCTAGCCATGGCGTGCAGTTAGCTAGCGTTTAGCAATCTTGTCACCTGGCGTCCTGTCACCTGGCGTCCTGTCACCCGGCGTCCTGTCACCTGGCGCACTGTCACCTGGCGTGCCGCGCCCAGCCAAACTCCCACCAGGACAAACGTTCCTCTTCCTCCGTCACTCGCAGTCAATACCGCGGCGAGACTTGGAAACCTAAAGTTATCCTCGTCGCCAATGATGTTATGTCCGTGGGTTTCTACTTTAGATTACCACTCGGAGGAACAAACACAAAGACACACACGGCTGCAGGTCATTAGCTTGCTCGTTTACTCAGGCATACGCACACATACACGTTTTGGTTTAGTTCACTGAGCACACTCTTATACTATTGGCGATGCCACAGAGTACAGCACCCACCAATGGGGTGGCATATGCAAATGCAACTCATACAACTCCCATACATCACACATGCTGCTGGCAATAAAAATAGACTTAACACTTAAATTATTTAATATTCAATAGGGGAACATAAGTGAACAAGATTTAGTCACACACAAAAAAGCGAACACTGCGGCTGTTGCGGTTGCTCGTTATCCTCCGCGGTAGGCTTGTCCATAGCGTGGTACTACATAATTGCAGTTAATTACAGTTACTAGCTAAGCTGTCATCTCTGCTGAAGTCTAAGTCCCACCCCATTCGGGACACACTGAACGCACTGAGGAGCTCATTTAGCGATAGGCTGTGCCATCCTAAGTGCTTGAGGGAGAGGTTCTGCAGGTCCATCCTACCTACGGCTGTCAGACTTTATAATCTAACCGGTGCTGCTCATAGAGGCCGTATTAAACGTCACAACTTTGCACAATAGAGATCGTCCCCTCCAATACACAACTAAGACAATTACAATTATTATCAAGGGTGGCGACAACACTTAATTCAAATGTGAAATATACTGACTGGGTTCATATTCATTTATTTTTTGCTGGGTAATTCAACTAACTGTAATGCTGTTGATACCATCTAGCTGCAATGCTCCTGCACTGTGTATATAACTGTGTACTTATGTATATTTATTTACTGCTTTGGTTAACCAATTCTTACCTTAGTATCTTATTAACTATTGCTCTGAGTGCTGCTATCCCTGTGCTGCTGCAATCCTGGAATTTCCCCCATTGTGGGACAAATAAAGGCTTATCTTATCTTACTGCGACAGCCCTAGTTTACACTAGAGGTGCAGAGGGTTTCTGCTGCTGAGGACAGCTTTATCTAAGAGGCTTCATAGGATGAACTTCATCTCTTTGTGTCAGAACCATATTCCAACACCTTTCATGTGTCTCTTTGTCCCTCCAGATGTCCCACAGCAAAATGACTTTAACCAGGAGGAGGTTCTGGATGAGCAGCAGTTTCTAGACCAGGAGAGAAACTTTATTGTTGTTCAGGTGGAAGCAGATTGTTCCGAGATTAAAGAGGAACAGGAGGACGTCTACATCAGTCAGGAGGGAGAGCAGCTTGGACTGAAGCAGGAGCCCCAAACCTTTGAAGGTTGGTGCAGGTCAAGGTTCCACTCAGTGATTGAGGAGACAGAAGTGAACTGAAAAATAACATCAGAGCAGTAACATGAGGAAAGACAAAGTAGCTTCAGATCAAAGTTTTAACAAAAAAGACAAAATGATGTGGTTAAATAGAATTGAAACTCTGTAGGCTAGTTAAATTATAAAAATGAATATGTAATACCTAAATATTCAATGATGTGGCATAAATCCACCCTGGATCGAAGGGATCAGTATAAACTGATAGTTCCATAAACCATCAGATCTCTTAATGTGTGTGAGTGAGAGAGTTAAAACTGTTGACAGTTGATTATTACATATTGTTGTGATGAACAAATGGAGCTTTCATTTTCATTTTTTTTAACATGCTGAGTGTTACACAGTTGTTTCCAAAGTGGAATTAAACCCCCTAAATGTACATAATTTGTTTCATTTTACAAATAGGTGTTTAAAGGTGGCAAGTTATTAATTTCACCTACCAAAAGTATATTGAAATACTGTATATGTATATCATGTATTGAGATGTATCTCCTTATTATGTATATGGAGCTATACAGTGGTGTGAAAAAGTGTTTGCCCCCTTCCTGATTTCTCATTTTTTGTAGGTTTGTCACACTAATGTTTGAGATCATCAAACAAATTTAAACATTAGACAAAGATAACACAAGTAAGCACAAAATGCAGTTTTGAAATGAAGGTGTTTATTATTAAGGGTTAAAAAAAAAATCCAAACCTACATGGCCTTGTGTGAAAAAGTGATTGCCCCCCACCACCACCACCATTAAAACACAAATTAACTTTGGTTTGTCATATCTTTGGAAAGCTGAGTTCAATTTCTCTACCCACACCCAGGCCTGAATACTGCCATACCTGTTCTCAATCAAGAAATCACTTAAATAGGACCTGCGTGACAAAGTGAAATAGACCAAAAGATCCTCAAAAGCTAGACATCATGCCGCGATCCAAAGAAATTCAGGAACAAATGACAAAGTTAAAGAGATCTATCAGTTTGGAAAAAGTTATAAAGCTATTTTTAAAGCTTTGGGACTCCAGCGAACCACAGTGAGAGCCATTATCCACAAATGGCGAAAACATGGAACAGTGGTGAACCTTCCCAGGAGTGCTTGGCCAACCAAAATTATCCCAAGAGTGCAGCAAGGACTCATCCAAGAGGTCACAAAAGACCCCACAACAACATCCACAAGGTGTATGTCCCATTACATCCGGCGTAAAAGTAACACAGCATTTCAGAAAAGGAACATCATACCAACCACCAAATCACATTACTACCACCAAAATATGGTGGTGTAGCGGGTTGATTCAACCCCCCCCACAACACACAGAGACAGTCAGCTCGTTACTCCTAGGTTTTTTCCGCTGCATGCTGAGTTTACAGCTGTGAGGTTAAAGTGTCATCCATGCATTGTGTTCATGCATCCTGTCTGTACCTCTGATATGCAAATGCCCAGATTGACTGCTGTGAATGTCTTTGATGTATTGTCTGAGTTGGGTATATATGCTGCACTGTTCTGTAAATCTGCCTCTCATTCACTGACTCCTTCAACTGCTGCAGACACGCACTTTGTGTCTCCTCTCTGAGAGCCTGAGGACATCACCTCAGCCCGCAGCACGAGGGCTGGGGAGGTGTTCCGATGAAGGCGGTATGATTCAATAAACCAACTAAAAACTCCATCGCTGCCTTTATTTTATCATGCCGTTTCACTGGTGACCCCGAACATGCACACGCTTTGTGCAGCGCAACCTTCTGGTCTGGACAGCCATGCTGGCGACCCGACACTGAAGAAAACGAGCTGCCGGCGAACGCAGCACCGGGCAGTGATGCTCCGCCGACGAGCGAACGCAGCAGCCTGACTGATCTGCCCTCCCTGCGGCTTCAGGGAGGCCTCAACGCAGAGCCCACGGCAGGCGAGTTACTCTCCGGACATCGCCCAAGACCGGGTAAACGGCAGTAAACGTCATGGCGCGACCCTCGCCGAGATCGGGGCGTCCATGCGGGACAGCCTGAAGGACAAAGATTGTCTGTCTCCCCTCAACGCTCCAACGCACTATGACTAATCTGCAGCCACGGCTCATCATAGATGTTTTTCGGCGCCGACTGCGCCGATCTCCACCAAGTTTCCGACCCTGGTTTCCTTTCCAGCGGGCCCACCCACGCAAGGAGCCCCGGCACATGCACCGGGGGTGACGAGGACGGCGCAACACGCACGGAACAAGAATGGCTTCAGAGACCGCCATCGTCCTGCGCAGCTGCACACAGAACCTTCAGGGCTGCGCGCTCACAGGATTCACTGATGGTTTCAGCCACGGCGCACAAAGGATTCAGCCGTCTGCTTTTCCCGAGGGCTTTAAGGCTGCGCACGCACCTAAAGTCAACACGCCAAGTTCCTCTGCGTTTGTTTACGCAACCTCGCCGCTCCTGTTTTTCTTCATGGCCACGAGAGGAGTCAGAGACTAATTTTTCTTCTGGTGATCTCCACAAGTTCAACGGGACAGCCCCTCCACATCGTGGAGCAGCAAACAATTTTTGGCACGGCCCGAACGATTTCACCGCGCCCGGTCAGCACTTACTACCCCCCTTCCCCCGCCCCCTCCACCTGCACAGAGCTTTTCCCTGCTCGCTGCCCAAGCTGCAACATCGAGGTCTCGGCCCCCTGTCGTGCCCTCTGGGGGGGAGCGGTGTAGCGGGTTGATTCAACCCCCCCACAACACACAGAGACAGTCAGCTCGTTACTCCTGGGTTTTTTCCGCTGCATGCTGAGTTTACAGCTGTGAGGTTAAAGTGTCATCCATGCATTGTGTTCATGCATCCTGTCTGTACCTCTGATATGCAAATGCCCAGATCGACTGCTGTGAATGTCTTTGATGTATTGTCTGAGTTGGGTATATATGCTGCACCGTTCTGTAAATCTGCCTCTCATTCACTGACTCCTTCAACTGCTGCAGACACGCACTTTGTGTCTCCTCTCTGTGAGTCTGAGGACATCACCTCAGCCCGCAGCACGAGGGCTGGGGAGGTGTTCCGATGAAGGCGGTATGATTCAATAAACCAACTAAAAACTCCATCGCTGCCTTTATTTTATCATGCCGTTTCAGTGGTAGTAACGTGATGGTCTGGGGCTGTTTTGCTGCTCCAGGACTTGGAAGACTTGCTGTGGTAAATAGAACCATGAATTCTGCTGTCTACCAAAAAATCCTGAAGGAGAATGTCTGACCATCTGTTCGTGACCTCAAGCTGAAGCGCACTTGGGTTCTGCAGCAGGACAATGATCCAAAACACACCAGCAAGTCTACCTCTGAATGGCTTAAGAAAAACAAAATGAAGACTTTGCAGTGGCTTAGTCAAAGTCCTGACCTGAATCCGATTGAGATGCTGTGGCCTGACCTTAAAAAGGCGGTTCATGCTCGAAAACCCTCCAGTGTGGCTGAATTACAACAATTCTGCAAAGATGAGTGGGCCAGAATTCCTCCACAGTGCTGTAGAAGACTCATTGCCAGTTATCACAAACGCTGGATTGCAGTTGTTGCTGCTAAGGGTGGCCCAACCAGTTATTCGGTTTAGGGGGTAATCACTTTTTCCACACAGGGCCATGTAGGCTTGGATTTTTTTTTTCCTTAATAATAAACATCTTCATTTAAAAACTGCATTTTGTGTTTACTTGTGGTTTCGTTGTCTAATAATCATACCATAATCATAGTCACATAATCATACCATGTAGGATAACTAAGCAGAGGGTTATGCTGTTTCATCCCATCTAGCAACAATGCTCTGCACTGTGTGTGTTTATATATTTACATATTTATTCCACCTAGCTGCAATGCTCCGTACTGTGGGTGTTTATATATTTACATATTTATTCCATCTAGCTACAATGCTCTGCACTGTGTGTCTGTGTGTGTGTATATATATATTTTATAGTAATATGTACATATGTATATTAGCTGCTCTTGCTTGCTTGTTTTTTTTTTTTTTGTTTTTTTTTTTCTTGCCTTCTGATTGTTGCTCTGAGTGTTGCTATCCCTGTGCGTTTGCAATCCTGGAATTTCCCCGTTGTGGGACTAATAAAGGCTTATCTTATCTTATCTTATCTTAATATTTAAATTTGTTTGATGATCTGAAACATTTAAGTGTGATAAAAAAAAAAATTAAAAGAAATTACATTGTCAAAAATGGTATGGATACCCTTTTTTTCAACAAAAAAACTTTAATTGTCTTACAGTTTCATGTCAACCTCCCCCGCCCCCCCCATGCCAGAATCGGTGATTACTAAAGTCCAATTACATACCACAAACCTAATAATGGTTTGCACTACATTATCAGAAGAAATCCTGTGATAAAAACACTTAATGGTTGAAAGACATGTCCAGCTGTATTCACGGTGGCCCAGGATAATGACTGAAACTGCACTGGTCCCTAAAAGCAGTTTAATGGTAAAACCCATCTTAATTTAGGTCAATTTTTCCAAGTAGTTTGTTAAAAAATGCTAACTAGCCTGGAAGATAACATTGGTAAGGCTAGAGAGTCCTGATTGGTTCAACACTACCCACGTGCCAGGACCGCAAATAGAGTGGATATAAAAAGTCTACACACCCCTGTCCAAATGCCAGGTTTTTGTGATGTAAAAAAAAATAAGACAAAGAGAAATCATTTCAAAACTTTTTCCAACATGAATGTGACCTATAACCTGTACAACCCAATTGAAAAACAAACTGAAATCTTTTATTGGGAAAAATTAAAAGTAAAAAAATTAAAATAACCTGGTTGCATAAATATACACACCCTTAAACTAAGGTTTTGTTGCAGCATCTTTGGCTTTTATTCCAGCAGTCAGTCTTTTTGGGTAGGAGTCTATCAGCGTGGCACATCTGTCAACACTGAGTGCCCCTCTGGGGCAGAATTCAGGGCCCAAATGCTGGACTCAAAGCTTTAAAGTTTTATTTTGAGCTGGTCAAACCGTAACACAGCTCGAGGGCTTAAAAACAAGACTTGACAAAATCCAAATAATATTAAACTTGACAGGAATGCAGGTGAGGCAAGATGGGAACAAAATACAAGACATGAAGCGTGTAATCACACAAAATGACATTAAAGGACACCAGACAGAATAAAAACAGACACAGGTTTAAATAAGGCAAGGGGTGATCAATGAATATCGAACAGGTGAGGATACTAATTAAGACTAATTAATTGAGAATCGGGCAGGGAAAGCCCATGAGACCTAAAGAAATGAACAATAGGATAATACCACCAAAACCCATGATAACCATAATCCACATAATAGTTCATAATAATAATAATAATAATAATAATGATAATGGCAACCCAAGAAAACAATGATAATGATAAACACATAAAATAACAAGAATGAACTTAAAGCTTGAGCATGGTCCTCAGCCCATGCACAGATCATAACATAGCCCCCTTTAAGGGGTGGGGATCCCAGACACCCCAACACAACACCAGAAACAGAAAAATCACCCTCCCAGGGTTGATAGTGGGGGTACAAGGCCAGGTGGGCCAAAAATAAGCCCCCCCCCCCGACAAAGTCTAAAACAACCCCCCCCCCAAAAAAAACAAAAAAAAACCACAGTTTGTGGGGCAGAATCAAAGTCCATGGCCCCAAACCAAAAACAAGGTGGGTCGGGTGGCCTAGGGCAAGGCAGTTAAGGTGGTCTTCCGTAGTCCCAGGGCCACCAGACCAGAGAATAAGACGGGTCAGGGGGCCTACCCAAGTCCACGGGACCCTAGACCAGAGTACGTGGAGGGTCTGGTGGCCCACCAAAGTCCTTAGACCACCAGACTACAAGGCAAGAAAGGTCAGGGACACTGAGCTCGAGGTACAGCAACAAAGGGGTTTTAAGCTCTGGAAACAAAAGTACTGGGGCTTTTAGTCCAGGAGACAATAATGGTGGCCACTTTATAAATGGAGGCTTCTCACCGGCAATGTGTAGATGATGCACTGAAAACTAACAAGGACTGTTGGTTAGGGGTGGGCAGTATGGCCAAAAAATGATATCATGATTTTTCTGTGAATTTTCACTATAACAATATTTTTCATGATATTGCAGAATGCAAGTTTTTTTTCTTTTAAATATATGTAGAAAGGACAGTTTCACAGGCCAGCATTATTTACCTTCAACATATTCAGGAAAAACAAAGCAAAAACTCTTATTTCTCCATTTTTATAAACAGCAGCTCAGATTTATTTTATTTTTTTTTTAGTTCTGTATCAAATATTACAAGAAAATAATATAAAGAGTTGCATCTTAACTGCACACAGATGTTGGATTTTTATGGTGAATCACTTTACCTGCTCCCGTTGCATAGACCTGTCCTGGGGTTTTTGGCTCTCCTTGCACTGAATGGATGTTTTTTTTTGTTTCTCTCTCTTTCTTCGGATGGTTTAATGAAAATGGAAGTAAAATACAGCCACTTCGAGTGGCACATTGACCAACGTTAATACCCCTCCAGCGGTACTGACGTGCGGAAACAATGCAGGAATAACTGCTGCACCGTTTTTTGTTTTTTTAATATGACAGCAGTCTGAAACAGAAAGTGAAACTTAAATATTTCCACTCAACTGGAGACTCGGGTGAAGGTAGAACATGTTGGTGCGCTGCTTCACCGGCTCGGAGCTGGACAGGAGACAGGGTGACCTGAAAATCAGACTAATTATCACGAAATGTAGTTGGGGTATCAGCAGTAGACAATGACGGTCTGACTTCAGAGCTGCAGCTTCCTGCTGCTATGTTTGTTTTGCTGTTTCGATGCACTGTGACGTTGTCATGCAGCAGACCCCAAATGTCGCGATATTCATTTTTACACCAGTATCAAAATTTATACCAGTATCATCATGAATGATAACGATATGGCACACCTCTACTGTTGGTGTGATCGGTGGTACAGACGCAAGAGCACCAGGTTTGTTTTCACTTGTATGAATATCACAGACCTGACGTTTATGCGTCATGTATTTCGCCAGATGCAAGGCTGCATGAAGTAAAATAATAAATAAAAAATAGGAACAGTTTGCTTCCTAAGGCTTAACGATTTAAGAATGACTGGTGCCTAGCGGCTGCCCCGGCCTTGGATGCGCTCTGCAGAGCGTGCCCAAATGCCAAGTCACGTTTCGTTACCTTGTATTCATACATGTGTAATGACAATAAAGTTGAATCTCATCATCTCATCTCATCAAGATATCAACTAGTTTTAGGGGGTTTTTTTGGCATTCGCTGCACTGCCTTGGAATGATATGGCCTTCAGCATGCATTAATTTTTAAATTATCACAAAATATTGGTCAATAAAATTCTGAGCAATTGTCAGAAAATGTTTGTATGTGTTAAATTAAATAACAAGCATTCTTGGCATGACAGCAGCATGAGCATTTTAATTTCTGGATAAAACAAGCAGCTGCAGCTGTCTGTATTTACCCCGACATTAAAACACCCAAGCACGGTGTTGTGGTTCTTTATGGTTCTGACTAGATTCTATATCTGCTGTGGGGTAAATTTGATTATGTCCAACATATTTTAACAAAATGCAGCCGACTTTATTGCAGTGGAAACACTGATATATCTCAGAGCTTTTATTTGTTCACAGCGTTAGCGTCTTAGCAGCTGCACTAACAAAGTTACTGAAATTTGATCAGATGCATTACTTGGGTTACTTGTTTTATTAATATGGATAGATATTTTTAGCGCAAATGAATATAAACTGACCTACTGATGCAGCCGTCAGTCTCTTCCACGGTTCGGTTTCCTACCTTGCCCCAGTTCACACCGCAACCCGGTGGGAAGAAATGCCGTGGCGCTGGCATCTTCTCATATCGAGCCCTGACCACCTGTTGTCTGAGCGGTGAGTAGCCCCCAGCATCAGCTCCTACCTCTGTGGTTAAACATGAGTATTTTTAGAGCAAGAAGCTCACATTTAATGTCCGCTGTTGTGCAAATTGAACACATTGAAAGGAGCCAGTTGAGGTGGTATGGGCATCTGATCAGGATGCCTCCTGGACGCCTCCCATGAGGTGTTTCGGGCACGTCCCTCTGGGAGGAGACCCTTTGGCAGACCCAGGATTCGCTGGAGAGACTATGTCTCCCAGCTGGTCTGGGAACGCCTTGGTATCCTCTCTGAAGAGCTGGAGCTAGTGGCTGGGGAGAGGGAAGTCTGGGCTTCTCTGCTTGAACTGTTGCCTCCGTGACCCAGACCTCTGGAAAAGTGGTAGAAGATGGATGGATGTTGTGCAAATATAAGTTTTCTTACCACACAGAGAAAAAGTGACTGATTTGTTGTCGTAAATAAGAAATGAAACTTCCTCTAAGGTGAACTTTCATTTACCTATGCTTTCTATTGTATTTTATCTTATTCATTTACATGCTGTTGTGATATGCAACTATTTCATGGAAGTAAATCCTCTAAATATGTATTTTTAATGGGCTGGCCCAGGGGTGTCAAACATATGGCCCGTGGGCCAAAAATGGCCCACCAGGGGGTCCAACATTTTCTCTATGAATTTACAGCTTTATATATTTCAAGTAAATTTCTGACTTTCTACTGATTAGAATAGTTTGTGTAAATCTAAGACATTTTTCTCTGTAAGATGAGTCTTCTTTTTCTTCTTTTTTCTGATGAGAACAAGGGGCCCATGATTTCAAGGGCCAAGGGGACGGGGTAGAAATGAGAATTGGGATGGACCCCAAATCTAGCTGTACTTTACACTCACTAACCCTAACCCAATTTTGTGTTGATTTTCTTCAGATTTGTCCCGCAATAAAGAGCTCTGAATTCAGGATAAAGCAGACTGAACATGTTCTAAAAGCTCTGTTTGAAACAGTCTGTTTTCAGCCTGACATTAATAAGTCTGTAATGTAATCCATTAATTAAATTATCTTGCTATGTGTGCAAGCTGATTTAAGTATGCATTTAAAAGTAATGTGAAAGTTACTTTTCCAAATAACTAGTTACTTTAATCATGCAGTAGCTGGTAAGTAACTCAGTTACTTTTGAAAAGAAGTAACTAGTAACTGTGACTAGTTACTATTTTTTTAGTAACTTGCCCAACACTGCTAATAAATAGTACATTCTTTATTACTACTGTTGATTTGCTGGGCACCAGCTCAGCCATATTGACTCCAAGTAAGGAATTTAACTCTGTATTACCACAGTTTGCCTGTATTCACAAGTGAAAACCCAACAACACGACCCGGAAGTACTTGTTAGGCACACTTTTTAAGTTTCAGTTGTTCCAAGTAAAAGATGACATCATCACGTCACAACTGGTGGCAAATCAGAAAGGTTCACTGAACGAGACCTAATGAGATCATGGTGGACCCTAACAAAGCAACAGAGTTGCTATGGGTGACTGAAAGGACTGTATTAAGTCAGCTGGTCCTCAAAACTGTGTCCACGAATGGGGCATCGGTCAAAATGCATCAACAGCAAGCCAAGATGTGACTTGGAGATTTAATAGACAGTTGTTCTTGAAGTTTATCTGTTTCAGTATAAATGTGTGTGGTTCTGATAATACAAAGAAACAACTCAAAAAGAAATTAAATAATCTACTTATGAATATACAATTGTACAATGAAAAATATACAATCAGTTTTCTATATCTCACTTAGAGTAACCAAATAGCAGCAAACAAACACCAGCATAAAACAATCAGGATAACGAAATATAAACGTTTGCCCTCGTTATAAGCATTAACTGTGCAGACATTGGTGATTTATAAAGCCACAATTAAATAAATAAATCAAGACAATGTTACAGACACATCAGGTCTGAACACTAATAAATACATCTAAATTACTGTAAAATACAAGCTAACTTATCAGTGTGAAGTAAAGTAACGGCTATGTGACTGACAGCTATCTGGAAAAACAATTACTGCACAGTAACGGAAGAAAAAATTACATTAAATCTATTGAAATTACATCACAATATTAAAACAGAAATATATGTTAATAAATATTTTCTGTACTTACAAGTATCTGAACAGACACACTCTTGATGACACCAAAAACTAACATTTAACATCTAACCAAAAACTCAACTTCTGAGATCATTATCTCCCCTCTAAACCGCAGCACAGACTGACTAGCAGTTGTATTTATCTGCCTGCAGGGGGCGCAGTTCAGCCATTACTAGTCAATTATTTTTCACTATGAAAAAGTAGTCCTTCATCAGAGGTGTGTGTGTATGCGTGTGTGCGCGCGCACTTGAGTATTTTTCTTGATAGCCACTCCATGTAGACAAATTCATGTGTAAAAGCACTCAGAAAATAATCTTTTCATCCCATGTCCGCTTTTAGAGCTCAGGGAACCATGTTAGCATGCGGAACAATAATTTTGTCCCCTTTAAATAGCTTGTCACCTCTGCTAAGGGAGGAGGTAATGTAATCGGTGTGGTTTTTCTGTCTGTCTGTTAGCAGGATAATGCAAAAACTACTGGATTGGGCCAAGGATTCTTCTTCCAGCTTTTCCCACGTTCTGGTGGGGTTGCTGCGGCAGACACCTTCTGTTTCCACTTGACTCTGTCATAGACATCATTCGCTGATGCACCAATCTCTTCCAAGTCCTGTTTAACACAATCTGACCATCTCAATTTTGGACGTCCTCTTTTGCGATTTCCTGGTGGTACCATCTCTAATGTCCTTCTACACACATTGGTATCATCTCTCCTCTTGACATGCCCAAACCATCTAAGCCTGCTCTCTCTGCTCTTCACACCAATACCTTCAATGCCCATTCTTTTACGGATGCCATCATTTCTAACATGGTCCTTCAATGTGTGTCCACAAGCCCCTCTACACATCTTCATTTATGCTATTCCTAATCTCCTAACTTGTTTGCTGTTCAGCGGTGTTGTCTCCATGGCATGGAGCATTGCTGGCTGAATGACTGTCTTGTGTGTCTTTCCTTTGACTTGTGGTGGCACTCACTTGTCACACATAACTCCAGACATCTTCCTCTCAATTGTTCCAGCCACACTGGATCCGCCTGGTTACTTCAGCATTGCGACCGCCACCAGTCTGCAGGGTACTTCCCATGTATTTGAAAGTTCTTACTTAAGGAATCGGACTTGATTGGAGTTTCACACTGCCCGACGATGGTCCATTCAGACACATATATTCAGTCTTAGATCTTGACACCCTCATGCCTCTACTTTCTAATGCACACCTCCACTGTTCTAGTTCTTCTTGGAGACTCTTCTTCTCTCTGTTACACAAGACCACATCATCTCTTGGTCCAAGGACGAACCCATTAAATTTTGGTGATGAGCTGAGAGTGCATACCTCCACCAAGGACCTAATTTGTATTTGTGCAGCAGGATTACACAAAAACTGCTGGATGGATTTGGATGAAATTTTTACCAGAGGTGGTCCTTGGTGTAGAGAGGAACCCATAACATTTTGGTGATGATCCAAGAATGCATACCTCTGCCAAGGCTCCTTTCTTCTCACAGCATTTTAGCAAGAATCCTCCAAAACTACTGGCTAGATTTTGATGCAGTTTTCCACCAGAACTGGCTCGTGGCCTACACATGAACCCATTACATTTTGGAGGTGATCCATGAGGGACGGAGGAGCCTTGGCAGAGGTATGCACTCTCTGAATGCTTTCCTAGTGTAATCTGAAACAGATTCATCACTGCTGTAATTATCACATGTATGGATAAGAACTATTTGTTACCAGGTGGTGACTTTTTTTGGCCAGTCATTGTATTTATTCTTTCTGGTTTTGCTGTTACTATCATTTTTTATGTCTTTTGGTCCCTCCAGAGGCTCCATGGCTACATGACTGTAAGGAGGAGGAGGTTTTCACTGTGCAGCAGCTCTGTAACCAGGAGAGGAAATTCATTCTGGACCAGGAGGAACAAGTTGCTGCGCAGGTTAAAGAGGAAGAAGAGGAACTCTTTACCAGTCAGGAGGAAGAGCACTTTGGACTGAAACAAGAGACTGATACCTTCATGACTCCTACTGATGAAGACAATGACAAGAGTGAAACTGTACCAAACAGTGAGCTGCTCCTCTCTCACAGCTCTCCTGACACTGAGAGCCAAGACCAGGGAGCAGGTAAGAATGTAAACCCAGGATTGAATAAACGTAAAGAACCGAAGAAAAAGAAGAGACTTCACAGAAACAGAAGTGACATGAACAATGTAGACAACTTCTCCATGTCAGAGAATCGGTGTGATACTGACACAGGTGAAGAGTCTGTAAAATGTTCTGTGGGTGACAAAGACTGTAAAAATGAGTCCCAGAAGACTAAACATTACACAATTAAGTCACATGTTAGCAGCATGTGTGGGAAAAGATTTGGGAAGAAGAGTAAGTTATCATGTCATGAGAGAATTCACACAGAAGAGAAGCCATTTTCTTTTAAAACATGTGGGCAAAGATTTAATCAGCATAGTAGTTTGAAAACTCACATGAGAATTCACACAGGTGAGAAGCCATTTTATTGTGAAACATGTGGGAAACAATTTAATCAACATAGTAGTTTGAAGACTCACATGAGAAGTCACACGGGTGAGAAGCCATTTTCTTGTGAAAGGTGTGGGCAAGTTTTTAAGCACAGTGGTAGTTTGAAAAGGCACATGAGTATTCACACAGGCAAGAAGCCATTTTCTTGTGAAACCTGTGGGCAAAGATTTAATCAACATGGTAGTTTGAAAACTCACATGAGAATTCACACAGGCGAGAAGCCATTTTCTTGTGAAACGTGTGGGAAACGATTTAATCAGCATAGTAGTTTGAAAACTCACATGACAATTCACACAGGTGAGAAGCCATTTTCTTGTGAAAAGTGTGGGCAACGATTTAAGCACAGTGGTAGTTTGAAAAGGCACATGAGAATTCACACAGGCAAGAAGCCATTTTCTTGTGAAACCTGTGGGCAGAGATTTAATCAACATGGTAGTTTAAAAACTCACATCAGAATTCACACAGGCGAGAAGCCATTTTCTTGTGAAACATGTGGGCAAAGATTTTATCGACATTCAGTTTTGAAAAACCACATGAGAATTCACACGGGCGAGGAGCCGTTTTCTTGTGAAACATGTGGACAAAGATTTAATCAACATGGTAGTTTGAAAACTCACATGAGAATTCACACAGGCGAGAAGCCATTTTCTTGTGGAACATGTGGGCACAGATTTAATCAACATGGTAATTTGAAAACTCACATGAGAATTCACACAGGCGAGAAGCCGTTTTCTTGTGAAACATGTGGGCAAAGATTTAATCGACATTCAGTTTTGAAAAACCACATGAGAATTCACACAGGCGAGGAGCCGTTTTCTTGTGAAACATGTGGGCAAAGATTTAATGAACATAGTATTTTGAAAACACATATGAGAAGCCACACGGGTGAGAGGCCATTTTCTTGTAAAACCTGTGGGCAAAGATTTAATCGACATGAAGTTTTGAAAAACCACATGAGAATTCACACAGGTGAGGAGCCATTTTCTTGTGAAACATGTGGGCAAAAATTTAATCATCGTGGTAGTTTGAAAACTCATATGAGAATTCACACAGGTGAGAAGCCATTCTCTTGTCAAACATGTGGGCAAAAATTTAATCAACGTGGTAGTTTGAAAACTCACATAAGAATTCACACAGGTGAGGAGCCATTTTCTTGTGAAACATGTGGGCAAAAATTTAATCAGCGTGGTAGTTTGAAAACTCACATGAGAATTCACACAGGTGAGAAGCCATTTTCTTGTGAAACATGTGGGCAAAAATTTAATCAACGTGGTAGTTTGAAAACTCACATGAGAATTCACACAGGCGAGAAGCCATTTTCTTGTCATACATGTGGGCAAAGATTTAATCAATGTGGTAGTTTGAAAAGACATATGAAAATTCACACAGGTGAGGAGCCATTTTCTTGTGAAACATTTGGGCAAATGAACATAGTAATTTGAAAAGACACATGAGAATTCACACGGGTAGACCCCTGGCTGGGGCCCATTGCACTTGTAATGAAATGTGATGCAAATAAATAAAACAGTGAGAAGTTGTTTTCTCAGTGATCATGTGGACAAACTTTCAGGCATTGTTTTCAGTTTAAACCCCACCTGAGAATTCACACTGGTGAGAACAGTAGTCTGTTAAAATATGCTGGATATGCTCTACTTGGTTTTCTAGCTTAATTTGCCACATGAAAACTCACAGATTAGCTTTTTTTGTCCAGCAACATCTGAGCAGTATTATTTTTAGTTTTGTCTCTTTTGTGTGAAAGAAATGTTCTTCAAATTGCTGAAGCTGTAATGTAAATATAATAATATATAACCCTACCCCTTTTACTGTTAAAATATTCAGTCAATACTCATGTACATGCAGTACATACTGTACATGCATACATAACCATACTCACATACATTCATTATATAACACAAAATTGACAACTCAACACAGCAATCTATGTTATACACCAGACTACACACCCCTATGAATCTCTATGCCATGTGAAAATAGTAACTTAATTTTTAAACTGTTTTATGTTTGGAAATTGTTTTAAAGTCGTGCTTAATTTGTTCCACAATTTTCCTCCACAAAAACATAAAACTTCTGGGCATCTGAAAATTGAGCATTTTTACATTTAATGTACCCATTAAATTGTAACCCCCCTCTGTATTGCAGAAAATTCCTAAATACCTACGAGCAACAAATTCCTTCTCACTTTATACATTGTTGGTGTTGTTTAAAGTGTACAAGGTCAAATGATTTCTATTTATAGATCAAGAAATACCCCAATTGTAAATACCATTTTAATCTGTGGAATTAATGATTTCTTCTATGAGTTCTGATCATGATGTAGACCAGTTTGCTCTAAATCCATATTGACTGTCAGAGAGTAGTTTGTGTTGCTCTATAAACTTTTCTATTCCATCATTGAAGAGTTTCTAGAATTTTTGACAAATGTGTCAGAACAGAAATCTGTGAAGTTGTAGCAAGAGGAAGAAACACACAGGAGCCGAAGGTGAGTTTTTATCTTTACTCCTCAAAGTGCCACGAGCAACTAACTGTAACCACTCCCGGACTCCAAAACCGGGAAACACAAACCACGCCCCCAAACCCCCAGTCCCAGTGGGTGAGAGGTACACTCTTCAGTCTGCCACAAAGTGTTACTTGTCACCAGATTTATATAATGGAATGATTTTTGCAGTTTTAATTTTATTTGGAAATTGTCCCGTTTGGAATAAGTTTAAGATGTGAGTTAGTGGTTTGGAAATTCCCTCAATTACCTATTTTCCCTGTTTTTTCATTTATGTGTCATCACAATCAGTTGCTGTTTTAACATTCATTAACATTGACCCTGTTTACATGATCACAAGTAAACCGATTACTGGAGTAAACCAATAAAGGTAATAAGCGACTTATATTTACATGCACAGAGTAAACAGTTTATTGGGAAAGTAAATGAGGCGTGTTAATCCGTTTTCTTATAAACGGACAATGGCCTTGAACTGATAAAGGTAATTGGATTACTCTGTTTACATGACAATTTGAATAATCAGGTAACTAAAGAAAGCTGATTATAATCGGTTTACTCATGACCATGTAAACAGGGTAAATGTCTCTGTTTTATTGTTCAGCTGTTTTAATAAAGATTGAACTAAGATTTCTTTCTTTCTTATTATCAATGGATAGTTTTTTATTACAAGTTTGGCCCAACACTTCCAAAATATCTGTTAAACTTACAATCAAATTCCTTTTTATCCCCCCCCCCCCCTTTGGGCAAATCCCGAAGGGGGATTATGTTAGGGGTCAGTCTGTCTGTCTGTCCGTCCGTCTGTCCCACTTTTCTGAAATCAACTCCTCCTACAGTTGTGGCCCGATCATTTTGAAATTTAGTTCCATGGTTTTGATATACAAATGATTTTTGCAGGAATTGTAGCCCCTCACCTATGACCTCCTGTTTCATCTCACTTCATAGACAGTAACTGTCTTGTGAAGTCAGCTCCTCCTACAGTTTTGTTTAGATTGTTTTGAAACTTGGTACCATGGTTTGGGATACTCTTTGATCTACATATTGCAATTTCACTCTCACTGGATGACCTTGAGGTCAGAGGTCAAATTTTTCTAAACACAATAACTGAAAGAAATGATGTAGGCTTTTCAAATTGATATGAGTTGTATCTAATACACATCTTGGATGACTTACACTCTCACCTAACTATAGCTTTGGGGTCAAGGGGTCGAAGTTTAAAGTTAACATTGCAGTTGCACTATGGTAAATGCTACTTTTACTATTACCATTAAACAAGTAAAGCTAGGGCCACCAAGCCCGGTACACAGGTTCACTTTGGAATCCTGACCTGACTATGGGTTTGGGGTCAAAGGTCAAGGTTAACATTCCCTATGCCTTATTACTATACGAGTAAAGCTAGGGCCACTAAACTTGGTACACAGGTTCACCCTGTGACCCTGAAGTGTGTCTGTGGTTTTGGGATTGCAAGGTCAAAGGTCAACATCAAAATATCTCAAAGTATATCTTAACAACAAAGAAAGCTAGGGCCACCAAACCTGGTACACAGGTTCACTCTGAGACCATAACGTCTGACTACAGGTTTGGAGTTAAAAGGTCAAAGGTCAAGGTTGGCACTCCCTATGATCTCTTACTATAGAATAGGTAAATCTCTCTAGACCAGGGCTATTCAATTACAAAATCAGTTGGGCCACAATTTGAAGTTAAGACATGTAACTGGGCCACACATGTTCAGTGATCTATTGAATATGACAAATTTCAAACCAACACAGATCAATATGATGAAAAATATGCACTTTTTATTCATTGCCTTGTTTTTAAATGTGCGCTTGGCACATGACAAAGGCACATCAACAGTGCATAAAGACAATAACAGTGCTGGAGTTGCACAGAACTTGAAGTAGTAGAAATATTTTTCCTCTTGAACAACAATTAAATAGAATGAAAACAAAATTCTGTAAATAACCATTTTGGTCACATCTTGCTAGGGCATATCTCTAAAAAGTGCAAAAAAAAAACCCCTCAGTGTGCACTCTTAGTAGCATTAACTTTTTTCCCTTTTGAAATAAAATATACTATATCCTGGTCACCACTGACCTTGGCACATCACAAAGTGCATTTCGCTGAAATGAACTGTCAAACACTTCTATTGCACAACCCCCCCCAAGAAAAGATTGATAACATTAACAAACATTGCATATCCACTATTGTGGTTTGTTTTGTTTTAACCCCTTGCACTCTGGTCAGTTTCCCTAAAAACGCCTAAAAATAACGTACCCAAAGTAAATCAAAAGCTGTTCTTCAACCCTTTGCAGCATCTTCATGGGGTTGGTCTCATTTAAAAGAAAACACTTTGAATTTTTTGGCAAAACAGTCACAATCTCTCCAAGTGCTCCTGCCACTGAGTAACAGTCATCTAAACATACTGAACTTGAAGAAAATAAGGTTTGCCTGGGTGTTTTTTTTTTTAGATACAAATGCTTGCAAATAACACACAGCTGTCAGATCCGGGTTGGAAAATGCAACAGAAATGTAGAACCAAGTGTTATCCAGCTGAGATCAAAATTTTGTAACAATACCACAAAAAATGAATATATTACACAGCTTTTTTTCTCAGGTTGTTCCCAGGCGTTTTTGAACTGTGCCAAATTGTGCCAAATGGCACAGTTTGGTAAAATGTCTGTAACTTTTGAATGATTCAATATAGAAGCTTGATCTTGGGCTCTAATGAAAGGTGACACTCAGGGCTGTGAGTGTGGGGGGTTGTTTATTCATTCATGAATGAATGAATGAACAAACAAGCCCCCCACACACAAAGAAGCATGCCACGTAGAAAATGTGTGGCTTTTTTTACAAGAAAAAATAACCTACAGTGCAATAAAAATTATACTAAAATATCTGCAATGTAGAGGATAACACCCCCCCCCCCCCGGATACAGAGGAGCGCGGCACACAGTCCAGTCCATGCACCGCGGTCCGTCATGTGGCGATGATGCACAGTTGTAATTTACCGATCGGTCAAAAGTCTTTTTTATTACTATTTTCAGTGATAAAGAATAATTTAGCTTATAACACTTACCTGTCCACAATAGCAGTGTCGCTGGCAAACATCTCTTCCTCATTGTCAGATGAACATGAAGCTGGTCCGCTTGTTACGGACTCGTGGTTCTGGTCACGCGACCCGGTCAAACCATGATTCCATTATTGCGGTTTTGCGCTTCCATGATTGCGGCTTTGGCGAACGATTTTTCAAAACAAATAAGAACAGTAGTAATAAAAAAAGACTGGCAAAAGCTACCGTTACACACAGCGGCTTAGACAAAACAGATTTTATGCACGGGACGCACGCTTTCAATCGTCGAACTTCTCTGCTTCAATTGGCTCGCTGTATTCGCAGCCGTTGGTAGGCGGATCCTTCTTGCTAGGTTTTCAGTCATTGGTTCTTCAAGGTTTCAGAAACCCAATTCAAGGCTCTTATTAGTCAAATGAGAGGTCAATCAAATCTAAACCAATCAAAGCACTCCTTTGGCTGTCTGTTCGCGGCTGTGTCTGTAGTGGAAGAACGTAAATGCAGATTTTTTTTTTTATGTGCGCTCTGAGACACACAGTGCGCACTAGGACGCACGAGGACGCAGAGACATGACCGCCCACGGTATCCCAGAGTGCAAGAGGTTAAATCACCACGTGTGAGTAGGAACCTCTTTTTACAACTACACATTCCATTTAACACACATATCAGTCCAGGCACGGTTAAACCGGCGATTTTCATCACCAATTTTACACTTCAGAGTTGACAGTGCCACGTTTTAAGGTGCCTTCACACCAAATGCGAACGGGCAAATTTTTCACATGGCACGATTACATGATAACTCAATGTAAACATGCAAGTAACTGTTGTCAGTTACTTGCCAGTTGTCACTGGACTGCTCTGAATGCCTTTTTTTCAGTGTTTGTGCACTGTGCTCTGGAAAAAAAAAAGTCTGTGCCCTGTATTGCAACAGTAGCTTGTAGCAGATATTTAATAAAATGTTGTAATAAGGTACAGGAATTGTTTATTTTATTTAATAGTGGGTGTGCAAGGGGACAGTGTTAAACCATCACTCCTGCACTCGCTAAATAAAATAAATAAACACTTGTAAAAAAGGGGCACCAGTCCTAAAGGACACTTATATTAAACTTGGTTTTAATTAATTTTGTACCTTCAATTACTTAATGGATCAGTCTCAAAATTTAAGGGAGTTCTTTTTCTGCCGTGATCTAAGAAACATATATATGCGAAAGGAAAATGCTTCAACTTCTCTCATTCACCCTTTTATTAAACTCATTCAGGTTACATGATATGGCATTCAAATGATGGATAAACAGATTCAGTGATAACAGGTGTCTGATATCACATCAACTGTTAGTAGATTCCTGAACATAAAATCTAGCGTTAAAACTTTGTAGAACCAAGGAGAAACCAGACTTATGTTTCAACGGTAAATGAAGGCTGAAATGTCTAACAAAAACAGAACGCAATTTTATGGGGAAAATTCATAAGGTGATTATCTAAAAATGAACTTCTGAATTAATCTACAAAAATGAAGGGAAGTTACTAAAAAACGACTAAGAGTCTTTCTTCAGTTTATAGCTTTATTCTATGGCTGAGAGACTAATTGTACCATGAAATACTGGTTATGTTCAATTGTAATTTGAATGTTAGGACATCACATTTAACCCAGCAGATAGGAAAATGGGAGTCTCACTTACGAACAGCTGTAGGTCCACGTGTTCAGCGGGTTGGTGCCGGCTGGGGTTTGACCATTGGGACCCAGAGATGGAGCGACCGCTGCAAGGCTCCTTGATGTTCACAGCCAACCATAAGAAGTGCAGACTCAGCTGGGGGCTCGTACAGGACAGTGGCAACAGTGGAGAGTTGTCTCAGAGCGGCGTGAAAGGTCCTTGGCAACGAGTCCGGATTTGTGAGGTCTCTGGCCGTGGGATAGACCAAAAAAACTGAAGGAGAAACTTCTCAGTCAGGTGGGTATGAGGCCGGAAAGAAAGTCCAAAAACACAATCTCTGTCCACTTTAAATTAGGAAAATTAAAGGTCCACTTTAACAGCGTGAAAAATCAGAAAATCTAAGAAAAACATTTACTAGGATAAGAATGGCTTCTGAGGTGAAGGAAAAAAAATATTCTGAGAGTTTAACTCTCTTTAAGAAGACGAGCTCGTAAGAAAAAGATGGTTTCTCCTCAGTAACCAGAAAAATGAGAAAACTAATGCAGGATTTGACAAACTTCACACAGAACAATTTAAATAACAGAAGACTGCAAGGAACTTTGTAGAAGTGAAACAAAAACTTTTTCTCTGAGATCTAGATCACTATTCTGCTTCTTTAATCTTAATCTTAAACTTCTTCTCTTTTCTTCTCTATTCTCCTTTATTCTTTTCTTTATTCTTTATTATTCTTCTCTTCTTAACCTTTCTGTTCTCTTATTTCTTTCTCTAACATGCAGGGTGGCTCCTCACTCTTTTAACTGAGCGCGCCGTTGAGTCATAAAACGGGTTGGTCGCAAGACAGACCAATCAACTTTCATAAAAGCTGATTGAATCACACTTCATAAAAGTGTGTGATTTACACTGTAGATAGGTAAAGCACAATCTCGTTCTGCTGTACATGATTGGTTGTACGGTCGAATGACAATAAGGGTGATTTAATTTAATTAAAGAGGAGTTTGAACGGGCCTTTGTCCAGTGTGAAAACATTTCTTTGTTTGGGAGCAGCCAATCAAATGAAAAGGGCATTATCCCATGAAAGGGAGAGAAAGCCGGGGGGCCAGGAATGATAGCGGACAAGAATTAATACCCATTCAGTTCTTATAACATTAGGTGCTCACTGTAAGATCTAACTAAATTAAGTGACTTGGCTAATATTCAGTGATCATGCATTTATACCATTACTACTAATACTAACATTCGTTTTTGACTAACACTCATGAACATAACATTTCTTATACATGTTTATAATACATGCACTCATATTTAGATCAAGGATTAATGAATTACTGCAAACCCTGGTCGGTGATCAAAAGGATGATTTTCAGTGTCCTTAGGATCCGGGGGAGATGATAAGCTGAAAGAAACTTAATGCTTAGTAAGAATCGACAGTCAGACTATACATAATGAAACACATTCCGTAGGTATCCACTAGGAGGTACTGTTGAGCTGTAGATCATTTCTTCAGGTCTGTGATAACTGGAAAGGGGTCTGGTATCTGTCAAAAGCCATATACCTGTCTGGTTAAGAAGTTTATGACCTTTTAAGAGCATTAGTTTCCTGTAGGGTGGATGCTATCCCCATGAACTGTCCATGTTGGGGATCTGGACTCTGAGTTTTTATGGTCCCTTTAAGCCTTTAAAAGCAAATTCTGATCCTTACCATCTCTGCAAGAGGCAACTGTTTACATTGGGGTCCTGGGAAAAACATTCTTGGTCAGGCCTTGAGTGAGGGTTGCTTTAATATGAAGACAAGTGAGATTCCTGTAGAATGAAGAAAGAAAGGTGAAATTCCTGTAGAATGGAGGAAAGTGATCTTCTGGATTGGTTTGAGGAGACGATGCTACAAGCTTGTCACTCACAGCTCAGCACTTGGGCTTTTCCTATGGTCAGACTTTCTACTTATTTTTTAATAGCAGTCTCTAAATAACAATGGACAGGAAAAGTATTCTTGCATTGGTAGCAGCTCTGGATGCAAAATATGATTTCATGGAAAACTGGAGTCCGAGTACAGACAGTACCAGCGTCCTATGTCCCACCCTTCCTTATTCTGATTGGCAAGATCCAGTCAGAATTAGAAAGATCTGACATTGACAAGCTCAGCTGTAGTCTGAAAAGTTGAAATTTTTTCAACTCTGAGCGCCGCGACAAAAAGCGGCCACCGCTAAGAGCATTTCAGCGCCGAGGGTGCTCAGCACAGTCATCACTGGACTACATAGAGAATGAATAGAAAATAGTCGCCCACAGCTGAAAAAATGCGTTTGGTGGACATGCAGCCTTAGCCAGTCATAGCCCACACTTCAAAACAAATGCACTGCATTGTGGGTTAACGATTGCTACGCTACGCGGAGTGTTGCATTTACGCTCTGTAGTCATTAATGGCTTTCTGCAATTCTGTGAAACATGTTGGCCTTTGCTTCTCTGGCTGGACCACAGACTGGAGCTGGGCCACTCGGAGTTTGGTTCTGGGCTGCGTGTGGTCCGCGGGCCGCTAATTCAAAAGGCCTGTTCTAGGGTCACCATACTTGCTACACAGTTTCATCTGGGGATCCTGCCCTACAACTATGGGTTGTATACTTTGTTTTGTATTCGTGGATGATGGGCTTATCATAATTTGATTCTGCCACAGTAATTATAATGAAAAGTTGAAAACTGCTCTCTGTCAGTAAGTATTGGGATCATCAAAGAAAATGGAGGTGGGGAATATTGCACTCGCATCAGAGTGCTCTTGTTTAAATATTGTTCTCATTTTCAATAAAATGCTGGTAACCTGTCTGACAAGTTTTGATGATGCTTTTTATACACTGGTGTGAAAAAGTGTTTACCCCCTTCCTGATTTCTCATTTTTTGTATGTTTGTCACACTTAAATGTTTCAGATCATCAAACAAATTTAAATATTAGACAGTAGAGACTGGGTTAATCATCTCACACAGGATGCAGAGGGTAAACAGAGGAGAACAATAGCTAGGGAGATCATGGGGAGACAGCAGGAAGAAGGAGCCGGGGGGGTTAAAGGTTGGGTGTATCGTGATGTTAAATGTCATGCAAGGTGATGTGAAATGCCATGCAAATGTGAGATGAGCGGTTGGAATTAAAGGAGAAACCATGCTTGCTGGTGACATGCTTTTTCTGTGTATGACTGATGAGAGAGTGTAATAAAAGTCGTCTGTTCGTAAACCTGCCTCCTTATTCACACTCTCCACAAGACAAAGATAACACAAATCAACACTAAATGCAGTTTTTAATTGAAGGTGTTTATTATTAAGGGTAAAACAAATCTAAACCGACATGGCCCTGTGTGAAAAAGTGATTGCCCCCCCGTTAATACATAAATTAACTGTGGTTCATCACATCTTGGGAAAGCTGAGTTCAATTTTCTGGCCATTTCTAAAGCTTTGGGACTCCAGCAAACCACAGTGAGAGCCATTATCCACAAATGGCGAAAACAAGAAACAGTTGTGAACCTTCCCAGGAGTGGCCAGCTGACCAAAACTACCCCAAGAGCGCAGCGATGACTCATCCAAGAGGCCACAATAGACCCCACAACAACATTCAAAGAACTGCAGGCGTCACTTGCCTCAGTTAAGGTCAGTGTTCATGACTCCACCATAAGAAAGAGACTGGACAAAAATGGTCTGCTTGGCAGAGTTCCAAGACGAAAACCACTGCTGAGCAAAACGAATATAAAGGCTCATCTCAGTTTTGCCAGAAAACGTCTTGATGATTCCCAAGACTTTTGCGAAAATATTCTGTGGACTGACGAGACAAAAGCTGAAATTTTTGGAAGGCGTGTGTCCCATTACATCCGGCGTAAAAGTAACACAGCATTTCAGAAAAGGAACATCATACCAACAGAAAAATATGGTGGTGGTAGTGTAATGGTCTGGGGCTGTTTTCTTCTTTTAGATTTGATTGGCGGTTGGCAACCAGCTTACAGGTGCATTACCACCACCTACAATAACACAGGGTTACAAAATTTTTTTTTGTAAGTTGTCTGTGTTTTTTCAACTAATTTAAGACAATTTTGCACCGCTGAATCCCAAAATGACATCCATTTCTCTCGATCAGGTGCTAAGTAAAAACCTGTACTTACTTAGTACTTAGTACTGTGCATGTACTTACCTTTATATAAAGGTACAATATGTACATGCAAATTTAATGTTACATCATCATTGTTCAAAATTCAAAGAATTTCAAGACATAAAAAAGAATTTTGCATCATATAAAGCGAAAGTACCCATACATGTAAACAAAAACGTATAAAACAACATGTGGCCATAATTCAAAAAGTTGACCTGATTGAGCAAAACCAATGTGATTTTTGGATTCAGCACATTAAAACTGTCCTAAATCAGCTAAAAAAAACAGACAATAAATATGGTGTTGTCCAGTGTAATCAGACATCACTCTACACTTGTTCGACTTCACACTCTTCTTGTATCCTGGGACTGTTTTGCTGCTTCAGGACCTGGAAGACTTGCTGTGGTAAACAGAACCATGAATTCTGCTGTCTACCAAAAAATCCTCAAGGGGAATGTCTGGCCATCTGTTCGTGACCTCAAGCTGAAGCGTACTTGGGTTCTTCAGCAGGACAATGATCCAAAACACACCAACAAGTCCACCTCTGAATGGCTTAAGAAAAACAAAATGAAGACTTTGGAGTGGCCTCGTCAAAGTCCTGGCCTGGATCCGATTGGGATGCTGTGGCATGACCTTAAAAAGGCGGTTCATGCTCGAAAACCCTCCAATGTGGCTGAATTACAACAATTCTGCAAAGATGAGTGGGCCAAAATTCCTCCACAGTGCTGTAAAAGATTCATTGCCAGTTATCGCAAACACTTGATTGCAATTGTTGCTGCTAAGGGTGGCCCAACCAGTTATTCCTTTTCGGGGGCAATCACTTTTTCACACAGGGCCATGTAGGTTTAGATTTTTTTTTTCCCCCTTAATCATAAATACCTTCATTCAAAAACTGCATTTTGTATTTACTTGTGTTGTCTTTGTCTAATATTTAAATGTGTTTGATGAGCTGAAACACTTAAGTGTGACAAACATACAAAAAAATGAGAAATCAGGAAGGGGGCAAACACTTTTTCACACCACTGTATACTGCATGTACCTTTCATATCATTTTCACAGTTTTCTAATATTTTACTGCAATATTCCTTCTTACAAATATCCATAATATCAGCTAATTTATTTTAATGTTTCTTTTTTTTGATGCTTCTTTAGTTCTATATTGTATAAATTTTCTCTATGTATTTTTTTTTCTTTCCACAATATTTTTATTGAACCTTTTTTACAAACATAACACAAACAATCAAACACTAACACTAAAGTAATAAAAAAAAATGTACTAAAACACACCAACAACCACTAACAGGAACAGGTCTTCAACAATGCTCCTCTGTTTAGTCTAGGCAATCCATTACATAAGTATACATATTATACATTCACCAGTTTGGAATTTATAAGGTCCACACACATCATTCACCTTCTTCTTCAAAAGTTATGTTTAAATTCTTTACATAATCAATAAAAGGTCTCCATATATTCTCAAACACAGTTTCCTTTGATTTCAGTATGTATGTTATTCTTTCTAGTGGAAGGTTTGTTAACATCTGTCTTAACCACTGAGTCACATCTGGTCTATGAGTCTTTTTCCACAATAGTGCAATACATTTTTTGGCGTTAAGCAAACTGAGGTCTATGAATGCTCTTTCACTTTTATTAAAGTTGTGCTTTTCTGGATGCAGACCCAACAAAAACAATTTACGATTCAATATGATTTGTTTTGAAATTATTTTTTTCAATTGTTCCCCTCACCTCTTCCCAAAACATTCTAATTTTTCTACATTCCCATAAACAATGAAATAAGGTTCCTTTACTTTCCATACATTTTGTGCATGTATCTGGTATGTTTTTGTTATATCTATTTAATTCCACCGGTGTAACATACATCCGCATTAACCATTTAAAATGTATCAATTTTAGACGTACATTTATTGATTTGGTTTGAGCTTCTGTACAAGCCAATTCCCATTGTTTCTCTGAAATTTCAGTTTGCAGGTCTTCTTTCCAATAATTCAGTCTTTTCTGTGAGTTTTCACTTGAAGATAGTGTCAATGAGTTATAAAACTCTGAAATAATACCCTTTCTCTTACTATCTTTTGTCAAGATTTTTTCCAAGGATGAATAAATAGGTCGAGTGAGAGCATTGTTTTGATTTGATCGAATAAAGTTCCTAATCTGAAGATATTTAAAAAAAATGTGTTCTATTAAGATTAAATTTGATCCTCAGCTCTTCAAAAGACATTATGTTATCTGAACATGACAGATATAAATCTTGAATTTTTTGAATCCCTTTTAAATTCCATACTTTAAATACAGCATCCGCTCTCCCTGGTTTAAAATATTGATTACCCCATATTGGACTAAATTGTGACAGTAAGTGTGGTTCTTTTAAATATTTTTTAGTTTCACACCATATTTTGATCATATGCTTTACAAATGGATTTTTAACTTGTTTCTGTAATTTTTTTGCCGAGTCTGAGTATATGAATATGGGAAGAGGTAAAGGTAAATTGTATGATTCCATTTCAGTCCAGTGAGGGAGATCATTTGATGAAAAATAATATGTCATAGACCTCAGTTGTGCTGACCAGTAATACAACATAAAGTTTGGACATTTCAGACCTCCACGATCAAATGGTAAATATAGTAAGGACAGATGTAATCTAGCCTTCCTATTGTTCCATATAAACTCCACTAACTTTTTTTTAATTCTTGAGAATAGATTTGAAGGTGGTGGTAAAGGAATGTATTGAAATAAATAAAGTATTTTGGGTAAGATATTACTTTTAAGTATATTAATTCTCCCAATCATCAACATTGGTAGTGACATCCATCTCTGAATTAACTCATTAATGTCTGTCATTAAAGCTTCGTAGTTGGCACTGGCGACTGATTCCAGCTTGGGCACAATTTGAATTCCTAAATATTTAAACTGATTTACAACATTGAATTGATTTACCTCAGAAGCTGGGTGCTTTCTCTGGGACTCATTTAGCATTAATATTGAAGATTTAGTTTTATTTATTTTATATCCTGATATTTCCCCAAAATTCTTTATTAAATTCAACAAGGTCGGAATTGATTTTTTAAGATTCGACATAAACAAAATTATGTCATCGGCAAACAGGGAGATTTTATGTTCTGTTGGTCCAACCTTAATTCCATATATTTGCGGATGTAAACGTACTGCCATCGCTAAAGGTTCAATTGCCATAGTAAACAGTAAAGGTGAAAGTGGACAGCCTTGTAGACATCCTCTATTGATTTTTATTGATTTTGAGATATTACTGTTTGTTAGGATTTCTGCTGTAGCATTATTATATATTATCTGAACCCATTTTATGAAATTATTTACAAGTCCAAACCTTTGTAAGACCTCAATAAGAAAGAGCCATTCAACCCTATCAAAGGCCTTTTCAGCGTCCAATGATAGGAGAGCTGTATCTGGTGCTTCTTTATTAGAGTAAATAATATTGAATAATCTTCTTACATTATGGAAGCCTTGTCTTCCCTTTATAAAGCCATTCTGATCTCGGTTAATAATATTTGGTAATATTTCTTGTATTCGTCTGGCTAAAATTTTACAGATTATCTTAAGGTCGGCATTTAATAGGCTTATTGGTCTCATATTTTCACATTTATTAGAGGGTTTACCTGGTTTTGGCAACAGTATAATTAAGGCATTATTCATGTATGATGGTAAATTACTATTTTGAAATGCTTCTAAAACCATTTCCAAAAAAGGTTTTATTAATTTATTCTTAAATTTTTTATAGAGGTCAACTGGAAGACCATCTGGTCCTGCACTTTTTCCTGATTTCATATTATCAATGGCTAGCCCAACTTCTTCTTGACTAATTTTAGACTCCAGTATCTCCCTGTTTTCATTTGGAATACACGGTATAGATAGTCCGTCCAAAAACCCATTTAGTTTTGTTAAGTCAGTTTCATTTTTTGTATCATATAATTTTTCATAGTAATCTCTAAAGGCTCTATTAATTTCTAAAGGATCTACAACTATCTGTCCGTTACTTATAATATTGGTAATTGGTGTTTTAGATTCTAATTGTTTAATCTGCCATGCCAATAATTTTCCTGATTTTTCACCTTGTTCATAAAAAGATTGCTTCAATCTTAGAAGACTCGAGGCAGCTCTATTCTCTGATTTTTTGTCATATTCAGCTCTCAGAATTATTAATTCGTTCTCTAACTTTGGGTCACTTCCTGCATACACTTTTTCTTGAAGAATTTTTAATTTGTGTTCCAATTGGACTCTCTCCTCTCGAGTCTTCTTAGATTTTGAACCTGTATAACTAATAATATGTCCCCTAATAAAAGCTTTGAAAGCCTCCCACTTTATACATGCTGATGTTTGTGTAGTATTAATATCGAAGAACTCATCTGTCTGTTTTTCTATGTACTTAACAAATTCCTCATCCTGAAGCCATTTATGCTGAAATTGCCACCTACCTGGCTCCTTTGTCAATTTCTTATCTACATATATGAGACAACAGGGTGCATGATCAGAGATCACAATATTATCATAAAAGCAGTTTTGAATCTTGGACCTTAATTCTGTGGAGATCAAAAAATAGTCAATACGTGAGAATGACTTGTAGGTATTAGAATAACAAGAGTAGGCTTTAACTTGTGGTTTCATTTCTCTCCATATATCCAGCAATCTCAATTCTTTCATAGAATGCTTAATGATCATCCTGCATCCATTGTGTGTACAGTCCAGTCCTGTTGATCTGTCTATACCGGGATTCAATGTACAATTAAAATCCTCTGCTATTATATGTTGCCCTGTAAGTGATGATAAGATAAGAAATAAATTAGCAAAGAACTTTTGATCATCTATGTTGGGACCATATAAGTTCACCAGATTTATGTTTTCTAATAGCAAAGATCCTTGAATAATTAGATATCTTCCAAATTTGTCTCCAATTACATTTTTCACTTGAAATGGGACTGATTTATGTATGAGAGTCATAACTCCCCTGGCTCGGGATGAAAATGATGAGGTGAACACACTTCCTTGCCATCTTCTCCTAATTCTTTTTACATCCTCCTCTATTAGATGGGTTTCTTGTAAAAACACAATTTTTGAACCTATGTCTTTTATTTTATTCATAACTTGTTTAAGTTTTTTTAAATTTTGTAGACCTCTGCAATTCCATGAAGTTAAATTAAGATTAACGCTTTGGTCTATGATCAATAGGGGGTTTAGGATTACCTCGCAATATAAACATGCTCATACAGAGAAGCAAAAACATAAGTGGTTGAACATTCATCCTACAAACTACACACAAACAAATTCCCCCTTCCCACCTTCGTGGTAAACTCCCCAAAATCAAAAAAAAATTCTGTCTCCCACTATAGCCATCGACCGCTCCACACCCACGAGGATCAGCCAAAGCCACTCCTTCTTCATCCTCCCAATCACCCTAACTCTACTGCTTTTAATGACGTAACATTAACTCGCTTCTGTAATTTTCCAATTTAACTCCAAAATTTTATAGCAATTTTGTACATCATAGTTTTTTGTTTTTTGTTTTTTTTAATATGTAATACAATCTATATTTTGTAAACTTGCTATATGCTTCAAATCAGTTAGATGCCTATGTAAATGCTTAAATATTCTACCCTATATTCTGTTCATGCTTAGCTCCCACCAGTCTCTTCCTGGATCTTCTTGATGAGCTCCTGCGCCTCCTCAGGGGTCTTGAAGATGTGTGTTCTGCCCTTATATGTGACCAAAAGTCTTGCAGGGTGAATCACTCCATGACGAATCCCAAGGTTGCGCAGTTCTTTACGGATGGGGTCAAACTGCTTCCTTAATTGTTGGATTCCTGAGGCCAAATCTGGGTAGAACTGCACCTGTTGATCCTGGTATTTAATTTCTCCTTTGGCTCGCGCTGCGTTGGAGATCGTCATCCTGTCTCTGTAGCTGAGGAACTTCATAATCAGCATCCTCGGTGCTGCCTTGTTATCTCTCGGTGGGCCAATTCGGTGGGCGCTTTCCAAGACGACTGATGAATGTAGCTCCGCATTGTTCAGCGCCTCCGGGATCCACCCCTCCAAAAAGGAGCATGGGTCACAACCTTTGGCTCCCTCCGGTAGACCCACCAGCCTCAGGTTGTTCCGTCTCGACCGGGACTCCATGTCCAGGACATTATCTTCCAGACATTTATTTTTTTTTTTCAAAGTGCGCACCTTTAATTGAAGTCCGCCGACGTCATCCTCCGCACTGGAAACACGAAGCTCCACCTGCGTCACTCGCTGCACGCAGTCACCCAATTCCTTTCTCATTGCATCCAACGCTGCCATAATCCCATCAAGTTTAGCGGAAAAGTCTGCTCTCATTGAGCTAATGGCAGCCAGCACTGCACCTGTGCCGCCGTCATCAGCAGTCACCGCACCACCGCTAGTTTCATCCGCCATATCCGCAGCTTTTCCTGCTGCGCCATAGATGTGAAAGTCCGTTAATTTGGACTGCTTCGGCGGTTCAATTTTTCCCCCACCTGATTTCCCAGCCTTAGGCTTCACCGGCATATCCTCGCCCAAACGCTGGGAAAAGTTCTGTTCCAAATGAGAGAGTTATTTGCCGAATTTTTATCTCTAGGAGCAGAGCAGAGTGATATGTGTCCTTCCTACGTAGCCGCCATAACCGGAAGTCACTTCTCTATGTATTTTTACTTTTTAGAGACATTTTGTAATCCCTTAGACAGCCACAATTATGTTGTTTATGATTCTACTATATTATTTGATTGGACAATTTTTTCATACAAGAATGTAAATATCTTTAAGAACTCTGCTTTATTAATGTCATTTTTGATTATATATTGATTCCCAGTCATATTTTATCAAATCCTTGTTAATGTATCCATTGCCCTTTCTTGTTTTGATCTGTTTATACTAGGGATGCAAGTTATCAATTAATTCCTTAATTGTTAATTGATTCACCTTATTGATTGATTAACGATTAATTGATGACCAGCGTTTTTCCTGAGAATTTGAATTTCCCTTGGTACATTATGGTCTAACAAAAAGCCAATTATTGTTTGATATACTGAATTAAAAAAATGCAAGTCATATTCCTCAATGATTTGATTTATTTATGTAATGTAATCTGTTGCATGTTAAACATTAACAACAAAATAAACTCAGAAAAATAAATATTAGATTACTATAACAAAGATGTGTGTACTGGCTGATATTAAACTTCAGCAACATAAATTGTGAATAAAAAATTTGGACTTAGTCCACATAATATTAAAAACTACATAAAATCGGATATGCTCTCTATGAGAAGAACTGCTGATTTTACCTGCCACTCATTACACAATATAACAAAAATAATTTTTTTGTAAGTTTTCTGTGTTTTTTTCAACTGATTTAACCCCTTGCACTCTGGTCAATTTCCCTAAAAACGCCAAAAAATAATGTGCCCAAAGTAAATCAAAAGCTGTTCTTCAACCCTTTGCAGCATCTTCATGGGGTTGGTCTCATTTAAAAGAAAACACTTTGAATTTTTTGGCAAAACAGTCATAATCTCTCAAAGTGCTCCGGCCACTGAGTAACAGTCATCTAAACATACTGAACTTGAAGAAAATAAATTTCGCCTGGGTGTTTTTTGGATACAAATGCTTGCAAATAACACACAGCTTCAGATCCGGGCTGGAAAATGCAACAGAAATGTAGAACCAAGTGTTATCTAGCTGAGGTCAAAATTTTGTAACAATACAGCTTAGCCCCTGTCTTCCCCATCAGAGAATCGTTGTCTGCTCCCTCCAAAGTAAATAAAAATATAATATATAAGCATCCCAAAGTGATAAAGCAAAATATTGGTAAAACTCAAATTAAACATAAAGCCTCTAAATTGAATGATTTGGCCTCTGTTCCTCCTCATAATTTAAAAATTAAATGTGGTTTATTAAATATTAGGTCTCTAACTCCCAAGTCTCTGTTAGTCCATGATCTGTTAATTGATCATCAGATTGATTTAATTTCCCTTACAGAGACTTGGTTAGGGCAAGAGGATTATGTTGGTTTAAATGAATCAACTCCCTCTGGTTATTTAAACTGTCAAAATCCCAGAAGTTCTGGTCGTGGAGGAGGAGTAGCATCAATTTACCATTCCAAATTACTAGTTAATGTAAAGCAAAAAACATGTTATAATTCCTTTGAGGGCCTGGTCCTCAGTGTTGGGCACTTTAGCAACTTCAGGTTAAACCCAATTTTATTTGCCATAGTTTATCGTCCCCCATCAACCTATTCAGAATTTTTATCCGAATTTGCTGATTTCTTAGCTGATTTAGTGCTGAAATCTGATAGAATAATTATAGTAGGGGACTTTAATATACATGTGGATGTAGATAGTGACTGCCTTAATGTGGCTTTTAATTCAATATTAGACTCGATTGGGTTTTCTCAGAAAGTAGGAAATTCTACTCATTACCTCCACCATACATTGGACCTTGTTCTGACATATGGCATAGAAATAGAAAATCTTGTAGTGTCTCCTCATAACCCTGTACTGTCAGACCATTGTCTGTTAACCTTTGATTTTACTATTTCTGACTATTTGGCTCCTAAAGAAAAATATTATCACAGTAGATGCCTCTCAGATGATGCTGTTTCCAAATTTATGCAGATTGTTTCCTCTATGCCATGTGTCAACACAACGGAAATAAGCTATAGACAGCTTGCTCCTTCTGTAATTGATAACATGGTGGATAGTGTTTCAGCTTCTCTGCATCAGGCTCTAGACTTGGTGGCCCCCTTAAAAAAGAAAAAGTCTAATCAGAGATTTTTAACTCCTTGGTTCAACACAGAAACTCGTAGCTTAAAACAGAAGACTCGTCAATTAGAAAGAAAATGGCGCTCTACTAATTTAGATGAAATCTATTTAGCTTGGAGAAATCATCTTTTAATTTATAAAAAATCTCTTAGAAAAGCTAGAACGAGTTATTACTCTGCATTAATAGAAGAGAACAAGAATAATCCCAGGTTTCTTTTCAGTACTGTAGCCAGGTTGACAAAGAGTCAGGACTCTGTCAATCCTAGCATTCCTTTAGAGCTTACTAGTCAGGACTTTATGAACTTTTTCAATAATAAAATTTCATCCATCAGAGATAAAATCAATCAGATTCTTCCCACAGTTAACTTAAATACTGTAACTACTACAACTCCTTCTATTGATGTCTGTCTTGATGAGTTTACTCCAATCGACCTTTGTGAGTTAGACAAAATAGTTTCCTCATTCAAACCTTCAACTTGTCTTTTAGACCCTATTCCTACCAGGTTATTTAAAGAAGTCTTCCCACTTATTGGTAGCTTTATTCTTCATATAATCAATTCTTCATTAACTTTAGGCCATGTACCGCAGGCTTTTAAAACGGCTGTAATTAAACCCTTACTCAAAAAGCCAACGTTAGATCCAGGAGCTTTAGCTAACTATAGACCAATCTCTAATCTCCCTTTCATTTCAAAAATCTTAGAAAGAGTTGTTGCTACGCAATTATTTGACCACCTGCAGGGAAATGGTTTACTTGAAGAGTTTCAATCTGGGTTTAGAATCCATCATAGTACTGAAACAGCCTTAGCGAAGGTCACTAACGACCTCCTCATCGCATCTGATAATGGACTAGTTTCTGTACTTGTCCTTTTAGATCTTAGTGCAGCTTTTGATACTATTGATCATAATATTCTACTTGATAGATTAGAACACTATGTTGGACTTAATGGAACTTCGTTGCAGTGGTTTAGATCTTATTTATCTGATAGGTTCCAGTTTGTTCATGTAAATGATGAGTTTTCTTTCAGCTCAAAGCTTAGTCATGGAGTTCCACAGGGATCTGTGCTAGGCCCTACTCTTTTTAGTTTATATATGCTTCCGTTAGGCAACATTATTAGAAAGCACTGTATACATTTTCATTGTTATGCAGATGACACACAATTATACCTGTCAATGAAGCCAGATGATACTAATCAATTAGCCAAGTTAGAAGCCTGTCTTAAGGAAATCAAAGCTTGGATGACTTGTAATTTCCTGCTATAAATTCAGATAAGACTGAAGTCATTCTTGTTGGTCCAAAAAACCTTAGAAATTCCTTTCCAAATCAAACTTTCAGTTTGGATGCAGTTACTCTTTCTCTTAATAGCTCTGTGAGGAACCTTGGAGTTATTTTTGATCAGGATTTGTCCTTCAATTCACATATTAAATTTGTTTCTAAGACTGCCTTCTATCATTTGCGTAATATTGCCAAGATTAGGAGCATCTTGTCTCAGAGTGATGCTGAGAAGCTGATCCACGCTTTTGTTAGCTCAAGATTAGATTATTGTAATTCTTTATTATCAGGCTGTCCTAAAACATCTTTAAAAAGTCTTCAGCTGATCCAAAATGCTGCAGCAAGAGTTTTAACAGGTACTAGAAAGAGAGATCATATCTCTCCGGTTCTGGCCTCCCTTTATTGGCTTCCCATAGAGTTTAGAATTAAGTTTAAAATCCTTCTTCTTACTTACAAAGCTCTAAACAATCAGGCTCCTTTTTATTTAAAAGATCTGATACTACCGTATCATCCTAACAGAGCATTACGCTCCCAAAATGCAGGATTACTTGTAATACCTAGAATCTCCAAAAGTACAATGGGAGGCAGAGCCTTCAGTTATCAAGCTCCTCTCCTGTGGAATCAGCTGCCAATCTGGATTCGGGAGTCAGACTCGATCTCTGTTTTTAAGAATAGGGCTAAAACCTACCTTTTTGATATAGCCTACAATTAGGGAGGGATCATGTGTTTCTGAACCCTCCCTTAGTTATGCTGCTAATAGGTTTAGTCAGCCGGGGGACCTCCAGTAATGCACTGGGCCTCACCCCTTTCCTCACTCTCTATGAAATATTTTTTTTTTTTGCTGGTCATTAACATTTGTTTGTTCTCTCCCATAGATTGAGTCCCCATCGTGCTGTTTGCTCTCTACATGTCTGTTCTTTTCTTCTTCTCTATCCCCTCACCCCCCAGCCAGTCGCAGCAGATGACTGCCCCTCCCTGAGCCTGGTTCTGCTGGAGGTTTCTTCCTGTTAAAAGGGAGTTTTTCCTCTCCACCGTCGCCAAGTGCTTGCTCACAGGGGATCGCCTGATTGCTGGGGTCTTTCTGCAACTGTGGGGGTCCCCCCTACAGTTGCTAGTGCTATGAGATGACTGTTGTTGTGAAATGGCGCTATATAAATAAAGTTGAATTGAATTGAATACCACAAAAAATGACTATATTGCACAGCTTTGTTCTCAGGTTGTTCCCAGGCATTTTTGAACTGTGCCAAATTGTGCCAAATGGCACAGTTTGGTAAAACGTCTGTAACTTTTGAATGATTCAATATAGAAGCTTCATCTTGGGCTCTAATGAAAGGTGACACTCAGGGCTGTGTGTGTGTGTGTGTGTGGGGTTGTCCCTCACCCCCCGCTACAGAGGACGGACATCGCCCGGTGCACGGGTTAATGCACCGTGGTCCATCATGTGGTGATGACGCATAGTTGTAATTTACCGATCGGTCAAAAGTCATTTTGATTACAATTTTCAGGGATAAAGAATAATTTAGCTTATAACACTTACCTGTTCACAACAGCAGCGTAGCTGGCGAACTTCTCTTCCTCATTGTCAGACGAACATGAAGCTGGTCCGCTTATTATGGACTTGTGGTTCTGGTCTCGCGACCCGGTCAAAACATAATTCCATTATTGCGGTTTTGCGCTTCCATGATTGCGGTTTTGGCGAACGATTTTTCAAAACAAGTAACAGTAGTAATAAAAAAAGACTGGCGAACGCGTGTGTGTCACCCAGCCTTCGTCGTCGGCCTCCGTCGGTCTATGATGACCATGGAAGAGAATCCTAAACGTCTTCTCTGCTGGGACAGCACCGCCTGTTGCTTAACAGGCCGATGCGCGAATGGCAGTCCCTGTCACACAGGTTGCACTTGTGGGTGGTCTCCATGCTGCTGGGTCTGTGGCGGTTCTTCCTGCGGGTCCTTTTTTCATCTGCTGCAGCAGTCAGTCTCTCTTCACCCAGCCTTACACAAAACAGCTTTCGAACTTCTGTGTTTCAATTGGCTCGCTGCATTCGCAGCCGTTGGTAGGCGGGTCCTTCTTGCTAGGTTTTCAGTCATTGGTTCTTCAAGGTTTCAGAAACCCAATTCAAGGCTCTTATTAGTCGAATGAGAGGTCAATCATATCTCATCTGTTCGCGGTTGTGTCTGTAGTGAAAGAACGGAAATGCAGCTTTTTTTTTTCAGTGCGCTGTAGGACGCAGCGCCCTCGTGCGCCCTCGTGCGCTCTAGGACGCAGAGACGTGTCCGCCCGCGGTACACAGAAGTGCAACAGGTTAAGACAATTTTGCACCGCTGAATCCGAAAATGACATCCGTTTCTCTCGATCAGTTCAGGTTTTTATGCTAAGTTGTAAGTAGTTGTACAGTTGTTCTGTAAATTGAACAGTAGACATTGATGAAGGTAAGTACATGTAAATTAAATGTTATGTCATCATTGTTCAAAACTCAGAGAATTTCAAGAAATAAAAAAGAATTTTGCATCATCTAAAGCGAAAATACCCGTACCTGTATACAAAAACGTAAAAATCATGTGGCCATAGTTCAAAAAGTTGACCTGATTGAGCAAAACCAATGTGATTTTGGGATTCAGCATATCAAAATTGTCCCAAATCAGCTAAAAAAACTTAGACAATAAATTTGGTGTTGACCAGTGTTATCATTGTATTGGCAAATGATTATGTAGCTTTCTGTAGTTAGTGCTGTCCAACAATCCGTTGTCAGCGCCACATTTTCAGTGGCTAGCTGTGTTTTCAGGTCAGCTTTTTTTTTCTTGTAGCATGCTTCCAAGTGGGTAGTTATTGCTCCTCGAGACGGAATATTATACCCTAAAGTTTATCAACTCCTGAAAGCCCTCTCCTTCAACTGTACTTATTGGCATCATATCTTTTCTTTTTCTTTTTTAAATTTTCTCCCCCTTGTCCTGTCAGGCAGCTAGGCAAGCAGAACAGGGATCTGTCACCCTTACTGTGCCAAAACAGATTTACTTTGCCAAGAGGAGCTTATACAGTACCTAACTGTGTATTGTATATTGTTGTAAACTCCTCCTGTAATAACTTTTAATACTTTATTTTAATTATTTTACCCATGGAAGACCCGACAGGATGGGGAAGAGGGAAAGGAAGTGTGTGGAGGGGGAAAGAAAAGGGAGGGGAACAGACAAAAAAACAAACCAACTGTAGAGGAGCTGGAAATAATGAGGCGATTTTGTTTAAAAGCAGCGTTTTAATGATCAGCTCTCCTATCTTGTCTTATCAGGTGCAGAGCGTGGCAGAAGGTAAAAAGAGGCAGAGTTCTGCCAGCTCGCTGGTTAAATACAGGCACACATCAAAAGACAGGCATTACAAAGGCTGATATCCCTCGTTATCTTAATCCCCCCATTGTCCTGTTATCTCCTCTCCTCATCTTGGGAGGTGATGGGAATTCCTCTCCTTGCCTTGGGGGGTGAGGGTGACTCCTCCGGTCTCCGCCTTCGCGCCCTGGGACGTCTTTGTTCTTCACATGGCGGGTGAGATTCCTTTGTCCTTTCAGAGGTGTGAAGTTCCTTACATATGCAGTCACCAAGCATTTCACATGTTCTAACATATGTAGGTATGGAATATATGAGTAATATAGACCACAGGCCCCCCAAATAACTAGGAAAGGACAACAGAAAGATTCACAGTCTAGAACAGTTACTACGACATACTACGTGTTACAGCTATTGCCACAGAAGAACTTTCCAGCAGCCATGCTTCTAAGATAGTTCAGTGGTAATCATAACAGTATAGTAAAATCATAAGTCAGTCCTAAACTGTTGCAGCACAATTAGAGAATAATTGTGGAGTGGTTGGTATCAGTCCCTGTGCAGCCTGGGTTTAATTCTTCTCCCAAAACTGCTGTAGGTTGGTTTAGGCGTCCTGCTGGGACCTTCTTGTGAGGAATCTGCAGTGTGGGAAGGGGAGAGGTTATTTGTTCCCTGCCTGGGGGCTGAGACTTTTCCCTTGGGGGGTCTACCTCGCCGAGGTGCTCGTGCCAACTGTGCAGGTTCGTCTTTCAACAAGAAGGCAGGTTTAAGTCTGTCAATGCTGACTGTTTCTTTTCTGTCCCCATAATCAAGCACAAAGTGTTTATCACCATGTTCCAGCACTCTGTAAGGGCCATCGAATACTGGGCGTAACATTGGTCTTAGAGCTTCATGCTTAACAAAAACAAACTCAGCGTTTTTTAAAGTTTGAGGGACAAAAACCCGTGGGAAAGAGTGATGAGCTGGACCGGGAAGAGAGTCCGGTCCGTTGCTGCTTAAAAACCGAGGGACTGGCTCTGGGTTTTCTGGTAAAAATTCACCTGGGAGTCTGAGAGGCTGAGCAAAGACTAATTCTGCAGGGGAAGCGTCTAGATCCTCTTTAGGTGCAGCACACAACCCCAATAAAACCCAAGGAAGTTTATTTACCCAATTTGTGTCCGTTAGTGAGGCTCTGAGGGCGGCCTTTAAGGACCTGTGAAAACGCTCGCATAACCCATTAGCCTGAGGGTGATAAGCAGTGGTGTGATGAATTGTTGCCCCTAAGCTGTTGGACATGGCTGACCAGAGCTCTGAGACAAATTGAGGCCCCCTATCGGACGTGATGTCCGATGGGACGCCGAAACGTGCCACCCAGTTTGTCAGAAAAACGCGAGCGATTTCCTCTGCTGTAGTTGCCGCTAGAGGAACTGCCTCTGGCCAGCGCGTGGTGCGGTCTATCATTGTTAGCAGGTGTGTGAAACCCTGGGAGGAAGGTAGTGGTCCCACAAGATCGACATGAATGTGGTCGAACCTTCTAGCAGGGATTGGAAAAGGCTCCAGAGGGGCTTTTGTGTGTCTGTGTATTTTGGCGCGTTGACAAGAAATGCAAGTTTTTGCCCACTCTTTTACGTTTTTGCGCAGGCCTGGCCACACAAACTTTTCAGCAACCATTTTGACCGAGGTGCGCACACCTGGGTGTGCGAGGGAGTGAATTGCGTCAAAAATGCGGCGGCGAGACTTCCGGTCTGGACGCCATGGTGATAGCAACCTAACGCTGAAACTCCCAGACTCAATCCAAGGAAAACAACTTCAAAATCAGACCTAACGGATTTTTGGAAGATTAAAAATCAAAAGACAAAAGGGGCAGCACGGTGGCGCAGTGGTTAGCACAGTGGCAGCACAGCAAGAAGGTCATGGGGTCGATTCCACCCTTGACCATCGTGGGTTTGATCCCACCCCCAGACCATCGGTGACCCTTCTGTGTGGAGTTTGCATGTTCTCCCCGTGTCTGCGTGGGTTTACTCCGGGCACTCCGGTTTCCTCCCACATGCCAAAAACATGCAAGTTAGGTTAATTGGCATCAAAACTGGGGATTCTAAATTGTCCTTAGGTATGGATGTGAGAGTGAATGGTTGTTTGTCTCTCTGTGTTGGCCCTGCGATGGACTGGCGATCTGTCCAGGGTGTACCCTGCCTCTCGCCCAAAGATGCTGGGATAGGCTCCAGCCCCCCCGCGACCCGAAAGGATTAAGCGGTAGAAGATGGATGGATGGATGGAAAAATCAAAAGACAATAACACCATGCCTAACCACAAGCAGAAGAAACTGACATTCCCCAGGTCAGGACGCACAGCGGCTGTAGAATCGGAACCAGAGGACCTCCGTTCAGAAGACGAAGACCTGGGCCTAGCTAACAAAAGGATTAGCTTGAAATCGCTATTTGACGAAATATGACGATTTCGGGCCGAATTTCTTGAATTCAGAGAGGATCTAAAAAGGGCGAACAGCAGAATGGACCAGGTCGAAAACCGAATCTTGGAAGCTGAAGAAAGAGTAAAAGCGCTTGAAGATTCTGTGCTGGATTTACACAGAAAACAGTCATGGCTGGAGGCTAAGCTAACCGAGCAAGAAGGAAGACAGAGACGAGATAACATCAGAATTCACGGTCTTAAAGAAGGAGCTGAAGAGAGTTTCAACACAGTGGCGGAATGCGTGGAATCCTTATTGAGAGAGAAGTTGGATATTCCACAAACCACCGATTTGAAGATAGAAAAAGCCCATCGTACATCAGCCGCAAAGCCAGCCCCGGAAGCGCCCCCACGTTCTGTGGTGGTAAGATTCGCCAATTTCAAAATAAAACAAGAGGTTGTAAGACGGGCTTGGCAGAAAAAAGGATTTATGCATCTTGAGAGAAAAGTCTTCGTGGAGCACGATTACGCCCCTGAGGTTCTTAAAAAACGACGGGAATATAACGACGCCAAAAAGGTTTTACGGGAACAGAATCTACGTTTTCAGACGCCATTTCCGGCGAAGCTAAGGGTCTTTTACGGGGAAGAGTCATGTCTCTATAACTCAGCAGAAGAAACAACAACTGACATGGCAAGAAGAGGACTTCCGGTAACGGTGTTTAAACCCGCAGCGGATCTGAGCGAGAAGATCAGAGCTCAAACGTGGTCCACTCAGAGACCTTCAAAATCCACGGGCCAGCAGCGGGAAACCCAGCCCCAGAGCTACAAAGATAAGCTTTCCAGTTCCAGGAAGGAATAGCGACCTTTTTGTTGTTTTTTTTTCTTTTCAGTCACTCTGCACTTCCACCCCCCCTCCTACAAGGTAACAAACATTAAAGGAGATGCAGAATCAGCATGTGGTAAAACCTTTCATGGAGCAGTTATAGCATTAGAAACAAATGTCTTCTTAATTTAAAGGGGAAAAAAAAATCATGTTAAAATAGAAATGTAACAATGACCCACATGTTCTCTCCATACTAACAAATACTGTATTAGAGTGAATGCTTGCTGTGATGGGGGTGGGAGGGTGCACACAATCTCAGGGTATAGGCATAAAAAAAAAAAAAAAAAAATCATTACAAATTCGGATTGGGATCTGAAATTCACGTTAAAAACATGGGACAACTTACAGGGGTAAGAGAGGGCCCTCAACACGTAACAGAGTTTGAGGAATTTCCCTCAGAGCCTACACTCCATCAGGGCTTTTACAGGGTCTTTAAAGAGACCCCAGCTCAGGAAGTTTTTTTGACAGTTTTTTGTTTTAAAGTTTCGTACACTATGTTCTTAATGTTTTTTATGTTCTTAATGTTCTTTCAGTTTCTGAGTAGCAAAAAAGAGGGCCACCACACTGTTATACTAAATAAGAAAATACAATGGAGAAACAGGGTGTAACCAAAATAGCCTCATATAATGTAAAAGGGATCCTGAATCCAGTTAAAAGATCCAAGATTCTACGCAAAATGAAAAAAGACAAAGCAGAAATAATATTTTTACAAGAAACCCACCTAACAGACGTGGAACACAATAAACTCAATAGACAAGGGTTTAAAATGATCTCTTCATCTTCATATAAATCAGGGAGGAGGAGGGGAGTAGCGACATTGATATCAACCAAAATTACATTTGAAAAAAAATCAGAACACAAAGATAAAGAAGGGAGGTACAGTTTGGTAACTGGGCGGCTAGAGGGAGAAGATATCACCCTGCTGAATGTATATGCACCACCAGGGGCTAAATGGAAATTTTATAAAAATGTATTCGACCTAATGATAACTAAAGCCCAAGGTTTAGTGATATGTGGTGGAGACTTCAATCTAAGACTGAATCCATACTGGGATGCGACAGGTAATTCTTCACATCAAAATAACACTCAAAGTAAGAATACTCGGATGCTACTAAAAGAAATGGGAATCTGTGACGTATGGAGGGAATTCAACCCCAATGTAAAAGATTATACTTTTTATTCAACGCCACATTCATCTTACTCAAGGATTGATTACTTTTTTATGTTTAATAGAGACATTGGAAGAGTATAAACATGTAAAATAGGACTGATGGATCTCTCCGACCACAGTCCAATCTATATGGACTTAAACATCCAAAAATACACAAATAATACATTTTCCTGGAGGTTGAATTCAAGTGTCCTGAAAGGACCACTGAAAGATGAATTGGAATCAGATATTCTCAGATATTTGGAAGAAAACGATAATGGAGAAGTATCTCCTTTAATACTGTGGGATGCGTGCAAAGCTGTAATAAGGGGAAAAATTATTGCAAAACTGGCAACCCAAAAGAAACTGAGACAAGAAAAACTAATCACACTAGAGTCAGAACTCAAGAACCTAGAAAAAGAACACAAAGACAACACTCATTCTAATGGCTCGCTCAAGATTAAAGAAATTAAAAATCAAATAAATGAGATCTACACAATAGAAATCCAGAAGAAACTTACATTTCTGAAACAAAAACACTATGAAGCAGGCAGTAAATCGGCAAAATTACTAGCCTATAAATTAAGGAAACAACAAACGGAAAGAGCAATCTACAAAATCAGAGACCCAGTATCAAAGGAAATAAAATTCAGAATTCAGTATATTCTTAAAAGCTTCGAGAATTACTACAAGAACTTATACTCCCACAAAAAACATAAAAACGCATCCGAGACATTACTAAACACATTAAACCTTCCCCAACTTATGGAATCACAAAATAAAACCCTACTGTCAGAAATACAACCTAAAGAATTGGAAAAAGCAATTATGAAACTTAAAGCTAACAAATCCCCAGGAGCAGATGGCTATACAGCAGAATGGTACAAAACCTTTAAACAGCAACTATCTCCTCTCCTCCTGAAAACATTTAACTATGTCCTCCACACAGGGGAAATCCCCCCCTCCTGGAGAGAAGGGGTCATTGCAGTTATACCTAAACCTGAAAAGGATAAACTAGAATGCTCCAACTACAGACCAATCAGTGTATTAAATCAGGACTATAAGCTTTTTACCACTATCCTTGCCAAAAGGTTAGAAAACATACTGACAGACTTAATTCACTTAGACCAAACAGGTTTTATAAGACAAAGACAGACACAAGACAACATTCGGCGCACTTTACACATAATTCATCATATAAAAAAATATAACTTAAATGCAGTCATATTGGGATTAGATGCTGAAAAAGCATTCGATTCGGTTGACTGGTCTTTCCTATATAGAATCTTATCCAGTTTCAATTTTCATAACAACTTCATTAGAACTATACAGGCATTATATAAAAAACCAACAGCTAAAATAAGGATTAACGGTAATTTATCATCATCTTTTGAGCTGGAAAGAGGATGTCGTCAAGGCTGCCCCCTGTCTCCACTGCTCTTTGCAATCTTCATAGAACCTCTGAGCCAATGGATAAGACAAAATCAAGAAATTCAAGGTATTACACTTGGTCAGAAGGAACATAAAATAGCACTCTTTGCTGATGACATTTTAATATACCTAGGGCAGCCAGACACTTCTCTACCAGAACTAATCTCAGTTTTTTCAGACTATGGAGATTTATCGGGGTACAAATTAAACATGCATAAAACCCAAGTCTTAACATTCAACTATGACCCAAATCATTTTTCACTAAATGAACTCAAAACTAACTGGGAGTTGGAATCTATGAAATAGCTGGGGGTCAATATCCCGAAACAACTCGACAAAATTATAACACTAAACTATGATCCACTGGTGACAAAAATAAAATCTGACCTAGCAAGATGTAATATGATACCATTCTTAGGTACTGCACAAAGAATTGAAGCAGTCAAAATGAATATACTTCCACGTCTTCTATACCTTTTCCAAACAATACCGGTAGAACCTCCCAAAAAAACATGGCAGGAGCTGGACAGAAGGATCTCAAGATTCATATGGCAGGGTAAGAGACCTAGAATCAGATATAGAACCCTACAGCTAAACAAAGACAAAGGTGGGCTCGCGCTGCCAAATATCAGGGACTATTTTATAGCTGCACAAATTAAAACTTTAGTAGAGATATGTAACCCAGTCTACACTGCACAATGGAAGGAGATGGAATGCCAAATAACAAGTGACATCCCCCTACAGGCGATAATAGGGAACAATGCCTTAACTAAACTCTTGAATAACACCAACCCGTGGATAGAGACCCCGCTAAAAATTTGGTTTAAGATAGTCAGAGAGAATCAAGCTAAAGAGCCCTATCGACTTCTGCAATGGATTGCCTATGATCAAAACTTTACCCCCAATAAAACAGACACTAGATTTAAAGAGTGGAAAGAGAAAGGGCTGATAAAATATTATGATTTTTTTAAGGGGCAAACTTTAAGAAGTTTTGAAGATTTGAAAAAACAAGGTCTAATAAATCAAGATCTTTACAGGTTCTTTCAGATTAGACACCACATAAACAATATACTTAAAAAGGAGGATTTGGAAAGGGCCCAGTCAGGTGTTCTGAAGGTCTTCTTAATGGCATATAAAGGGATCCCAGGGATCAGATACATTTCTAAAATATACCAAGGTCTTCAAGACTTAAAAGGAGACAACACATCATATATAAAAGAGAGATGGGAAAAAGAGGGGAATTTCACTTTACAATTGGAAATATGAGAAAAGCTAAATAAACAGCAATGGAAAAGTACCTCATCCCTGCAGTGGAGAGAATTTGGATGGAAAAACTTGGTAAGATTTTTCAGAACACCTGCACAAAACAAATTTACCCATAAGGGGTTGAACTGTTGGCGCTTGTGTGGTGAAAAGACTGCAAATCATTTTCATGTGTTTTGGTCATGCCCAGTTATCCACCAATATTGGACCAACGTACAGACAATATTGGGGAAAATATTCAAAATAACAGTTCCCTTTTCTTTTGTAACTATGCATTTGGGTTTACTACCGGACTCACTGGAAAGACGAGGAGATAAATACTTATTCAGTGTTTTAATATTGGCAAGTAAAAAAGCCCTAACTAAAAAATGGATGCTGAAGGACTGTCCTACACCTGAAGATTGGATTAACGTGATTCAAGACATTTACTCGATGGAAAAGTTGACATTCGCACTGAGACAGGACATGGATGGGTTCATGAACTTTTGGCAACCCTGGATCGCATATGTGTCTTCCATTAGATCTAATCTTTGACAAATACCATTTCAATAATGGTCCCGCTCTTTGTTCCAACGCTACTCAGATGCTCTTTTACTTTTAATTACTTAATTTTCTGTTTGTTTGTTTTTTGCTGTTCTGTTTGTTTGTTTATTTGTTTGTTTGTTTTTTGTTTTTATTTAATTCTCCTTAATTTCACTTTTTCTTTCACTTTAAAAAAAAAAGGGGGGTGTTGTAATAACTATCCTACCAATGTTGTCAAATAGCAAAAAATAAGGGAACATGTGATGAAAATGTAAACAATGCAATGCTGTAATGACCTGTAAATAATCACGACTAACTGAGGATCGTCACTTCCTTGTGGTAACGTAACGTATCGTCACTTTCTGTTTTGCTGTCTGCCTGTGTGGTTGCTCTCCAGCTATTAGCTATGGCTACTAGCTCTCTTTCCTCTCCTCTGGTGTGCTCTCTCTGTCAGATGTTTAGCTACACCTCTGCCTCTTTTAGCGATAACGGTAAATGTAATAAATGTTGTCTTTTTGAGGCGCTCGAGGCGAGGTTGTCTGATTTGGAATCCCGGCTCCGCTGCATTGAAACACCGTCTGCGCCAGTTAATCTCGACGGACGCCCATTAGCTGCAGCGGAGCTAGCTAGCTTAGGCCCCCCTGTCAGCGGTTCCCCGGCTCTCCTCAGCAGCGAGGAGACTGGGTGGGTGACGGTGAGAAGGAAGCCTAGTCGCAAAGCCCCGGTTCACCACCAACCTGTTCACGTTTCTAATCGTTTTTCCCCGCTCAGCGACACACCCGCTGAGGAAAAAACTCTGATCATTGGCGACTCTGTAGTCAGAAACGTGAACCTAGAGACTCCAGCGGTCATAGTCAAATGCATTCCTGGGGCCAGAGCAGGCGACATCGAGTCAAATCTGAAAATGCTGGCTAAAAGTAACTGTAAATACTCCACAATTGTTATTCACGCCGGCATTAATGACATCCGTCTCCGGCAGTCGGAAGTCACCAAACTTGATGTAGAATCGGTGTGTGACTTTGCAAAAACGATGTCTGCCACTGTAGTATTCTCTGGGCCCCTCCCCAATCTGACCAGTGATGACATGTTTAGTCGCTCGTCATCCTTGAACCGCTGGCTGTCTGTGTGGTGTCCTAAAAATGACGTGGGCTACATTGACAATTGGAGCTCTTTTTGGGGAAAACCTGGTCTTATGAGACGAGACAGCATTCATCCCACTTTGGATGGTGCTTCTCATTTATCTAACAATCTGGCATCTTTTTTATCCAAATTTCCAAAACCATGACTACTCAGAGTTGGGACCAGGAAGCAGAGTCGCAGTCTTACACGCCTCTCTGCAGCTCCTCTTCATCCGCCACCCCTCAGCTTAGCCCCTGTCTTCCCCATCAGAGAATCGTTGTCTGCTCCCTCCAAAGTAAATAAAAATATCATGCATAAGCATCCCAAAGTGATAAAGCAAAACATTGGTAAAACTCAAATTAAACATAAAGCCTCTAAATTGAATGATTTGGCCTCTGTTCCTCCTCATAATTTAAAAATTAAATGTGGTTTACTAAATATTAGGTCTCTAACTCCCAAGTCTCTGTTAGTCCATGATCTGTTAATTGATCATCAGATTGATTTAATTTCCCTTACAGAGACTTGGTTAGGGCAAGAGGATTATGTTGGTTTAAATGAATCAACTCCCTCTGGTTATTTAAACTGTCAAAATCCCAGAAGTTCTGGTCGTGGAGGAGGAGTAGCAACAATTTACCATTCCAAATTACTAGTTAATGTAAAGCAAAAAACATGTTATAATTCCTTTGAGGGCCTGGTCCTCATTGCTAAAGTGACACTTTAGCAATTTTAGGTTAAACCCAATTTTATTTGCCATAGTTTATCGTCCCCCATCAACCTACTCAGAATTTTTATCCGAATTTGCTGATTTCTTAGCTGATTTAGTGCTGAAATCTGATAGAATAATTATAGTAGGGGACTTTAATATAAGATAAGATAAGATAAGCCTTTATTAGTCCCACAACGGGGAAATTCCAGGATTGCAACAGCACAGGGATAGCAACACTCAGAGCAACAATCAGAAGGCAAGAAAAAAACAAGCAAGCAAGAGCGGCTAATATACATATGTACATATTACTATAAAATAAATATATACACACACACACAGACACACAGTGCAGAGCATTGTAGCTGGATGGAATAAATATATGAGTATATGAACACACAGTGCAGAGCATTGTAGCTAGATGGAATAAATATGTAAATATATAAACACCCACAGTACGGAGCATTGCAGCTAGGTGGAATAAATATGCAAGTATATAAACACACACAGTGCGGAGCAATGTAGCTAGATGGAATAATATGTAGATATATAAAAAAAAATATATATACATGTGGATGTAGATAGTGACTGCCTTAATGTGGCATTTAATTCAATATTAGACTCGATTGGGTTTTCTCAGAAAGTAGGAAATTCTACTCATTACCTCCACCATACATTGGACCTTGTTCTGACATATGGCATAGAAATAGAAAATCTTGTAGTGTCTCCTCATAACCCTGTACTGTCAGACCATTGTCTGTTAACCTTTGATTTTACCATTTCTGACTATTTGGCTCCTAAAGAAAAATATTATTACAGTAGATGCCTCTCAGATGATGCTGTTTCCAAATTTATGCAGATTGTTTCCTCTATGCCATGTGTCAACACAACGGAAATAAGCTATAGACAGCTTGCTCCTTCTGTAATTGATAACATGGTGGATAGTGTTTCAGCTTCTCTGCATCAGGCTCTAGACTTGGTGGCCCCCTTAAAAAAGAAAAAGTCTAATCAGAGATTTCTAACTCCTTGGTTCAACACAGAAACTCGTAGCTTAAAACAGAAGACTCGTCAATTAGAAAGAAAATGGCGCTCTACTAATTTAGATGAAATCTGTTTAGCTTGGAGAAATCATCTTTTAATTTATAAAAAATCTCTTAGAAAAGCTAGAACAAGTTATTACTCTGCATTAATAGAAGAGAACAAGAATAATCCCAGGTTTCTTTTCAGTACTGTAGCCAGGTTGACAAAGAGTCAGGACTCTGTCAATCCTAGCATTCCCTTAGAGCTTACTAGTCAGGACTTTATGAACTTTTTCAATAATAAAATTTCATCCATCAGAGATAAAATCAATCAGATTCTTCCCACAGTTAACTTAAATACTGTAACTACTACAACTCCTTCTTTTGATGTCTGTCTTGATGAGTTTACTCCAATCGACCTTTGTGAGTTAGACAAAATAGTTTCCTCATCCAAACCTTCAACTTGTCTTTTAGACCCTATTCCTACTAGGTTATTTAAAGAAGTCTTCCCACTTATTGGTAGCTTTATTCTTCATATAATCAATTCTTCATTAACTTTAGGCCATGTACCGCAGGCTTTTAAAACGGCTGTAATTAAACCCTTACTCAAAAAGCCAACGCTAGATCCAGGAGCTTTAGCTAACTATAGACCAATCTCTAATCTCCCTTTCATTTCAAAAATCTTAGAAAGAGTTGTTGCTACGCAATTATTCGACCACCTGCAGGGAAATGGTTTACTTGAAGAGTTTCAATCTGGATTTAGAATCCATCATAGTACTGAAACAGCCTTAGCGAAGGTCACTAACGACCTCCTCATTGCATCTGATAATGGACTAGTTTCTGTACTTGTCCTTTTAGACCTTAGTGCAGCTTTTGATACTATCGATCATAATATTCTACTTGATAGATTAGAACACTATGTTGGACTTAATGGAACTTCATTGCAGTGGTTTAGATCTTATTTATCTGATAGGTTCCAGTTTGTTCATGTAAATAATGAGTTTTCTTTCAACTCAAAGCTTAGTCATGGAGTTCCACAGGGATCTGTGCTAGGCCCTACTCTTTTTAGTTTATATATGCTTCCGTTAGGCAACATTATTAGAAAGCACTGTATACATTTTCATTGTTATGCAGATGACACACAATTATACCTGTCAATGAAGCCAGATGATAGTAATCAATTAGCCAAGTTAGAAGCCTGTCTTAAGGAAATCAAAGCTTGGATGACTTGTAATTTCCTGCTATTAAATTCAGATAAGACTGAAGTCATTCTTGTTGGTCCAAAAAACCTTAGAAATTCCTTTCCAAATCAAACTTTCAGTTTGGATGCAGTTACTCTTTCTCTTAATAGCTCTGTGAGGAACCTTGGAGTTATTTTTGATCAGGATTTGTCCTTCAATTCACATATTAAATTTGTTTCTAAGACTGCCTTCTATCATTTGCGTAATATTGCCAAGATTAGGAGCATCTTGTCTCAGAGTGATGCTGAGAAACTGATCCACGCTTTTGTTAGCTCGAGATTAGATTATTGTAATTCTTTATTATCAGGTTGTCCTAAAACATCTTTAAAAAGTCTTCAGCTGATCCAAAATGCTGCAGCAAGAGTTTTAACAGGTACTAGAAAGAGAGATCATATCTCTCCGGTTCTGGCCTCCCTTCATTGGCTTCCCATAGAGTTTAGAATTAAGTTTAAAATCCTTCTTCTTACTTACAAAGCTCTAAACAATCAGGCTCCTTTTTATTTAAAAGATCTGATACTACCGTATTATCCTAACAGAGCACTACGCTCCCAAAATGCAGGACTACTTGTAATACCTAGAATCTCCAAAAGTACAATGGGAGGCAGAGCCTTCAGTTATCAAGCTCCTCTCCTGTGGAATCAGCTGCCAATCTGGATTCGGGAGTCAGACTCGATCTCTGTTTTTAAGAATAGGGCTAAAACCTACCTTTTTGATATAGCCTACAATTAGGGAGGGATCATGTGTTTCTGAACCCTCCCTTAGTTATGCTGCTAATAGGTTTAGTCAGCCGGGGGACCTCCAGTAATGCACTGGGCCTCACTCCTTTCCTCACTCTCTGAAATATTTTTTTTTGCTGGTCATTAACATTTGTTTGTTCTCTCCCATAGATTGAGTCCCCATCGTGCTGTTTGCTCTCTACATGTCTGTTCTTTTCATCTTCTCTGTCCCCTCACCCCCCAGCCAGTCGCAGCAGATGACTGCCCCTCCCTGAGCCTGGTTCTGCTGGAGGTTTCTTCCTGTTAAAAGGGAGTTTTTCCTCTCCACCGTCGCCAAGTGCTTGCTCACAGGGGATCACCTGATTGCTGGGGTCTTTCTGCAACTGTGGGGGTTCCCCCCTACAGTTGATAGTGCTATGAGATGACTGTTGTTGTGAAATGGCGCTATATAAATAAAGTTGAATTGAATTGAATTGTATACCCTTTACAAAAACTTAAATAAAAAAAAAAAAATGCGGCGGCGCCAAGCCGCTGGTACTAACGGGCGAGGTCGGCCGGTTGAAATATCGCATATTAGGGGGGGCACGCCGTCGCGTATCCCTTTTTTCTCCAGCCTTAACCCTGTTGGTCCAGACAAGAGCGCGCGCACGTCCGCGTCACTGTTTTGTTCTTCTGCTATGGCTGCATAATCTATCCCTTCATGGATAGGTGCTGCGTATGTGTCTGTGTTAGTGAAGAGTTCCGCTGCTGAGGCAGTATAATCTGTCTCCTCGCGCTCTGGCGGTGCCACAGCGCGAGAGAGACAGTCCGCTACTACGTTAAGTTTGCCTGCTACGTGTCGAATGTCTGTGGTGAACTCTGAAATCGCAGCCAGCTGTCTTTGTTGTCTGCCCGACCATGGTTCTGAAATTTTAGCCATAGCAAAGGTGAGCGGTTTATGGTCTACAAAAGCCGTGAAACTCCGCCCTTCTAGCCAAAACTGGAAGTGGCGGATGGACAAATGAAGCGCCAGCAGCTCCCTGTCAAAAGTGCTGTATTTGCGTTCAGTTGGGTTTAGCGATTTGCTAAAGAATGCTAAAGGTTGCCAGACCCCGCTGACAAGTTGCTCTACAACTGCCCCTATGGCCAGGTCTGAAGCATCTGTGGTTAGTGCAATGCGGGCCGCGGGGTCTGGGTGGACTAACATTGTGGCGTTAGCTAGGGCGTTTTTAACTTTCGCGAAAGTGCATTCGCGCTCCGGGGTCCATTCGACCGCGTTGGAAGCCTTCTTTTTTTTTAGTGCGTCATATAGGGGCTGCATGAGCTGAGCTGTGTGGGGGGAGGAAGCGGTTGTAAAAATTAACCATCCCCAAAAATTCCTGTAGCGATTTGACCGTTTGGGGCCGTGGAAAACCTTCTATCGCACGAACTTTGTCTGGAAGCGGAACTGCCCCCTTCGGGGAGACTTTGTGTCCCAAAAAATCAATTTGCGAAACGCCGAATTTGCATTTGGCTGGATTGATTATTAGCCCGTGCTCCTCCAGCCTCTGAAAAACGGTAGTGAGGTGCTGCTCGTGTTCCTCCTCGGATGAGCTGGCTACCAGCATGTCGTCGAGGTAGACGAAGACAAAGGGGAGGTCGCGTAGGACCGCGTCCATCATACGTTGAAAAGTTTGGGCCGCACCTTTGAGGCCGAAAGGCATTCGCAGGAATTCAAAAAGGCCGAAAGGGGTTATAACCGCCGTTTTAGGAACGTCTTCAGCTCGGACTGGGACCTGGTGATAACCGCAGACTAAGTCTATCTTTGAAAAAATGCGCGCACCCGCTAGATGCAGAGAAAAGTCTTGAATGTGAGGGATTGGGTAGCGGTCATGCGCTGTAGCGTTGTTTAATCTGTGGTAATCTCCGCACGGTCTCCAAGAACCGTCGGATTTTGGAACCATGTGAAGTGGTGAAGCCCAGGGGCTCTTCGAGCGTCTAACAATGCCCAATTTTTCGAGAGTTGCAAACTCGTCCCGTGCTATGTTGAGCTTGGCCGCGTCTAAGCGGCGAGCTTTGGCAAATGGAATGAAGTGTTTAACTCCGTGTTTAGCTACAGTGGCTGAGAATTTGGGGGTTGTGAGTGCTGGAAATTGGGTGAGGAGTTGCTCAAACTTACCTCCTGCCGTGGTGACGTTGGCCTGCACAGGTGGTGGAGAAACTCGAGCTGAGCATGGAATAGAAGCAAAAGATAGTGCATTAACCACGCGCCTATTTGCTAGATCCACTAATAACCCGTGTGCACACAAAAAAATCTGCGCCTAACAAGTTAAAACTCACCGCTGCTACAACAAATGTCCATCTGTAGCTGCGGCCGTGGATGAGGAGGTGCAGGCTCTTTTCGCCGAACGTGTCAATGTCAGAGCCGTTGGCTGCCACTGCTCCGTTGCCCCGGGTGCCCATGGCTCGATCTGCGTGGGAGGGCATGACGAAACTCAGCTGAGCTCCTGTGTCGATGAGGAACTGCTTGCCTGTGTGTCCATCCATCACGTACACCAGCTTATTTTTCTCGCCGAGAACCACTGCTGTTAACGGCTCTCGGCTTTGGCGTTTCCCGACGTCGTAAATTTGCAGGGGGGGAACGCATTTGCGGGCTTTCTCAGCAAAGCGGTGGTGATAATAACAGACATCGCTCTGTTTGCTACGTTTGGGCCGCGCCGCTGTCACCGTGGGCTGGGTCTGCTCCGTAGGTTGTGGCTCTCCATGGCTCGGGGCGTCAGTTTTGAGGTCTGCGGATGCCGCTGTGGGTGTCAGCTCCTTGCAGGCGTTGACGAGCCAGTAAGCCTCGTTGGCCAGTGTGCGGAAGTCTTGGTGGTTGTTGCACTTCATGCTGGCGAGTGTCCCTCTCATGTGTGGCGGCAGCGTGCTGAGGAAAATAAACTGGAAGAGGAAATTGTCATTGTCCTCTTCCTTGAGCTGCAGCAAATCCTCCATGAGGGCCTTCGGATTGCCCCCTCTGTGGCCGTAGACCGCCAGGATCTTCTCGGCTCTTTCCTCCGCTGACGGGACGTAGTTCGCCACGATGGTTGCCTTGAGCGTCTCGTACTTGTCCCGGGTCGGTGGTCGCCGGATCAAGCTCCGCACACACTTCGAAGTGGCGGAGTCGAGTTTGGAGACGATATGATAGAACTTCGTATCGTCTGCCGTGATGCCCGCCAGTATGAATTGGGCTTCAGCCTGCTGAAACCAAGAGGCGGGATCTTCTCGCCAGAAGTCTGGCAGCTTGACAGCGATGGCGTTCGTGCACACCATCACTGTTGTGCCCGCCGGGTGAGGGTGCCTTGCTTCGGCTCTCACGGCGGTGCTGGAGCTCGGTTGAGCCCTCTCAATTCCTTCTGCCCCGGGGAACAGTTATTCGTCCGCTCCCTCGTCTGCGTAGTTGCTGGCGTCTGCCTGAGTCGCCACGGATGAGTCGCTTGAAGAAGAACGCCTCCGGTCCATACTCGCGTCAAGGTCACCAGTGTAGAGGAGCTGGAAATAATGAGGCGATTTTGTTTAAAAGCAGCGTTTTAATGATCAGCTCTCCTATCTTGTCTCATCAGGTGCAGAGCGTGGCAGAAGGTAAAAAGAGGCAGAGTTCTGCCAGCTCGCTGGTTAAATACAGGCACACATCAAAAGACAGGCATTACAAAGGCTGATATCCCTCGTTATCTTAATCCCCCCATTGTCCTGTTATCTCCTCTCCTCGTCTTGGGAGGTGATGGGAACTCCTCTCCTCGCCTTGGGGGATGAGGGTGACTCCTCCGGTCTCCGCCGTCGCGCCCTGGGACGTCTTTGTTCTTCACACGGCGGGTGAGATTCCTTTGTCCTTTCAGAGGTGTGAAGTTCCTTACATATGCAGTCACCAAGCATTTCACATGTTCTAACATATGTAGGTATGGAATATATGAGTAATATAGACCACACCAACAATTAAAACAAACAAAAGACAAACTGCTTCTTCATCGTGTCTTTTTAAATCATGTAGCAAATCCTCCGTCTTCCTCTCATCCCATACCTGCCTCCCCAAGACTGTGTAACTGTCGGTTGTGGTGAAGCCAAAGTAGTCGCTCCTTGCAGCACGGTTGAATGTGGGTTCTTGAGGTGGTAACTTAGTGAACTGGTTGAGCTGTTGTATTTCAATGTAGTATCACATAGTGTACATTGAGTTTTGTTGTTAGCGTTGACCAGTTTAATATGACCACTTAGACTGCTTAATTTTCTAGAGTTAAGTACCTCAGGTGTGCTAGAGATTTGGCTATAGTGCCCTCGGCAGGACTAGCAATGCTACTACATTTAATGAAAATAAACTTGAAAAGAACAACCCCACTTTCAATAAATTGACAACTAATTTAATTTAGTCAAATACATTCTCCCATCCATCCATTCATTTTCTACCGCTTTTCCGCAGGTCCAGGTCGTGGAGGCAGCAGCTCAAGCAAATTAGTCCAAGCTTCCCTCTCCTCAGCCACTTTGCTCCAGCTCTTCAGAGAGGATACCAAGATATTCCCAGGCCAGCTGGGAGACATAGTCTCTGCAGCGTGTCCTGGGTCTGCCCCGGGGTCTCCTCCCTGTTGGCCATGCCCAAAACACCTCAAGTGGGAGGCTTCCAGGAAGCATCCTGATCAGATGCCTAAATCACCTCAACTGCCTTCTTTCAATATGGAGGAGCAGCAGTTCTACTCTGAGCCTCTCTCTGATGACTGAGGTCCTCACCCTATCTCTAAGGGTGAGCCCAGCAATCCTTCGGAGAAAGCTCATTTCAGCCGCTTGTATCCGCGATCTCGTTCTTTCGGTCATTACCCAAAGCTCATGACCATAGGTGAGTGTAGGAACATAGATTGACAGGTAAATCGACAGTTTTGTTTTCGAGCTCAGCTCCTTCTTCACCACAACAGACCAGTACAACGTCCACATCACTGCAGATGCTGCTCCGATCCGTCTGTCAATTTCTCACTCCATTCTCCCCTCACTCGTGAATGAGACCCTGAGATACTTAAACTCCTCCATTTGGGAGAGGTACTTGTCTCCAACCCGGAGAGGACAATCTACCTTTTTCTGGCTGAGGACCATGAACTCAGACTTGTAGGTGCTGATTCTCATCCCAGCCACTTCACACTCAGTGGCAAACTGTCCCATTAAGAACTGTAGGTTATTGCTTGATGAAGCCAAGAGGACATCATCCGCAACCAGCAAAGATGAAATCCTGTGGTCACCAAGCATGACACCCTCCAAGCTTGGCGCAGCCAAGTGGTGACAAAGGGCAACCCTGGCGGAGTCCAACTCTCACTGGAACCCAAGTTTGACTGGGTGTTGGCAATACGAACCAAACAGAACCGAACAGTCCTTTTTCGTTCAGTGCATGAGCTACACATTGCCGGTGAGAAGCCTCCATTTATACAGTCTATGGCACAACCATGAACACCAGCAACAAGTACCTGAACTACGGCAAAACATTCAAAAAATACAAAAACTACAAGTGCTGAAATTAGCTGCCACTTGAGTACAAAATACGTATGTGGACTATACATTGAAATGAATTTGAAAAACTTTTAAAAACGCTATTTTAATTGCCCCTGCTACTCCACTCTTACTGACTGATTTAACACTACTGCAGCCAAAACTGGAAGCTCTGCCCATAAACATTCCTACAGCAGCACCCCCAGGAATAAGGTGGATAGGGCTGGGGTGAAACTACAAACAACTGTTATGCACATGTGTCAAAGGCTTGGCCTAGTAGAAGCAAAAAATGGAGCACATATACAGCCGCATGCACACCGGCCTTGTCGCAAGCGTGCATGTCTCATAGAGGCACAGGGTGGAGGTGGAGCATTAATAAAGTGTAATGAGCTTTGGCTAGAAAACAACCAATCAAAACAATGGCTCAAACGAGGACCAGATCTACCAGAAGCTTTCTGTAAGGTCTGCAAAAATGATGTAGACTACAGCTTCTTAATGGGAGAGTCTGTGTACTGGAGTCATATGAAAAGTCACTCATAGTAGAGAATTTTCAAAACCCATCAATGCTAATTTCTACATGCTAATGTTCACTTGTTAATTTGCTGGTCAAATGATTGAAATGCATTCTGTCCAATAAATGTGCTGTGCTAGTACTACATGTTTGTGATGGTACTTTTATATAATAATAATAATAACAAGAAGAAGAAATAATAATGGATTGCATTTATATAGTGCCTTTCAAGATACCCAAAGCACTTTACAATGACTCCATTATTCATTCACTCCACAGACAGACAATGGTAGTGGTAAGCTACTATTGTAGCAACAGCTGCCCTGGGGCAGACTGACAGAAACGTGGCTGCCAATCCGTGCCAACGGCCTCTCCGACCACTACCGAAGGGGGGAGGTGAAAAATGTGAGTAAACTAGTGGGACATCTGGAGTGGAACGCGGCGTGCGGCTGATGTCACCGCCAATATATATATATAGGGCGTTCCGCCATCTCACTGCAGGTAGTGTGAGATAGTACTGGATAGCACGAAGGCAGTATCGGGTACTCAGAGTTTGATCTTGGACTTGGAGGAACTGGATGAAATCACAATGCAGATACTACTTGTCCACCACGTGGGTGCAGAAGGTCAGAAAAGTTTTCACATGCTTGATCCAATGGACTGTTGAGGATGCTGTTGAGATACTAACTAACTACTTTGCTAAACCCAAGAATGTGGTGCAGTGTGCGAAATGCCACCGCCAAGAAACTAAGCTAGCTAACCCCACACCCTACGGAGACAGCATAAACATTGTGGGCCCCGAAGGTTGGTTGGGACTGCTGTGTGTAGTGAAGTTAGATGGCATGAGTGTGCTCATGCTGGTGGCCACCGCCACCACGCAGTCCATAATAAACGAGGCCACGGTTCAGAGGCTCACCCCCCAGCGACCTGATGCAGTGGAACTACTGGATGATGGAAGCCCAGTACCGGCTGGAATGTCACATTTGCAGTGCAGTACAGTGAAAAGGTGATTCTAGCGTTCCGGTTCCAGGTGACACACCAGGGTGAAAACGTTATGGGGTGGTATTTATTCTGCGAGCTGGGTTTTACTCTCATGATCGGCGGGCAGATGGTCAACAGTCCAGGCCCAGTTTACCCAGGCTTTGGAAATGTGGGTGCAGCTGGAGAGCACAGCTCAGACTGTGAATGTAACACAGAGAGTGGATACTGCACAGACGGTGAAAACGTTATGGAGAAGGAACAGCAACCAAACTTGCCTCCGTTCCTCACCCGACCGGAGCTGAAGGAGAGGGAGCCCGGGTCTATCGAGACCAGTGCCGATGATGTAATTCAGAACAGCACCAACAACACACCATCCACCCTGTGCGCTCAGGAAGAGAGCTGCCCGGGAGGGGGGCAACAGCCGGACTTGCCTTCATACCCCGCTCAGTCAGAGCTGGGGCTGCAGAAGAGGGAGTCCGTGCCTATTGAGAACAACACTGACAACACACCATCCACCTCGGGCGCTCAGGAGGAGAGTTGCCCAGGAGGGGGGCAACAGCCGGACTCGCCTCCATTCCTCACCCAGCCGGAACTAGAGCTGGAGGAGAGGGAACCCGTGCATGCAGAAAACCTCGAGGCAAAGCAACAACAACCGGACACAGGCACTGCTCACGACGTGGCACAACAGACGGGAGAGAGGAGGAACCGGACTGCTTCTGTATCTGCGCTCAACAACAAGCTACGGAGGTTACAACCAAGCTGACGGGTGAAGAGTCTGCTTCAACAAACAACACGGGAGCGATGCCACACACCTTCCGTACCCACGACAAGCGTCAGCCTGCGGAAACGACAACAGCAACAACGGTTGAAGGGTTCGCAACAAACACGGTAACAACAGAACTGCCACAGCATGACAGAGATCCCAAATCAGACGAACATGCAGCACCACTGGGATCACAACAACACATGAAACCAAGCAAGGCGCCACTCCAAGCCATGGACTGGGTTCAGGTTCGCACCAGCAAGAGACCAGAACGACAACTGACTGTGCCACTGTTGACGAGACAACAGGTGCCACAGAGGATCGTGCCGAAACTGGGATCAGTGTGCATTGAGGACGGCAGTGGCTGAGGAGGTAGAGCAGGTCGTCCAATAACCACATGGTCAGCGGTTCGAATCCCGCTCCCCCCAGATATCCTGCCGTTGTGTCCCTGGGCAAGACACTTCACCCCAATTGCCCCTGGTGGGTCTGGAAGCACCATGTTAGGCAGCGTGCCACCATCAGTGTGTGAATGTGTGTGTGAATGGGTGGATAGCAGGATCTGTAAAGCGCTTTGGTCATCAAGAGATGAAAAAAAAGCGCTATATAAGTGAGTGCCATTACTTTTGGCTGACAGACGGTTCAGTTCGGCACGCAAATCAACTACAGCGTGTCCATGCGACTGCTCCAGATGGCGAGGCTTCACCGAAGTCAGCTGCCACAGTGTGGGATCCAGACCCCAGCTTCATGAAGATTGGCCCTGGCCCCGGGGGTCCGACTGCTCCAGGGATGCATCTGCCGCGGGCCCGCTACAAGGCCCCTCTGGCATAACTGCTTTCCCCATAGAAGACTGTAAAAAAAAAAAAAAACTGTTTAGGTAGGAGCGCAGCAGAAATGGTGGCAGAATAACCCACCTAGCCATGTTGAGTCCAGTGGTGGTCTACCCGCAGACCCTAGTTCTGAGTTCCAAAAAAAAAGTTCCTTGGAAAAAAAAAAAAAAAAAGTTCTTTGAAAATAATAACGTTGAATGTTTTGACTGAATGATAATGTTGACTGTTTTGATACATAATAATGTTGAAGTGTGTGTTTAGAAAATAAGAAATGTTGATAATGTGGGTCTATTAATATGCTAAATTGGGGAGGGCTATTTGGCTAAATGCTTGATTATTGTGTTTTGCATTTTTGCAAAGGGGGAGGATGTAGTGTTTAAACTAGTGGGACATTTGGAGTGGAACGCAGCCTGCGGCTGATGTCACCACCAGCATATATACATATAGGGCGGCCCATCATCTCACTGCAGGTAGTGCTAAGGTAGTGTTAGATAGTACTGGGTAGCACTAAGGTAGTATCGGGTAGTGTTAGGAGCACTGAGTGTACATGTGCTTGCTACCATTTCTGTAATAAAGTTCAGTTCGACTGCAGCATCCTAGTCCGTCTTCCTTCCAGGTTTGTGGACATAACACCGCTCGACCTCCTGAGCCACTGCCGCCCACATATATGGAATATAAAGTAAATATAGCCAACTTTACTAAAGCTGGATTTATGCACCCATATCACATTGACGCCATTACCAACATACAGTATGTCGCCGATGCAGTTAGCTAGCAGTTCCACAGCATCAGTGAAGGAGTCCATTGATAGTAGCATGTGGAAAATGCATTGTCCTTCTATGACCAGGTTGTGAACTAACAGAGCTTGCTTCCGTACCTTGTCCAATTTGCTCAGGTCCAACACCAACACATACGTATTGAAAGCATCGAGCCAGCATGGCCAAGGAACGGGTGGCTCACCAGGGTACTCCAGAAACGGTCTTACTGGCCTCAGGCACACTTCCATGGTTTTACTCTTGTTGCCAAATGCTTTGTCTGGTAACCCAGAATGACCAACAGAGAGTTGAGCTGTGCTGGAACTCAAACTTTATTACACACAGTAATCAATATACTCTAGATCTGTGATAGAGCTAATAACAATTTAATTGCAATATGCATATCTTTAATACATGTACAAACGTGTGAAATGAAAATATTCAAGCTTGAAAACTGTAGGAGGCGCTAGCTGAACAAACTACAGTAGGTACCCTCTATTGAAATTTAATTGAAAAAATGACAAAGCTCTAAAACCTGCAATTTTTGCAAAAATGATCCAGAATCAAGATTCTAATAATATGCACATCTTCAACACATGTACAATCATTGTGTGAAATGAAGAAGTCCTAGCTTGAAAACTGTAGGAGTTAGCAGAAGAAACTCGTACGGACCGCCCGCCTGTGTCATTGCTGGTTCATCTGCAAGATGGAGGAAAAACAAACAAACAAACAAAACAATGAGGACATAGGATTTGGTTTTTTCAAAGTCATAAAGCTTTCATCAGTTTAATGGTTTCTTATAAATGGACTAAGATCATGAGTTTTTAACCTTGACCCAGACACAACACCTGCTGTTAGTGTTTCCATCCATCCATCCATCCATCCATCTTCTACCGCTTTTCCGGAGGTCCGGGTCGCGGAGGCAGCAGTTCAAGCAGAGAAGCCCAGACTTCCCTCTCCCCAGCCACCTGCTCCAGCTCTTCAGAGGGGATACCAAGGCGTTCCCAGACTAGCTGGGAGACATAGTCTCTCCACCGAGTCCTGGGTCTGCCCCGGGGTCTCCTCCCAGTGGGACGTGCCTGAAACACCTCAAGTGGGAGGCGTCCAGGAGGCATCCTAATCAGATGCCCATACCACCTCAACTGACTCCTTTCAATGTGGAGGAGCAGCGGTTCTACTCTGAGCCTCTCCCGGATGACTGAGCTCCTCACCCTATCTCTGAGGGTGAGTCCAGCAATCCTACGGAGAAAGCTCATTTCAGCCGCTTGTATCCGCGATCTCGTTCTTTCGGTCATTACCCAAAGCTCGTGACCATAGGTGAGAGTAGGAACGTAGATTGACTGGTAAATCGACAGCTTTGCCTTAGAACTAAGCTCCCTCTTCACCACAACAGACCGGTACAACGTCCGCATCACTGCAGATGCTGCTCCAATCCGTCTGTCGATCTCTCGCTCCATTTTCCCCTCACTCGTGAACAAGACCCCAAGATACTTAAACTCCTCCACTTGGGGCAGGAGCCTGTCCCCAACCCGGAGAGGACAATCCACCTTTTTCCGGCTGAGGACCATGGACTCGGACTTGGAGGTGCTGATTCTCATCCCAGCCGCTTCACACTCAGCGGCAAACCGTCCCAGCAAGAGCTGTAGGTCATTGCTGGATGAAGCCAACAGGACAACATCATCTGCAAACAACAGAGATGAGATCCTGTGGTCACCAAGCATGACACCCTCCATTCCCTGGCTGCGCCTAGAAATCCTGTCCATAAAAATTATGAACAGGACCGGTGACAAAGGGCAGCCCTGGCGGAGTCCAACTCTCACTGGGAATGACTCCGACCGAGTGTTGGCAATGCGAACTAAACTCTCACAACGGTCGTACAGAGACCGAATAGCTCGTAACAACAAGCCCGATACCCCATACTCCCGAAGCACCCCCCACAAAAATCCACGAGGGACGCGGTCAAATGCCTTCTCCAAGTCCACAAAACACATGTAAACTGGTTGGGCAAACTCCCACGAACCCTCAAGAATTCTCGAGAGGGTAAAGAGCTGGTCCGATGTGCCACGGCCAGGACGAAAACCACATTGCTCCTCCTGAATCCGAGGTTCGACCAACGGCCGGACTCTCCTCTCCAGTACCTTGGCATAGACCTTCCCAGGGAGGCTGAGGAGTGTGATCCCTCTAAAGTTGGAGCACACCCTCCGGTCCCCTTTTTTGAAGAGAGGAACCACCACCCCGGTTTGCCATGCCAAAGGCACTGCCCCCGACCTCCACGCAATGTTGCAGAGGCGTGTCAACCATGACAACCCAACAACATCCAGGGCCTTGAGGTACTCGGGGCGAATCTCGTCCACCCCCGGGGCCCGGCCACCAAGGAGATTTTTAACCACCTTGGCGACCTCAGCCCCTGTGATAGGCGAGTCATCCCCCTCGTCCCCAAACCCTGCTTCCTCTGTGGAAGGCGTATCAGTGGGATTGAGGAGATCCTCGAAGTATTCCTTCCACCGCCCGACGATATCCCCAGTTGAAGTCAACAGTGTCCCATCCGCACCATACACAGTGTGGACGGGGAGCTGCTTTCCCCTCCTGAGCCGCCGAACAGTTTGCCAGAATCTCTTTGAAGCCGACCGAAAGTCTTGTTCCATGGCCTCACCGAACTCCTCCCATACCCGGGTTTTTGCTTCAGCAACCACCCGAGCTGCACTCCGCTTGGCCTGCCGGTACACCTCAGCTGCTTCGGGAGTCCCACAAGCCAACCAAGCTTGATAGGACTCCTTCTTCAGCTTAATGGCCCCCCTCACCACTGGTGTCCACCACTTGGTTCGGGGGTTGCCACCACGAGATGCACCGACCACCTTGCGGCCGCAGCTCTGGGCTGCCGCTTCAACAACAGAGGTGGAGAACATGGCCCATTCAGACTCCATGTCTCCAGACTCCCTCGGAATGTGGTTGAAGTTCTTCCGGAGGTGGGAGTTGAAGACCTCCCGGACAGGGGCCTCAGCCAGACGCTCCCAGCACACCCTCACTATACGTTTGGGTCTACCAGGTCTGAATGGCTTCCTCCCCTGCCATCGGATCCAACTCACCACCAGGTGGTGATCAGTTGACAGCTCTGCACCTCTCTTTACTCGGGTGTCCAAGACATACGGTCGCAGGTCTGATGACACGATAACAAAATCGATCATCGACCTGCGGCCTAGGGTGTCCTGGTGCCAGGTGCACATATGGACACCCTTATGCTTGAACATGGTGTTCGTTATAGACAGACTGTGGTTAGCACAGAAGTCCAATAACTGAACACCACTCGGGTTCAGATCGGGCAGGCCGTTCCTCCCAATCACCCCCCTCCAGGTTTCACTGTCGTTGCCCACGTGCGCATTGAAGTCCCCCAGTAGGACAATGGAGTCTCCAGGAGGAGCACCCTCCAGCACCCCAGTCACAGACTCCAAAAAGGGTGGGTACTCTGAAACATCATTTGGTGCATAGGCACAAATGATGGTCAGGACCCGTTTCCCAACCCGAAGGCGCAGGGAAGCAACCCTTTCGTCCACCGGGGAAAACTCCAATATAGAGGCAGCAAGGTGGGGCGATACAAGAATACCTACCCCTGCTCGTCGCCTCTCGCCCGGGGCAACTCCAGAAAAGGCCAAGCTCCAGCCCCTCTCCAGGAGACTGGTTCCGGAACCGGAGCTGTGTGTTGAGGTGAGGCCGACTATATCTAGCCGGTATCGCTCAATCTCGTACACCAGCTCAGGCTCCTTCCCCACCAGAGAGGTGACATTCCACGTACCAAAAGCCAGTTTAGAAAGCTTGGGATCAGTCCGCCAAGGTCTCCGCCTTTGACTGCCACCTAATCCACATAGCACCGGACTTCCATGATCCCTCCTGCAGGTGGTGAACCTACTGGAGGGCGGACCCATGTAACTCCTTCGGGCTGAGCCCGGCCGGGTCCCATGGGTGGAAACCCGGCCACCAGACGCTAGCCTTCGAGCCCCTCCCCCAGGCCTGGCTCCAGGGTGGGGCCCCGGTAACCCCATACCGGGCGGGGTACACTGAATCCTTGATATACAATTTATCATGAGAGTCTGTTGGATCGTTCTTCGTCTGGCCCTTCACCCAGGACCAGTTTGTCTTGGGAGACCCTATCAGAGGCAAATTGCCCCGGACAACATAGCTCCTGGGATCACTGGGGCACGCAAACCCCCCCACCACGATAAGGTGACGATCCATGAGGGGGTGTTAGTGTTAGTGTTTCCATGTAGCTTAAACTGGTAGAGCTGTGTTGGTCGTCACATTGTTTTGTTTCTTGTATTCAGTTGTGAGTCTGAGAAGAGATCTATGAGGAGTTTTTGTTTCCCCAGGAAAACCTCTTTGATAATGACTGACCTAAAATCAAACTGAGCAAGCAGCAGCAGTGCAGAGGGGTGTCTGTCCCCTCAGAGAAACTCGAACTGCAGCTGGAAAGTCACTTGGATAGGTGTGTTGCTTTGGAGAAGACCTCACTGATAATTGCCCAATTAACCACAATATGCATAAAATGCATCCTAATCTATGGCAGTTTAGATGATCAATGTATTTTTAATCTCAAATGCAACTAAAGAAAAGTGGCAGAAAATATTGTTCATTAATCCAAGCCCATGTACTTTTATTTATTTACTTTTATTTATTTATGACCTTCAATAAATTAGGTCATGAAAAAGTTGATTTATTTTAGTAATTCAATTAAAAATGAAACTAATATACATAGAATCACTACACACGGTGACATTTCAAGTGTTAATTTCTTTTCATTTTGATGATTATGACTTATAGCTCATGAAAACCTCAAATTCAGTTTCTTAAAAAATAGAATATTACAAAAATGAATTTAAAAAAAGCTGATTTTTGATAGAAATGTTTTCCGACTGAAAAGTATGTCCATGTACACATTCAGTACTTGGTCGGGGCTCCTTTTGCATGAATTACTGCATCAGTGCGGTGTGGCATGGAGGTGATCAGCCTGTGGTACTGCTGAGGTGTTGTGGAGGCCCATGTTGCTTTGATAGCAGCCTTCAGCTCGTCTGCATTGTTGGGTCTGGTGTCTCTCATCTTCCTCTTGATAATACTCCATAGATTCTGTGGGATTTAGGTCAGGAGAGTTTGCTGGCCAGTCAAGCTCAGTAGACCAACACCAGCAGATGACATGACTCCCCAAATCATTGCTGACTGTAGAAACTTCACACTGGACCCCAAGCAACTTAAATTCTGTTCTGACAAGCTTTATGGAGATGCTGGCTTCATTTTCCAGGAGGACTTGGAACCTGCCCACACTGCCAAAAGTGTCAAAACCTGGTTTAATGACCATGGTGTTGCTGCTTGATTGGCCAGCAAACTCTCCTGACCTAAACCCCATAGAGAATCTATGGAGTATCGTCAAGAGCAGAGATGGGCAACTGGCGGGCCCCATGCAGCCCCCAACATCATCCACAGCAGTCCGCCAATCCATTTCCAAAAATCAGTTATTTATTTGTATCCCGTTTGAACGCATTTGGAACTGCATTCTTAAATGCAGCTATAAAGTCCACCAGCAGAGGGAGCACTAATACAAACCTTGGGCTCTGTGAGTGGTCGAGCAAGAGTGAGGGAGCCACAGATAGAGGGAGCAGTGTGCCCAGGAGTACGTCTTTTAAGGTATGCATGTGTTGCATGCTGAGATCGCATTAATAGGCTGTGAAGAGATACTATTTGCAAGATGGCCGCGCCGCCTGTGTTTCTGGCTGCTGGTCATCTCCACTTGTTTGTTCTGTTTTTGATTGTGTTATTGTGTCTGGATTATGTGCAATCAGCCATTGTTTATTCGATCTTCCATGGTGGGGTTTGGCTGTCATAATCAGGAGGGAAGATTCTTCCATCGGTCTCTGCGTCTGCAGCTTCCCGTTGGTACCTGGGATCCCCGCTGTGGTTATACCGGCAGAAAGCGATCCAAACCTCGGGGAAGACGTGCAGGTGCCGCGGTGAAATCCAGAAGGCTTGCTCGGCTTCGCCGTCTCGCTCGCTCCGCCTCATCTTCTCCTAATTCTGCAGCCGGCCTCTTTCCTGGATCCTGGCTCTTGGGTGTGCCCGGAGTGAGGCCATCATTTCTCCGGCCTGTTTTTCCTGCTCTACCGTACCAACCGGCCTTCTCCCTGCTTCGAGCCAGGAAATCCCCTGCAGGTAGTGGGTGCCTACGTCTACTTTCACCGGCCCCCATTCCTAGCGAGACTGCTGCTGTTATAGAGCCCATCCAGCTGGCGTTGCTTAACGCACGTTCCATCGCAAATAAATCATTCTTTTTGAACGATTTATTCACTACTACAGGGCTGGACTTTTTATTTGTTGTTGAGACCTGGCAGAAAAGTGAGGAATTTACCTCCCTAATTGAACTTTGTCCACTGGATTGTACTTTCTCCTGTGCTCCGAGATTTACAGGCCGTGGCGGTGGTCTGGCCATTGTGAACCGGCACCGCTTCGTTACACGGACGGTGAGCCATGGAACATTTTCATCATTTGAACTGATGATTTTAAAAATTGGCTCCTCAAACCCATTTTATTGTGTTTTAATTTACCGCCCTCCAGGAGTTAATGCCTCCTTTTTATCTGAGTTTAGTGATTTTTTAACTTCTATTATTAAATTTGAGCGGATTTTATTACTTGGAGACTTTAATTTGCATATTAATGATCCCAATGACAGTTTTGCTGTGAATTTCTTGGGTATTATTGAATCTTTTAATTTTGTTTTGTGTCTATCTGGTCCTGTGCATATAAAAGGAAATACACTTGATCTTGTTTTTACTCTGTCTTAATGTGAATAATATTCAGATTAAGGAGCTTCTTGTGTCAGACCATTTTTGTGTTCTTTTTAATTTATCAGTTAAATCAGTCTGTTACACTGGCAAGCGTGTAAAATGCTCTCGTGTCATTGACCATTTGTCAGGTGTGAAATTTTCTGCTGCCTTTGACAGCAGTGTGGTTTTATCCTCTGATGACGACACTGAGAGTTTGGTCTGCTCTTTTAACTCACACTGTTCAAGCATCTTAGATGTAGTTGCTCCCTTTAAAACCAGGACTGTCCGTGCTGTTAATTCATCCCCCTGGTTCAATGATGATCTCTGTTGTTTTAGACGTACGTAAATGTCGAAGGGTGGAAAGACTGTGGAAGTCCACTAAACTTGAAGTGCATCGATTGTACCTTAAGGAGCTGTTAATTGAATTTAACAATATGATAAAAATGGCAAGAACTTCTTATTTTTCCAACATCATCTCCTCCAATAGTAACAATTCAAAGATCCTCTTGAGTACAATAGACAGTATAGTTAATCCTGTCAGTTCTGCTCCCCCTGTTTATTCATGTAATGACTGTAACAAGTTTCTTTCCTTTTTTGTTGACAAGGTCACTGCTGTTGGGGCTGGTTTTACTCATTCCTTTCCCCTAATCCTTGATTGTCCTAACAGACAGGCCTTTTTAAGTGATTTTACCCCAATTTCTTTTGAGGATTTGTTAGTGTTGGTGAGTTCCATGAAATCCTCCTCCTGCGTTTTAGATATTTTGCCTTCCTCAATGTTAAAAGAGGTAATTGGCTCAGTGGGTACGTCTTTGGTTTATATCATTAATAGTTCACTTGAATCTGGTTGTGTACCCTCGTTTTTTAAACATGCAGTTGTGCAGCCACTTTTAAAAAAACCTAACCTTGATCCATCTGTTTTTAAAAACTTCAGGCCAATTTCTAAGCTTCCTTTTATTTCTAAGCTTTTAGAAAAAGTTGTTGCCAAGCAGCTCACTGACTTTCTGATTGAACATAATATTTTCGACAAATTTCAGTCAGGCTTTCGTCAGAAATACTCGACAGAGACCGCTCTTCTCAGGGTGTCAAATGATATTTTAATGTCATCAGACTCTGGCAAATGCTCTGTTTTAGTGTTATTAGATCTTACTGCAGCATTTGATACTATTGATCATTTTATTTTGTTACAAAGGCTTAGAGATTGGGTAGGTATTTCTGGAAAAGCTCTGGATTGGTTTTTCTCCTACCTTTCTGGTAGGAGCTTTTCCGTGGCTGTTGGCTCTTATTCATCTGACTCTGCTCCTTTAACCTATGGGGTGCCTCAGGGTTCTATTCTGGGTCCACTTTTATTTGCCCTATATATGCTGCCACTTGGTTCTATTATCAGCAAATTTAAAGGTGTGTCTTATCACTGCTACGCTGATGATTCACAGCTACTTTTCTCTTTTAAGCCTGACCATGTTGACAATTTAAAAATTATTCATGATTGTCTGTCTGCAATCAAGGACTGGATGTCTAGTAACTTTTTGCAACTTAATGCTGATAAAACTGAAGTCCTTATTGTAGCACCTGATAATCTAATTCCTAAGTTGGTTAATAGCATTGGTTCATTAAGCTCTAACGTGCGGTCTAATCTAAAAAATCTTGGTGTCATTTTCGATCAATCGATGAGTTTTGATCAGCATGTCAAATCTCTGACCCGGAGTTGTTTTTTCCACCTTAGGAATATATCCAAAATTAGGTCATTGGTTTCCTACACTCAGTTAGAAATCATTATTCATGCCTTTGTTTCTTCACGTTTGGACTATTGTAATGCTCTTTTTACATGTCTTAGCAAATTCTCTTTACACCGCCTACAGTTAGTCCAGAACGCTGCTGCAAGATTACTAACTAGGTCCAGTAGATTCTGTCATATCACTCCTGTTTTGGCCTCCTTGCACTGGCTTTCTGTAAATTATAGAATTGATTTTAAAGTTCTTGTTCTTACTTACAAAGCCATTCATGAAGAGGCACCTTTTTATATTAGTGACCTGCTCTCTCTACACCAGCCCAGCAGGTCTCTCAGGTCTTCTCATCAGAATCTATTGGTAGTCCCTAGCACTAGGCTCAGAACCAAAGGCGATAGTGTAGGAACCATGAAATGAAGAGACTGAATGATTTCTCAGTATTGGTTTATTTCATCTCACGTCCTACAGCTCCTCTCTCAGTCAGGGAAAGAAGAGGGCGAGCTGCGGTAAACCACATACCTTTATACTTTCACATCAAACACGAATCACATTCACATCAAACACAGAATTACATTCACATTTAATCCTCCCATTGTCCTCTCGGCTTCTCTGTCTGACCCCAGGAGGTCAGACAGTCCCTTCAAGTCCACTCCCAGATCTTCTCACTTCTTCCCCAGTCCGCAGGGGGTCCAGACTCAATGTCCGTTTGAGGCGTGATGTCAATACACACTGCGAGCTCGAAGTTCCCTCATGTCTGGGTCTCTGCCAAGGAATATGTAAGCGCTCCCGCTCTGGGGACCACTCAGTCGCATTGGAGGGCTTCTGTTTTTTTAGCGCGGCGTACAACGGTTGCATGAGCTGTGCCGCGTGAGGTATGAAACGGTTGTAAAAATTTACCATACCTAAAAATTCTTGCAACGCTTTTACCGTTTGTGGCTGGGGAAACTCAGCCACTGCGCATACTTTGGAGGGCAGCGGAACTGCACTCTCTGGGGAGACGCGGTGCCCTAAAAAATCGATCTGCGCTGCGCCAAAATGGCACTTGGCTGGGTTGATTATCAACCCATGCGCTCCCAACCTCTGAAAAACAGTTCTGAGGTGACTTTCGTGTTCCTCCTCAGAGGCGCTGGCGACCAAAATATCATCTAAGTAGACAAAAACAAAAGAGAGGTCGCGCAAAACGGCATCCATCATGCGTTGGAAGGTTTGCGCAGCGCCTTTAAGGCCAAAAGGCATGCGTAAAAATTCAAAAAGCCCGAAAGGGGTTATTACCGCTGTCTTGGGAATGTCCTCTGGTCGGACCGGGACCTGATGATAACCGCGGACCAGGTCTATTTTAGAAAAAATGCGCGCCTTGGCCAAATGCACCGAAAAATCTTGGATATGCGGAATTGGGTAGCGGTCCTGCGCTGTGGCATTGGTTTAACCTGTGATAATCGCCGCACGGTCTCCATGAGCCGTCCGCCTTAGGGACCATGTGGAGGGGGGAAGCCCAAGCGGACTTCGAGCGGCGAATTATGCCCAACCTTTCCAGGTTGGCGAACTCCTCACGCGCAATGGAGAGCTTAGCTGCATCCAAGCGCCGAGCCTTAGCAAAAACTGGTGGGCCACTTGTGGTTATAAAGTGCTCCACCCCGTGCTTCGCCACCTTAGCTGAAAACGTGGGAACTGTGAGTGCTGGGAACTGGTTTAGGAGAGTGTGGAACTTACCTCCTGCTGCGGCGGCGTTGGCCTGTACTGACGGCGGGGACACTCGCGCTGCACAGGGGATAGAACAAAAAGAGAGTGCATTAACCAAGCATCTATTAGCCAGATCTACCAACAAGCCATGTGAGCACAAAAAGTTGGCGCCTAACATGTTGAAACTCACCGCCGCTACTATGAAGGTCCATTCATAGATGCGGCCGTGCAAGGACAAGTGCAGAGTTCTTTCGCCAAAAGTCTTGATCGACGAGCCGTTTGCGGCTGTTGCCCCATCTCCGCGGGGACCGGCCACCCGGTCCGCGTAGGTTGCGGTGATGAAACTCCTCTGTGCCCCGGTGTCAATGAGGAATTGCCGTCCGGAGCTCGCGTCTGTCAGGTACAGCAGCTTGTTCCGTTCACCGAGGGTCGAAGCTGCTAACGACCCCCGGCTCTTGCGTTTCCCTGCTTCTTGAAGTTGCATGGTGGGACGCATCTGTGTGCCTTGTGCGCGAAGCGTCGATGGTAGAAACACAGCTCGTCCCCTCCTCTGCTTCGGGACCGCGCTGCCGCTGTTGTCGCTGGGGTTGGTTCTGCTGCCACCGGTTCTCCATCGCCCCCGGCCGCCGTGCCGAGGTCTGCTGCTGCCGCTGACGTCTCTTGCTTGCCGCATGCGTCCAGGAGCCGCTCCGCTTCCACGGCCAGCGCGCGGAAGTCCTGCTGGTCCACACACCTCATGCTGGACAGGGAGCCTCTCATGTACGCTGGAAGAGTCCTTAAGAAGATGTGTTTAAATAAAAACGCATCGTTGTCTGCCCCGATCATCTGCAGCATGTCCTCCATGAGGACGGTCGGCCTGCGTCCTCCTCTGTCACGCAGGTCCAGAAGTGTTCTGGCCCTCACCTCGGCTGATGGCACAAAACTCCGAATGAGGGTGGCTTTCAGGGCGTCGTATCTGCCAGCAGCGGGTGGCTGCTGCACCAGGCTCCACACACACCAGGCTGTGCGGCTGTCGAGTCTTGCGATGACATTATGGAACTTAATGTCATCTGCTGATACTCCGTTGAGCACGAACCGCGACTCCACGTGTTGGAACCACAAGTGCTGGTCCTCTTGCCAGAACTCGGGGAGTTTAATTGAGTTTATAAATTATAGAATTGATTTTAAAGTTCTTGTTCTTACTTACAAAGCCATTCATGAAGAGGCACCTTTTTATATTAGTGACCTGCTCTCTCTACACCAGCCCAGCAGGTCTCTCAGGTCTTCTCATCAGAATCTATTGGTAGTCCCTAGCACTAGGCTCAGAACCAAAGGCGATAGTGTAGGAACCATGAAATGAAGAGACTGAATGATTTCTCAGTATTGGTTTATTTCATCTCACGTCCTACAGCTCCTCTCTCAGTCAGGGAACGAAGAGGGCGAGCTGCGGTAAACCACATACCTTTATACTTTCACATCAAACACGAATCACATTCACATCAAACACAGAATTACATTCACATTTAATCCTCCCATTGTCCTCTCGGCTTCTCTGTCTGACCCCAGGAGGTCAGACAGTCCCTTCAAGTCCACTCCCAGATCTTCTCACTTCTTCCCCAGTCCGCAGGGGGACCAGACTCAATGTCCGTTTGAGGCGTGATGTCAATACACACTGCGAGCTCGAAGTTCCCTCATGTCTGGGTCTCTGCCAAAGAATATGTGAGCTACATAATGTTACGCCACAATAGAGCCTTTGCTGCTGTTGCTCCCAGACTGTGGAACTCCTTGCCTTTTGAACTTAGATCTGCACCTTCCATTGGTGTTTTTAAGAAGCAACTAAAGACCCACCTTTTTAGCCTGGCTTTTTAACTATGTGCCGATTGTATTTTTATGTGCTTTTACTGTCTACTTTGTTTTACTGTTTTATGTGCCTGTGTTTTTTTTTTTGTTTGTTTTTTTTACCATGTTAAGCACTTTGTGACTCTGTCTGTGAAAGGTGCTCTATAAATAAACTTATTATTATTATTAAGAGCAGTAAATGTCCAGAGTAGGCTGCTTTTACACAACAATTAATGCTACAGCACCTCACTGAGGAGTATTTACAGTAACAAGTTCAAACGGAAAGGCAAATTTATATAAGAAACAGCAAATTTACGACAGAAAAACACTAATAAAGAAAAAACCCCGAGTATAACTAAAAAGTTATACATTTTTAAATACAATGATGCAAATTCATCAGTAGAAGCTTGCACACCTAATACCAAAACAAAATGTAGATTTGCAAAAAAAAGAGGCTAATTTAAACCAGAAATGTAGCATATTGCATCAGTACCAACATCGCCATGTTCGCTGATGACACCAAGATATATTCTGAGGTGACAGAAACAAGAAAACTACAAAGAGACTTAGACGATCTGCAGAAATGGTGCTGTATCTGGATGCTCAATTTCAACACGGACAAATACAAGAGACTCCATCTTGGAAGGAACAATCCAAAGCATAAGTACCACCTGAAGAACGGAGCTGGGGAACTAGTGGAACTCCATGAGACCACCTCAGAGAAAGATCTCGGCATATGGATAGACCCAGAGCTGACCTTTTCACACCACTGCGAAGTCCAAGCAAACCAGGCGAATAGGACTCTGGGCCTCATCAGACGGTCCTACTCTTACCTGGACAAGTCAAGCCTAACAAGACTCTATACAGCCCTGGTGAGACCTACAATCGAGTACGGCTACCCGGCATGGCCTCCCATGTACCGGAAAGATTGCGAGATGCTTGAGAACATTCAGAGACGAGCGACAAAGATGGTCCCAGAGCTAAAGGAGATGTCATATGTGGAAAACTCGAAAAGCTGAACCTCCCAAGCCTCTACTACCAGAGAGCTCGCGGCGACCTCATTGAGATCTACAAACATACCCACGGCTACTACCAGATTGATGCTGACTACATTTGCATGAAACCGGACCAAAGGCACAGCCGAGGTCACAAGTTTAGGCTCCAAATCAACCGTACCCAGAAGAAAGCCCGTCAGAACTTCCTGTCCGAGAGAGCAGCAAACACATGGAACCGCATCCCAGAGTTGGTGGCCGATGCATCAAGTCTCAATGCTTTTAAATCCCGTTTAGACAAACTATGGACAGGCTTCCGGTACAGCCAGCGGTCGATTCATGAGTCCTACTCTGTTCTCAGTAGATATCAATCACGACCCGACCTGCCAACAGGCTTTTAGTCTAACTTCGCAGAAGAGGATAAATATAAATATATTTATCAGTAAAACAATTTTTTACTTTGATTATATTCTTCTACCAAAAGCCAGTTTAGAAAGCTTGGGATCAGTCCGCCAAGGTCTCCGCCTTTGACCGCCACCTAATCCACATAGCACCGGACCCCCATGATCCCTCCTGCAGGTGGTGAGCCCACTGGAGGGCGAACCCATGTAACTCCTTCGGGCTGAGCCCGGCCGGGTCCCATGGGTGGAAACCCGGCCACCAGATGCTAGCCTTCGAGCCCCTCCCCCAGACCTGGCTCCAGGGTGGGGCCCCGGTAACCCCATACCGGGCGGGGTACACTGAATCCTTGATATACAATTTATCATGAGAGTCTGTTGGATCGTTCTTAGTCTGGCCCTTCACCCAGGACCAGTTTGGGTCTTGGGAGACCCTATCAGAGGCAAATTGCCCCGGACAACATAGCTCCTGGGATCACTGGGGCACGCAAACCCCCCCACCACGATAAGGTGACAATCCATGAGGGGTGGATTGTCCTTTCCGGGTTGGGGACAGGCTCCTGCCCCAAGTGGAGGAGTTTAAGTATCTTGGGGCCTTGTTCACCAGTGAGGGGAAAATGGAGCAAGAGATCGACAGACGGATTGGAGCAGCATCTGCAGTGATGCGGACGTTGTACCGGTCTGTTGTGGTGAGGAGGGAGCCTAGTTCTAAGGCAAAGCTGTCGATTTACCAGTCAATCTACGTTCCTACTCTCACCTATGGTCACAAGCTTTGGGTAATGACCGAAAGAACGAGATTGCGGATACAAGCGGCTGAAATGAGCTTTCTCCGTAGGACTGCTGGACTCACCCTCAGAGATAGGGTGAGGAGCTCAGTCATCCAGGAGAGGCTCAGAGTAGAACCGCTGCTCCTCCACATTGAAAGGAGTCAGTTGAGGTGGTATGGGCATCTGATTAGGATGCCTCCTGGACGCCTCCCACTTGAGGTGTTTCAGGCACATCCCACTGGGAGGAGACCCCGGGGCAGACCCAGGACTCGGTGGAGAGACTATGTCTCCCAGCTGGTCTGGGAACGCCTTGGTATCCTCTCTGAAGAGCTGGAGCAGGTGGCTGGGGAGAGGGAAGTCTGGGCTTCTCTGCTTGAACTGCTGCCTCCGCGACCCGGACCTCCGGAAAAGTGGTAGAGGATGGATGGATGGATGGATATATTCTTCTAATATTTTAAAAAATATTTTTTCTTAATCACCTTATTTCCTTTTCTTCTTGGCTTTTTTGTTAATTACTGTCCAGAGTTTCTCTTTGCTCATCATTTTGATGGAGAGTTTTAAAAATTAGGTCATGATGTAATTATAGCAGTAATTTTAAGTCTAATATGATAAAAACACTGAGTTGCTCCTGGTGGGTCAGGCCAGCGCCTGTGTATGGCAGCTCCGCCACCACCAGTGTGTGAATGGATGGATAGCAGGATCTGTAAAACATTTTGGTCATTTAGAGATGAGAAAAAACGCTATATTGTGGAGGAAAATATTCAAGCGAGGTATAACGAGCTGGAAGGTTGCAGAGTTTTATTTCCTCCATCATCATGAGACACACTCGTAGCGCTGTGCGCTACTGTGCTGTACAGTGCTGTGTCGTGCTGTCTTTTATATGTTATACAAACAAAGAGAATGCATGGCACATTAGCATATTGATATACATATCAGTCAATACATATGATTAACATGACCACTGGCGCCTGGACGTCTTCTCCTTAATCCGGGAATGAATAAACAATAGTCCATTGTTCTGGTTGTCCCCCCGGGGTTCTCTGTCCGTATGTGAATGGTCCTTTACTTCCTCCGGACCTGTTGCTGAGGTTCAGGTTCAGGTTACTTTATTTGTACCCGTAGGTAGATTTGTTTTGCAGTCTGGTGACATCCATATATACAAGCCACAAATTACATTCAACATAGACACAAACACAGGCACACATGAAGCTGACTATAAACATGATAAAAATACTCAAGGCTCCATCAATCAGGGTATAAAAAGACAAAGAGATGGGAGAAAAACCAGAGGTAAGAGAGAAGGGTCATATTAAAAGTTAAAAACTAGTCAAAGAGGTTAAAAACTCAAAGGTCTAAAACCCAATAAAATATTTAGAACCCAAGTGACATCCTACAAAAATAAGTAAATATTAAATGGAGTTAATAAATAGGTACCTAAATTATGTGCAATATATTGCACATAATTGAGTGTGAGATTTGAATGTTCATGTAGATTGTGGTGGGTCACTACAATATAAGTGAATGCCATTTACCATTCATTTGCATTTTCAGTTTTAATTATGAAACTTTTGACTTTGAAGAAAATACCTCCCTCCCCCCAAGGTTCACATTTAACTCTGGCCCTCAGGAAGTGAGGAAAAAAAATTGTGGCCCTCACTACCACCAAAGTTACCCATCCATGTCATCGATAATCACAGAAAAACAAAAGTTCACCTCATAAGAAGCTTCATTTGCTCTTTCCAGCAACTTAAAGTTGAGTCACTTTCTCTCTCTGTCATATGAAAACTTAAATTTGCACAATTGCGGGCAGTAAACGGGAACTTCTTGCTCTAAATAATCACATTTAACCACAGAGGCAGGAGCTGATGTGGGGGGAGAGCACAGGTTATTCACACTGCTGGGACAACAGGAGATTGGGGGAAGCTGTCCCCGTGATCTGATCACTGAGAGCGGCTGCTGTCTGTTCATCGCCGTTTCTCAACTGGAAAGAAAATGAACCAACCTGCGAAGCCAGACTCCTGGGCTGCAGCGGCTGACAGTGAGAATACACTGTGTGAGCGCAGATAATTCTTATGGGAATTGTAGCTTTGTAGTCTCACTTTGTGATAGGTTTATTATTTAGGTGTCGTTTGAGAAAACTACAACCCTCCAAAGTGGGTTGTGGGAGTCGCTGTCTTATCCACCACAGCCGAAATGTACCCTCCAGTGGTGGGTGGGCGGGTGCTAATGTCAAGCTCTGGTTGTCACTGTCAGGTCAGGCATTGGTTTACTTGCTAACGGATAACCATGAAAACCGGTACTACCTGTCTCGTGGGTCAGGCCGTTGGCGACTCAACTGGCAACCCCACCCTTCCGAGGGTGTGGAGGGTGAAACTGGGCATCCTGGCGGAACTAAAAACAATATCTGTCACAGGTCTGTGGTGGACCACTCCCAAGTTACATGGGGTGAGACTGAACATCCTGGCAGATAAGTACATCTGTTGCCAGGTCTGTGGTTGACTTTTGCCAGTAGGTCTGTCGTGACATGCACTGCACAAACAGCAGATATAAACAAACCTATCATCTGGTCAGTCACTGCAACAGATACTGGAGTCAGTTTGTCTTGGCCTGTCCTTGCCAGTGATAATACCTCTATCTGCCAAAAATGTGCCGCTAGTCCAGCAAAAGCTAGCGGTACTCAGACTTTTTTTTTTTTTGGACTTATTTTGTACCCGTAGGTAGATTTGTTCTGCAGTCCGGTGACAAGCCACCAGCTGCCGGTCGCTGCGTGCGCAAGTGCCCCTTAACTCCCTAACCTGCATGTTTTTGGCATGTGGGAGGAAACCGGAGAAATCCCGGAGTAAACCCACGCAGACACGGGGAGAACATGCAAACTCCACACAGATCACTGTTGGCCGGGGGCAGGGATCGAACCCACAATCTCATGATCCCCGCAATCCCCCGGCCGAGGGTAAACTGTGCTGCCTCGGTGCTAACCACTGCGCCACCGTGCAGCCAAACAGTTTGCAAACAGTTTCATGAAATGGTCAGTCAGAAAGCAACTCATACCGGCTTGGACGTCACCCGGATTGGTGGGGTCGGGGGTTCCTGGCGGTGGAGGGCGACGGATGGAGCTGTGTGGAGGAATCTGATCAGACCTAAATCCAACAGTCATTGTCGCCCCCGACAGACTGCTATGATGATGATGATAGTTGTCACTGTAATCTTGTTACAATGTTTACATATTTCTTTGTGTTTCTCTGGAGTTGTAAATATTTTCTGGTGTTTTTGGGATTAATAAAGTTTTAATTATGTTATATGAACATGTTTTTCATTATATGGTATTTATGAGGCTGTAACATTACTGTTAGAAAAATCAGTTTTTTTTTCTTTGATCATAAATGTTTTATTAGCACCTAGCTAGGTGCTGCTTGTTACAATTATATAATTTGTGTTTACAGAGATAGATCCTTTTATGAAAGGGGAAAAATGATCGTTTTAATTTTTTGGATGGATGGATTTTTACTTTGAAACTCCTACTAGATGTGACTCCTAGCTAGCCATAGGCTACTTCCGGTTAGCTTGTTGAACCGTAGAGGGATCAAGAATGCCTGTCAGCTTCTCGGTTCTGTTGACAGCGCAGAAGTGGACTGACAGGAGAATCGGCCGATGTGGATTTACAATCTGAAATGGAGCCGAGAAGAGAAGGTTAGTTTACTTCCTGTTACCATGGAAACAGGAGGTAGGACGGTGGAGTACCGATGTTATGCCGAGAATTGCTCGCTTGGCGAGAATTGCATCACGTCTGCTAAAACTATAAAATATAACACTACAGCCAGGCTTTTAACCATCCATCAATCCATCCATCTTCTTCCGCTTAATCCTTTTCGGGTCGCGGGGGGGGCTATCCCAGCATCTTTGGGCGAGAGGCAGGGTACACCCTGGACAGATCGCCAGTCCATAACCATTTGTGCATTTTTAGAAGTAAAAATTGTTATTGCCTCTTGTAAACTATGTTTAATTATGTTTATTCGCCAGACATTTTAGTGTTTCAAAGAGGGTTAGAAATCACAGTGATCCAACTCTACGTTTTACGGTAGTCAGAGTCGAGATTTTGCATTTATGCATTGTTGGGAAAACGGGTAATCACTTTTTCAAAGTATTTTCCAAGTATATAGTTGTGTTGACGCGACTTACACTAAACACCTGCTTGCAACGGTGGGATACAATTCTCGGCATAACACCGGCCGACGGCCTGTTCAGGCCCGGTATGACGGTGCTCTGAAGCTCTGTTTCTTGTTGGACTCGCACTCAGTCATTCTTGTCTGTTCCTGCGTTGGTTTGGCGCCTGTTGGTCGGATTTAGTGTCATCTCTGCTTCATCGGAGCTGACTGGAGGAACAAACGAAATTTTGGGGCTACAGAAAAGCTTCACTGGCTACGCGGACGGGCTATGCTAACCTGCTAACAAGTAAGAAAAACAGTTGCCGTGGCTTTCCATCTAGTGGAGAGAAGTTGATAGTGGGGATTTGTAGTTGGTTAGTCCCCGACACAGGACAAAGCTCAGCCGTTGATTGATAAAACTGGTTTCACAGCTGAGTCAAGTGTGAAAATCAAAACAAGATCAGAGTTGGCCTCTAGTCAACAGAAGGACAATACAATTATGGTTGTTTGTCCAGAGGGTAAGAAGGTGGTAAAAGACAACACTCAGGATTCCATACTGTGTGGAAATTGGAATCCCATAGGGTGTGTCAGGAATTAAAAATGGCCAGTGATTTGAAAGGTATGTATTACAGGCAATTGAGACTTGAAAAAGAAGTAAGTGAAATTAAAGATTTGCTTGCCAGAGTGACCAGAAGTGCAAATGTTGAGGTGTTTATAGCAAACCAGGCAGGAGCTGTAAGTGGTGCCATCTTGGGAGACGAAGAAACCATAAGAGAACTACAAGGAGAATGCGACAGAAAATGAATTTCTTGCTAGCATCTGGAAATATCTGGGTGTGGGTGAAGTGGCGGTACATGAATTGTTGAGAAACAAGAATGTACCCATGTATGAAATGTTTGTCTGCAGGGTGAGAGTGAATGAAGGGAAGGAATGAATGTGTTTGTTTATAGTGAGTGACGAAGGGAGGGAGGCCTGAAATAGGCAAATGTGTGTCAGGTTGTTATATTTGTGTATTTATAATATTTATAATTGTGTATTTATAATGTATTTATAATCTTTTTTGCATTGATGTATGTGGTTATTGTGTATTTTTTTTTAATCTTTTCCTTTCCTTCTTTTCTTTTTACTTGTTTCTCCTTTCTAAAGCCCATCCAGGGACAAGAGTTGCAAATTAGCTAATAGCTATACACTCTTTGTGCAACACATCAGATTGATTGTCATTGATTAATTGTCTATGTTCATTGCACTGTCCCTGTCAAATAAACAAATCTAAGTCTAAGAATTGGAAGATCAAGAGGAGAAGGTGGTCAACCTAGATGAGTGAAGCTAGTTCTAGCTGATGAGAAGAAAAGAAACGAGATTCTTAGAAAAGCTAAAACTTTGAAGGATGCACCATCCCAGGCTCTGAAAGATGCCTTTATATCACCAGACCTGACTAAGATGCAACGAGGACAGGGCAGGAAATTAAGACAAGAGTTCAAGGACAGAAGGGAAAAGGGTGAAAGAAACTTGGTGATTTACAAAGGGAAGATAGTGAAGTAAACCGTACAAGGTGCCTCTGTAATCACAAATCGGGCAGAGGCACGAGAGATCGATGCCTCGAAAAGTGATTTTAAACCCTTCACCCAAAATTGTTAATGAGCTTCAACATTTTAACGAGCCTAATGCTCCCTTGCCCCTTGTGCCGAGACGACAATAGACGTCCGGCATACAGGTGAAGAAAAAACACGTGAATCACCAGAATTGCCAACTCTTCAGAAAAGCTTGGAGTGAGATTTAGAGGGAATTGTTCACGGAGGAGACTGGGGTGGAGTGAGTGTGCACATGCACAATAGAACCGAATCTCAGGCCCAACCTCAATCTCCTCCCTAAACCCTCAAGCCCTGAGCCCTTGTGCTGCCGCCATCGGTAGTGCTCAAGTGTGCGAGTCTGAGGGGATGAAGTGGGTATGGTCACTTTGTACCCAAATCACAACGTACCCTAGACGTTCCGTACCTGCTTCCATACCTGCATAATTAAATACCAAACCAAAATGTTGTTAGTGATGTTAAAACTGAGGCCTTATGAAACAATGAGCCACTTTGAGACAATTGCTTCATGAGCAACACAGTGTTGTGAAACATCTAATAAAGACTGCCATCTGGTGACTGAGTGTCGGAACTGCATCTGAGTGGAAAACCTGAAAAAAATCTCAATACTTTTTTTATTTAGCATTTGGCCATCTGAGATCTATTTAGAATTGGATGGCAGAAACAAACAATACAAAGCAAACAAAAAAAAACAAAAACGAATTCCCTCACAAACTTCCCGTGAGCCCTCAAATCACGTGACATGACCGACATAACGAGGCCTCTCTTGCTACGGTCATGTGACTGTGGCGTGCTGAAACTGCGCTCAATTCACTGCTCATGACACTTCTGCTTTATATTGCTTGAATCAGTGTCGAGTGGGCGATGTTGAGTGTAGCATCACTAAATCAATGTGATTCAAAACAGAGGCTGAATTAATTCAGGCTGAAATTAAACTCTCAAAAATGTCATGGCAATCAGTGGCATTAGAGTAGCAGCTGATTGTAATTAACCAAACCTCAGCCAATTACCAGATTGGTTTGCTGTATCATGGCTGATCTTTTTGTCGCATGCGATCAGATTGCACAACCCCACCAAGAGGTATTACAGTGTGATGAATGTTCACTTTGGCAACATAGAACATGCAACACTGCTAAGTTCAAAGCTATGAAAAGATATACATGAAGATACTGTATACATGTTTCACATATTAATTAATGTTAATTTCTTTTTTTATACAGGTATCACCCGATCATTTTCTCGACAGCTGGTCAAACAGGCTGAGCCAGTTGCTTAAGACCTGCGGGAAAATCTATGGACCAACCGAGTGAGCTGTACAATATTTTATATGGTGTCATCTGAAATTTTTAGGCTGCGTGTCCACCAAATGCGTTTTTTCCACTGTGGGGACTATTTCCTGTTCATTCTTTATTTAGTCCAGTGTCTATGTGCTGAAACGCTGTTGGCGGTGGCCGCTTTTTGTTGTGGCACTCGGGGCTGAAAAACAGTTCAACTTTTCAGACTACAGCTGAGCTTGTCAGTGTCAGACCTTTCTAAGCAGCCAATCAGAATTAAGGAAGGGCGGGACATAGGATGCTGGTACAGTCTGTACCCAAACTCCTGGTTTCTTTTCTGTGTCATCATATTTTACATCGAGAGCTGCTACCAATATCAGAATACTCTTTCTGTCCATTGTTGTTTAGAGACTGCTATTAAAAAATAAGTAGAAAGTTTGACCATAGGGAAAACGGAAGTGCTGAGCTGTGAGTTGCTGGGATACAGGGCACAGACTTTTTTTTTTTTTTTCCAGAGTGCTGTGCACAAGCATTGAAGAAAAAAAAAAAAAAAGACATTCAGGGCGGTCGGGCGACAAAAAAATGCGTTAAGTGGACACGCAGCCTGTTATATTTGTTGTTGTTTGTATTGTTTTTGTTTGTTTGAATGTAGAGCAGGGAGGGAAAACTTTGGTGGTAGTGAGGGCCACAAAATTTTTTCTTCACTTCCCTAGGGCCAGATTTACATGTAAACCTTATGGGGGAGGGGGGTGGGAAATTATTTCCTGCAAAATCAAAAGTTTCACAACTAAAACTGAAAATACAAATGAAAATAAAAGCTACTCAGTGTTTTATCATGTTAGAATTAAAATTACTGATAAAATTTTATCTGCCCTGCAATGGACTGGTGATCTGTCCAGCGTGTACCCTGCCTCTTGCCCAAAGATGCTGGGATAGCCTCCACCCCCCCAAAAAGGATTAAGCAGTGGAAGATGGCTGGATGGCTGGATAAAATTACATCATGACGTAATTTTTAAAACTCTCTCCATCAAAATGATGAGCAAAGAGAAATTCTGAATGGTAATTAACAAAAAAGCCAAGAATAAAAGGTTAATCGTTAATCGTCTGGCTCCCGAAAATGAGAAATTAAAAAATAAATTTAAGAGCCACTGGTATAAATGAACAGCAACAAAAAGTCAGCAGATTAAAATTACCACAGTCTGAACTTTTTTCTTGCACTCTTTAGAGAAAAACCTCAAAGCTTTGAATCTTTTTCTGCACAATTAGAAGGAACGCCTCCAAGCTCCATCACCTGCCAAACAAGAATACATGCAACAGCTGAGGAGCTTTAGCATTTATTCTTGTTTAAAAGCAGCCTACTTATAATTTACTAGCCTACTTATAATTTACTGCTGTTTACAGCTTATTAATGCGGGCTTCGCAGGCAACACATACCTTAAACACACTCTCCGGACACTGCTCCCTCACTCTCCCTCTTGCTTGACCTCTGGTACCCAGGTTTCGATTAGCACTCCCTCTGCTGGCGAACTCTATAATTGCATTTAAGAATGTGGTTCCAGATACGGAAAATGTGATACAAATAAATAATTGATTTGTGGAAATGGACTGGCAGGCCACAGTGGATGAGGGGGTGGGCCCGCCAATTTCCCATCCCTGATGTAGACCATCTGCAGTGTTTAATTTCAGCCTTAATTAATTCAGACTGTGTTTTGAATCACACTTTGATATTAGAAATAAACCACAACAGCATTAGACAATCTGCAGTGATTTTTTTTAATAAATACATTTTTATATGACAAAAAAAAACAAAACATAAAAAAACATCAGTGAAAGGCAAAACATCCCTCCCCATCCCTATTTTTGAGAGTTTCAGCCTTACTTTCAGCTTCTGTTTTGAATCACATTTTGATATTAAAAATAAACCACAACAATGTCATTCTGGTTCGATTAGTATTTAATTACACAGGTACAGAATGTCTAGGGTACATTGTGATTTGGGTACAGAGTGATTTGGGATGGAGTGGCAATGGTACGGAGTAGGGCTGTGCGATATGACAATATATGTCGGATGACGATATAAAAGCGTCTGTCGTTTCATAGAATACTTTTATCATTTATATTGAATATAAAATGCACATACCCCTGTTTATTCAGTAAAGCTCCTACCTCACCACTACTTGTCAGGGCCCCGTCTCTTCCCCGCAGTGCGCGACTGTGTGCAGTGGAACAGCTATGGTGGGTGGCTAGCCTTCAGTCCGGTGGTTGCTAATGCTGACTCCAAACTACCGGTTCCGATAGCTGCTACTCCTGTTTTCCAGGGATGTGGGACCATTTTCCATCATGCTGCATCAGAGAGGATAGTTCGCTAACCTTGTTTTTATAGGAGGCAAGTAACGTTAATCCCATGTCTAATTATGAAATGTGAAATGACGATGTTAAGTTGTGCTAATTGGAAACATGTAGCAGACCATCGTTTGTTTGTTTTTTTGTTTTTGTTTTTTTTGGTTTAAATTACTGCTGAGTTTCTTGGTTTTGTCTGAAAAAAATTATTAAAGCTGCAAAAGTGTATGATGGTGGCACATGCATGCAAAATAAACGATAAATAAATTAAAATGGGTCGGAGGAGCAAGTTGGCTCTTAACATAATTTATTTGATTTCTGATCATTTTAATTAGTCAAGTATTGATAATGAATGAAGTTAGTCATCACATGTATTTTATTACATTGTCTTTTGTGTCTGAGTTTCAGATCATGACCAATCTGAAATATTTTTACTAAGAAGCAATCAGTGTAATTCAGGCCAGAATTGCAGTCTTTCTGCTGTAGGGTTACATGTAAATTTTCATTGATTTAAACTAACAGCAAATTTATATAAGATAAGATAAGATAAGCCTTTATTAGTCCCACAATGGGGAAATTCCATGATTGCAACAGCATAGGGATAGCAACACTCAGAGCAATAATTTAGAAGATAAGAAAATAAGAGCAGTGAATATACATATGTACACATAAATATATAAATATATATATACACAGTGCAGAGCATTGTAGCTAGATGGAATAAACAGCATAACAGTCTGTTTAGTTACCCCACATAGTATGAATATGTACCCATACATATTGTCACCCTCCATACCGATTGATATTGTCCCAGTTGTATACTGAAGGGGGACCATTTTGTGTAAGTTTGTTGTGTCTTTTGCATTCAATACTATTAGGTCGTAACATTTTCTTTTACTATCTCTGCGAGCAGCCCTGCTTAGGTTCTAAAGTCTTGACAGCTGTAGGTAGGAAGGATCAGCGAAACCTCTCGGTCGCGCACCTAGGATGATGTAGCCTACCGCTAAATGAGCTCCTCAGTGCATTCAGTATGTCCTGCATAGGGTGGGACTCGGACTCCAGCAGAGATGACAGCTTAGCCACTATCCTTCTCTCTCCTATCTCCTCCACTGGGTCAAGGCGCTGCCCCAGGACAGAGCTAGCTTTCTTGATCAGTTTGTTCAGTCTCTTCCTATCGACTGCCGTGATGCCGCTGCCCCAGCAGACCACTCCAAAAGTGATGGCTGATGCCACCACCGAATCGTAGAAGGTCTTCAGAAGCACCCCTTGTACGCCAAAAGACCTGAGCCTCCTCAGTAGAAACAACCTGCGCTGTCCCTTCTTGTAGAGTGCGTCAGTATTGTGTGACCAGTCTAGTTTATTGTTCAAATGAACACACAGGTACTTGTAGGATGTCACCATCTCAATGTCTGTTCCCTGGATGTTTACTGGTGCTGTGAGGGGTTGTCCTTGCCTGCGGCAGTCCACCACCAGTTCCTTTGTTTTTCTCACATTGATCTGGAGGCAGTTCCGATGGTACCAGTCCACGAAGTCCTGGCTAAGTCCTCTGTACTCTGCTTAATCTCCGTTAGAGATGAGGCTGACGATCACAGAGTCGTCAGAGAACTTCTGTAGATGGCAGTGTGTTGTGTTGTGTGAGACGTCCGCAGTATAAAGGGTGAACAGGAAGGGAGCCAGAACCGTTCCCTGGGGGGCCCCCTTACTGCCAATCATTGTGTTGGACACACAATCCTGGGTTCTCACAAACTGTGGCCGGTTTGTGAGGTAGTCCAGGATCCATGATGACAGGTGCTGGTCCACCCCTGCGCAGAGCAGCTTGTCCCTCAGGATCACCGGTTGGATGGTGTTGAAAGCACTGGAGAAGTCAAAGAACATGATCCTCACCGTGTTCCCAGGCTTCTCCAGGAGGAACAGGGAACGGTGAAGGAGGAAGATCACTGCATCCTCCACCCCGATGCCATGCTGGTAGGCGAACTGGAGTGGATCCATCGCTGGTCCCACCAGGGGGCGGAGGTGAGCAAGGAGCAGTCTCTCCAGGGTTGTCATCAGGTGAGACGTCAGGGCCACTAGATACTTGTAGAGAGCAGCCATAGGTAATTTTCTCATTTTCAGACATTTTTTATGTTGTAGGCTTTTTTTTTTTTTGCTGTTCTCCTCTGGCTCAGGAAATATTTAACTTATTGATGTTTACCTTTTATTCCTATATGATTTAGAAGAAAACCTGAAATCAAGAATCAAGTCTCAGATGCACATTAAAAACCTATTTTATAACACTGCAAAATTATGAAGGAAAATGGTACATGTAAAAAAAAAAAAGAGATGGTCCTTTTTATATGATTATCTAAACTGTAGAATTTACAGAAAATGTATATTGTAATATATATCGTTATCGTGATATTGTCATGAGCGGGGGGTTTGGATTTCCTTTTTCCAGGCCCCGCTTCATGACGGGGTTGTCCTTCCTTTATTATTTTCTTTGTCTGTTTATTAGTTTGTGTCTTTATTTGTTGTCAGGCACGCTCTGGGCTCCTCTGGGGCTGCCCTGCTCTCTGACAGCTGACTGCCACGCCTCTTCCTCCTGTCAGTGAACAGCTACTTGTCATTTGTTTTTTCACTCTGCGCACTTACTCACTTACACACCTGCATTCATTTAGTTCATCTACATTTTCTCATGCACGCACACACACATTTACATGCATCTTTCAGCACACGCACTCATCTGTCCTCACTCTCCTCACACCGGTAATCACTTTAGTTCATTATGTTGGAAGTATTTATATCCTGTTAGTTCTCCTGTTACCCGCCGGTTCATTGGATGTCATCCCCACTCCTGAGTCAGCCACTCAGTAGAGTCATCATTTGTAAGTACTCTGCCCACCGTTCTGCCGGGGGCATTTCCTCATCTCTATTTGCCTTTTTTCTCCGCTACCCAGTCCTGACCTTGGAGCGCGTGGGGCCAGCCTTCCTTCCTCCATTGTATCTAATGAACCAGAGGGTGCAGTTGAGTAGTCTAGTGTTGTTCTCTGTGTGTTCATTGGACCCTTATGTCATTTTTGTTTTCATGTGCAAATAAATTACACTCAACACTTTCCTGCGTTGGATTTTCATCTTCGTTTCTACATGCTTTATGTTTGACGTACGTATATGACAGATATAAGATGACTTATATCGTGATATGAATTTTTTACCATATACCACAGCCCTAGTACGGAGTGTCCGGTAACTGATGAAGTGCCTCAAAATGGTAGAAATGGGACACACTTTGTTACCTTGGCAACACAAATTTTTTTTTTTTTTACTTTATTAAAAGGAGTAGGAAACAAAAATGGTGTATATAAGATCACAAAAATAAAATCACAGGACAAAATAATAGATTCCAGACAAAACTAAAATCAGAAACAAGCAGGGTTTATTGACAATGGACAATAGAAATGATCCTGAAAGTTCAAGGCTGTGTGTGTTTCAGGGTCTTTAGAGGTTTTGGGGTAACTTCTTAAAAGAAAATCCCAATTCCGTTTTAAATTATTCAGTTTTCCTTTAATTTTGTGTTTGTCACACTTAAATGTTTCAGATCATCAAACAAATTTAAATATCAGACAAAGATAACTCAAGTAAACACAAAATGCACTTTTTAAATGAAGGTGTTTATTATTAAGGGGAAAAAAATCCAAACCTACATGGCCCTGTGTTTAAAAAAAAAAAAAAGTGATTGCTTCCCACTGTTAAAACATAAATTAACTGTGGTTTATCACATCTATGGAAAGCTGAGTTTAATTTCTCTAGCCACGCTCAGGCCTGATTACTGCCGCAACTCTTCTCAATCAAGAAATCACTTAAATAGGACCTGCCTGACAAAGTGAAGTAGACCAAAAGATCCTCAAAAGCTAGACATGCTGTGATCCAAAGAAATTCAGGAACAAATGAGAAACAAAGTAATTGAGATCTGTCAGTCTGGAAAAGGTTATGAAGCCATTTCTAAAGCTTTGGGACTCCAGCAAACCACAGTGAGAGCCATTATCCACAAATAGCCAAAACATGGAACAGTGGTAAACCTTCCCAGGGGTGGCCGGCCAACCAAAATTACCCCAAGAGCACAGTGACGACTCATCCAAGAGGTCACAAAAGACCCCACAACAACATCCAAAGAACTGCAGGCCTCACTTGCTTCAGTTAAGGTCAGTGTTCATGAATCCACCATAAGAAAGAGACTTTGCAAAAATGGCCTGCATGGCAGAGTTCCAAGATGAAAACCACTGCTGAATAAAAAGAACATAACAGCTTGTTTCAGTTTTGCCAGAAAACATTTTGATGATCCCCATCCCCAAGACTTTTTGGGAAATACTCTGTGGACTGACGAGACAAAAGTTGAATTTTTTGGAAAATGTGTGTCCCATTACATCTGGCGTAAAAGTAACACAGCATTTCAGAAAAGGAACATCATACCAAAAGTAAAATACAGTGGTGGTAGTGTGACGGTCTGGGGCTGTTTTGCTGCTTCAGGACCTGGAAGACTTGCTGTGGTAAATGGAACCATGAATTCTGCTGTCTACCAAAAAATCCTGAAGGAGAATGTCCGGCCATCTGTTTGTGACCTGAAGTTGAAGCACACTTGGGTTCTGCAGCAGGACAATGATCCAAAACACACCAGCAAGTCCACCTCTGAATGGCTTAAGAAAAACAAAATGAAGACTTTGGAGTGGCCTAGTCCAAGTCCTGACCTGAATTCGATTGAGATGCTGTGGCATGACCTTAAAAAGGCGGTTCATGCTCAAAAACCCTCCAATGTGGCTAAATTACAACAATTTTGCAAAGATGAGTGGGCCAAAATTCCTCAACAGTGCTGTAAAAGACTCATTGCCAATTATCGCAAATGCTTCATTGCAGTTGTTGCTGCTAAGGGTGGCCCAACCAGTTATTAGGTTTAGGGGGCAATGACTTTTTCACACAGGGCCATGTAGGTTTAACTTTTTTCTCCTTAAAGGCCAAATGTCACGTAATTTTTTTTTCTAAATGACAACGAATTTAGATAAAATACACATAGCTTAAACCAAATATTCATACCGGAGACCATATCACCCACCTGTATTTACATAATTGCACAAAATACACCAGGTGAAGGCCCCACCTTGCTTGCTGGCTTGTGACAGCCAGTCCAGACCACGCCCATGTTTTTGACATCACCAGTTGTACCCTGGCTGCCCTGCCTATCCACATTCACACTTATCAACATTGGACAATCATGACGGAAAGTGACAGCGATTGTGAACAAATTAGTTTAGTTTTGTCTTTTTTTTTTTTTTGTCTTTTTTTTTGTCAGTGGTTCAGACAGTGACAGAGGCATAGAACCTTACAGGTTCGAGCCGTCCGAGACGGAATCAGATGCTTTGTCTGATGACAACAGTTCCAACGATGACCAGAGAGCAGAACCAGTGGAAAATGTCATTGAACTGGACATTAATCGCCTCCAGAATTGCGAAGCCGAAGGGGGTCTGTCGAAGGCGCCCCATAAATATTGATTTTTCGGAAGCCATTATTATTACAGTGGAGGAGAGCCGCTGCTGTCAAGAAATTGACCAGATCAATATGAAAATGGAGGCGCATACCTGTCAAGTGAGACGTTTTCGCCGTATTTTGGTGCCAAGCGCGGCTGTGGGAGACGGCGGAGTGGTTTGGGACACTTTTCTGGGAAATGTTTTAAATGTAGTTCGTGTTGTTATTGTCAAATATTTTAAGGAAAATACGGGGAAAATGCAATTTTAGCAAAAACGGGCGTATTGCCATTTCTGTACGCCCAAAAGAAAAAATATACTGGAAAAAAAACTGAGTGTGTTGAGGAGCACGTCCTGTGTGTGATTCCCCACAGCTGGTGCTGGCAGATCACTCAGCCTGAGCTATTATCACTTCAATGAGAAGTGTGGAGTCAATCAGTTTGATTGTCGGGTGGGCTGATCGCTCAGCTTGAGCTATTCTCACTACAATGAGAAGTCATTAGGACAATGGTTTAACACGTTCAGCTGTCCTGCGGCTGCGGAACAGAGACAGATCGCCTTAAAAATACAGAATTCTGCTTTTTTTTTTTTTATTTTGCGCCGGACGCTGAGTTGTGTTGTTATTGTCAAATATCCATGAATCCTTAAAATATTTGACAATAACAACACGAGTTGCATTTGGGGCATTTCCCAGAGAGGTGTCCCTTGTTGCTCCGCCGTCCCTTATAGCCACTTTTTACGGTGTTGAAGTACGGCGAAAACGTCTCACTTGACAGGTATGAAAACATTTCCCAGAGAAGTGTCCCTTATTACCCAGCTGTCCCTGATAGTCCCATTTTAAGGTATGGGTGAAATATCCAATTTTTTCTTTCTTGTTGCTCACTTCAACCTTCCAGTCTCCATATAAACAATCAATTGAAATACCCCAAGCATCAAACTAGGGTACAATCGATTTCGTCACTTCCGCCTTCTTCACCAGGCGATTCCAGGGGCCGTGTCAGGCCAAGCGCGGCAGTTTTAAATTAACGAATATTCCGTTGTTACTGAAGCATATGCACCAAGACCCGAACGGATCGGTTCCCTTTTATATCTAGTTTCAAGATATTTAAAGTACCCTGTTACGTGACATTTGGCCTTTAATAATAAGCACCTTCATTTAAAAACTGCATTTTGTGTTTACTTTTGTTATCTTTGTCTAATATTTAAATTTGATGAGCTGAAACATTTAAGTGTGATAAACATACAAAATAGTGAGAAATCAGGAAGGGGGCCAACCCTTTTTCACACCACTGTATATAGTTATCGTGATATAAGATGACTTATATCATGATATGATTTTTTTGCCATATTGCACAGGCCTAGTACGGAGTGTCCAGTAACTTATGAAGTGGCTCAAAATGGTAGAAATGGGACGCACTTTGTTACCTTGGCAACACTAAAAGTTTTTTTTTTAATGTACTTTATTAAAAGGATTAGGAAACAAAAATGGTGTATATAAGATCACAAAAATCAAATCACAGGACAAAATAACAGATTCCAGGCAAAACTAAAGTCAGAAACAAGCAGGGTTTATTGACAATGGACAATAGAAATGATCCTGAAAGTTCAAGGCTGTGTGTGTTTCAGGGTCTTTAGAGGTTTTGGGGTAACTTCTTAAAAGAAAATCCCAATTCCATTTTAAATTACTCCATTCTCCTTCATTTTTGCCCATATATATTCATAATTATAATATTTTCTTATTGCAATAAAGGGGATCAAATTATGTCTTATTTAATTTTCAGTTTTACAATTTTATTAAAAATATTGTGGCAGACTAAAGAGTGAGCCTCTCATTCAGCAGGGGTTGGGAGCATAGCTTGGAAACAAACATAGCTTGTTTTCCCAGTTTTGGGGTCCAGGGGTAATTAAGAGTTCAGGTGTTGGTGGCAATTGAGGAGTAAAGACAAAAACTCACCTTCGGCTCCCATGTGTTTCTTCCTCTTGCCACATTGGTGACCCCGACTCGAGCATGTCCGACACAGAAGAAGACTGTGTCCCCTCGTCAGCCATGTCACCCTGACCCTCGCAGCCGGCCACTTGCACTGCGGCTGTGAAGCTTCCGGAGTTTTGGCAGAGCGACTCGGCTTCATGGTTCCAGCATATCGAAGTGCTCTTCCACCTGCAAGTAATCACTTCAGATGAACTCAGATACTACTTGGTCGTCGCTGCTCTGGATCAACAGTCCACACGGCACGTCATGCAGTTGCTTAGCACGCCCCCACAGCACGGTAAATACGCCGGCATCAAACGGTTCCTGCTCCGGAGATATGGTCTATCGGCCGCAGAAAGGGGGGATAAAATCCTTTCCCTGTCAGGTTTGGGTGATGGCAGGGCTGTGGATCTTATGGACAATATGCTATCGCTGCTGGGAGCGGACAAAAGTGGTTTTCTGTTTCCGCACATTTTCCTATGCCAGCTTCCGCCGCCTGTGCGCACAATGTTGGCCAACTCCCCGCATTTGGCCACCGGTGACTACCGAGCCTTAGCTGAGGAAGCTGACCAGATCCTGCTGGCTACTAGGCAGTTTGGTGTGCAAAGCGTGGCCTCGGATCCCCTGTAACCCACAACGGAGGATGCGGACCTGGAGGTGGGAACCGGAGTGGTTGCCCGGAGACAGTGCGGAAAAGGCCCGTGTTTTTTCTACCTGCGGTTTGGCAGCAAGGCTAGGCGCTTCATTCCTCCATGTACGTTTGAGATGATGGGGAAACTCCAGGGCCAGCGCTCAGTAGCAGCTGTGGGCACTGGCGGATGAGGTGAGCTGCTCTTCATTAGAGACTTGCTGTCAAGAAGACGTTTCCTAGTGGACTCCAGCTTGCAGAAGAGCCTACTCCCTCCAACTAGCGTGGACAGACCAGCGGCAGGCAGCAGCAGGCAGCAGCCCACGTTTGAGTGCAGCTAACAGTTCTTCTATCGGGACATTTGGCACAAGGTCTGTGACTGTTTGTTTCCACGGACACAGTTTCAAGTGGGACTTTGTAATCGTTTCCATTACAGGTCCTATCGTTGGCGCGGATTTTCTGTGTGCTAATGGTTTACTTGTCGATGTTGGTAACCACCATCTAATTGATGCTGTGTCTTTTGCCACCTTTCTGTGTGAGGCTGGGGGAGCTAGGCTGTTAACACATGCTAACTTTTTAGCGTCAGATAACACTTTTCTTCATTTGCTGGCAGATTTCCCGTCGCTTATGACGCCTGCTTTTTCCACCGCAGCTACTAAGCACGGTGTGGAGCATTTCATTCCCACCATGGGACCACCGGTTTTTGCGCGCGTGCGACACCTCGACGCAGTAAAGTTGGCCATAGCGAAAGAGGAGTTTACCACTGTGAAGCGCTTAGGTATAGTGAGGCGTTCTAACAGCCCATGGGCCTCACCATTTCACATGGTGCCTTAGGCGGATGGGTTGTGGTGGCTATGTGGTGATTTTTGGCATCTTAACAATATCACTGTGAATGACTGTTAGCTTATCCTTCTGTGCGTCTGGTGGGCTCCACTATTTTTTTCAAAGGTAGATCTGGTGCGCGGTTGTCACCATGTTCCCATGTGTGTGGAGGACATCCCCAAGACTGCAGTAATTACCCCGTTCAGGCTTTTTGAGTTCCTGCGCATGCCTTTTGGCCATAAAGGCGTGGTCCAGGTGTTTCAGAGTTTGATAGACTCGGTGTTACGTGACCTCCCATTTGTGTTCATCTACCTCGGTGACATATTAGTGGCCAGTCCGTCAGCTGAAGAGCATCTGTCGCACCTCAAACAGGTTTTCGGGTGCCTTGAAGAACACGGCCTGATTGTCAACCCGGCTAAGTGTCAGTTTGGGCTGATTGACCTCTTAGGTCACCTCATTTCTTCGCAGGGTGCGATTCCATTGCCTTCTAAGGTTCAAGCGGTGGTGGAATTTCCCTGTCTGGACTCCGTTAAGGCACTGCAGGAATTTTTGGGCATGGTAAATTTTTATAATCACTTCCCCGCTCACGCTGCCCACATCCTCCAGCTGCTTTATGAGTCTGAGGCTGAAAAAAGCCAACAACCTTCTCACCTGGACTCCCGAACGGATCTGAGCTTTCGACGGAGCTAAGTCCGCCCTTGCAAATGCAGCACTCCTCGCTCATCCCGTGCCCACGGCACCCATAGCTTTGACAACCAGCGCCTCTGACACTCTGACATAAGATAAGATAAGCCTTTATTAGTCCCACAATGGGGAAATTCCAGGATTGCAACAGCACAGGGATAGCAACACTCAGAGCAACAATCAGAAGGCAAGAAAAAAACAAGAACAGCTAGTATACATATGTACATATTACTATATATATATATATATATATATATATATATATATATATATATACACAGTGGGGCAAAAAAGTATTTAGTCAGCCACCAATTGTGCAAGTTCTCCCACTAAAAAGATGAGAGAGGTCTCCAATTTTCATCATAGGTATACCTCAACTATGAGAGACAAAATGAGAAAAAAAAATCCAGAAAATCACATTGAAGGATTTTTAATGAATTAATTGGTAAATTCCTCGGTAAAATAAGTATTTGATCACCTACAAACAAGCAAGATTTCTGGCTCTCACAGACCTGTAACTTCTTCTTTAAGAGGCTCCTCTGTCCTCCACTCGTTACCTGTATTAATGGCACCTGTTTGAACTCGTTATCGGTATAAAAGACACCTGTCCACAACCTCAAACAGTCAGACTCCAAACTCCACTATGGCCAAGACCAAAGAGCTGTCAAAGGACACCAGAAACAAAATTGTAGACCTGCACCAGGCTGGGAAGACTGAATCTGCAATAGGTAAGCAGCTTGGTGTGAAGAAATCAACTGTGGGAGCAATTATTAGAAAATGGAAGACATACAAGACCACTGATAATCTCCCTCGATCTGGGGCTCCACGCAAGAGCTCACCCCGTGGGGTCAAAATGATCACGAGAACGGTGAGCAAAAATCCCAGAACCACACGGGGGGACCTAGTGAATGACCTGCAGAGAGCTGGGACCAAAGTAACAAAGGCTACCATCAGTAACACACTACGCCGCCAGGGACTCAAATCCTGCAGTGCCAGACGTGTCCCCCTGCTTAAGCCAGTACATGTCCAGGCCCGTCTGAAGTTTGCTAGAGAGCATTTGGATGATCCAGAAGAGGATTGGGAGAATTTCATATAGTCAGATGAAACCAAAATAGAACTTTATTGTAAAAACTCAACTTGTCGTGTTTGGAGGAGAAAGAACACCATACCTACTGTGAAGCATGGGGGTGTAAACATCATGCTTTGGGACTGTTTTTCTGCAAAGGGACCAGGACGACTGATCCGTGTAAAGGAAAGAATGAATGGGGCCATGTATCGTGAGATTTTGAGTGAAAACCTCCTTCCATCAGCAAGGGCATTGAAGATGAAACGTGGCTGGGTCTTTCAGCATGACAATGATCCCAAACGCACCGCCCGGGCAACAAAGGAGTGGCTTCGTAAGAAGCATTTCAAGGTCCTGGAGTGGCCTAGCCAGTCTCCAGATCTCAACCCCATAGAAAATCTTTGGAGGGAGTTGAAAGTCCGTGTTGCCCAGCGACAGCCCCAAAACATCACTGCTCTACACGAGATCTGCATGGACGAATGGGCCAAAATACCAGCAACAGTGTGTGAAAACCTTGTGAAGACTTAGAGAAAACGTTTGACCTCTGTCATTGCCAACAAAGGGTATATAACAAAGTATTGAGATGAACTTTTGTTATTGACCAAATACTTATTTTACCGAGGAATTTACCAATTAATTCATTAAAAATCCTTCAATGTCATTTTCTGGATTTTTTTTTTTCTCATTTTGTCTCTCATAGTTGAGGTATACTTATGATGAAAATTGGAAACCTCTCATCTTTTAAGTGGGAGAACTTGCACAATTGGTGGCTGACTAAATACTTTTGTACCCCACTGTATATATATAGACACACAGTGCAGAGCATTATGTTTGGTGAATGTGCAGCAGAAAGTCAAAGTTTTCTCTCCCTCCGCGGGTGCGGTGGGCCAGCTGGATGTCTTTGGGCATGATGGTGACCCTCTTGGCGTGGATGGCACACAGGTTGGTGTCCTCGAAGAGACCCACCAGGTAGGCCTCGCTGGCCTCCTGCAGAGCCATGATGGCGGAGCTCTGGAAGTGCAGGTCGGTCTTGAAGTCCTGAGCGATCTCCCTCACCAGGCGCTGGAAGGGCAGCCTACGGATGAGCAGCTCCGTGGATTTCAGGTAGCGACGGATCTCTCTCAGAGCCACGGTACCGGGCCTGTAACGGTGAGGCTTCTTCACTCCGCCGGTGGCCGGAGCGCTTCTTTTTCGAGCAGCCTTGGTGGCTAGCTGCTTCCTGGGGGGCATTTTCCTCCAGTAGATTTACGGGTGGTCTGCTTGGTTCTTGCCATCGCTCTTTATTATTCTGTCTTATATTTCTTGCACGCCGCCTAAACTCCAGCCCGGCACCCGCGTCGTTTTCGCCACAGTTCCTCGGCATGTTGAGCTTCTCCGTTAGCACCGGGTGGCGGTTGGAGCTAGCTAGCCAGCTAGCTCTTCCCTGCTGTATTCGTCCCCCGCTGCAAACAGTGGCTCCGTTCGCCGACACGGGAGACCCTTGGGGCGATCTGTGTGTCCGTGATATATATATAGAGTGAAAGGTGTAGAAAGAAGAAGGAAGATAAGAAAAGGGCAGTTGCAAACGGCAGCCAACTCGTGTGGCGCCGCCGGTCCGGCGGAACCGGAAAAAAAAAAATGTTAAGAGTATGGAGAAAATTATGGCAGCACCTTCTTGAATTTGAAAACTAAGATCCCTGAAAAATTTGAGGTCTTCTTCTGTGCTGAAATCCACAACAAATCAGGGATGGCTCCTCCACTGACAGCCTCTTCCCTTCAGAACGTGTCAGTGCAGGAATGGATTTTGAAGTGGAAACCCAGTCTTCACAGATCTGAAGGGGAGATGAAAAGGAGAACAGATTTCAAAGTGAAATCACTCATATTTTTAAATCTCAACACCACAGTAGGGTTTAATAATTTAGTTTATTTTATTTTTGGTTGTTTCAAAGGGTTTCAATTCATTTCCTGGGAAGATTTGTTCATTTCAGTTAAGTTCTACTGAATAAAAATGGCTTGTTGTACTGCAGCCTTTATTAATTCTGCCATTTTCATTTTATTGTGATTTTTATTATCTTAAAATCTCTCAAGTGCTAGAAGTCCATAATCTCATAAAATATAGCTTTATTCTGCATTTATTCACAGTGCTTAACCAACAGTTAACTACTGTATCCATAGTTTGTAAAAGAGACACCATGATGCTGGATAAATTATTAATTGAATGGCAGAGACTCGAAAAAGGCATCATGGCAGGGTGCACAATATCTATGGCTTTGTTTGTGGCTGCTATGAATTTGTTATTAAAGGTAGGAGGGATACAATGCAGAGTCCCAAAAGCAGATGACGGCACTAGGCATCCAGTTTGTAGAGCCTTTATGGATGATATAACCATAATGACTCCATCAGTGCAAGGAATGTGTTGGATCCTAGGCTCATTGGAGAAGATGGCAGCTTGGTCACGAATGCAGTTTAATCCAGGAAAGTCTAGGTGTCTGAGCATTATGAAAGGAAAGCTGATGGAAAGCATCTTCAGCATCGAAGGGTCTGTAATCCCATCAATTCAAGAACAGGGAGTGCGATGCCTGGGAAAGTATTACAATTGTACCTTGAATGATGGGGGGAATTTAAAGCAGACCATGGCTAGTTTGTGTAGCTGGCTTAAGACAATTGACAGAAGCCACTTGCTTGGGAGGTTTAAGGTATGGTGCTTTCAGTATGGCATCGTACCCAGGTTGCAGTGGCCATTCCTGCTATATGATTTTGCTGTTACCAGAGTAAAAGCAATGGAGAGACTCTGTAACAAATTTATTTGTAGATGGCTAGGAGTTCCCCCATCCTTCAGTTCAGTCAATCTCTACAATAAGACTTCCAAGCTTCGCCTACCAATCTCATCGGTGGTGGAGGAGTTCAAGGCCACTAAGGCAGGGTCTGTCTGTTCTTTGCTCTATTCTGACAATAAGAAGGTCAGGCATTCCAACACAGCCATTAAGTGCGGTAGGAAATGGAGACCCCAGGAAGCTGTCAGGGAAGCTGAAACATACTGGAGACATGACGAAATTGTCGCCGTAGTTTGTCAGGGACGACTCGGGCTAGGAAATTACAACGGTAAAAGGTGGAGCAAAGCTGACACCAAAAGCAGGAGAAGACTCGTAATACAGAGGGTCAGAGAGGCAGTGGAAGAGGACCGCTGTGTTAAAGCCACAGGGCTCGCCTCTCAAGGGCAGTGGATGCAGTGGAACCATGCACTCGAATGATCACTGTCCTGGAATGATATCTGGGGCACGGACCAGGGCAAGTTGGCTTTTCTTCTCTGTGCAGTGACTGATCTTTTATCAACACCAAGTAATTTAAAACTTTGGTACAAAGATGAGGATTCATCTTGTAAGCTGTGCAATATGACCCCTAGTACTTTGAATCACATTTTGACCGGGTGCTCTAGAGCACTTGGAGAAGGGCGTTATCAGTGGAGACATGATAAAGTCCTTGCAGAAATGGCAAGGTGGGTTGAATTCCAGAGGATTAGAGCCAGTAACCATCAGGCAACACCATTTCAGGTCATCAGCTTTCAAAAGCCAGGAAATAAGTCTCCGAAGGAAAAAAACAACTGCCAGAACATGCTCCTCTGTTTTGCATAAAGCATCAGACTGGGAGATGCACGTTGACCTCAAAAAGAAGCTTGTCTTCCCAGAAGAAGTAGCAACAACCACACTCCACCCGGACATGATTCTTTGCTCTTGGAGTGCAAAATCCATTGTAATAATTGAGCTTACAGTGCCTTGGGAGGAGAGGCTGGCTATATCTCATGAGCTCAAGAAGGAAAAATATCAGGACCTAGTTGATGAGGCTTGTATTAAAGGGTGGAGCACTACTTTATTCCCCGTCGAGGTTTGTTGTCGTGGGTTTCCAGCCGCATCTTTGTATCATTTTTCACATAAGATAGGTCTGGAACCTAAACATCTTAGGAAAGCCATTGGGGACATAGCCTCAGTGGCCGAGGCTAGTTCAAGGTGGTTGTGGCTCACAGGAGACCGTGGTTGGAACCCTTCTGCAAGTGAAGATTAATCTTTGCTGCCCCACTCAGGTGAGGCGTACAGGTTCAGGGGCGAAACGCCTATGACCCTGAGACACCTGCTGATGATGCAGGAGGGATCCTCTAACGAAGTTCTGACCACCCAGCCACCAGGACTGTTAAGAGAAGAAACTGATGTTTCATCTATTTTGCTTCTGCAGTTTCTGCTTGTAGCAAAGCATCTCTGATGTTTATCTCACCTATTTACAACACAAATGTTAAAACAAACAAACAATATTTTACTTACAATCTCAGCAGCTCCAAGTCTCCCTCTCTGTTCACCAGTTTCAGCCAGTCTCTGTGCATTTTTCATTTGAAGTGTTTATCAATCGTCGACTTTATGTTCCAACACAGCATTGCACATAGTACAAAACCGTTTATCCCTGCTTTATGAAAAATATTCAGAAACTGTTGAGGACAGTCTTTACAGTGACTTTGGTTGATAAATTAAGAGACACGCACGTCAACAACTCTGCTCATGTAAACACGGAAGTAAAGATGTGTGCATGTGCCGCAGGGAACTCTTGCTGGATGAGAACCGTTTTAACACCACAGAAGAAGAACCAGCATCTCCGTTAGCTTGTTAGCTGTGTTAGCACGCCGGTGTTTCTGGTTCTTCGCCGCTGTTCTTGGCTCATTGGCCCAGTTTCAACCCAATCAGACTCAGCAGACGTTCACAGACGTATCATATGCAAAGTTACTGTGTGCAAATTAAAAAAAAAAAAACTGTATAAAAGGTTCAGGTTACTTTATTTGTACCCGTAGGTAGATTTGTCTTGCAGTCTGGTGACATCCATATTTACAAGCCACAAATTACATTCAACATAGACACAAACACAGGCACACATGCAATTGACTATAGACATGATAAAAATACTCAAGGCTCCATCAATCAGGGTATAAAAAGACAAAGAGATGAGAGAAAAACCAGAGGTAAGAGAGAAGAGTCATATTAAAAGTTAAAAACTAGTCAAAGAGGTTAAAGACTCAAAGGTCTAAAACTCAATAAAATATTTAGAACCCAAGTAACATCCTACAAACATAAGTAAATATAAAATGGAGTTAATAAATAGGTGCCTAAATTATGTGCAATATATTGTTACAGCTTGTTCAACTCTTTGACAGCAGCAGGAATAAAGCTGTTTTTGTAGCGCTGGGTTTTACTTTTTGGGCCAGCAAACCTCCGTCTTGAGGGAAGAAGCTGAAAGTGGCAGTGCAAAGGGTGGGAGTCATCATTTAAAATGGAGGTAGCCATCCTCTGTACTTGTCTGGTGTACAGGGATGTCAGGCTCAGCTGTGACTCACCAGGCAAACGACTGGACCATCTAACTACCTGATCCAAGGATTTCCTCTGTTTCAGTTTTATCTGACCAAACCATGACACTAAAGAAAAGGATAAAACAGATTCAATAAAAGCCCGATAAAACATTGTCATTATGGTTCGGTCAATTTGGAAGCGTGCAAGTTTTCTCAAGCAATGCAAATGTTGCTGACCCTTTTTGCACACCCTTTCACAGTTAAAATTAACATATTCCGGCTACAGTAGTGTCGTGCCCCCCCCCCACACACACACAGGAAAAAAATGGTGCCACCGCACCAAGGTGTCTAAGCCACCGGAAGTACTACCATCCATCCATCCATCCATCCATCTTCTACCGCTTTTCCGGAGGTCCGGGTCGCGGAGGCAGCAGTTCAAGCAGAGAAGCCCAGACTTCCCTCTCCCCAGCCACCTGCTCCAGCTCTTCAGAGGGGATACCAAGGCGTTCCCAGACTAGCTGGGAGACATAGTCTCTCCACCGAGTCCTGGGTCTGCCCCGGGGTCTCCTCCCAGTGGGACGTGCCTGAAACACCTCAAGTGGGAGACGTCCAGGAGGCATCCTAATCAGATGCCCATACCACCTCAACTGACTCCTTTCAATGTGGAGGAGCAGCGGTTCTACTCTGAGCCTCTCCCGGATGACTGAGCTCCTCACCCTATCTCTGAGGGTGAGTCCAGCAATCCTACGAAGAAAGCTCATTTCAGCCGCTTGTATCCGCGATCTCGTTCTTTCGGTCATTACCCAAAGCTCGTGACCATAGGTGAGAGTAGGAACGTAGATTGACTGGTAAATCGACAGCTTTGCCTTAGAACTAAGCTCCCTCTTCACCACAACAGACCGGTACAACGTCCGCATCACTGCAGATGCTGCTCCAATCCGTCTGTCGATCTCTCGGTCCATTTTCCCCTCACTCGTGAACAAGACCCCAAGATACTTAAACTCCTCCACTTGGGGCAGGAGCCTGTCCCCAACCCGGAGAGGACAATCCACCTTTTTCCGGCTGAGGACCATGGACTCGGACTTGGAGGTGCTGATTCTCATCCCAGCCGCTTCACACTCAGCGGCAAACCGTCCCAGCAAGAGCTGTAGGTCATTGCTGGATGAAGCCAACAGGACAACATCATCTGCAAACAACAGAGATGAGATCCTGTGGTCACCAAGCATGACACCCTCCATTCCCTGGCTGCGCCTAGAAATCCTGTCCATAAAAATTATGAACAGGACCGGTGACAAAGGGCAGCCCTGGCGGAGTCCAACTCTCACTGGGAATGACTCCGACCGAGTGTTGGCAATACGAACTAAACTCTCACAACGGTCGTACAGAGACCGAATAGCTCGTAACAACAAGCCCGATACCCCATACTCCCGAAGCACCCCCCACAAAAATCCACGAGGGACGCGGTCAAATGCCTTCTCCAAGTCCACAAAACACATGTAAACTGGTTGGGCAAACTCCCACGAACCCTCAAGAATTCTCGAGAGGGTAAAGAGCTGGTCCGATGTGCCACGGCCAGGACGAAAACCACATTGCTCCTCCTGAATCCGAGGTTCGACCAACGGCCGGACTCTCCTCTCCAGTACCTTGGCATAGACCTTCCCAGGGAGGCTGAGGAGTGTGATCCCTCTAAAGTTGGAGCACACCCTCCGGTCCCCTTTTTTGAAGAGAGGAACCACCACCCCGGTTTGCCATGCCAAAGGCACTGCCCCCGACCTCCACGCAATGTTGCAGAGGCGTGTCAACCATGACAACCCAACAACATCCAGGGCCTTGAGGTACTCGGGGCGAATCTCGTCCACCCCCGGGGCCCGGCCACCAAGGAGATTTTTAACCACCTTGGCGACCTCAGCCCCTGTGATAGGCGAGTCATCCCCCTTGTCCCCAAACCCTGCTTCCTCTGTGGAAGGCGTATCAGTGGGATTGAGGAGATCCTCGAAGTATTCCTTCCACCGCCCGACGATATCCCCAGTTGAAGTCAACAGTGTCCCATCCGCACCATACACAGTGTGGACGGGGAGCTGCTTTCCCCTCCTGAGCCGCCGAACAGTTTGCCAGAATCTCTTTGAAGCCGACTGAAAGTCTTGTTCCATGGCCTCACCGAACTCCTCCCATACCCGGGTTTTTGCTTCAGCAACCACCCGAGCTGCACTCCGCTTGGCCTGCCGGTACACCTCAGCTGCTTCGGGAGTCCCACAAGCCAACCAAGCTTGATAGGACTCCTTCTTCAGCTTAATGGCCCCCCTCACCACTGGTGTCCACCACTTGGTTCGGGGGTTGCCACCACGAGATGCACCGACCACCTTGCGGCCGCAGCTCTGGGCCGCCGCTTCAACAACAGAGGTGGAGAACATGGCCCATTCAGACTCCATGTCTCCAGACTCCCTCGGAATGTGGTTGAAGTTCTTCCGGAGGTGGGAGTTGAAGACCTCCCGGACAGGGGCCTCAGCCAGACGCTCCCAGCACACCCTCACTATACGTTTGGGTCTACCAGGTCTGAATGGCTTCCTCCCCTGCCATCGGATCCAACTCACCACCAGGTGGTGATCAGTTGACAGCTCTGCACCTCTCTTTACTCGGGTGTCCAAGACATACGGTCGCAGGTCTGATGATACGATAACAAAATCGATCATCGACCTGCGGCCTAGGGTGTCCTGGTGCCAGGTGCACATATGGACACCCTTATGCTTGAACATGGTGTTCGTTATGGACAGACTGTGGTTAGCACAGAAGTCCAATAACTGAACACCACTCGGGTTCAGATCGGGCTACTACCATCCAATCCAACTTTATTTATAAAGCACATTAAGAACAACCACAGCTGACACAAAATGCTGTTTATCAACAATAAATAAAATATAAAACCAATAAAATAGTGCAAAAATGTACAAAACAGCACAACTAAAACAATAGTCATACAATAAAAGCAACAAAAACAAAATAAAATCAATGTCTCAAACTGGGTCAAAAGCCAGAGAATTAAAATGGGTTTTAAGATGAGTTTTAAAACTGGACAGTGAAAGGGCCTGTCTGATGGTCAAAGGCATCATTATTATTAATGCACAAGTCACTCTCAGCTACTTCATTCAGCCAAGGTGAATTTCATTATGACATTAATTAATTAGAAATTTGAAAAATGCAACACAAAAAACTTTTTATTCCAGGCTTTTTGAGGGACCCTCTTTGCAGTGGGCCCTGGGTAAACGGTCCAACACCCCTGCTTACAAAGGAGATCTGGCTTATTTTTCAACATTTAACATGTCCCATAAGCTGCAAGGGCTGCTGGGAAGTGGGAAGTCTATTTTCTTCTTGTTACCATACTGAAGCACTAGGGTGCCCCAAAGTGCCCCTTGTGTCTTGGTTGAGCACCTGCCCCTGAAATATCTGTACACGTCACAAATACAACATAATCTTTCTTCTCCCTTATAGTTAAACGGACGAGGCTCGTAATTCATCAGTATTACTTAACAGGCCTATTGTCATTTCACACAGGAATTAAACATTGAAGAGTGCAAAAGTGAGTGTGTTTACATATCATGTGGGTCACGTGATTTGCAACGGTGGCCTTAAATTGTCCACTATAGTAGTCCATCCCAGCAGAAAAAAAAAATGGTTGAGATGATGCAGGTAGTCATCAGAGGCTAACAGCAACTTAGCTTCAGGCAGCTACATGTTAGTATCTGTTAGAATAATTTTCAGTATAATTGATCTGAGTCAAAAATCAGGCAGAAAATTTAGATACAAATACATTTATTTCCTCATGAGGGAGAAATACAGAGGCAGCCCCAAGTCTGACCATCCATACCTCTGAATCAGCCATTTGTTGTTCTAGCTTTTAAAGCTGTGTTATCCATGGGAAGACAGAGAAACTGTCCTTGAGTACATCTGGCAAGACAGGGGGTAACAGTTCTTATCTTTGCTCCCAGGAAACGAGTCATTACATTCTCAGTCACACAGGACTAGACATCCAAAAATGTATCAGTACAGCTGGTGATTAAAATTGCTAACTCAGGCACACTCACACGCAGACCGGGGCTGCCATACATGGCCATACAAGGCCATACATGAATCACAAGTCATATAATATGAAATATAATATGGAAGAATAATATAAAGGAATGTTTGAACTTATCCTACATGGAATGCACATATAAACATCAGACATGAAATAGGAAAGGCATGATAATCTTAATTATAATAATACATTATTTATAACAATAATAATGTGGATAATATGGAATTTTTCTATCATATTCCCCCTTGATGCTTACTAAAGCATCAGGATTAAAAGAAAAATAACAAAAGTGGTAATGAATTAATATACGGATATGTGTAAGAATTTACATGCTATTACGTGTCCTTGCAAGTTAAAAACGTATGTAGAATATGTCATTAAGAGTGAATATGTGTAATGTGATCAAAATTAATCCCAGACAGTGTCAAATAAGAACATAGAAAATAATATGAAAGCACTCAAAAACAGCCTTAAATTATATTGCATCCTTCAAGCTCCTTAGGTTAGTATTATCCCCCTTTCACCATCCTCATCTTCACAAGAAAAATCCGAAGTTCTAAAAATCATTACCAAGTTTATGATGAGACTTCTCCATGAAGAGAAACACTAACTTAATTAGCTTTGTTATCATTGCCTGCAAAGCAATGAAGCTATGTGTATCTTAAGTATTAATATGACCATCTGCATCATTTTCATGGATAGAAGTAAAACAATAACCTCCTATAATAAGGCACACACCCCTATGGGTGGCAATTAGTCGATCAAGAACCATTGTATCCTTTGTTATAATTTTGTAAATAATTATAACCTATAATTAAGTGTTTTAATCCCTAAGGTATTCACATCCACTCTCACTCAAAGAAACTGAATAAAAACCTCACTCCTGTACTTGCCGTCTGAAATCGCATTCATGCTTCAAAAATGTCATCATGTGGTAGAAAAGCATCTCTCTTCACCCTGCCCACCTGCCCTGCCGACATGATGAGGTTACAGTCAGTTGTCAAAACGGGGTACACAAATCTGCCCAGTGTCCCAGGTGCAATTACGCCCAGTGACTCAATGACCTTTGTCAATGTAGATCCTTGGTATAACACTTGCTCACTTCGTTGGTCAAGCAGGGTAGCAGTACAGGGGAGAGACGCACTGTAAGCCGATGCATACTCAGAGAGTGTTAAGCTGTTGGAAAGGGGACATCACCACTTCAAAAAGAGGAGTTCCCTGATGAAATTAACCTTGCATTTGCAGAGTAAGGAGTGTCATCATGTTTCTAATCAGTGGAGTGATGTGTTTTGTCAGGTGTGATTCAAATTAAGTTTGCTATGTTATTTCTGTATATAGCCTTTCTTAAGAAACCAAGCAGTCTGTAGTAGCTGCATCATTTCAGCAATAAAAGATAACTTGTCCAACTGTTAGTGTTATTAAGGAGTAAACATAACAATTCTCTACAGTGTAAAAGCAATGGAACAACTTTATAACCAATATTAAGTATTACTAGAGGATGATGAGGATGATAAGGGAACAACACCAACCGCACTTTTCTTTCCCTTGTGTTTTCCTTTGTCATGATAAACAAACAGCCTGTTTCTCTATTAGCAAAGGTCGTACTGGACACACATTTTTCTGAGGATTGCTAATTATTTTTTGCTAATTAATTTCTTTGGTACCCTCCTTTTGATGCATGGAGACACACATGCAGCAAAGTTACAGGGTATTTGCTTGATGGGTAGTCTCTTTTTACTAGAAGGAAGCGTGTTACCACTTTTATGTGTTACACACAGTTAATTTAGATGAAAATTTGTGAGTAGTATAGCTCCTTCAAAATGAGGTTTCAATAGTCATAGCTTCTTCTGTGCGTGTCGTCTCTTGACTTAGTCTAAAAAGTAATATAGCTGTCTGTGCAGATTTGATGTGATTTAGCATTTAGAGCAGCCATTCTGAGTTAGTCACTTAGATCATATCTGTCTGTCCAATTGAACACAGACAGGTTGAATTTGTGTAAATGACTCCTTGTGAAAGGTTGTGTCACACTCCTTTAGTCAGTGGAAAGGTGGACATATTGCCTAATTGGAATTTGGTTTAATTTTGTACAAGAAATGCCTTGTACAAAAAAAATGTACAAAATGCCTTATTTTATATATTCCTTGGTAAATTATGGGGTGGACTGTAGTCCCGAGGCCCAGCTCGGCACCGGGAGCACAGAAAACACATTCCTTATTACTGTCACATTTCTGAAATGTGATATTGTCACACCATTATGTGGTGAGTGGCATCACTGCAATGTGTCAGATATGTCTTGCAGTGTGAAGTCATATGAACACTACATTTAAAAAGTCAAAATCATTCAAATTGTTATGCTTTATGTCATTTGCAATGTCATTTGTTCTACTTAGCTTAAAAAAAAAATGCTTGTCAACTGAGAGGTCCTTTTCCCTGTGGCCACTGTCGCCCCCTCCAGCCAATGAGCCCGTCTCCCACACACTGTCCGGCCCCCTCACATCTCCCACAAAGATCAAATCTCGGTGCTATCCTGCAAAGAAAAATTTGGGGGAAACCTCATGGCTTCCCTGTCCGCACGTCAGTATTTACATCAACAGGAGTGCAAATTTTATCACCTCATAAATTGATTTTACTAATTAATTAAATTAAATTAAAATTAAATCACCCTTATTGTCATTCAACCGTACAACCAATCATGTACAGCAGAACGAGATTGTGTTTTACCTATCTACAGTGTAAATCACACACACCCCAAGTGCAGAATCAGAGGTGATGTTAAGAAACACAAGTGAATTATTGCAGGCCTAATCTCTGCTCTCTGCTTCTAAGGTCAGAATGATTACCTCCGCCAGGCCGCAGGCCAGGAGGTTATGTTTTTGCCGGGGTTTGTCTGTCTGTCTGTTGGTTAGCAAGATAACTCAAAAAGTTTTGGATGGATTTCGATGAAACTGTTGGAAATGGTACAAGGAAGAACTGTTTAAATTTTGGCGATGATCCAGATCACCGTCTGGATCCAGGAATTTTTTAAAGGATTCTTTAACATTGTGAGATACGGCCATTTTCAACATGTGTGCAGGCGCAATGGAGGGCGCTGGTCGTCGTGTCTGACGAACACGAACTTTGCGTTCTTCAAAGTTTTAGGCACAAAAGCACGTGGAAAACTGTGGTGGGCAGGGCCCGGCAGTGTGCCTGTGTTTGCGCTACACTGCAAAAGCTGAGACGGGCAGCTGTCTGCCGCGGGATTATTTGGCAGAAATTCCCCGGGCAGCCATAGGGGCTGCGCAAAAACAAGCTCTCTGCCGGGGAAGCTTCCAAATCCTCTTTTGCCGCGGAGCGCAACCCCAATAAAACCCACGGCAACCTGTCTACCCAATTTGCATCCGTCAATGAACCCCTGAGTGCTGCTTTCAGTGATCTATGAAAACGCTTGCATAACCCATTGGCCTGTGGGTTGTACGCGGTTGTGCGATGAATTGCAACGCCCGCAGCCTGGGAGTTTGGAGATGGAGTAGATGGACACAACAGCAACACTTGAGTTTATTACCTCCGCCAAGGAGGTAATGCTTTTACTACTGAACTACTAATCCTATCATTGTGAATCCAATTGCTAGTCATATGTTTTCATGGTCAAGGAATCTGAAAACGTACACACAAACACTGTATGGGGGGAACTGTGGCGCTTGGCGGAGGTCTGCGCTCTCTGAGTGCTTTTCTAGTTGATACTGTACTCTGTTGTTTTTTTGTTTTTCCCCTAAATCCTGCAACCCGTCAGACCTTGAGCCTTTGTCTTTTCTATTCATAAATTTACCATCTCCTGGTAATACAAAAATTTCATTGTCATCTTGCTGTGTTCTGCAGTCCTAACAGCAAAATAAGCTATTATTTCTTTTTCCCTTTCTTCTACATGGACAGACTGAGGATCAAAATATAAATAAGATTGCATATGTCATTTATTTAAAAGTGAGTTTAGTGTTATTGAATCAAAGCAACAATATGACATAGGATTACCTTTGATAGTCAGTAGACTCTGGCAAATCACCTACACAAACACAGTAATCATCAACCTCTTCTGTGCTTCGAATCATGTAATATAATGTGTACACAAAGGCTTTTTTTTAAGTGATTAGGCATTATTAAGTGACAGCATGATATTTTAATATTCAGTTAATTTCATCATTGTCATGCTGGTAGCGTTGATTAAGATCCAAGCAATTGTACTTAACTTAGATGTTCAGTTGCCGGATGGCACGGACAGTGGCGAGGCTGGGTCCCAGAGGCTGATCGTTAGTCCTGTGTCCTTTTTTCCCTGTAAAGTTCACTGTTATGCTTCAGTCAGAGAAATAAGGCAATTGAGTCAATAAAAGTCAGTGAGACGTCAAAAAATTGAATAAAAATAGCTGTGTTTTTCATTTTCCAAAGAAAAAACTGGAGGAAATGAAAATATTGGCTTTAAAAATATGTAAATAGTTCATCACGTACACAACATTAGAGTCAAAACCCACAAAGTTAGACTGAAAAAAAGTAAAACCCCAAAACTTTGCTAAAATACCCATATATAGATTCTTTTTCCTTTTTTTTTTTTCTCTTACACTCCTCTTTCTCTTCTTCTCACTGAAACACAAGGGCCCACACATACACCACACATACACACATGCAGCGCAGTTCTGTTATCTCTCCAAGGTTACTTTCGGGCAGCTGTTTAGCAGAGTAACAGAACGATAGCCTTCAAACAAGCTTGAAATGGCAACCCCCCCAAAAAATGCTTTGAAAAACCACTGTGGCAACCCAACGTTCTCTTTTTTTTTTTTTCTCTTCTACCGCAATGAAAACACAAAAGAATTCCTCACCCAAAAGTATAATTTGCAAACGTCCACAATTTTAATCCTTTCCCAAAAGGATAATAAGTAATTAACCAACTCTTCTATGCTCCACAAATACCAGAAAACATCACAAACAACAATTTTACAACCTGCTCTTTCCGCCTCCGTGGAGAACTCTGACACTTTTTCACACCAGAGTAGATTTCACGAGACACGGAGACAAACACAGGCCAACTGCAGCAACAAAACTTTAAAAATAAATTTTACCAGTATTTCAACGGTCACGTAAAACCTCTGCTGTGTGCCGAAAGCCCCAGTAAGACTTCCTCCTCCGGTATCTTGCAATAGCTCACCGTAGGGGGGAAACCCCATGGGCAATAAGCAGACACAGTAAGAGCATGAATCTTCTGTGAAAAAAACCTCTTCTTCAGGGTCACACAACTTTCCCACGAAAATGCTGAGAGTCCAGACACCTGGACAATAAGCAGATGTGGCCAAAAAGGCACAAATCTTCCCTGAGAATCTACTTTTCTGGGATCACGTCACTCCTCCACGGGACGTCGAGAGCCTAATTATTTAGACAATAAAACGTCCGTGGTTAAAAGAGCACGAATCTTTCCCTTTTTTCTTTGCATGCAACTTCCGCGACCTCCACTGCACTGACAAGGTGCAGAGAACAGCAGACCCTGGGGGCCTCACCGGGTCTTGCGATAACGCTCACCGTTTGCAGAGGAAAATCTCGTTCCTCCCAAGGGATTTTTGCGATATCGCTCACCGTGGGCAGGAATGACCCAGCGATCAAGCCGTAATGTACCCAAACAGCATCTGCGATGTCCTACTGGTCCGGACAACTATATCACAACTACGCGTATTTAACTCACTGGGACTGGAACTGGAACCCAATGTCCATAAACCACAAATGTACTTTAGGCGCTTTTCCACTAGGGTCAGTACGGTACGGTTCGAGACGGGACAGTTCAGTTCGGCCCGCTTTGTTTTTCCACTGCAGTAGGTCCCATTTGAAGTGGGTGGGAAATAGTTACAGGGAGGCGGTGCAACCCTCTTCCTCCCGCTACGTACAACAAGCGTAACTAGCGTAAATCAAGCGTAATGTTACGCAAAACACAAGTTGGCAGGATACGAGGCATCTGCGTTCTCTGGCTGTTTTTGCTAGAATAAAGGCAAAAACGGAGAACAGAAGGCAAACCCGCAATACGACACACTCTGGAAAAGCACTGGAGCATTTAGGAAACCGTAGAGCAGTATAAACGAGAAGACATGAGGATACAAACTACATTACGTATGACGGTAAGCTAATGATTGCTAATGCTACTTTGCTTTTAAGTCTGCCGTACAACATTGTAATGTCGGCAAGTTATCGATATTAGGTACTAAAATATGTATTCTGTGTGTGTGTGTTTTTCAGATGGCTCTCTTGTGGCAAAAATATTGCTTCAAACGGTCGGCGTTAACATTCAGCACAGTGATGTGACCCCAACTTCACGAACGCCAAGTGGCTATAATGTCTGTACAAATGTTTAGCTTCCTGTGCAACAAATTGCTCTGATCTGTGTCAAAATCATGGAGAGACTATTGAGACGTCATGGAATTTATCTGCTCCAGCCGTTGGTGTTGTGGCAAAACATGGATCAGGTGCCATATAGTAGCATATGAGCTGTTAAATATACTGTATATTTCAACAGGTAAACAGTACTGACTTAGGCATAAGATATATTTAACAATTATGATGCATTTTAAAATTAAAATTAAAATCACCCTTTATTGTCATTCAACTGTACAACCAATCATGTACAGTAGAACGAGATTGTGTTTTACTGTGTTAATCACACACACCCCAAGTGTAGAATCAGAGGGCCGCTGCTATGCAAGGCGCCGCCACAAATTTCCCTCCTCCATTCCATTTTTGCTGAGCACCAAGCTGGACGGCAGGAAGTTCCACTTTTATATGGTCTTCGGCATGACCCGGCCGGGATTTGAACCCCCTGCCTCCCGGGTGTGGGGCGGATGCTCTACCAACTGAGCCACCACCGGAGTGGTGGCTCAGTTGCCAAAACAAAGGGATCTAGGATTAAAAGTAATTAAAACAATGCAGTCCCAAGGTTACATGGAGAAATACATGGATTAACTGGAAATATATCGTATTGAGTATTGCTGACTACATGTAGATACTGTGTAAATATATATTCTCTGCATCAACAGTGAACTATACATGTATTCGTGTAGTATTGCCCTGGGAATTTTGACAATAAACCTTTGTACTTTTGCAGATGTCTCTATTTTGTTTTAAAGTCTTCAGCAAATAATTGTTTTGGTTACTTTTCTTAAAAATGAGCCATTATTTTCAAAGTCACTGTTAAATGGTTCGTACTGTTGACTTTTTTCCCACCGGTGTCTTAACAGACAAAATAGAAAATCATGATGCAAACACATAAATCACTAAATTGTTTATTCCAATCAGTACCAAATTACAGATTATTTAGAATGCGCAAAATTCAAACTGTAAAAAAAAAAAGAAAAAGAAACTGGAATGGGTCACACACGCCAGCCACGCTGCCTCATTGAGAAGCAACTGGTTGGCCCCTTGTACTGGTCCTGGTTCAGCAGCTCTTCAGCCTGCATCTCTGGAAATAGTGAGGCGAGGTCTGGTTTGGGTGGATCGTTTTCCCCTTGCCTAGATGAAAGACAGAAATGGGTGGTGGATAATTAAAGCAAGTTTAAAACATATTTGAGAAATGAATGAATGAATGAATCTTTATTTTGGATAGATTAGATTAAAAAAAAGGAACAGAATAATAGAACAAAGGGGGAAAAAAAATCCAATAAGGTCAAATTAAACAGTAACTCCTCGGATTATACAATTCAAAATAACTTATCCGAAATGGGTGATGGCTGAAGCCGCAGCTTATATTGCCCACCCATGTTCCATCTAAGAATTCAAAAAGAAAATAAAATAATAGTGATTACAAATCAGAACAAAGCCAAGACAAAACGTGACAAAAACTAAGCAACAGCACAACACAGACTGGATATGACAATCCTGATGTGATTTTGCACATCATTTTGTATATATGTTTGGAGTATTTCTTCCTTTAGTTTTTGTTTAAATTGTCCAAGTGTTGTACATGATTTTAATTCAGGTCCAAAAGCGTTCCACAGTCTGACTCCTTGCACTGAGATACAGTGTTGCATGGTGGTAATTCTCACTGAAGGTTTTTGAAACATACATGTTCCTCTGAAATGATATTGTTTCTCCCTTGTTTGGAACAACTTTTGGATATTTGCGGGCAGTGATAGATTCTTAGCTTTAAACAGCTTTAAACTTTACTGCAGTTTTAAAGTCAACCAGATCTTTCAACCTGAGAGCTTTTAATTTAAGAAAAAGTGGGTTTGTTGGTTCCCTGTAAGCAGCTTTGTTTATTATTCTAATAGCTCTCTTCTGAAGCATAAAGACTGGATATATGTTTTATATGCGTTTCCCCATACTTCACTACAATATGTCATGTATGGCTATTGGTATCCTCGCTGAAGAGCTGGAGCAGGTGGCTGGGGAGAGGGAAGTCTGGACTTCTCTGCTTGAACTGCTGCCTCTGCGACCCGGACCTCCGGAAAAGCGGTAGAAGATGGATGGATGGATGGATGTCATGTATGGGAGTATTAATGAATGATACAAAGTCTATAGTGTGGGTTGATTCAGCAAATATTTCACTCTGTGCAGTATTGCAATTGATTTGCATATTTTACCTTTAATATAATTAATATGTGACTTCCAACACAGTTTTTTTATTGATTATTACACCAAGGATTTTAATTTTGGATACCCTTTCAATCTCTACACCATTTATACTGAGTTTAGATACTGAGTTGTTGTGATGGTGTGAAATAACGTTGTCAATAAAAGTTTAGCCACCGCTGTATCGCCCTGGTTTCAAGTGTGGGTGGTGTTTTGTGCTTGTATTGCTAAAGTATAAAAGGAAGCACTACAATGGGTCTCAAATATTTGTAATGTGTTCTATTACTGAATGAGTTTAAAGATGAAATACTATAGACTACACATATAAACTAAATTCTAATGGTGACTGAACAACTCCCATTCCCGAAGGTGCAAGATACACTATTATGACTATAACTCATAAAGGATCACAGAAGTGATCTGATAAAAAAATAAATAAACAAGCGGTTTACGGTGGCTGTTATTGGATGTGCCATTCATTTTCAGTTACTCTGTAATTAATATTCACACAAATAAATCTCAGTTCAGTCCCTTTCATATTAAGTGGATATTGTGCTACTTTAAATTTGGCACTTTACCTATACTTTAACTTAAAAAGCAAAATATTTGACTATAAATATGATGTGTTGTTTACCTGTCACAATACATTGGTGTCAAAATGTCGCCATTCCGAGCAGATCCTGTTTGGACTCTACAATGAAATACACACAAATTATGTACATACACAGCACGAAAGTGCAACATGTAAAAAAAAAACACCTTTTTAACCAGAATTACAACTAGCTTATTTCATCAGATATTGTCAACACACAAAAGCAACATACAAGGACGGACGTAGCATTGAGCTAGGTCATTGTTTAAACACGATTAAGTTTTCGTCTGTCCTAAGTAAACTTTCCACTGCTGGAAAAAATAACGTAAAACGTGAATATCACATCACTCACCGTCCTGTATATCACAATATCACAGCTTCAACTGCTGAAGTTGGGTGCGTCGCTGCTGTACATTCAATTCAATTTGGGTGGCTGGGTCTAATTCCCGGTGCGTCTCCGTGTATTTTCTAGTGCGTCTGCTTGTGCTCCCCACTGTAAGCTCAGTCTGCTTCCCTCTGCATTCTCTCATCAGCCGAAACGCACAGAAAACTCTGCTGGACCGCTGTGTTGATTTCTGTTAAGCCATTCTATCGTTGTTGTTTATAATATCACTTTTTCGCGGGCTCACGGACAAAAAATTGCAAATGGCGGCCATCCAGCGACTCTGGAAAGTCAGCGTAACGCCCACTCTCATGACGCTACGCCCGGACCAATCAGTGGCCAGCAGTGGGTTGACGTAACAGTGCTGGTACTCTTTGGACTAGCTCTCGATTGGTGCCGATGAAATAGGAACAGTTCCAATTAAACAGAACCGTAAGGACTTCCGGTTCCTAATGGAAAAGCGGACAAAGGGTGCCGAACCGTACCAAACCGTACCAAACTGACCCTAGTGGAAAAGCGCCTTTACATCCAAGCCGTCTGTAGGATTCTCAGATCCGTCACCCAGTCAGTTCCAGCGCCCCTGTCCGAAATGCCTTCACTGCAGCAAGGCTGAGCCTTTTACTCAGCCTGGGAAGGTCTTTTATCAGCTGTGCACTTGCTGAAATCAAACAGAGGCACCGGAAAGACGGAGATATATGGATCCGCTGTTCGGAACGCCAAAATGTTAGAATGATTTTCAGTATAATTAATCTGAGTCAAAAATCAGGCAGAAAATTTAGATATAAGTACATTTTTTTCCTCATGAGGGAGAAATACAGAGGCAGCCCCAAGTCTGACCATCCATACCTCTGAATCAGCCATTCATTGTTCTAGCTTTTAAAGCTGTGTTATCCATGGGAAGACAGAGAAACTGTCCTTGAGTACATCTGGCAAGACAGGGGGTAACAGTTCTTATCTTTGCTCCCAGGAAACAAGGAGGCAGTACATTCTCAGTCACACAGGACTAGGCATCTAAAAATGTATCGGTACAGCTGGTGATTAAAATTGCTAACTCAGGCACACTCACATGCAGACCGAGGCTGTTCAAGGCCATACATGAATCACAAGTCATATAATATGGAAGAATAATATAAAGGAATGTTTGAACTTATCCTACATGGAATGCACATATAAACATCAGACATGAAAAAGAAAAGGCATGACACATCTTAATTATAATAATACATTATTAATAACAACAATAATGTGGATAATCTTACATCTTCAACCTGAGCCTGAAGCTGGGGAGGGTACCACAGTTGTGGAAAACATCTTGTGTGGTACCTGTACCAAAGACTTCCCACCCCAAAGGTCTGAACAGCTACAGACCAGTGGCCCTGACGTCCCACATGATGAAGACCCTGGAGAGACTGCTCCTTGCTCACCTCCGCCCCCTGGTGGGACCAGTGATGGATCCACTCCAGTTCGCCTACCAGCATGGTATTGGGGTGGAGGATGCGGTCATCTTCCTCCTTCACCGTTCTCTGTTCCACCTGGAGAAGCCCGGGAATGCAGTGAGGATCATGTTCTTTGACTTCTCTAGTGCTTTCAACACCATCCAACCGATGATCCTGAAGGACAAGCTGCTGTGCGCAGGGGTGGACCAGCACCTGTCGTCATGGATCCTGGACTACCTCACAAACCGGCCACAGTTTGTGAGAGCCCGGGACTGTGTGTCCGACACGATCATCGGTAGCACGGGGGCCCCCCCAGGGAACGGTTTTGGCTCCCTTCCTGTTCACCCTTTATACTGCGGACTTCTCACACAACACAACACACTGCCATCTACAGAAGTTCTCTGACGACTCTGCAATCGTTGGCCTCATCTCCAACGGAGATGAAGCTGAGTACAGAGGGCTTATCCAGGACTTTGTGGACTGGTGCCATTGGAACTGCCTCCAGATCAACGCGAGGAAAACTAAGGAGCTGGTGGTGGACTGCCACAGGCAAGGACAACCCCTCACAGCACCAGTAAACATCCAGGGAACAGACATTGAGATGGTGACATCCTACAAGTACCTGGGTGTTCATCTGAACAATAAACTAGACTGATCACACAATACTGACGCACTCTACAAGAAGGGACAGCGCAGGCTGTTCCTACTGAGGAGACTCAGGTCTTTTGGTGTACAAAGGGCGCTGCTGAAGACATTCTACGACACGGTGGTGGCATCAGCCATCACTTTTGGAGTGGTCTGCTGGGGCAGTGGCATTACAGCAGCCGATAGGAAGAGACTGAACAAACTGATCAAGAAAGCTAGCTCTGTCCTGGGGCAGTGCCTTGACCCAGTGGAGGAGATAGGAGAGAGAAGGATGGTGGCTAAACTGTCATCTCTGCTGGAGTCCGAGTTCCACCCTATGCAGGACACACTGAATGCACTAAGGAGCTCATTTAGCAGCAGACTACATCATCCTAGGTGCACAACCGAGAGGTTTCGCAGGTCCTTCCTACCAACGGCTGTCAGACTGTATAACCTAAGCAGGGCTGCTCGCAGAGATAGCAAAAAGACGTGACAACCTAATAGTATTGAATGCAAAAGACGCAATAGACTTACACAATGGTCCCCTCCGGTATACAACTAGGAAAATACCGGTAGCTACGGAGGGTGACAATATGTATGGGTACATAATCATACCATGTAGGATAACTAAGTAGACGGTTATGCTGTTTCATTCCATCTAGCTGCAATGCTCCGCACTGTGTGTTTATATATTTATATATTTATTCCATCTAGCGACAGTGCTCCACACTGTGTTTATATATTTACATATTTATTCCATCTAGCTACAATGCTCCGCACTGTGTGTTTATATATTTACATATTTATTCCATCTAGCTACAATGCTCCGCACTGTGTTTATGTATTTACATATTTATTCCATCTAGCTACAATGCTCCGCACTGTGTGTTTATATATTCATATATTTATTCCATCTAGCTACAACGCTCCACACTGTGTGTTTATATATTCACATATTTATTCCATCTAGCTACAATGCTCCGCACTGTGTTTATATATTCATATATTTATTCCATCTAGCTACAATGCTCCGCACTGTGTGTTTATATATCTATATTTTTATTCCATCTAGCTGCAATGCTCCGCATCATGTGTCTATATATTTATGTTTATATGTACATATGTATACTTGCTGCTCTTGTTTCTTCTCTTGCCTTCTGATTGTTGCTCTGAGTGTTGCTATCCCTGTGCTGTTGCAATCCTGGAATTTCCCCATTGTGGGACTAATAAAGGCTTATCTTATCTTATCTTATCTTATAATATGGAATTTTTCTATCAGAATCTGTGCACATTGCTTGCTTTTTCTTGTCATCTTCAGATGAAATAAAGAGTCAATCATCACACACTATGTGGACATAGAACAAATTTCTTTTTGTTACAAGCCATCCATCCATCCATCCATCTTTTGCTTTTCCGGAGGTCCGGGTCACAGAGACAGCAGTTCAAGCAGAGAAGCCCAGGCTTCCCTCTCTCCAGTCACCTGCTCGAGCTCTTCAGAGAGGATACCAAGGTGTTCCCAGACCAGCTGAGGGACGTAGTCTCTCCATCGAGTCCTGGGTCTGCCCCGGGGTCTCCTCCCAGTGGGACATGCCTGAAACACCTGAAGTGGGAGGCGTCCAGGAGGCATCCTGATCAGATGCCCAAACCACCTCAACTGGCTCCTTTCAATGTGGAGGAGCAGCGGTTCTACTCTGAGCCTCACCCTATCTCTAAGCGTGAGTCTAGCAATCCTATGGAGAAAGCTCATTTCAGCTGCTTGTGTCTGCAGTCTCATTCTTTCGGTCATTACCCAAAGCTTATGACTATAGATGAGGGTTGACCGGTAAATTGACAGCTTTGCCTTAGAGCTTAGCTCTCACTTCACCACAACAGACTGGTACAATGTCCGCATCACTGCAGAGGCTGCTCCGATCCATCTGTCAATCTCTTGCTCCATTCTCCCCTCATTCACGAATAAGTCATGATCCAAGATGGCGACCAAGATGGTCACACTTTTTCAGCGCTGAGACAAGCTCGCTGATTTCCCCACCAAAAGTACCTAACCAACAGTGATTGGCGCTCGTGACGGACACCCACGGGCTGAATTTCCACCTCCGTCAGAATCCCGTTGGAATGCCCCTTTAATCGGGTAGAACTGCTGCGCTCTACCAGAAGCGATTGCCAAGCTAACGCTAGTTAGCTTAACACTGGCCCCAGTGCGCCACCTAACTCCGACAAGAAGCGGCTCAGTCCCCGGTGAGGGCCTATCGGAGGAACCAACCGAGGCGGCAGTTGGGAGCTCGAGCGCGGCGTTGGTGAGAGACGGGGCCACCTGGACCCAGCAGGACAGTGGCCTGAGTCGGAACCCAGTTGCGAGGTCCAGCTGAGGAGCTACCAGACTGACGGCGGTCGGTGACGGGGCCTAGCGGAGGTGCCACCCAGCCAGACGGCGGCGAGCGGAGGCGGTGATCGGTGAAGCTCGGCTGCGCCGGCGGTGTGCGGCATAACCGGCCAGGCAGACGGCGGCAGGCGGTGGCGAATGACGGGGGTGATCTGCGGAGCTGTACAGCGCTACTTGGCGGAGGAGCTGTGCAGGAGCTGCTGCGGCGAGTTCAGCAGCGGCCGGGCTAGTTGAGGCCTAGCCGGATTCTCTGTTTACTTCTTTCTACAGGTCAGTCAGATGCCACCAAAGAAAGAGGAAATGGAAGAAATCAAAAAAGCTCTGAGCTTTATGTCAGAAGAACTGGCCAAATTGACTAGCCAACAGGACAAAATAATAGGCCTAATAGAACAGGTACAAGCCCTAAATTTAATAATTCAAGAAAAAGACAAAAAAATTATGGACCTGGAGCAACACGGGCGTCTTTTGGAGCAACGCGTGGAGGATCTTGAACAAGGTTCTCGTATTGATGACCTAGTTATAAGTGGACTAGACATCAGATATCAGTCATACGCCCATGCCACAGTAGGACTGAGTGGTGAAGATGCACCCATGAGAGAATCTTTGTCCTTAGAAAATCAAGTGCTTCAGTTCCTTAATGATAAAGACATTAAGGTAGAAGCCAATGCAATCTCAGCCTGCTATGCTCTACCGAAGAAAGATAACAAAACAAAGAAATCAATTGTGATGCGCTTTGTGAACAGAAGGGTAAAGAATAACATACTGAGGCAGGCCAAAAAGCTAAAGGAAACTCAAGTTTACATAAATGAACACCTGACAAAAAAAAAAACGCTGAAATAGCACGACAGGCACGGATGCTAAAAAAACAAAATAGGATACAAGCAACCTGGACAAGAAATTGTAGAATTTGGATTAAACTAAATGGATCACCTGAGCAAGCAAAGAGTATAATGATCAGAGATGCTACTGACTTAGATAAATACAGATGAACACACACGATAAGAATAGTTCTTTTGATACACCATGCCAAAGTACTTTAATAAAAATAACCAAAACAAACAAAAACTTATGACCGACTCAAGTAGACATCAATTATCCCCAGTTGGAGGAAGTCATTTGACACAGAATGAGGAAACTCAAACTCTGAAAACATACCATTATGCTGAACATAAACCACAAGAGATGGAGAATGATATTGATCCTGATAACCACTTTTTCAATAATATTCATAACCACTGTGAATATTACACCGAAAAACAATTCAAAAGTCAAATGCAATTAGATGGTAAACTGTCAATAATACACTTCAATAGCAGAAGTCTAAACAAAAACTTTCCACAGATTCAGGACTATTTAAAACAGCTAGACAGAAAATTCACAGCCATTGCAGTCTCTGAAACCTGGCTTAATGAAGAACTGGCTCCCCTGATGGCAATAGAAGGATATCAGATGTTTTATATTAACAGAACTCAAAAAAAGGGTGGTGGTGTTGCACTGTATATTGATGACCTGTACAGGTGTAAGCTTGTAAATGAAATGTCCTCAGCACTACCAGGGATTTTGGAATGTGTTACTGTTGAGATTGACCTAGACAAAACAAAAAATCTAATCATAAGCTGCATATATAGAACGCCGGGAACTTGCATTGAGACATTCAGAGATAAATTAGTCGAGCTGTACAATAATATTACTAGTAAGAAAATGGTAGCAATTTGTGGAGATTTCAATATTGACTTACTGAATCCTCATCAACAAAATGTAGTTACAGAGTTCATGAACTCTATGTACAGCATGAGTCTATATCCCACAATAACACATCCCAGTAGAATCACAGTTCACTCTGCTACACTTATTGACAACCTGTTTGTCAATGTTTTCGATAAGAAAATAGAAAGTGGATTATTGATAAATGATATAAGTGACCACTTGCCAACCTTTGCACTTATCCATGGCCACACGGGGCCCAACGCAGAAAAAACTTCAAAATCGTTCAGACACAAATCACCAAATGCAATCAGTTCTCTTAAAGAGGACTTGCTGAAGCAAGACTGGACAGAAGTCTATGTATCAGATGTAAATGAAGCCTATGACACATTTATAAATATTGTAACCACTCTTTATGAAAAAACTGCCCATTAGTAATAAAAAAGCTTAAACACAAATTTGCTAACAAGCCATGGTTAACCAAAGGACTACAAAAGGCGTGTAAAAAGAAAAATTTATTATATAAAGCTTTCCTAAAGAAAAGAACAAAAGAAGCAGAGCAGCAGTATAAAACATACAAAAATAAGTTAACATATATAATAAGATGTAGTAAAAGAGACTATTACAGTAAAGAACTGGAGAAAAACAGAGACAATATTAAAAATACATGGACAATACTCAACAGTATCCTTGGAAATAAAAGCAGAAATACAAGCTACCCAACTAACATTCCAAAAAATAATAAAACGACTCAGAGTGTGAATATTGCTTCACCTGCAGATGAATTTAATAATTTTTTTGTTAACATTGGACCTAAACTGGCCCGAGAAATACCCACTACGGTGCCAACAGGTGATACAATATGCAATAACACTGCTGTAAAAGACACCATCTTCATAAAGAACACAGACGAAAGAGAGGTCATTGAAATTGTTAAATCGTTCAAAAGTAAAACATCTACTGACTGTGATGGTATTGACATGCTACTAGTCAAAACTGTTATCGAATGCATAGTAAAACCACTGACGTATATCTGCAACCTGTCTCTCCAATCAGGTATATTTCCCAATGCAATGAAAATAGCTAAAGTAATTCCGATATACAAGACGGGCGACAGAGGGGAACTCTCAAACTATAGACCAATTTCACTATTACCGCAATTTTCCAAGATACTTGAAAAAATATTCTATGAGAGAATTGACAACTTCATACTGAAGAATGATTTATTATGTGAGCAGCAATATGGGTTCAGACACAAGAGGACAACTGCATATGCCCTAATGGAATTTACAGAAAAAATATCAACAGCCATTGAAAATAAAGAGTATTCAGTTGGAGTATTCCTAGATCTTAAAAAAGCATTTGATACAGTAGATCATAATTTATTATTAAAGAAACTACAAAATTCTGGTATTAGAAGGGTAGCACTGTCCTGGTTAAGTAGTTACTTAAAGAATAGATATCAGTATGTATGTGTTAGCAACAAAAACTCAGAGTTGCTGAAGGTCACCTGTGGAGTCCCACAGGGTTCAGTTTTGGGACCATTATTATTCAATATGTATATAAACGATATATGTAAAGTTTCAGAAAAAATGTACTTAATATTGTTTGCTGATGACACTAATCTGCTATGCAGTGGAAACAATTTGGAACAACTTCTGGATACACTCGGGAAGGAATTAGAAAAGCTTAAACTGTGGTTTGATTCAAACAAATTAACGCTCAATTTAAGTAAGACAAAATTTATAGTCTTTAACAACCATCACAACAATCCAGTACCCAAACTCAGTGTAAATGGTGTAGAGATTGAAAGGGTATCTGAAACTAAATTCCTTGGAGTAATAATTGATAACAAACTGTGTTGGAAGTCACATATTAATTATATTAAAGGTAAAGTTTCCAAATCAATTGCAATATTACACAGAGTGAAATATTTGCTGAATCAACCCACACTATACACCTTGTATCATTCATTAATACTCCCATACATGACATATTGTAATGAAGTATGGGGAAATGCATACAAAACAAACATATATCCACTCTTTATGCTTCAAAAGAGAGCTATTAGAATAATAAACAAAGCAGCTTACAGGGAACCAACAAACCCACTTTTTCTTAAACAAAAAACTCTCAAGTTGAAAGATCTGGTTGACTTTAAAACCGCAATAATAATGTTCAAAGTGAAGAATTTATCACTGCCCGCAAATATCCAAAAGTTGTTCCAAACAAGGGAGAAACGATATCACTTCAGAGGAATATGTATATTTCAAAAGCCTACAGTGAGAACAACCACCAAGCAACACTGTATTTCAGTGCAAGGAGTCAGATTATGGAACGATTATGGACCTGAATTAAAATCATGTACAACGCTTGGACAATTTAAACAAAAACTAAAGGAAGAAATACTCCAAACATATATACAAGATGACATGTAAACTCACTTAAGGATTGACATATCCAGCCTGTGTTGTGTTGTAGCTTAGTTTTTTTTTTTTTTTCTCTCTGTGACATTCTGTCTTAGATTTGTCTTGAATAGTAACCGCTCAACTTAGCTTAGCTTAGTTTTCCTTTTTTTTCTCTCAGTCACACTTTGTCTTAGCTTTGTTCTAAATTGAAATCACTCTTGTCTTGTTTACTCTTTTTTCTTTTGAATTCTTGGATGGAATATGGGTGGGCAATATAAGCTGCGGCTTCAGCCATCACCCATTTCGGATAACTCACGTGGAATTGTTTAGTAGAAGGAGTCTTTGTCTAATTTGACCTTGTTGTTATATTATACAGCTTCTTTTAACCTGTACTGTATTATCCGAAATAAAATTCATTCATTCATTCATTCATTCATTCATTCATTCATAAGACCCCAAGATACTTAAACTCCTCCACTTGGGGCAGGAGCTTGTCCCCAACCCGGAGAAGACAATCCATCTTTTTCCGACTGAGGACCATGGACTCGGACTTGGAGGTGCTGATTCTCATCCCAGCCGCTTCACACTCAGCGGCAAACCAACCCAGTAAGACCTGTAGGTCATTGCTGGATGAAGTCAACAGGACAAAATCATCTGCAAACCACAAACATGAGATCCTGTGGTCACCGCGCATGACACCCTCCGCTCCCTGGCTGTGCCTAGAAATCCTGTCTATAGAAATTATGAACAGGATCGTGATAAAGGGCAGCCCTTGCAGAGTCCAACTCTCACTGGGAATGAATCCGACCGAGTGTTGGCAATACAAACCAAACTCTCACAACGGTCAAAAAGAGACCGGACAGCTCGTAACAACAAGCCCGATATCCCATACTCCCGAAGCACCCCTCACAAAAAACCACGAGGGACACAGTTGAATGCCTTCTCCAAGTCCACAAAACACATGTAGACTGGTTGGGCAAACTCCCGTGAACCCTCGAGGATTCTCGAGAGGGTAAAGAGTTGGTTCGATGTACCACGGCTAGGCCCAAAACCACATTGCTCCTCCTGAATCCGAGGTTCAACCAGCGGCTGGACTCTCCTCTCAAGTATCTTGGTTAAAAGCCGTTTCACTTTTTTCTGCTGCTTTTGAACAGCTAAGTGTGGTGCTTCCCAGGCGCGAAGTTACAGCTGCAGGCACACAACAAGGAGAGATGTTATTGTAACTCAATCAAAAATAAAAAATCAGTAGCGCATGACAGGCGAAGTAAGGGTGTAAATTGATGAGGCACTCAAAATGACTGCTGGTACACATTCATGAAGTTGGATACTGAATTGCACCAGCTGGGATAAGGCGGGGCTCTCCTGAGAAAGGAGGACAACAGTGATGGTGAGGCCCTTGTGTAGCTGAAGTTATCTCACTGACAGGCGACTCACTGCCTCCTTAACTGTGCAGGTTAAATTGTAGTTTAAAGGTTCATTGTTGCTTAAAGAAATTTTCTCAATCCTGTGACATAAACCATTTACTGATGTTCCGAAACTGCTGTTTATACAGTATGTCACTAATTAAGTTAATATACAGTGGTGTGAGAAAGTGTTGGCCCCCTTCCTGATTGCTCATTTTTTTGTATGTTTGCCACTCTTAAATGTTTCAGATCATCAAACAAATTTAAATATTAGACAAAGATAACAAAGTAAACAGAAAATGCAGTTTTTAAATGAGAGTGTTTATTATTAAGGGAAAAAAATCCAAACCTACATGGCCCTGTGTGAAAAAGTGATTGCCCCCTAAACCTAATAATGTGTTGGGCCACCCTTAGCAGCACCAACTGTCATCAAGTGTTTGTGATAACTGGCAATAAATCTTTTACAGTGCTGTGGAGGAATTTTGGCCCTCTCATCTTTGCAGAATTGCTGTAGTTCAGCCACATTGGAGGGTTTTCGAGCATGAACCGCCTTTTTAAGGTCATGCCACAGCATCTCAATCGAATTCAGATCAGGACTTTGACTAAGCCACTCCAAAGTCTTCACTTTGTTTTCCTTAAGCCATTCAGAGGTGGACTTGCTGGTGTGTTTTGGATCATTGTCCTGCTGCAAAACCCAAGTGTGCTTCAGCTTAAGGTCATGAACAGATGGCCGGACATTCTCCTTCAGGATTTTTTGGTAGACAGCAGAATTCATGGTTCCATTTACCACAGCAAGTCTTCCAGGTCTTAAAGCAGCAGAACAGCCCCAGACCATCACATGACCGCCACCATATTTTACTGTTGGTGTGATGTTCCTTTTCTGAAATGCTGTGTTACTTTTATGCCAGATGTAATGGGACACACACCTTCCAAAAAGTTCAACTTTTATCTCATCAGTCTACAGAGTATTTTCCCAAAAGTCTTGGGGATTATCAAAATGTTTTCTGGCAAATCTGAGACGAGCCTTTGTTGTTTTTGCTCAGCAGTGGTTTTCATCTTGGAACTCTGCCATGCAGGCCATTTCTGCCCAGTCTCTTTCTTATGGTGAAGTCATGAACACTGACCTTAACTGAGTCAAGTAAGGCCTGCAGTTCTTTGGATGTTGTTGTGGGGTCTTCTGTGACCTCTTGGATGAGTCGTCCCTGCACTCTTGGGGTAGTTTTGGTTGGCCAGCCACTCCTTGGTAGGTTCACCACTGTTCCATGTTTTCATCATTTGTGGATAATGGCTCTCACTGTGGTTCCCTGGAGTCCCAAAGCTTTAGAAATGACTTTATAACCTTTTCCAGACTGATAGATCTCAATTACTTTGGTTCTCATTTGTGTCTGAATGTCTTTGGATCACAGCATGATGTCTAGCTTTTGAGGATCTTTTGATCTATTTCACTTTGTCAGGCAGGTCCTATTTAAGTTATTTCTTGATTGAGAACAGGTGTTTCAGAAATCAGGCCTGAGTGTGGCTCGAGAAATTGAACTCAGCTTTCCAAAGATGTGATAAACCACAGTTAATTTATGCTTTAACAAGAGGGGCAATCTCTTTTTCACACAGGGCCATGCAAGCTTGGATTTTTTTTTACCCTTAATAATAAACACCTTTATTTAAAAACTGCATTTTGTGTTTACTTGGGTTATCTTTGTCTAGTATTTAAATTTGTTTCATGATCTGAAACATGTAAGTGTGACAAACATACAAAAAATGAGAAATCAGGAAGGGGGCACACATTTTTTCACACCACTGTATATGTCATAGAAGTGCTACAAATATTGGACTATTTGCTTTAAATTGTGACTCCTGGTCGACTAGGAAAATCTTTAGTTGGCGGCGGCCCTAGTCTTTCTTGTGTTTCTTCATCCCTCCTCCCTCTGTTCTCTGTAGCGAAGCAATTAGAAATTTAGTGAGGACTCCATCAGGTCATTCCTTCTGACTGTATTATTGCTGCTCAAGTTGACTGTTCACAGCAGCTCAAAAAGACCAACAGAGGCGGACATTTATTTCCTTAGAACGGAGCTCTGCTTTAATCCCATTAGTGAATGATTTCTTTTATGTTTTCCCTCTAGACTTCCCAGAGCAACATGTCTGTGAGAACAAGTTTTCTCCTGACCGGCAGCTCCGGAACCAAGAGGAGAACACACGTTTGGAACAGGATGAACCAGAACCCCCACAGATTAAAGAGGAACAGGATGAACCAGAACCTCCACAGATTAAAGAGGAACAGGAGGAACTCTGCATCAGTCAGGAGGGAGAACAGCTGGTCGTGAAGCTGGAGGTCGATACCTTCATGGTGCCTCTTATTTCTGAGGAAAACCAGCAGAGTGAAGCAGAACTACACCGTGAGCAGCTCCTCTCTCACAACTCTGCTGGAACTGAGATCCAAGATGAGAAAGGAAGCCGGCATGTAGACTCAAGATCAAGTAAAGAAGAAGAACCCAAACCAAAGAAGAGGCGATTGAGAACAGGAAGTCAACATGAAGGTAAACACTCTGATGGCACTTGTCCACCTAGGCCTCTGTTGCCCGAAGGTTCCCGTGCCTCCTCCGCATTGGGACCCATCGGGAGCATGAAAGGGGCATAACCAGGTGATAGTCATGTGTCCAATACTCTGTAGCCGCAAACTGTACGGAGAGTATCACCGCCTGGTCAGAGAACTTCAGCCCGTTTTCAAGCAGTATTTTCAGCGACAAAAATGCAGTTTGATAAGCTTTTTCTGTCTACCCCAACCTGCTCTGTCCTCCCCCGCACAAGCCTGCACATTATTGGTCTACATGACTCCTGGTGGGTGGGCTGTACTAGTCTGTTCACAATGCATCCGGACGTTAAACTTTCACCTATATCTTCAAAAGTACTAAGCGAAACATTTTTCAGAAAACAATCGAAGCGAGAAATAAATGTGTAGTTGCCAAAAATGTGTTTACTTTTTACTAACAGTCACTATTTTAAAAGTTCAGCACGAGCTTTGGGAAGCGATCCGCTCCACATGCTTGCTCCTCATTTGTGTATTTTGGACTTGAGCGGGGATTCAGGAGGAGGAGCGGACACCTTGAAGTGACTGCTCGAGATTCTTGATGCCACGCTACCAGAGTGCATGCAGGGTGTGCTACATAAACAGTGAATGGAAAGCGTGAAAACGTACACCTAGGTGGACAAGTAGTAGTAGTAATAATATGTTTATTTGTAGAGCACTTTTCACAGACAGGGTCACAAAGTGCTTTCCATAAAATCAAACAGTAAATGAATAAAAGACATAAGAATAAAAACAGAAAATAAAAGACGCAAGTAGCTTGAGAACCAAGACTTATTGTGAGAATGAAAAAGATAAAAGATAAAATGTTAAAGAAATGTTTTTCTTCAAGAAAAAACACAAATGAAACCAAATTCTACTTATACCACAGTCTAGATCAGGGGTGTCAAACTCATTCCATCGAGGGCCGAGACACTGCATGTTTTACTTCCACCCAGTGTCTTCAGCAGGTGTTTTCACTTATCAGCAATTAGTGGGAAGAAATTCAGTGCAATCACCTGTTGAAGACACTGGGTGTAAATAACACATTCAGTTAATCACCTCGGAATGAAAACAGCAGAGGAGAACAAAAAATGCATAACTTTTGAAACCCAACTACTGTTTCCATCCATTCTTTATGGGACACTCAAACCAACTTTATTTTGCTGGAGTATCACTGTCTTAATACATGGACACATGGACCAAATCAACACACAATTCAACTCTCAAAATGTAGCCCCAGTTCACGGTCAGACAGTTTAAGGTCTGCAGTGGGTGTAACTAGGGCTGGGCAATAAAACGATAGCGATAATTATCATGAAATAACTTTTCCTTGATAGACATATAAAACATTTTCAATAGAACTTTGATAGAACTCATTTGTTCCGTATTTTGGCAGACAACATGAAAAGCCAATGAAAATGAGAATACACTGCACCGAACCAATCATGTGGCTGGAAGTCACATTCGATTGACACACACAACAGTGTGTGTAGATGCGTACGACTAGCACGTAGCTGGGGCTTAACCTAGGACACCTGCTAATGGTTGGGCTAGCGCAGCCTTGTAGGAGACAACAAAACACTAATGAAAAGTCCAGTGACAGCGTTACCAAAGAAGACAGCAAAACGGGCGTCACCCAATGCTCAATAGATGAGATTGTTGAAAAGGAGATTGTTGGAGTTAAAGTTGTACTGTCACCAGAAATGTCTTTTGCTCTGATGGTGATCTATTGATGTCCATCGTCTAAGGATACATTCTTTAATTGTCTATCAAATGTACTGAAACAGTTTGGCAACAAAGAGTTAATCCTCATGGGTGATTTCAACTTAAATTGGCTTTGTAAAACATGCAGACAGAAATTAAAGGACATCACCAATAAGTTTCATATGGATCAGATGATCAGCAACCCAACTGGAATAACTCGTTCATCTCAAACTCTCCTTGATCTGATTTTTACAAACAAACCTGACCACATAACAAAAAAATACAGTCTAATTACTGGCATGTCTGACCATAATCTCACTTTAGTAGTATGCAAATTATCAAAATCATGATACAAAAAGCCTGTTTATGGTGGAAAAGATACAGTATCTGGTACATACCAAAGAAAAACAGAATTGTTTGAAAATGAGTTACAGCATGTAAAATGAAAGGAAATAAATTGTGATACAAACTGTGAACAGACATGCAAAAATATATTGACAATCAAAGAAATTATCTCAAAATATAAAGTAACACTAAGCATAAGAGAAAACAGGATCTACCTTAGCTAAATGAAAAATTATGGAATCCCATGAAAAAAAGGGATTTGGCTCTTAAAAATGACTAAAAACTGATTTAAGTACAAATAGGAATCTGGAATTTCCCCATTGTGGGACTAATAAAGGCTTATCTATCTTATAGATTTATTTTTAAAAGCCTCAGAAATGAAGTCACCATGCAGCTCCGTAAAGCAAAAGCAAATTTCTTCTTAGACAATCAAAAAATGCGGAAGGGGTCAACAAAAAACTCTGGAAATGTATTGAAAAACTCACAGGAAAAAAATGCAAAAAAAGTGAAGTCATACAACTCATTTTGAATGGGAAAACTTCACTCAAATAGCTTAGTTATAGCCAGCAATTTTAATGAGTATTTTCTCAAATCGGGACAAGAACTGGGTCTGAATTTTACTCAAACATACCCACACCAAATTAAAATAAATCATGAAACTGATCTAAACCTTAACCTCTTGCACTCCGGTGTACCGCGGGCGGACACGTCTCTGCGTCCTAGGGCGCACCGAAAAAAAAAAAAAAGCTGCATTTCCGTTCTTCCACTACAGACACAGCCGCGAACAGAAAGCCAAAGGAGTGCTTTGATTGGTTTAGATGTGATTGACCTCTCATTCGACTAATAAGAGCCTTGAATTGGGTTTCTGAAACCTTGAAGAACCAATGACTGAAAACCTAGCAAGAAGGACCCGCCTACCAACGGCTGCGAATACAGCCAGCCAATTGAAGCACAGAAGTTCGAAAGCTGTTTTGTGTAAGGCTGGGTGACACACAGGCGTTCGCCAGTCTTTTTTTCTTACTACTGTTCTTATTTGTTTTGAAAAATCGTTCGCCAAAACTGCAATCATGGAAGCGCAAAACCGCAATAATGGAATTATGGTTTGACCGGGTTGCCTGACCAGAACCACGAGTCCATAACAAGCGGACCAGCGTCATGTTCGTCTGACAATGAGGAAGAGAAGTTCGCCAGCTACACTGCTGTTGTGGACAGGTAAGTGTTATAAGCTAAATTATTCTTTATCCCTGAAAATTGTAATCCAAATGACTTTTGACCGATCGGTAAATTACAACTGTGAGTGGTCCGGGTCCGTCATGTTGCGAACGGCCCCCCCCCCGTCATGTTGTGAATGCCCCCCCCCCCCCACGCCGCCGCTACTCTTCTGTAGTGGATTGCAGATATATTGCAGATATTTTAGTCCAACTGTGCGTAGTAGACCGCGGTGCACCGTCACCGCTTTCCGTCATGTAGCGATGGGCGATGTCCGTTCTCTGTAGCGGGGGGTGGGGGGGTGGGAGTTGTTATCTTCTACATTACAAATATTTTAGTATAATTTTTAGTGCACTGTAGGTTATTTTTTCTTGTAAAAAAAAAAAGCCACACATTTTTTACGTGGCATGCTTCTTTGTGTGTGGGGGCTTGTTTGTTCATTCATTCATGAATGAATAAACAACCCCCCCACACACACGCACAGCCCTTCACCTTTCATTAGAGCCCAAGGTGAAGCTTCTATATTGAATCATTCAAAAGTTAGACGTTTTTCCAAGCTGTGCCATTTGGCACAGTTCAAAAACGCCTGGGGACAACCTAAGAAAAAAGCTGTGTAATATATTCATTTTTTGTGGTATTGTTACAAAATTTTGACCTCAGCTGGATAACACTTGGTTCTACATTTCTGTTGCATTTTCCAGCCAGTATCTGAAGCTGTGTGTTATTTGCAAGCATTTGTATCCAAAAAAACACCCAGGCGAAATTTATTTTCTTCAAGTTCAGTATGTTTAGATGACAGTTACTCAGTGGCAGGAGCACATAGAGTGATTATGACTGTTTTGCCAATAAATTCAAAGTGTTTTCTTTTAAATGAGACCAACCCCATGGAGCTGCTGCAAAGGGTTGAAGAACAGCTTTTGATTTACTTTGGGTATGTTATTTTTTGGCATTTTTAGGGAAATTGACCAGAGTGCAAGGGGTTCAACCTACAAATGAGGTAACGCTTAACAAAATTTTATCATCTTTATCAAGTTCGAGAGCAAAGGATATTCATGGACTAGACACTGTAGTCTTGAAAAAACATAAAGATACTTCAATAATTCAGTTCTGAACAAACTGATTAAGAAAGCTAGCTCTGTCCTGGGGCAACGCCTTGATCCGATGGAGGAGATAGGAGAGAGAAGGACGGTGGCTAAACTGTCATCTCTGCTGGAGTCCGAGTTCCACCCTATGCAGGACATACTGGATGCACTGAGGAGCTCATTTAGCAGCAGACTACATCATCCCAGGTGCACAACCGAGAGGTTTTGTAGGTCCTTCCTACCAACGGCTGTCAGACTGTACAACCTAAGCAGGGCTGCTCGCAGAGATAGCAAAAAGACGTAACAAACTAATAGTTTTTTTTTTTTTTTTTTTTTTTGAATGCAAAAGATGCAATAGACTTACACAATGGTCCTCTCCGGCATACAACTAGGAACATACCGGTCGCTATGGAGGGTGAGAATATGTATGGGCACATAATCATACCATGTAGGATAACTAAATAGACGGTTATGCTGTTTCATCCCACCTAGCAACAATGCTCTGCACTGTGTGTGTTTATATATTTACATATTTATTCCATCTAGCTACAATGCTCTGCACTGGGTGTGTTTATATTTATATATCTATATATTTATTCCATCTAGCTACAATGCTCCGCACTGTGTTTTTATATATCTACATATTATTCCATCTAGCTACATTGCTCCGCACTGTGTGTGTTTATATACTTGCATATTTATTCCACCTAGCTGCAATGCTCCATACTGTGGGTGTTTATATATTTACATATTTATTCCATCTAGCTACAATGCTCTGCACTGTGTGTTCATATATTCATATATTTATTCCATCTAGCTACAATGCTCTGCACTGTGTGTTCATATATTCATATATTTATTCCATCCAGCTACAATGCTCTGCACTGTGTGTCTGTGTGTGTGTGTGTATGTATATATATATTTTATAGTAATATGTACATATGTATATTAGCTGCTCTTGCTTGCTTGTTTTTTCTTGCCTTCTGATTGTTGCTCTGAGTGTTGCTATCCCTGTGCTGTTGCAATCCTGGAATTTCCCCGTTGTGGGACTAATAAAGGCTTATCTTATCTTATCTTAATTCTAATTACAGAACTAATGAATCAATCAATACATGAAAATATCTTTGTTGATGCATTGAGACATGCCATTGTAATCCCCATACACAAAGCCAGAGACAAACAGGAAACTGGTAATTATAGGCCGATAAATATACTTCCTGTTTTCCTGTTTTGTCAAAAGCCATTGAAGTGGTGGTAGTCAACCAAATGGTAGAACATCTCAAGTCTGCCCATGAATACCCTTAGCTGGTTAAAATCATATCTATCTGGTCACTCCCAGTATGTGTGCATAAACAATACTGTATCCCAATCAAAGGCATGGGAGTACCACAAGGTTCAATTTTAGGCCCACTGCTTTTTACTTTGTTTAATAATGATTTGCTGTCAGCATGAGAAAATGACATAAAATTTCAGATGTATGCAGATGACACAGTCATCTACACACATGGGAAGGATGCCAAACAAGTGGCTGACAAGTTAATGATAGCAGTGGAGAAAGTGTCAAAATGGCTTAATCGGCCATGCCTCACTCTGAACATAGGAAAAACAGCTGCCATGTGTTTCACCAACAAACAAAATGCATACGCACTATCTGAGTATAACTGTAAATTGAACAAATCTAGAAAATGTAACAGAGTTTAAGTATTTGGGCGTGACATTAGATCTCATGCTAGTGATGGGTAATACCAGCATTTTTCCTTTCGATACAATACTGTTAATTTATTAGACTTTTTCTTCGATACTGCTACTTTTTGCCCAAAATCACATGATTGCAGTTTCATTAACAACTTTATTGCAAGGTCAATATTATTATTATTTTATTATTTGGTCACCTATGAGGCGAGCAACCACATCTCGGTCGCTTTACAAAGCTAATACAGGACAGGGGTTGCCACTCCTCACTGCCCACCTTTCCCCGTTCTATTATGCTGAGCACCAAGCTAGAGGGCGGAAAGTACCATTTTTACCTGGCCGGGATTTGAACCCCAGCTTCCCGGTTGTGGGGCGGATGCTCTACCAACTAGGCCACATTCCGGTATAAGGGCAATATAAAATATGAATAAAACTCCTGAACATAAACACTTGAAAGAAATGCTTATAAAATGATAATAAAGTAGAACAATGAGCAAAGTAAATAAAAATAAAATGATTTTTTTCCAATTATCATAAAAATAATTAAGACTTAAAATGAATGCAAAATTAATTCAGTTTCTTAATTTGATGAAGATTCTCAACTGGATTCAACTATTTTTTACTTCTGAAATGTTTCGCCATTCATATATGTGTAATGTTTTTCACAATGCAAAGTTTTTTATATTTTATTACTTATTTATTTATTTATGTTCCAAACTTAAATGGTGCTTATTTTGTTTATTTTTCAAATTTTATACTGCTTGGTATCACCACAGAATTTGGGTGAATGGTGTAACATTTCAGAAGTAATACTTCTGCTGCCCCCAACGCTGCTGAGCTCACTCTGCACGGGAGAGCGCTTGCCTGCGCGGTGAGTCTTCAGCTCTGACATCTGATAGGCTGCCATAGTCATGTGACACTTCAGACCGTCTCTAAAATATTCTTGGGCTGGTTTTTCACCAGTTTTCACACATAACTTTAATGCCTTAAACTCTCAGAAGTGAAAGCAAATTGTACGTTTTGTATTAACAAAGTGGTATTGCGATATTTTAAAAAATTATCGACCAGCTGGTATCGAAGTATTGATACTTGAGTATCGATACGCCCATCTCTCTCACTCTCAGCTTTAAAAAGCACATAAAACGAATGAGCCGCACTCTAAAATACAACCTTGCAAACTTTAGATGCATCAGAAACGCACTTACAGTGGTGTGAAAAACTGTTTGCCCCTTTCTGATTTCTCATTTTTTTGTATGTTTCACACTTGAATGTTTCAGATCATCAAACAAATTTAAATATTAGGCAAAGATATCACAAGTAAACACAAAATGCAGTTTTTAAATGAAGATGTTTATTATTAAGGGTAAAAAAAATCCAAACCTACATGGTCCTGTGTGAAAAATTCACCCCCCCACCACCTCGTTAAAACATAAATTAACTGTGGTTTATCACATCTTTGGAAAGCTGAGTTCAATTTCTCGAGCCATACCAAGACCTGATTACTGCCACACCTGTTCTCAATCAAGAAATCACTTAGATAGGACCTGCCTGACAAAGTGACATAGACCAAAAGATCCTCAAAAGCTAGACATCATGCTGTGATCCAAAGAAATTCAGGAACAAATGAGAAACAAAGTAACTGAGATCTATCAGTCTGGAAAAGGTTATAAAGCCATTTCTAAATCTTTGGGACTCCAGCAAACCACAGTGAGAGCCATTATCAATTCAATTCAATTCAACTTTTTTTATATAGCGCCATTTCACAGCAACAGTCATCTCATAGCACTTTCAACTCTAGGGGAACCCCCACAGTTGCAGAAAGACCCCAGCAATCAGGCAATCCCCTGTGAGCAAGCGCTTGGCGATGGTGAAGAGGAAAAATTCCCTTTTAACAGGAAGAAACCTCCAGCAGAACCAGGCTCAGGGAGGGGTAGTCATCTGCTGCGACTGGCTGGAGGGTGAGGGGATAGAGAAGATGAAAAGAACAGACATGTAGAGAGCAAACAGCACGATGGGGACTCAATCTATGGGAGAGAACAAACAGATGTTAATGACCAGCAAAAAAAAAAAAAAATATATATATATATATATATATATATATTTCATTGAGAGTGAAGAAAGGAGTGAGGCCCAGTGCATTATTGGAGGTCCCCCGGCTGACTAAACCTATTAGCAGCATAACTAAGGGAGGGTTCAGAAACACATGATCCCTCCCTAATTGTAGGCTATATCAAAAAGGAAGGTTTTTACCCTATTCGTAAAAACAGAGATCAAGTCTGACTCCCGAATCCAGATTGGCAGCTGGTTCCACAGGAGAGGAGCTTGATAACTGAAGGCTCTGCCTCCCATTGTACTTTTGGAGATTCTAGGTATTACAAGTAATCCAGCATTTTGGGAGCGTAGTGCTCTGTTAAGATAATACGGTAGTATCAGATCTTTTAAATAAAAAGGGGCCTGATTGTTTAGAGCTTTGTAAGTAAGAAGAAAGATTTTAAACTTTATTCTAAACTCTATGGGAAGCCAGTGAAGGGAGGCCAGAACCGGAGAGATATGATCTCTCTTTCTAGTACCTATTAAAACTCTTGCTGCAGCATTTTGGATCAGCTGAAGACTTTTTAAAGATGTTTTAGGACAACCTGATAATAAAGAATTGCATTAATCTAATCTAGAGCTAACAAAAGGGTGGATCAGTTTCTCAGCATCACTCTGAGACAAGATGCTCCTAATCTTGGCAATATTAGGCAAATGATAGAAGGCAGTCTTAGAAACAAATTTAATATGTGAATTGAAAGACAGATCTTGATCAAAAATAATTCCAAGGTTCCTCACAGAGCTATTAAGAGAAAGTAACTGCATCCAAACTGAAAGTTCGATTTGGAAAGGTATTTCTAAGGTTTTTTGGACCAACAAGAATGACTTCAGTCTTATCTGAATTTAATAGCAGGAAATTACAAGTCATCCAAGCTTTGATTTCCTTAACTCCTTGCACTCCGGTCAATTTCCCTAAAAACACCAAAAAATAACGTGCCCAAAGTAAATCAAAAGCTGTTCTTCAACCCTTTGCAGCATCCTCATGGGGTTGGTCTCATTTAAAAGAAAACACTTTGAATTTTTTGGCAAAACAGTCATAATCTCTCTAAGTGCTCCGGCCACTGAGTAACAGTCATCTAAACATACTGAACTTGAAGAAAATAAATTTGGCCTGGGTGTTTTTTTGGATACAAATGCTTGCAAATAACACACAGCTTCAGATCCGGGCTGGAAAATGCAACAGAAATGTAGAACCAAGTGTTATCCAGCTGAGCTCAAAATTTTGTAACAATACCACAAAAAATGAATATATTACACAACTTTGTTCTCAGGTAGTTCTCAGGCATTTTTGAACTGTGCCAAATTGTGCCAAATGGCACAGTTTGGAAAAACGTCTGTAACTTTTGAATGATTCAATATAGAAGCTTCATCTTGGGCTCTAATGAAAGGTGACACTCAGGGCTGTGTGTGTGTGTGTGTGTGGGGGGGGGGTTGTTTATTCATTCATTCATGAATGAATGAACAAACAAGCCCCCACACACAAAGAAGCATGCCACGTAAAAAATGAGTGGCTTTTTTTTTTTTTACAAGAAAAAATAACCTACAGTGCACTAAAAATTATTCTAAAATGTTTGTAATGTAGAAGATAACAACTCCCACCACCACCCCGCTACAAAGGACGGACAGCGGCCATCGCTGCATGACGGAATAGTCATGTGGCGACCGCGGCGCAGTCACCGCGGTCACCGCGGTCACCGCGGCTCCCCCCGCTACAGAAGAGTAGTGGGGGGGGGGCATTCACGGTCCAGATGCGGCGCACGAACCGTGTACCGCGGCACATGGACTTCGGACTTCGTGCGTCGCACAGTTGTAATTTACCGATCGGTCAAAAGTCATTTTTGATTACAATTTTCAAGGATAAAGAATAATTTAGCTTATAACACTTACCTGTTCACAGCAGCAGCGTAGCTGGCGAACTTCTCTTCCTCATTGTCAGACGAACGCGACGCTGGTCCGCTTGTTACGGACTCGTGGTTCTGATCTCGCGACCCGGTCAAAACATAATTCCATTATTGCGGATTTGTGCTTCCATGATTGTGGTTTTGGCGAATGATTTTTCAAAACAAATAACAGTAGTAATTCAAAAAGACTGGCGAACGCGTGTGTGTCACCCAGCCTTCGTTGTCGGCCTCCGTCGGTCTATGATGACCATGGAAGAGAATCCTAAATGTCTATTCTGCTGGAATAAAAAAAAAAAAAGGCACCGCCTGTGGCTGAACAGGCCGATGCGCGAATGGCAGTCCCTGTCACACAGGCCGCACTTGTGGGTGGTCTCCGTGCTGCTGGGTCTATGGTGGTTCTTCCTGCAGGTCCTTTTTTCATCTGCTGCAGCAGTCAGTCTCTCCACCCAGCCTTACACAAAACAGCTTTTGAACTTCTGTGCTTCAATTTGCTCGCTGCATTTGCAGCGTTGGTAGGCGGGTCCTTCTTGCTAGGTTTTCAGTCATTGGTTCTTCAAGGTTTCAGAAACCCAATTCAAGGCTCTTATTAGTCGAATGAGAGGTCAATCATATCTGATCTGTTCGCAGCTGTGTCTGTAGTGGAAGAACGGAAATGCAGCTTTTTTTTTCAGTGCGCTCTTGGGCGCAGCACCCTCGTGCATCCTAGAGCGCACGAGGACGCTCTTGTGCACTCTAGGACGCAGAGACGTGCCCCTCCGCGGTACACCGGAGTGCAAGAGGTTAAGACAGGCTTCTAACTTGGCTAATTGATTACTATCATCTGGCTTCATTGACAGGTATAATTGTGTGTCATCTGCATAACAGTGAAAATGTATACAGTGCTTTCTAATAATGTTGCCTAACGGAAGCATATATAAACTAAAAAGAGTAGGGCCTAGCACAGATCCCTGTGGAACTCCATGACTGAGCTTTGAGTTGAAAGAAAACTCATTATTGATATGAACAAACTGGAACCTATCAGATAAGTAAGATCTAAACCACTGCAACGAAGTTCCATTAAGTCCAACATAGTGTTCTAATCTATCAAGTAGAGTATTGTGATCAATAGTATCAAAAGCTGCACTAAGGTCTAAAAGGACAAGTACAGAAACAAGTCCATTATCAGATGCGATGAGGAGGTCGTTAGTGGCCTTTGCTAAGGCTGTTTCAGTACTATGATGGATTCTAAACCCAGGTTGAAACTCTTCAAGTAAACCATTTCCCTGCAGATGGTCAAATAATTGTGTAGCAACAACTCTTTCTAAGATTTTTGAAGTGAAAGGGAGATTAGAGATTGGTCTATAGTTAGCTAAAGCTCCTGGATCCAGTGTTGGCTTTTTGAGTAAGGGTTTAATTACAGCCGTTTTAAAAGCCTGCAGTACATGGCCTAAAGTTAATGAAGAACTGATTATATGAAGAATAAAGCTACCAATAAGTGGGAAGACTTCTTTAAATAACCTGGTAGGAATAGGGTCTAAAAGACAAGTTGAAGGCTTGGCTGAGGAAACTATTTTGTCTAACTCTAATAGGTCAGTTGGAGTAAACTCATCAAGATAGATATCAATTGAAGGAGTTGTAGTAGTCACTGTATTTAAGTTAATGGTGGGAAGAATCTGATTGATTTTATCTCTGATGGATGAAATTTTATTATTGAAAAAGTTCATAAAGTCCTGACTAGTAAGCTCCAAGGGAATGCTAGGATTGACAGAGTCCTGACTCTTTGTCAGCCTGGCTACAGTGCTGAAAAGAAACCTGGGATTATTCTTGTTCTCTTCTATTAATGCAGAATAATAACTCGTTCTAGCTTTTCTAAGAGATTTTTTATAAATTAAAAGATGATTTCTCCAAGCTAAATAGATTTCATCTAAATTAGTGGATCGCCATTTTCTTTCTAATTGACAAGTCTTCTGTTTTAAGCTACGAGTTTCTGTGTTGAACCAAGGAGTTAGAAATCTCTTATTAGACTTTTTCTTTTTTAAGAGGGCCACCAAGTCTAGAGTCTGATGCAAAGAAGCTGTAACACTATCTACCATGCTATCAATTACAGAAGGAGCAAGCTGTCTATAGCTTATTTCCGTTGTGTTGACGCATGGCATAGAGGAAACAATCTGCATAAATTTGGTAACAACATCATCTGAGAGGCATCTACTGTAGTAATATTTTTCTTTAGGAGCCAAATAGTCAGAAATAGTAAAATCAAAGGTTAACAGACAATGGTCTGACAGTACAGGGTTATGAGGAGACCCTACCAGATTTTCTATTTCTATGCCATATGTCAGAACAAGGTCCAACGTATGGTGGAGATGAGTAGAATTTCCTACTTTCTGAGAAAACCCCATTGAGTTTAATATTGAATTAAATGCCACATTAAGGCAATCACTATCTACATCTACATGTATATTAAAGTCCCCTACTATATTTATTCTAGCTTATCAACAAATGGTGAAAACATGGAACAGTGGTAAACCTTCCCAGGAGTAGCTGGCCGACCAAAATTACCCCAAGAGCACAGCGACAATTCACAAAAGACCCCACAACAACATCCAAAGAACTGCAGGCCTCACTTGCTTCGGTTAAGTTCAGTGCTCATGACTCCACCGTTAGAAAGAGACTGGGCAAAAATGACTGCATGGCAGAGTTACAAGACGAAAACCACTGCTGAGCAAAAACAACATAAAGGCTCGTCTCGGTTTTGCCAGAAAACATCTTGATGATCCCCAAGACTTTTGGGAAAATACTTTGTGGACTGACGAGACAAAAGTTGAACTTTTTGGAAGGTGTGTGTCCCAGTATATCTGGCGTAAAAGTAACACAGCATTTCAGAAAAGGAATGTCATACCAACAGTAAAATATGGGGGTGGTAGTGTGATGGTCTGGGGGTGTTTTGCTGCTTCAGGACCTGGAAGACTTGCTGTGGTAAATGGAACCATGAATTCTGCTGTCTAGCAAAAAATCCTGAAGGAGAATGTCCGGCCATCTGTTCATGACCTCAAGCTGACGTGCGCTTGGGTTTTGCAGCAGGACAGTGATCCAAAACACACCAGCAAGTCCACCTCTGAATGGCTTAAGAAAAACAAAATGAAGACTTTGGAGTGACCCAGTCAAAGTCCTGACCTGAATCCAATTGAGATGCAGTGGCATGACCTTATAAAGGCGGTTCATGCTCGAAAACCCTCCAGTGTGGCTGAACTACAACAATTCTGCAAAGATGAGTGGGCCAGAATTCCTCCACAGCGCTGTAAAAGATTCATTGCCAGTTAGAAGAAGAAGACGCCAACTTTATTGTCATTCAGTCCATACAGCCAATCATGTACAGTAGAAGGAAATTACATTTCTCCTATCTACACTGCCAATCACATCTAGAATCAGAAGGCTTGCTTCCATGCAAGGCGCCGCTACAAACAACTCTATCACAAACGCTTGATTGCAGTTGTTGCTGCTAAGGGTGGCCCAACCCATTATTAGGTTTAGGGGGCAATCACTTTCTCACACAGGGCCATGTAGGTGTGGATTTTTTCCCCCTTAATAATAAATGCCGTCATTTAAAAACTGCATTTTGTGTTTACTTGTGTTATCTTTGTCTAATATTTAAATTTGTTAGATGATCTGAAAGATTTAAGTGTGACAAACATACAAAAAATGAGAAATCAGGAAAGGGGCAAACACTTTTTCACATCACTGTACCCTAAAAGGATCAAAAACTTCTCTAAATGCCATGATTTTGACACATTTCTCCTATTGCGTCTCATGCTGGTTTACAAGCCAATAGTACAACTCTGAAACCCTTGGAATTCCTGTACAAACAATCCATCAAAATTCTCGATAAGAAGATGCAACAGTATCACCATTGTGGTATACTTGCCAAACACAAGATGTTAAGCTTTGAAAATATGATCACGTATGCAAACATACAGTTGTTTTTTAAAATTATCCATGATTCTGCACCCCCACCTTTAAAGACTTTTTTGTGCTTCTGAATGAAATACCAGAATAACAAGGACTTCCTCTAGGTGGCATTGTTACATCCTCCTATGTAAAACTGCTTTTGGACAATCCACCTTCTCATACAAAACTACTGGAATGGAACACGCTCCCCACTGTTTTGAAGACCGGAACAAATTACAGAGACTTATCCACAGAGACTAAAAAATGGATTTTAAGTAATCAAGCCTGCCAGCATTGACTCACTCCCTTAAATGGGATTTGAAATTATACTCTTAAATTGTTTTTGTGTGTGCTGTTTCTCTTACCTTTTTACCTTTTAAACTTACTCCCTGCTTATTTCAGGGACAACAAATTCTGAAATCCGACCTGAATTGCTTTCTATATGTGTTTTTTTTCTTTTAACCCTCTGTCCACATTAAATAGACGGGTCGTGCACCCCCATTGGCACAGCACAGCAACTGCACTGGTCAACTTATTGACGTCCCCTGGCTATACTGAGAATTTGTACTAATCTGTATTGATCTGACAGTTTAGAAGGTGGCAGACACGCACCGAAAGAATCATGGCTGACATGGAATACAGCAAAGAAGAAGAAATCGTCATTATTATTCTTCCTTTTTCCACTTTGAGCTCACGGCACCAATGTGGATGCCTCCATGATCGGTCATCGCGGCATCGATGATGACTGAATGATGACTGATGATGACTGAAACTGCATGAAACAGGGAAAATAGCCATGTAATACAAATGAAATTCATGTGGGATAATCATAAGAGTATGTAGATGTGGAAGTGGGTGTAAATTACTAAGTAAACACAATACATTGACCACGATGGACGAAAAACTTAGCTCCCATTACCAAGATGGCGGCGCCCATGAGTGGCTGGATTCCCACAGCAAAAATGCACCAAACAGAAAAAATATCCGCATAATACAAACGAAATTCACGTGGGATAATCATAAGGGTTTGTAGATACTGTATGTAAGCAGGTGTAAATTACTAAGTAAACGCGAAACATCAACCACAATGGACGAAAATGACCAATCACGTGGGCGAGCGAGCCCCCCCCCCCACCCGGCAACAGGTAAGAGAAATATATGGGTTTTTTTTTACATTTTATTGATTTTCTGGTTCATATACTTTGAAGATTAGATAAAAACATACCCCTGTAGACAAATCGGCGTAAAAAAACCAGACCATTCTTTGTGTAAATGTGTCCAAAGTCCACTTTTGACTGAGTTATGTAATTTATATAGCTGCCGGGACATTATGCAAATTAGATGTGTAAATTTATTCCTATCTGAAACTTTGGATCATATTCTACATCTTTCTAATTGACAGTGAGCCATTATCTCTTGCAGCTTTCAAGTTGTAGCCTTGGAAATCTGAACTATTTTACTGACAATTTTTTTTTATCACTCTTGACCACTAGGGGGGGCCTTGACCACCCTTTAAGCTTTCCTGTCGCCATACGGCACCTGGGGCAGTTAAAAGGTTAATATCTGCTTGCCAGCCTCAGGGACTACAGATGGAAATGAGAACACTATAATTAGATTATAAGCATCTTTACCCTGTGTTTAATGTTTCTCCTGTACTTGGTCCCTGACAAATAAACCAGTAAACTAAGCATTATAAGTGCAAAACACCCAACATTATTATACACAGCAGAATGATCCGTTTGGCTGCAACTGTTGCATCTGTGTTGCCCATTTGTCAGTAAATATTTAAATAAAAATGATTTATTTCATTATTTGGGTGTTTTTGTGTCCAGTATGGTGATGGTTGTCATTTAGTCAAACTGTGCATACGTACAGTATGTGGCCGCATATGATATGCATTTGAGCTGGCCATTCTGCTCCACAGTCATAGCAGTATGATCATTAACTTTTAATCTTTAGATAGCCATGCGAGCACATCGAAAGAAGCACCATCGGGGACAAACAGATTCAAGCTTTGAAAAATATGCGTCAGCATACAGTATCTGTGAAAATCAGCTACTCTGTGAATGGGGATCAATCAACGCAAAAACTAAAGCGGATAGAGCCATTCAGTCCACCATCTACTGCGAAGGACCGCATTCCACCTGCTGCTTTTCCAACACCGGTGTTCTTTGCTGGCATTCCCCAAATTATCTTTTAGACCTACAGAATCACGGCAACATTATAGTATAATTTTTTTAAGCAGTAGATCTTCAGTATTCTCTCTTACTGGTCAAATTTGTTGCTTTTCACTTCCTTTTTTTGTTTGCAGAGCGCTGAGGTGAGTGACCTGTCGTGATGCTGCTTATCATCCAATCAGTACAGACTCGGTGCGAAACCCCGCCCACAATTCTAGAAGCCAGAGCATGAGGAAACACAGCGGTGGCTAAACTTATTGATAAAAATTACATATTTTGACTGAGTAACTCCGTACTCTGGGGTGCACACCCTCGTAACCTCAGCAAAGCAGTTGCAAAATCTGAAGTCAGTCTGACGAACGGTTTGAGAGCGATGTGAGGAAAAGACACCCAAACAGACAGAGATTTCTTGCATTTGTAGATAGATAATCATGTCAAGAGCTCACCATGTCATAAACTTCCGTGCGCCATAGCTCGGCGCTCAAGAGAGAGAATGAAAAACCCAAAAGCGAGAGTAGATGACTACCCGGATGGACTACAGCCGGGGCGGGGAATGCCTAGTGCTACGAGACTGCGATACACACACAGGGAAAGGTATCCAGCCTAGTGCTGATGCAGCGATAGCACAAAAAAGAAAGGCAAATGAGCACTTATGGCTGGAACCACTCGTAGCTGTCCGAGAAATCTGGTGGATGAGGATAGAAGGCTGAGGCAGCCGCGAACACCCAGGGATAGATCGTCTGAAGATGTCGGGCTGAATGCGTGAAGGGAGTGATACGTCATTCATGGAGAGCTAGCTGCCATGAATGAGGGTGAATTCCCCAACAGTCTTTCCTCTGAAGCAGCAAACAAATACTCCTGAAGCTAACAAGGAAAGAGATTGCCGGTGCGAGAATGCTTGGGCAGGACTGATTGGCACCAGGTGTGTGAGAGAGTGTGTGAATGAGAGTGAATGGAGCGTCTGTCTGTGTGTGTGTGTGCGTGTGGGTGTGTGTATGTGTGTGAACACCCGACAGTGCAGCTGATGGCACTTGACAGGAGGAGGGGGCGTGCCAGAGCTGTCAGGAGGAAACTAGGGCAAAGCATAACAATAATTCAGAGCTGGGTTTAGCTTCCAAACCCAGATTCGTGACAGCCCCCCCCCCCCAGGGGTGGAACCCAGACACCCCAGTACCATCATCCAAAAAGAAAAGACACAACACCCCTCAAGGGGAACCCCCCCACCACCCGGCAACAAACACTAACCCAGGGTGGGAGGTGGGGGAAAACTGGTTAGGAGGGAAGCAACCAGTGAAAACACGACCAGTACAAAAACAGAATAAAGGGCAAACCCCTCCTAACGACCCCCAACCTGGAACACTAACCCCCCTCTCCAGAAGTCCAAAGTTCAGGGGGTCGACCAGAGTCCCAGGCCCCCAGCATGGTGAGAAGTGGCAGATTGGGTGGCCTGCCCAAGTCCCAGGTCCAGCAGGCGGCCCGTGGCATAGTGTCCGGCGGCCTGCCCGGGCTGATGGACCACCCGACCCATAAACCAAGTCCCTCGGGTGGCCGACCAGCATGGTGGAGCCACCAGGACCTGCGAGGAAGGCGGAGAGGCAGCCTCCATACTTGGGAACATCAGCAGCCAAGGAACAGGAGCCCCCCTGCCGTTCAAGGCTTGGGGCAGGGGAACCGTAGCACCCGCGATGGTTCTGGTCTGGGACGGGGCTGCACCCACGATGGTCCTGGTCTGGGACGTGGCTGCACCTGCGATGGTCCCGGTCTGGGATGTGGCTGCACCTCTGGTGGACTCCAGCTGGGGCTGTGCTGCACCCGCGGTGGACCCCGGCTGAGGCCCTGCTGCATCCGCGGTGGGCTCTGGTGGGAGCATCATTGCACCTGCGGTGACCCCCATTGGGGGCCTCATTGCTCCCATGGTGGCCTTCCCAGCGAGGGAGGTGATGCTCCTCACGTCCTCCAGCATTTAACCCCGATCCTCAGTTGCCTCCAGAAGCTCTCTGGCAACCCCGGCTGGAGCCCAAAGCGAGAGAAAGAGAAACCAGGTCAGGGTCGCCGGCAGCGGCAGAGCCCGGTGTGGCAGTCCCGAGGGCTACTGTGAGCAGCCCCGGGTCCACCTCATCATGAGTCGGGCAGTGTGACATTAATATTGACACTCCTGATATAATGGAGCACACTTGCCTGACTTCTGGCTCCACCGCCGTCCAGGACTCCGGCGATTTAGAGTGCGCGGGTTCCTCCGGTCTGTCAGGTGCTTCATCCCCGTCGGCCTTCTCTGAGAAATCTGGACCCGCCTCGTCGTCTGTGGGTGGCCCTGGTGGTGGCAGCTCCTCTCCAGGGTGGAGCTCGAAGGGGATAAGACAATGGAGATAGTTAGGGTCGCCAGCAGTGGCAGAGCCCGGTGAGGAAAGTTCAGGTGCAGCTGGGGGCTGCACCCGACTTTCCTTCTCAAGAGCTAGGCAAGAACTCTGAGCACTCGACAGGTGAACTACAGGAGTGATTACTTGCCTGTGCTCAAGTTCTACCGCTGTCCAGGACTCCGACGGCACCGACGATGATGTTCGGGGTCCAATCGGCTGGAGGTCTGGTCCGGGGAATAGCTCTGCCGTGGTGGCCCCCACAGCAGGCATGATGGTCTCGGCAGTTGTGGTCTCCTCCAGTGAATCCTCTAATGCCGGTAACTCTCCTGGCATGAAGTCTGGAGGTGGAGACCTGGGTGGCACTGTGTCCGAAGAGACTGAAGCTGGGGGATGCTCCTTCATTGGCAGCCGCTTCTGGTCGGTCAAAGCGCTCCTCCTCTGGTCGTAGTGGTTCTGCAGGGTGCAGTCCTCCAGCACCGCATATTCCCTCCTCCCCCGATTGTCGAGCTCCGTGGCTGGTGGACACTCCATGGCAGGGGATGGAGACATAGAGGAAATGGATGAGTTCATCATAGGAGCAGCAGGGGGAGAGCACTCAGGTGACTGCCTAGCCTGAGGCTCTCTCCAGGGGGATAGACAAGGCTTATCCTTAATGACTAAGGTAGAATGAAAACCCAATTGCCTGGCCTCCCGGGTCTGAATGCTGGCGGCTGCCAACGGCATGTTGTCATCCTTCTTCATGTCCATAGGTCTTCTAGGCTCCTCGGTGGTTGACGGAGGAGCCAGCCTGAATGGCACAGAGGTGGGCGGTCTGGAGTGCACACACAATCCCTCCGGCGGCTGGGGTGGATGACCCAATGGCAGGAACTGTGGCTGAAGCTGAAGGTCGTATGCTGGTATGACAGCTGGCACCAAGGGGGGGCTTCACAGCAGCAGCGGTTGGGCTTGACGTCCGGTTAAGAACCGCCAATGAGGTGATGGGCCTCTTCTGTCACTTATGCCTAGGATTAACCTCACGCTGTGTGGTTGACTCCTCCCGCTCCTTCTGCGTCCGACGATCCTCTCCCAGCGCCGGCAGGGAGTCAAGGGAGACAGAAGGCAGGGAATGAGGACCTGTGACAGCAGCTGTTTGGGGAGCTTCAGCGAGTAACAATTTCTGAAGCTCCTCCACAGGAATTTGATTAATCACCTCAGGAGACATTGCAAGAGAACGGAGATGAACTTGCCTGAACTCCTGACTGGTGATGGTGTCCACTGCTGCCTCGGTGTCCTGCTTTGTCCTCCCAGGAGTAGGACGGGAATTCCGGCGAGGGAAGGAGCACTCCGGTTCAGGTGGCAAACGGCGGGCTCCGGTCCTCCGGGAGTGCGTTGTGGGAAGCTGCGGTTGAGCTCCGATGGTTCCTCCTGTCATCTCCTCCAACCGTCGGTGTGACTCATGGACCAGGGTGAGAAACGACGTCAACCCCGGATATTTCCAGAGACCGGGGCACATCTGGAGCACCCTGACAGCGATGTCGAACAGCAAAAAATTCTCCTCCGGGGAGTTGGTGGCTTGAGCCCGGGAAATGAATACCACCACTCTATCAGCCACTCCACACTCCTCAGGGCTCAGTACAAAAACGGAAAAATCCATGGAGAAAATTAGGGGGAAAAAGCACTAAAGAGAGAAAGTAAAAATTCACTGGTGCACCCACCTCTCTGCTGGGCTTTACACTGTTGGGGCATTCTGTCATAAACCTCCGTGCACCATGGCTCGGCGCACGAGAGAGAAAATGAAGGAACCCAAAAGCGAGAGTAGATGGTGCACTTTTATTAACAAACACGAAGAAACTAACAAGTCCAATAATGTCCACAATACAGAGAAATGAATATGCAGAGTAAAGGGCCACCAGACATACAGGGGGCTACCCGGATGGGCTACAGCCGGGGCGGGGAATGCCTAGTGCTACAAGACTGCGATACGCACACAGGGAAAGGCGTCCAGCCTAGTGCTGATGCAGCGATAGCACAAAAAAAGGCAAATGAGCACTTACGGCTGGAACCACTCGTAACTGTCCGAGAAGTCTGGTGGATGAGGATAGAAGGCTCAGGCAGCAGCGAACACCCAGGGATAGATTGTCTGAAGATGTTGGGCTGAATGCGTGAAGGGAGTGATACATCATTCATGGAGAGCTAGCTGCCATGAACGAGGGTGAATTCCCCGACAATCTCTTTCCTCTGAAGCGGCAAACAAATACTCCTGAACCTAATGAGGGAAGAGATTGCCGGTGCGAGAATGTGTGGGCAGGACTGATTGGCACCAGGTGCGTGAGAGAGCGTGTAAATAAGAGTGAATGGAGCGTCTGCATGTGTGTGTGTGCGTGTGGGTGTGTGTATGTGTGTGAACACCCGTGACAGTGCAGCAGATGGCACTTGACAGGAGGAGGGGCATGCCAGAGCTGTCAGGAGGAAACTAGGGCAAACCATAACAATAAGTCAGAACTGGGTTTAGCTTCCAAACCCAGATTCATGACACACCATGCACCTGAGTCCTATTTTCTGCCCCAGAGGGGCTTCAACCATGACACTATTGATCATACAATTTTATTTCATAGACTGGAGCATTCTTTAGGGCTTAAAGGATCATCTTTACAGTGGTTTGAATCATATTTGTCAGATAGAATTCAGTTTGTTCATGATGAGCCATCTCTACTGAGAAAACTTGCTCAAGGAGTCCCACAGGGCTCTGTGTTAGGACCATTACTCTTCATTATACTGTATATATCCTCCCCTTAGGTGATATCAGAAAATACACCATAAATTTCTACTGTTACGCTGATGATACACAGTTATACCTGTCAGTGAAACCAGAAGACGGAAACCAATTGACAAGGTTACATGCATGTCTTAAAGACATTAGAACCTGGATGAACCACAATGTGTTAGTACTTAACTCTGACAAAACTAAAGTTATTGTAATTGGCCCATAAAACATCAGAGACTCTGTCTCTGATCAAATATGGAGCTTGAATGGTTTTACCCTAGCTCCTAGCACTACTATCAGGAATCTTGGAGTCATTTTTGATCAGGATTTGTCCTTTAATTCACACATCAAACAAATCTCTAGGACTTCTGGTCTGGACACCATGGTGATAGCAGCTTAACGCTGAAGCTCCCAGACCCGATCCAGGAAAATACCTTGAAAATCAGATTTAACGGATTTTTGGAAGAGTGAAAATCAAAAGACAAAGTCATCATGCCTAAAGGAAAACAGAAGAAATCGACATTTACCAGGCCAGGACACACATCGGCCGGAGAATCTGATCCGGATGATTTCCATTCAGAAGACGAGGAGCTGAATGAAGCTAGCAACAAGGTTAGCTTAAAAATGGTACTTAAAGGATTAAGACGATTTCGCCGAGAGTGTTGGGCTGAATTTCGTGAAATCAAAGACGAAATAAAAAGGACAAACAGCAGAGTGGACCAGGCCGAGGACCGAATCATGGAAGCAGAGGAAAGAATAAAAGGGCTGGAAGATACCGTGCTGGAACTACACAAACGACAGTCTAGACTGGAGGCTAAGCTAACCGACCAAGAAGGAAGACTTAGAAGAGACAACATAAGAATTCATGGTCTGAAAGAAGGAGTCGAGGACGGTTTCACCACAATGGCGGCATGCATGGAATCCTTACTGAGAGAGAAGTTGGATATTCCCCAAACCACTGACTTGAAGATAGAAAGGGCGCACCGTACATTAGCCCCTAGGCCGGCGGCGGAAGCGCCACCAAGATCGGTGGTGGTGAAGTTCTCCAACTCCAGAATAAAAGAAGAGGTTGTAAGACTGGCTTGGCAGAAAAAAGGATTTATGCACCAAGAGAGAAAAGTTTTCGTGGAACTCTACTAGGCCCCGGAGGTCCTTAAAAAGCATCGGGGAATACAACGACGCTAAAAAGGTACTACGAGAGAAGAAACTGCGCTTTCAGACTCCATTTCCGGCGAAGCTGCGGGTTTTTTACGGGGAAGAGACGTGTCTCTACAACTCGGCGGAAGAAGCAACCACGGATATGGCGAGAAGAGGACTCCCGGTAACGGTGTATAAACCCGCAGCAGACCCAATCGAAAGAATCAAGGCTCAATCGTGGTCCACACAGAGACCCTCAAAATCCACGGGCCAGCAGCGGGAAACCCAGCACCAGAGCTATAAGGAAAAACTGGCCGTTTACAGGAGGGAATAACGATATTTTTAGTCAATCTGCGCATCCAACCCTCCTCCTACAAGGTAACAAACATTAAAGGAGATGCAGAATCAGTAAGTGGTAAAACATTTCATGGAACAGACATAATATTAGAAACAAATAAGTCTTTTAAAAAAAAAAAACTTGTTAAACTAGAAATGTGACAATGAACCACATGATCTCTCCACACTAACAAATACTGTATTAACGTGACTGTTTGCTGTGATGGTGGTGGGAGGTTGCGCACAATTTCGTAGGGTATAGGCATAAAAAAAAAAAATCAAAAATCATTACAAGTTCGGATTGGGATCTGAAATTCACATTAAAAACATGGGACAACTTACAGGGGTAAGAGAGGGCCCTCAGCACGTAACGGAATCTGAGGAATTTCCCTCAGAGCCAACACACCATCAAGGCTCTTCTGAGGTCACTAAAAAGACCTCAGCTCAGGAAGATCTTTTGTCAGTTTTTTGTTTTAAAGTTTTATATACTATGTTCTTAATGTTTTTTATGTTCTTAATGTTCTTTCAGTTTCTGAGTAGCATAAAAGAGGGCCACCACACTGTTATACTAAATAAGACAACACAATGGAGAAACAGGGTGTAACCAAAATAATCTCATATAATGTAAAAGGGATCCTGAATCCAGTTAAAAGATCCAAGATTCTAGGCAAAATGAAAAAAGACAAAGCAGGAACAATATTTTTACAGGAAACCCACCTAACAGACGTGGAGCACACTAAACTCAATAGACAAGGGTTTAAAATGATCTCTTCATCTTCATATAAGTCAGGGAGGAGGAGGGGGGTAGCGACATTGATCTCAACCAAAATTATATTTGAAAAAAAAATCAGAACACAAAGATAAAGAAGGGAGATTCAGTATGGTACTTGGGCAGCTAGAGGGAGAAGGTATCACCCTGCTGAATGTATATGCACCTCCAGGGGCTAACTGGAAATTTTATAAAAATGTATTTGACCTAATGATAACTAAAGCCCAAGGTTTAGTGATATGTGGTGGAGACTTCAATCTAAGACTGAATCCATACTGGGATGCATCAGGTAATTCTCCACATCAAAATAACACTCAAAGTAGAAAAACTCGGATGCTACTAAAAGAAATGGGAATCTGTAACGTGTGGAGGGAATTCAACCCCAGTGTAAAAGATTATACATTTTACTCAGCACCACATTCATCATACTCAAGGATTGACTATTTTTTATGTTTAATAGAGACATTGGAAGAGTAAAAACATGTAAAACAGGACTGATGATCTCTCTGACCACAGTTCGATCTATATGGACTTAAGTATCCAAAAATACACAAATAATACATTTTCTTGGAGGTTAAATTCAAATGTGCTGAAAGGACCATTGAAAGATGAATTGGAATCCGATATTCTCAGATATTTGGAAGAAAATGATAATGGAGAAGTATCCCCATTAATACTGTGGGACGCATGCAAAGCTGTAATAAGGGGAAAGATTATCACAAAACTGGCAGTCCAAAAGAAACTGAGACGAGAAAAACTAATCACATTAGAGTCAGAACTTAAGAACCTAGAAAAAGAGCACAAAGATAACACTCATTCTAATGACTCGCTCAAAATTAAGGAAATTAAAAAACAAATAAATGAGATCTACACAATAGAAATCCAGAAGAAACTTACATTTCTGAAACAAAAATACTATGAAACAGGCAGCAAATCGGCAAAATTGCTAGCCTATAAATTGAGGAAACAACAAACGGAGAGAGCAATCTACAAAATCAGAGACCCAGTATCAAAGGAAATAAAATTTAGAATTCAGGATATTCTTAAAAGCTTCGAGAACTACTATAAGAACTTGTACTCCCTCAAAAAACATAAAAACGCATCCGAAGCATTCCTAAACACATTAAACCTTCCCCAACTTACTGAGTCACAAAATAAAACACTACTGTCAGAAATACAACCTAAAAAATTAGAAAAAGCAATTATGAAACTTAAAGCTAACAAATCCCCAGGAGCAGATGGCTATACAGCAGAGTGGTACAAAACCTTGAAACAGCAACTATCTCCTCTCCTCCTGAAAACATTTAACTATGTCCTCCACACAGGGGAAATCCCCCCTCCTGGAGAGAAGGGGTCATTGCAGTCATACCTAAACCTGAAAAGAATAAACTAGACTGCTCCAACTACAGACCAATCAGTGTGTTAAATCAGGACTATAAGCTTTTTACCAGTATCCTTGCCAAAAGGTTAGAAAATATACTGACAGACTTAATTCATTTAGACCAAATGGGTTTTATAAGACAAAGACAGACACAAGACAACATTAGACACACTTTACACATAATTCATCATATAAAAAAATATAACTTAAATGCAGCCGTATTGGGATTAGATGCTGAAAAAGCATTTGATTCGGTTGACTGGTCTGTCCTGTATAGAATGTTATCCAGTTTCAATTTTCATAACAACTTCATTAGAACTATCCAGGCATTATATAAAAAACCAACAGCTAAAATAAGGATTAACGGTAAATTATCATCATCTTTTGAACTGGAAAGAGGATGTCGTCAGGGCTGCCCCTTGTCTCCACTGCTCTTTGCAATCTTCATAGAACCTCTGAGCCAATGGATAAGACAGAATCAAAAAATTCAAGGTATTACACTTGGTCAGAAGGAACACAAAATAGCACTCTTTGCTGATGACATTTTAATATACCTGGGACAGCCAGACACCTCTTTTCCAGAATTAATCTCAGTTTTTTCAGAGTATGGAGATTTATCGGGGTACGAATTAAACATGCATAAAACCCAAGTTTTAACATTCAACTATGACCCAAATCAGTATTTACTAAGCAAACTCAAAACTAACGGGGAGATGGAATCTATGAAATATCTGGGGGTCAATATCCCGAAATAACTCAACAAAATTATAACACTAAACTATGATCCACTGATGGCAAAAATAAAATCAGATCTAGCAAGATGGAATAGGATACCATTCTTGGGTACTGCACAAAGAATTGAAGCAGTCAAAATGAATATACTTCCACGTCTTCTATACCTTTTCCAAACAATACCGGTAGAACCTCCCAAAAAAACATGGCAAGAACTGGACAGAAGGATCTCAAGATTCATATGGCAGGGCAAGAGACCTAGAATCAGATATAGAACCCTACAGCTAAACAAAGACAAAGGTGGGCTTGCGCTGCCAAATATCAGGGACTACTTTAAAGCTGCACAAATTAAAACTTTAGTAGAGATATGTAACCCAGTCTACACTGCACAATGGAAGGAGATCGAATGCCAAATAACAAGTGACATCCCCCTACAGGCGATAATAGGGAACAATGCCTTACCTAAACTTTTGAATAACACTAACCCGTGGATAGAGACCCCGCTAAAAATTTGGTTTAAGATAGTCAGAGAATCAAACTAAAGAACCCTATCAATTACTGCAATGGATTGCCTATGATCAAGACTTTACTCCTAATAAAACAGACACTAGATTTAAAAAGTGGAAAGAGAACGGACTGATAAAATATTAGTTTTTTTATAGGGCAAATTTTAAGAAGTTCTGAAGATTTGAAAAAACAAGGTCTAATAAATCAAGACCTTTACAGGTTCTTTCAGCTTAGACACCACATAAACAAAATACTTTAAAAGGAGGATTTGGAAAGGGCCCAGTCAGGTGTTCTGAAGGTCTTCTTAATGGCATATAAAGGGATCCCAGGGATCAGATACATCTCTAAAATATACCAAGGTCTTCAAGACTTAAAAGGACACATCATATATAAAAGAGAGATGGGAAAAAGAGGGGAATTTCACTTTACAACTGGAAATATGGGAAAAGCTAAATAAACAACAATGGAAAAGTACCTCATTCCTGCAGTGGAGAGAATTTGGATGAAAAAATGTGGTAAGATTTTTCAGAACACCTGCACAAAACAAATTTACCCATAAGGGGTTGAACTGTTGGCGCTTGTGTGGTGAAGAGACTGCAAATCATTTTCATGTGTTTTGGTCATGCTCAGTTATCCACCAATATTGGACCAATGTACAGACAATATTGGGGAAAATATTCAAAATAACAGTCCCCTTTTCTTTTGTAACTTTGTATTTGGGTTTACTACCAGAATCACTGGAAAGACGAGGAGAAAAATACTTATTCACTGTTTTAATATTGGCAAGTAAAAAAGCTCTAACTAAAAAATGGATGTTGAAGGATTGTCCTACACCTGAAGATTGGATTAACGTGATTCAAGACATTTACTCGATGGAAAAGTTGACATTCGCACTGAGACAGGACATGGATGGGTTCTTGAACTTTTGGCAACCCTGGAACGCATATGTGTCTTCCATCAGATCTAATCTTTACAAATACCATTTCAATAATGGCACCTCTCTTTGTTCCAACGCTACTCAGATGCTCTTTTATTTTTATTTTTTTTTGTTCTTTTGTTTTGTTTTTGTTTTTTGTTTTTTTCTTGGTTTTTTTGTTTGGTTTTTTTGTTCTTTAATTTCTCTTTTTCTTTCACTTAAAAAAAGGGTGTTGTAATAATTATTCTTCCTATGTTGTCAAAAAAAAAAAAAAAAAAAGGGAACGTGATGAAAATGTAAACAATGCAATGCTGTAATGACATGTATACCTTTTACAAAAACTTAAATAAAAAAATTAAAAAAAAAAAAAATCTCTAAAACTACTTACTTCCACTTACAGAATATTGCTAAAATTAGGGACATCCTGTCCCAAACTGATGCAGACAAACTAGTCTGTGCCTTTGTCCCTTCTAGATAAGATTATTGTAATTCACTATTGTCAAATTGTCCTAAAAATTCTCCAATTAATTCAAAATGCTGCAGCTAGGGTATTAACTGGCACTAAAAAGAGGGATCATATTTCTCCCATATTAACCTCCCTTCACTGGCTCCCTATTGAATCCAGAATCAAATGTAAAGTTCTTCTCTTTACATATAAAACCATACATAATCTATCCCCCAGTTACTTTAAAGAATTGATTGTACCCTGTTATCCTAACAGATTATTACGCTCTCAGAATGCAGGACTCCTAGTAATCCCTAAGGTCTCTAAAAGTACCATGGGGGTAGGGCTTTCAGTTATCAGGCCCCTTTTTTAATTAAATTAATTAATTAAATCACCCGTATTGTCATTCAACCGTACAACCAATCATGTACAGCAGAACGAGATTGTGTTTTACCTATCTACAGTGTAAATCACACACACCCCAAGTGCAGAATCAGAGGGCCGCTGCCTTGCAAGGCGCCGCCACAGAGTTCCCTCCTCCATTCCATTTATTGCTGAGCACCAAGCTGGACGGCAGGAAGTTCCACTTTTATATGGTCTTCGGCATGACCCGGCCGGGATTTGAACCCCTGCCTCCCGGGTGTGGGGCGGATGATCTACCAACTGAGCCACCACTCCGGTGGAACCAATTACCAGTCTTGGTCTGTGTGGCAGACACCCTCTCTGCCTTCAAGACAAAACTGAAAACTTTCCTATTTGACAAAGCTTTTGAATAGACTTCCTACATGTTATAGTCATGTAACCAGTAGTGTAACGGTACTATGTGTACTGTTCCACTGCTGGACATGTGCATAGTATGAAGTCCGCATCAACGGGGCCCGCTGCATATGCATTTGATTGTGTGTATGAGCTATGTGACAGCTGGCTAGCTAGCTGGTGATAAAATGTTTTAATTGAATGTCAGTCACAAGGTTAAATTGGATTTTGCATGTCATAGTTTTAAATTTTACTATTGCTATCTAGAACTGAAGTTCTACAGAACCTACAGTTCTTGCTGGGATGGTTTGCCACTGAGTGTGAAGCGGCTGGGATGAGAATCAGCACCTCCATGTCTGAGTCCATGGTCCTTAGCTGGAAAAAGGTGGATTGTCCTCTCCGGGTTGGGGACAGGCTCCTGCCCAAAGTGGAGGAGTTCTTGGGGTCTTATTCACCAGTGAGGGGAAAATGGAACGAGAGATTGACAGATGGATCAGAGCAGCATCTGCTGTGATGCGGATGTTGTACCGGTCTGTTGTGGTGAAGAGGGAGCTGAGTTCTAAGGCAAAGCTGTCGATTTACCAGTCAATCTACGTTCCTACTCTCACCTATGGTCACGAACTTTGAGTAATGACCGAAAGAACGAGATCACGGATACAAGCGGCTGAAATGAGCTTTCTCCGTAGGATCACTGGACTCACCCTCAGAGATAGGGTGAGACGCTCAGTCATCCGGGAGAGGCTCAGAGTAGAACCGCTGCTCCTCCACATTGAGAGGAATCAGTTGAGGTGGTTTGGGCATCTGATCAGGATGCCTCCTGGACGCCTCCCACTTGAGGTGTTTTGGGCATGTCCCACTGGGAGGAGAGCCCGGGGCAGACCCAGGACTCGGTGGAGAGACTGTGTCTCCCAGCTGGTCTGGGAACGCCTTGGCATCTTCTCTGAAGAGCTGGAGCAGGTGGCTGGGGAGAGGGAAGTCTGGGCTTCTCTTCTTGAACTGCTGCCTCCGTGACCCGGACCTCCGGAAAAGTGGTAGAAGATGGATGGATGGATGGATGGATATTGCTATCTACTATGTCCACTTAAAAAACCCCTGCTATTTGTGCTCACTGTCATAGTGTTTGGGCATTACACCACTAGGTCCAGCTATGGATGTGTGCTTGTAGTGCTACCTATGAGATTTTTTCAGCTAGCTTTATAAGCCTGAAAAAGCCTATAAAATACTGTAATCTTAGGTCAAATTAGCTTTGGTGCAACATTGCACATCATATCTGTACCAACATTGTTCTACCTGAATGATGTTATTACCTCCACCAAGGAGGTTATGTAATCTGGGTGGTTTGTCTTTAGTTAGCAGGATTACTCAAAAACTACTTGACAGATTTTGGTGAATATTTCACCAGAGGTAGCCCTTGGAGCAAGGATGAACCCATTATATTTTGGTGGTAATTGGAGAGTGCATACCTCCACCAAGGATCTTGTTTGTATTTGTGCAGCAGGATTACACAAAAACTCCTGGATGGATTTGGATGAAATTTTTTCCAGAGGTGGTCCTTGGGCTAGAGAGGAACTCATAACATTTTGGTGATGATCCGAGAACACATACCTCCACCAAGGCTCTTATCTTCTCACAGTGTGTTCGCAAGAATCTTCCAAAACTCATGGATAGACTTCGATGCAATTTTCACCAGAACTGGCTCTAGGCCTACACACAAACCCATTACATTTTGGAGGTGATCCATGAGGGACAGAAGGAGCCTTGGTGGAGGTATGCACTCTCTGAGTGCTTTTCTAGTGTTATGAATAGTATGTCTCTTCTTTCTGACTTTCTCCCCCCCCCCCCCCCCACCCTCATCACTACCCAACCAGTCATGACAGAAGACTGCCCCTCCCTGAGCCTGGTTCTGTTGGAGATTTATTCCTATAAGGGAGTTTTTCCTTCCCGCTGTCGCCTAGTGCTGCTCATAGGGGATCATTTGATCACTGGGGCTTTTCTCTGAATTATTTATGATTTATGCTTATGTATCTAGTGCCTTGAGATGACTTTTGTTGTGACTAGGTGCTATATAAATAAAGTTGAATTGAATTATCAATTCCAGCTGATTGCAGTGTCTCACAGCACACTGATATGGTGTTTACATTAGGGCTGTAACGGTGGAGGAATTTCCCCTGCGGTGACGGCGGATAGCTCAACTGTGTGGTATGCAGTATTATTGCAAATGTTTTTAGGACCCTGTGGTCTCGTAATTTACAGGGTTCATAACTTGTGTGGCAAATGATGGAAGCTATGTTGAGAATTGCTGCAGCTCCGCTTTCAAATTACGTGCGCGTGTAATGAAGCTCAGGTCTTCCTGCAGTCATGAAATGCTGATTCTTTTTTTTGGGGGGGGGACTTGATTATTTTCATAAAGCAGTGGCGGTAACTCCAGCATTTCGACTACAGAGTATGTGGATTGGTTGGCGACAGCTGCGACATTCAGCTTATTTAAACAGGACAGACTCCGTGCAGGACCCCGCATGGCTCTTGGCTCCGTGTGTCTCCATATGAATAATCACATTCACACAGCAAACAAGCAATGCACGATGCAGTAGCAGAGCTTAATTTTCAGGATCATAAACACTCAGAAGGAGCCCATCCAGCCATTATTTTATTAAATTTAGGATATTTTTATCACCTTGTGGCCATTTGCCTCAAGCAATGTCATCACCAAAAGTAGTACAAATAACACGCTTTATGCCCTGCAAACATGCTGCTGGCAATAAAAATAGACTTAACACTTAAATTATTTAATATTCAATAGGGGAACATAAGTGAACAAGATTTAGCCACACACAAAAAAGCGAACACTGCGGCTGTTGCGGTTGCTCGTTATCCTCCGCGGTAGGCTTGTCCATAGCGTGGTACTACATAATTGCAGTTAATTACAGTTACTAGCTAAGCTGTCATCTCTGCTGGAGTCTAAGTCCCACCCCATTCGGGACACACTGAACGCACTGAGGAGCTCATTTAGCGATAGGCTGTGCCATCCTAAATGCTCGAGGGAGAGGTTCTGCAGGTCCATCCTACCTACGGCTGTCAGACTTTATAATCTAACCGGTGCTGCTCATAGAGGCTGTATTAAACGTCACAACTTTGCACAGTAGAGATCGTCCCCTCCAATACACAACTAAGACAATTACAATTATTACACAGGGTATGATTTAAGACAATTTTGCACCACTGAATCTGAAAATGACATCTCTTTCTCTTGATCAGGTGCTAAGTAAAACCTATACTTACTTAGTACTGTGCATGTACTTACCTTTATATAAAGGTAGGTACATGTAAATTGAACGTTGCATCATCATTGTTCAAAAGTCAGAGAATTTCAAGACATAAACAAGAATTTTGCATCATATAAAGTGAAAATACCCGTACATGTAAACAAAAATGTATAAAACAACATGTGGCCATAATTCAAAAAGTTGACCTGATTGAGCAAAACCAATGTGATTTTTGGATTCAGCACATCATAATTGTCCTCAATTAGCTAAAAAAAACTTAGACAATAAATTTGGTGTTGACCAGTGTTATCAAGGGTGGCGACAACACTTAATTCAAATGTGAAATATACTGACTGGGTTCATATTCATTTATTTTTTGCTGGGTAATTCAACTAACTGTAATGCTGTTGATACCATCTAGCTGCAATGCTCCTGCACTGTGTATATAACTGTGTACTTATGTATATTTATTTACTGCTTTGGTTAACCAATTCTTACCTTAGTATCTTATTAACTATTGCTCTGAGTGCTGCTATCCCTGTGCTGCTGCAATCCTGGAATTTCCCCCATTGTGGGACAAATAAAGGCTTATCTTACTGCGACAGCCCTAGTTTACACTAGAGGTGCAGAGGGTTTCTGCTGCTGAGGACAGCTTTATCTAAGAGGTTTCATAGGATGAACTTTATCTCTTTGTGTCAGAACCATATTCCAACACCTTTCTTGTGTCTCTTTGTCCCTCCAGATGTCCCACAGCAAAATGACTTTAACCAGGAGGAGGTTCTATACGAGCAGCAATTTCTAGACCAGGAGAGAAACTTTGTTGTTGTTCAGGTGGAAGCAGATTGTTCCGAGATTAAAGAGGAACAGGAGGACGTCTACATCAGTCAGGAGGGAGAGCAGCTTGGACTGAAGCAGGAGCCCCAAACCTTTGAAGGTTGGTGCAGGTCAAGGTTCCACTCAGTGACTGATGAGACAGAAGTGAACTGAAAAATAACATCAGAGCAGTAACATGAGGAAAGACAAAGTAGCTTCAGATCAAAGTTTTAACAAAAAAGACAAAATGATGTGGTTAAATAGAACTGAAACTCTGTAGGCTAGTTAAATTATAAAAATGAATATGTAATACCTAAATATTCAATGATGTGGCATAAATCCACCCTGGATCGAAGGGATCAATATAAACTGATAGTTCCATAAACTATCGGATCTATTAATGTGTGTGAGTGAGAGAGTTAAACTGTAGACAGTTGATTAATTATTACATATTGTTGTGATGAACAAATGGAGCTTTCATTTTCATTTTTTTTTAACATGCTGAGTGTTACACAGTTGTTTCCAAAATGGAATTAAACCCCCTAAATGTACATAATTTGTTTCATTTTACAAATAGGTGGCAAGTTATTAATTTCACCTTCCAAAATTATATTGAAATACTGCATATGTATATCATGTATTAGATGTATCTCCATATCATGCATATGGAGCTATACAGTGGTGTGAAAAAGTGTTTGCCCCCTTCCTGATTTCTCATTTTCTGTAGGTTTGTCACACAAATGTTTGCGATCATCAAACAAATTTAAATATTAGACAAAGATAACACAAGTAAGCACAAAATGCAGTTTTGAAATGAAGATGTTTATTATTAAAAGTTAAAAAAAAATCCAAACCTACATGGCCCTGTGTGGAAAAAGTGATTGCCCCCCAATAAAACATAAATTAAAAACATAAATTAACTGTGGTTTATCACATCTTTGGGAAGCTGAGTACAATTTCTCTACCCACACCCAGGCCTGATTACTGCCATACCTGTTCTCAATCAAGAAATCACTTAAATAGGACCTGCCTGACAAAGTGAAGTAGACCAAAAGATCCTCAAATGCTAGACATCATGCTGCGATCCAAAGAAATTCAGGAACAAATGAGAAACAAAGAAATTGAGATCTATCAGTCTGGAAAAGATTATAAAGCCATTTCTAAAGCCCTGGGACTCCAGTGAACCACAAGGAGAGCCATTATCCACAAATGGCAAAAACATGGAACAGTGTTGAACCTTCCCAGGATTAGCCGGCCGACCAAAATTACCCCAAGAGCGCAGCGATGACTCATCAAAGAGGTCACAGAAGACCCCACAACAACATCAAAGAACTGCAGGCCTCACTTGCCTCAGTTAAGGTCAGTGTTCATGACTCCACCATAAGAAAGAGACTGGGCAAAAATGGCCTGCATGGCAGAGTTCCAAGACGAAAAACACTGCTGGGCAAAAAGACCATAAAGGCTTGTCTCAGTTTTGCCAGAAAACATCTTGATGATCCCCAAGACTTTTGGGAAAATACTCTGTGGACTGACGAGACCAAGTTGAACTTTTTGGAAGGCATGTCCCCCATTTCATCTGGTGTAAAAGTAACACAGCATTTCAGAAAAGGAACATCATACCATCAGTAAAATATGGTGGTGGTAGTGTGATGGTCTGGGGCTGTTTTGCTGCTTCAGGACCTGGAAGACTTGCTGTGGTAAATGGAACCATGAATTCTGCTGTCTAGCAAAAAATCCTGAAGGAGAATGTCTGACCATCTGTTCATGACCTCAAGCTGAAGTGCACTTGGGTTCTGCAGCAGGACAGTGATCCAAAACACACCAGCAAGACCACCTCTGAGTGGCTTAAGAAAAACAAAATGAAGACTTTGGAGTGGCCTAGTCAAAGTCCTGACCTGAATCCGATTGAGATGCTGTGGCATGGCCTTAAAAAGGCGGTTCATGCTCGAAAACTCTCCAGTGTGGCTAAATTACAACAATTCTGCAAAGATGAGTGGGCCAAAATTCCTCCACAGCGCTGTAGAAGACTCTTTGCCAGTTATCGCAGATGCTTGATTGCAATTGTTGCTGCTAACGGTGGCCCAACCAGTTATTAGGTTTAGGGGGCAATCACTTTTACACACAGGGCCATGTAGGTTTGGATTTTTTTCCCCTTAATGATAAACATCTTAATTTAAAAACTACATTTTGTGTTTACTTGTGGTATCTTTGTCTAATATTTAAATTTGTTTGATGATCTGATACATTGAAGTGTGACAAACATACAAAAAAATGAGAACTCAGGAAGGGGGCAAACACTTTTTTACACCACTTTAATTTTTGACCCATATTGCCCAGCCCTACCCTAGAGTATAACTAGAAAAGCACTCGGAGAGCGCAGACCTCCGCCAAGCGCCACAGTTCCCCCCATGCAGTGTTTGTGTGTACGTTTTCAGATTCCTTGACCATGAAAACATATGACTAGCAATTGGATTCACAATGATAGGATTAGTGGTTCAGTAATTATTGACGAAAATGGCATTTTCCGTGATGGCGGTTTTCTTCTGGACGGTGATCTGGATCACCACCAAAATGTAATCATCTGTAGGATACCCCATTTCTGACAATCTGTGAAAATGTCATGAAAATCCGTCCATAACTTTTTGAGTTATCTTGCTAACAAACAAACAAACAGACAGACAAACCAACGCCGATGATCACATAACCTCCTTGGCGGAGGTAATAATCAGTGAAATGACAGAGTGAGTGTCTGGCTCTGTTAGCTGCAGGTAACTGCTGCTGGTGAAGGAGCCAGTGTTTTCAGTCAAATTTAAAGACACACTCCGGTGGATAGAATTCCCCTATAAAAAGAAATTACATTGTCAAAAATGGTATTTGATATCTTTTTTGTCGACAAAAAACTCATTGTCTTACAGTTTCATGTCAAAAATCCCCCCCCCCCCGCCTCAAATGCCAGGATCGGTGATTACTAAAGTCCAACTACATGCCACAAACCTAATAATGGTTTGCACTACATTATCAGAAGAAATCCTGTGATAAAAACACTTAATGGTTGAAAGACATGTCCAGCTGTATTCACGGTGGCCCAGGATAATGACTGAAACTGCACTGGTCCGTAAAAGCAGTTTAATGGTAAAACCCATCTTAATTTAGGTCAATTTTTCCAAGTAGTTTGTTAAAAAATGCTAACTAGCCTGGAGGATAACATTGGTAAGGCTAGAGAGTCCTGATTGATTCAACACTACCCACGTGCCAGGACCGCAAATAGAGTGGATATAAAAATTCTACACACCCCTGTTCAAATGCCAGGTTTTTGTGATGTAAAAAAATGAGACAAAGAGAAATAATTTCAAAACTTTTTCCAACATGAATGTGACCTATAACCTGTACAACCCAATTGAAAAACAAACTGAAATCTTTTAATGGGAAAAATTAAAAATAAAAAATCTAAAATAACCTGGTTGCATAAATATGCACACCCTTAAACTAGTGTTTTGTTGCAGCATCTTTGGCTTTTATTACAGCACTCAGTCTTTTTTTCTGGGTGATCATAATTTGGCTCACTTGAGCTTATTTGAGCTTACGAGCGTTATTTTGATTAACTATGTTTTTTTCTCTCTACCTATTGTTTTGTTCCCTGACCCTTGCCCTCTATTCCCCTCCTGTTGACAGGCGCCTCCATGGCTCGCCGCGTCATTGGGAAGCGCCTATCAGGCGCGCCCAATGTCAAGTCAAATTCCTCGTATGTTTACTTGTTTACTTGTAAATGTGCTTGGCAATAAACTTTATTCTGATTCTGATTCTGATTTTGGGTAGGAGTCTATCAGCGTGGCACATCTGTCAACACTGAATGCCCCTCTGGGACAGAATTCAGGGCCCAAACCCTGGACTCAAACCTTTAAAGTTTTATTTTGAGCTGGTCAAACCCCGACAGCTCGAGCGCTAAAAAACAAAACTTGACATAATCCAAATAATATTAAACTTGACAAGAATGCAGGCGAGGCAAGACAGGAACAAATTACAAGACATGAAGCGTGTAATCACGCAAAATGACATTAAAGGACACCAGACAGAACAAAAGCAGATACGGGTTTACATAAGGCAAGGGGTGATCAATGAATATCGAACAGGTGAGGATGCTGATTAAGACTAATTAATTGAGAATCGGGCAGGGAAAGCACATAAGCCCGGCCAAGGGGATGGGGTAGAAATGAGAACTGGGATGGACCCCAAATCTAGCTGTACTTCACTCACTCCCTAACCCAATTTTGTGTTGATTTTCTTAAGATTTTTCCCACAATAAAAGCTCTGAAGGCAGGATAAAGCAGACTGAACATGTTCTAGAAGCTCTATCTGAAACAGATGGTTTTCAGCCTGACATTAATAAGTCCATAATGTAATCCATTAATTAAATTATCTTGCTATGTGTGCAAGGTGATTTAAGTATTCAATTCAATTCAATTCAATTCAACTTTATTTATATAGCGCCATTTCACAACAACAGTCATCTCATAGCACTATCAACTGTAGGGGGAACCCCCACAGTTGCAGAAAGACCCCAGCAATCAGGCGATCCCCTGTGAGCAAGCACTTGGTGACGGTGGAGAGGAAAAACTCCCTTTTAACAGGAAGAAACCTCCAGCAGAACCAGGCTCAGGGAGGGGCAGTTATCTGCTGCGACTGGCTGGAGGGTGAGGGGATAGAGAAGAAGAAAAGAACAGACATGTAGAGCGCAAACAGCACGATGGGGACTCAATCTATGGGAGAGAACAAACAAATGTTAATGACCAGCAAAAAAAATATTTCATTGAGAGTGAGGAAAGGAGTGAGGCCCAGTGTATTACTGGAGGTCCCCCAGCTGACTAAACCTATTAGCAGCATAACTAAGGGAGGGTTCAGAAACACATGATCCCTCCCTAATTGTAGGCTATATCAAAAAGGTAGGTTTTAGCCCTATTCTTAAAAACAGAAATCGAGTCTGACTCCCGAATCCAGATTGGCAGCTGATTCCACAGGAGAGGAGCTTGATAACTGAAGGCTCTGCCTCCTATTGTACTTTTGGAGATTCTAGGTATTACAAGTAATCCAGCATTTTGGGAGCGTAGTGCTCTGTTAGGATAATACGGTAGTATCAGATCTTTTAAATCAAAAGGAGCCTGTTTGTTTAGAGCTTTGTAAGTCAGAAGAAGGATTTTAAACTTAATTCTAAACTCTATGGCAGGGGTGTCCAACCATGTGCCATGGAGAGCCAAGACCCTGCAGGTTTTACCTCCAACCAGTGTCTTCAACAGCAGATTTCAGTGAACTTCTTCCCACTGATTGCTGATAAGTGAAAACACCTGCTGAAGAGACTGGGTAGAAGAGAAAACCTGCAGGGTCTTGGCTGTCCATGGCACATGGTTGGACACCCCTGCTCTATGGGAAGCCAATGAAGGGAGGCCAGAACCGGAGAGATATGATCTCTCTTTCTAGTACCTGTTAAAACTCTTGCTGCAGCATTTTGGATCAGCTGAAGACTTTTTAAAGATGTTTTAGGACAGCCTGATAATAAAGAATTACAATAATCTAATCTCGAGCTAACAAAAGCGTGGATCAGTTTCTCAGCATCACTCTGAGACAAGATGCTCCTAATCTTGGCAATATTACGCAAATGATAGAAGGCAGTCTTAGAAACAAATTTAATATGTGAATTGAAGGACAAATCCTGATCAAAAATAACTCGAAGGTTCCTCACAGAGCTATTAAGAGAAAGAGTAACCGCATCCAAACTGAAAGTTTGATTTGGAAAGGAATTTGTAAGGTTTTTTGGACCAACAAGAATGACTTCAGTCTTATCTGAATTTAATAGCAGGAAATTACAAGTCATCCAAGCTTTGATTTCCTTAAGACAGGCTTCTAACTTGGCTAATTGATTACTATCATCTGGCTTCATTGACAGGTATAATTGTGTGTCATCAGCATAACAATGAAAATGTATACAGTGCTTTCTAATAATGTTGCCTAATGGAAGCATATATAAACTAAAAAGAGTAGGGCCTAGCACAGATCCCTGTGGAACTCCTTGACTGAGCTTTGAGTTGAAAGAAAACTCATTATTTACATGAACAAACTGGAACCTATCAGATAAATAAGATCTAAACCACTGCAACGAAGTTCCATTAAGTCCAACATAGTGTTCTAATCTATCAAGTAGAATATTATGATCGATAGTATCAAAAGCTGCACTAAGGTCTAAAAGGACAAGTACAGAAACTAGTCCATTATCAGATGCAATGAGGAGTTTGTTAGTGACCTTCGCTAAGGCTGTTTCAGTACTATGATGGATTCTAAACCCAGACTGAAACTCTTCAAGTAAACCATTTCCCTGTAGGTGGTCAAATAATTGCGTAGCAACAACTCTTTCTAAGATTTTTGAAATGAAAGGGAGATTAGAGATTGGTCTATAGTTAGCTAAAGCTCCTGGATCTAGCGTTGGCTTTTTGAGTAAGGGTTTAATTACAGCCGTTTTAAAAGCCTGCGGTACATGGCCTAAAGTTAATGAAGAATTGATTATATGAAGAATAAGGCTACCAATAAGTGGGAAGACTTCTTTAAATAACCTGGTAGGAATAGGGTCTAAAAGACAAGTTGAAGGTTTGGATGAGGAAACTATTTTGTCTAACTCACAAAGGTCGATTGGAGTAAACTCATCAAGACAGACATCAATAGAAGGAGTTGTAGTAGTTACAGTATTTAAGTTAACTGTGGGAAGAATCTGATTGATTTTATCTCTGATGGATGAAATTTTATTATTGAAAAAGTTCATAAAGTCCTGACTAGTAAGCTCTAAAGGAATGCTAGGATTGACAGAGTCCTGACTCTTTGTCAACCTGGCTACAGTACTGAAAAGAAACCTGGGATTATTCTTGTTCTCTTCTATTAATGCAGAGTAATAACTCGTTCTAGCTTTTCTAAGAGATTTTTTATAAATTAAAAGATGATTTCTCCAAGCTAAATAGATTTCATCTAAATTAGTGGAGCGCCATTTTCTTTCTAATTGACGAGTCTTCTGTTTTAAGCTACGAGTTTCTGTGTTGAACCAAGGAGTTAGAAATCTCTGATTAGACTTTTTCTTTTTCAAGGGGGCCACCAAGTCTCGAGTCTGATGCAGAGAAGCTGAAACACTATCCACCATGTTATCAATTACAGAAGGAGCAAGCTGTCTATAGCTTATTTCCGTTGTGTTGACACATGGCATAGAGGAAACAATCTGCATAAATTTGGTAACAGCATCATCTGAGAGGCATCTACTGTAATAATATTTTTGTTTAGGAGCCAAATAGTCAGAAATAGTCAAATCAAAGGTTAACAGACAATGGTCTGACAATACAGGGTTATGAGGAGACACTACAAGATTTTCTATTTCTATGCCATATGTCAGAACAAGGTCCAATGTATGGTGGAGGTAATGAGTAGAATTTCCTACTTTCTGAGAAAACCCAATCGAGTCTAATATTGAATTAAATGCCACATTAAGGCAGTCACTATCTACATCCGCATGTATATTAAAGTCCCCTACTATAATTATTCATCAATTATAATCAGATTTCAGCACTAAATCAGCTAAGAAATCAGCAAATTCGGATAAAAATTCTGAGTAGGTTGATGGGGGACGATAAACTATGGCAAATAAAATTGGGTTTAACTTAAAATTGCTAAAGTGCCCAATACTGAGGACCAGGCCCTCAAAGTATGCATTAAAAAGTAACGTGAAAGTTACTTTTCCAAGTAACTAGTTACTTTAATCATGCAGTAACTGGTAAGTATCTGTTACTTTTGAAAAGAAGTAACTAGTAACTGTGACTAGTTACTATTTTTTTAGTAACTTGCCCAACACTGCTAATAAATAGTATATTCTTTATTACTACTGCTGATTTGCTGGGCACCAGCTCAGCCATATTGACTCCAAGTAAGGAATTTAACTCTGTATTACCACAGTTTGCCTGTATTCACAAGCGAAAACCCAACAACACGACCCGGAAGTACTTGTTAGGCACACTTTTTAAGTTTCAGTTGTTAGTGACAAATCAGAAAGGTTCACTGAACGAGACCTAGTGAGATCATGGTGGACCCTAACAAAGCAACAGGGTTGCTATGGGTGACTGAAAGGACTGTATTAAGTCAGCTGGTCCTCAAAACTGTGTCCACCATGGGGCATCGGTCAAAATGCATCAACAACAAGCTAAGATGTGACTTGGAGATTTAACAAACAGCTGTTCTTGAAGTTTATCTGTTTCAGTATAAATGTGTGTGGTTCTGTAAATACAAAGAAACAACTCAAAAAGAAATGAAATAACCTACTTATGAATATACAATTGTACAATAAGAATATACAATCAGTTTTCTATATCTCACTTAGAGTAACCAAATAGCAGCAAACAAACACCAGCATAAAACAATCAGGATAACGAAATATTAACGTCCGCCCTCGTTATAAGCATTAACTGACATTAACATTTAACATCTAACCAAAAACTCAACTTCTGAGATCATTATCTCCCCTCTAATCCACAGCGCAGACTGACTAGCAGTTGTATTCATCTGCCTGCAGGGGGCACAGTTCAGCCATTACTAGTCAATTATTTTTCATGATGAAAAAGTAGTCCTTCATCAGAGGTGTGTGTGTGTTTGAGTATTTTTCTTGATAGCCACTCCGTACAGACAAATTCATGTGTAAAAGCACTGAGAAAATAATCTTTTCATCCCATGTCCCCTTTTAGACCTCAGGGAACCATGTTAGCATGTGGAACAATAATTTTGTCCCCTTTAAATGGCTTGTTACCTCCACCAAGGGAGGAGGTAATGTAATCAGTGTTGTTTGTCTTTCTGTTAGCAGGATTATGCAAAACCTACTGGATAGATTTTGATGAAATTTTCACCAGAGGTAGCCCTTGGGCCAAGGATTTTTCTTCTTCTAGCTAGTCCCACGTTCTGGTGGGGTCGCTGTGGTAGACACCTTCTGTTTCCACTTGACTCTGCCATAGACGTCATTCACTGATGCACCAATCTCTTCCAAGTCCCATTTAACACAATCTGGCCATCTCAGTTTTGGACGTCCTCTTTTGCACTTTCCTGGTGGTACCATCTCTAATGTCCTTCTACACACATTGGTATCATCTCTCCTCTTGACATGCTCAAACCATCTAAGCCTGCTCTCTCTGCTCTTCACACCAATACCTTCAATGCCCATTCTCTTACGGATGTCATCATTTCTAACATGGTCCTTCAACGTCCACAAGCCCCTCTACACATCTTCACTTCTGCTAATCCTCATCTCCTAACTTGTTTGCTGTTCAGCGATGTTATCTCCATGGCATAGAGCATTGCTGGCTGAATGACTGTCTTGTGTGTCTTTCGTCTGACTTTTGGTGGCACTCGCTTGTCGCACATGACTCCAGACATCTTCCTCCAATTGTTCCAGCCATACTGGATCCGCCTGGTTACTTCAGCATCGCTACCGCCATCAGTCTGCAGGGTACTTCCCAAGTACTTGAAAGTTCTCATTTCAGGAATCGGACTTGATTGGAGTTCCACACTGCCAGATGATCCTCCATTAAGGCACATATATTCAGTCTTAGATTATGACACCCTCATCCCTCTGCTTTCTAATGCACATCTCCACTGTTCTAGTTCTTCTTGGAGACTCTTCTTCTCTCTGTTTCACAAGACCATATCATCCCTTGGGCCAAGGATGAACCCATTAAATTGTGGTGATGATCTGAGAGTGCATACCTCCACCAAGGACCTCGTTTCTATTTGTGCAGTGAGATCACACAAAGCGTACTGGATGGATTTAGATGAAATTTCTACCAGAGGTGGTCCTTGGCCTAGAGAGGAACCCATAACATTTTGGTCATGATCCGAGAACACATACCTATGCCAAGCCTCTTATTTTCTCACAGTGTGTTGGCAAGAATCCTCCAAAATTACAGGATAGACTTTGATGCAGTTTTCCACCAGAACTGGCTCGTGGCCTACAGACGATCCCATTACATTTTGGAGGTAATCCATGACAGACGGAAGGAGCCTTGGCAGAGGTATGCGCTCTCTGAATGCTTTTGTAGCTGAATCTGAAACGGATTCATCACTGCGGTAATTATTACATGCATGGATAAGAACTATTTGTTACCAGGTGGTGACTTTTTTGGCCAGTCAGTGTATTTATTCTTTCTGGTTTTGCCATTACTATCTTTTTTTTATGTCTGTTTGTCCCTCCAGATGCTCCACAGCTGCGTGACTTTAAGGAGGAGGAGGTTCTCACTATCCAGCAGCTCTGTAACCAGGAGAGGAAATTCAGTCTGGACCAGGAGGAACAAGATGCTGCACAGGTTAAAGAGGAAGAAGAGGAACTCTGTACCAGTCAGGAGGAAGAACACTTTGGACTGAAACAAGAGACTGATACCTTCATGGTGACTCCTATTGATGAAGACAATGACAAGAGTGAATCTGTGCCAAACAGTGAGCAGCTCCTCTCGCACAGCTCTCCTGACACTGAGAGCCAAGACCAGGGAGCAGGTAAGAATGTAAACCCAGGATCGAGTATGCATAAAGAACCGAAGCAAAAGAAGAGACTTTATACAAACAGAAGTGACAGTAACAGTATAGACTACTCCTCCATGTCAGGGAATTGGTGTGATACTGACACAGGTGAAGAGTCTGTAACATGTTCTGTTGGTGACATAGACTTTAAAAATGAGTCCCAGAAGAAGAAACATGACACAGTTAAGTCACATGTTTGCAGCATGTGTGGGAAAAGATTTGGGAAGAAGAGTAAGTTATCACGTCATGAGAAAATTCACACAGGTGAGAAGCCATTTTCTTGTAAAGTATGTGGGCAAACATTTAATGAATTTGGTCAACTGAAAACTCGCATCAAAATTCACACAGGTGAGGAGCCATTTTCTTGTGAAACATGTGGGCCAAGGTTTCATGAATTTGGTAATTTGAAAACTCGCATGAGAAGTCACACAGGTGAGAAGTCATTTTCTTGTGAAACCTGTGGGCAAAGATTTAATCGACATGATGTTTTGAAAAATCACATGAGAATTCACACAGGCGAGAAGCCATTTTTTTGTGAAACATGTGGGCAAAGATTTAATCAACATGGTAGTTTGAAAACTCACATGAGAATTCACACAGGCGAGAAGCCATTTTCTTGTGAAACCTGTGGGCAAAGATTTAATCGACATGATGTTTTGAAAAAGCACATGAGAAATCACACAGGTGAGAAGCCATTTTCTTGTGAAACATGTGGGCAAAGGTTTAAGCACAGTGGTATTTTGAAAACACACATGAGAATTCACACAGGCGAGAAGCCATTTTCTTGTGAAACCTGTGGGCAAAGATTTAATCGACATGATGTTTTGAAAATTCACATGAGAAATCACACAGGTGAGAAGCCATTTTCTTGTGAAACATGTGGGCAAAGATTTAAGCACAGTGGTAGTTTGAAAACTCACATGAGAAATCACACAGGCGAGGAGCCATTTTCTTGTGAAACATGTGGGCAAACATTTCAGCACAGTGGTAGTTTGAAAACTCACATGAGAATTCACACAGGCGAGGAGCCATTTTCTTGTGAAACATGTGGGCAAAGATTTAATCAGCGTGGTAGTTTGAAAACTCACATGAGAATTCACACAGGCGAGAAGCCATTTTCTTGTGAAACATGTGGGCAAAGATTTAATCAACGTGGTAGTTTGAAAACTCACATAAGAATTCACACAGGTGAGAAGCCATTTTCTTGTGAAACATGTGGGCAAAGATTTAATCAACGCGGTAGTTTGAATACTCACATGAGAATTCACACAGGTGAGAAGCCATTTTCTTGTGAAACATGTGGGCAAAGATTTAATCAACATGGTAGTTTGAAAACTCACATGAAAATTCACACAGGAGAGAAGCCATTTTCTCAGTGATCATGTGGACAAACTTTCAGGCATTGTTTTCAGTTGAAAACCCACATGAGAATTTACATTGGTGAGAAGTGGTAGTCCGGTAAAATACATGGGAAATGCTTCACTTGGTGTTCTAGCTTAATGTACCACATGAAATCTCACTGATTAGCTTTTTTGTCCGGCAATATCTGAACATTTTTATTTTGAATGTTAAGTTTCTTTTGTGTGAATGAAATGTTCTTTAAATTGCTCAAGCTCTAATGTAAATAAAATATAATCCTATCCCTTTTACTGTATTCAGTCAATACTCATGTCCATGCAGTACATACATGCATACATAACCATACACACATATACATTCATGATATAATACAAAATTCACCACCCAACACAGCAGTCTGTTATGTCCACAAACCTGGCAGTAAAGAGACGGACAAGGATGCTGCACTGGAACTGGCTTTATTACCAAACTATGTACTCGGCATCATATACACTGCACTGTACCGAGTCACCTGGGCAAGAGAGCCCTGTAATGGCAGACTCTCCCATACAGACGTGGACAAAATTGTTGGTACCCCTCTGTTAATGAAAGAAAAACCCACAATGGTCACAGAAATAACTTGAATCTGACAAAAGTGGTAATAAATAAAAGTTCTATGAAAATTAACCAATGAAAATCAGACAATGCTTTTGAATTGTGGTTCAAGAGAATTATTTTAAAAAACAAACTCATGAAACAGGCCTGGACAAAATGATGGTACCCCTAGAAAAGATTGAAAATAATGTGACCATAGGGACATGTTCAACCAAGATGTGTCCTCTAATTAACATCACAGGTGTCTACAAACTTGTAATCAGTCAGTCGGCCTGTTTAAAGGGTGACAAGTAGTCACTGTGCTGTTTGGTGACATGGTGTGTACCACACTAAACATGGACCAGAGGAAGCAAAGGAGAGAGTTGTCTCAGGAGATTAGAAAGAAAATTATAGACAAGCATGTTAAAGGTAAAGGCTATAAGACCATCTCCAAGCAGCGTGATGTTCCTGCGACTATAGTTGCACATATTATTCAGAAATTTAAGATCCACGGAACTGTAGCCAACTGCCCTGAACGTGGCTGCAGGAGGAAACTTGATGAAAAATGGAAGAGATGGATAATACGAATGGTAACAAAAGAGCCCATAACAACCTCTAAACACATTCATGGTGAACTTCAAGGTCAAGGTACGTCAGTGTCAGATTGCACCATCCGACGTTGTTTGAGCCAAAGTGGACTTCATGGGAGACGACCAAGGAGGACACCACTGTTGAAAACAAATCATAAAAAAGCCAGTCTGGAATTTGCCAAACTGCATGTTGACAAGCCACAAAGCTTCTGGGAGAATGTCCTATGGACAGACGAGACAAAACTGGAACTTTTTGGCAAGGCACATCAGTGCTATGTTCACAGATGCAAAAATGAAGCATACCAAGAAAAGAACACTGCCCCTACTGTGAAACATGGAGGAGGTTCTGTTATGGGTTTTTTTTAGATTTAGTATACTTTATTGATCCCCAGAGGGGAAATTGAGGGTCATCCACCACCTGGATGGATGAAGCAGCCACGATACAGCGCTATCCCTTAACCATTCACACACACATTCACACCTAGGGCCACTTTGGAGTCTCCAATTAACCTAACCTGCATGTTTTTGGCATGTGGGAGGAAACCGGAGAAATCCCGGGGTAAACCCACGCATACACGGGGAGAAACTCCACACAGATCACTGTTGGTCGGGGGCTGAGATCGAACCCACAATCCCACGATCCCCACGATCCCCCGGCCAAGGGTAAACTGTGCTGCCGCAGTGCTAACCACTGCGCCACCGTGCAGCCCATGTTCTTGGGCTGCTTTGCCGCATTTGGCACAGGGTGTCTTGAATCTGTGCAGGGTACAATGAAATCTCAAGACTATCAAGGTATTCTAGAGAGAAATGTGCTGCCCAGTGTCAGACAGCTTGGTCTCAGTTGCAGGTCATGGGTCTTGCAACAGGATAATGACCCCAAAACACACAGCTAAAAACACCCAAGAATGGCTAAGAGCCAAACATTGGACTATTCTAAAGTGGCCTTCTATGAGCCCTGATCTAAATCCTATTGAACATCTGTGGAAGGAGCTGAAACATGCCGTCTGGAGAAGGCACCCTTCAAACCTGAGACAACTGGAGCAGTTTGCTCATGAGGAGTGGGCCAAAATACCTGCTGAGAGGTGCAGAAATCTCATTGACAGTTACAGAAATCGTTTGATTGCAGTGATTGCCTCAAAAGGTTGTGCAACAAAATATTAAAGTTAAGGGTACCATCATTTTTGTCCAGGCCTGTTTCATGAGTTTGTTTTTTAAAATAATTCTGTTGAACCACAATTCAAAAGCATTGTATGATTTTCATTGGTTAATTTTCATAGAATTTTTATTTATTACCACTTTTGTCAGATTCAAGTTATTTCTGTGACCATTGTGGGTTTTTCTTTCATTAACAGAGGGGTACCAACAATTTTGTCCACGTCTGTATATTTGCCGGCGTGATGACATCACAAGCCAGCTGCGTCTTCATTCATTCATTCATTCATTCATCTTCTTCCGCTTAATCCTTTTCGGGTCGCGGGGGGGCTGGAGCCTATCCTAGCATCTTTGGGCGAGAGGCAGGGTCCACCCTGAACAGATTGCCAGTCCATCGCAGGGCCAACACAGAGAGACAGACAACCATTCACTCTCACAGTCATACCTAAGGACAATTTAGAATCCCCAGTTTTGATGCCAGTTAACCTAACTTGCATGTTTTTGGCATGTGGGAGGAAACCGGAGAAATCCTGGAGTAAACCCACGCAGACACGGGGAGAACATGCAAACTCCACACAGATCATTGTTGGTCGGGGGCTGGGATCGAACCCAGGATCCCCCGGCCAAGAGTAAGTTGCTATGCTGCCGCAGTGCTAACCACTCCATCACCGCGCTGCCCCATCATCACGCATTATTCGGCTTGGGATCTCCGTCATGCTGCGGTGGTTGCGGACCCTTCACCTGTTGTCTCCATTGTTGGTTGAGGCTCGTCGTGGGCACGGACGGTGTCCAGTGCCTCTCCAGTGTCACTCATTGAAGCGGACTCTTCACCCATCAGCTTGGTCGCATCCTCCTTCGCTTGTTGAGTGGGGGTACGGAAACATCTGGCTCTTCCTCTCGTGGCTCCAATTCTGGCTGAGGGGGAAACGGAGGTGAGTCTGGTCGCTCCTCTCTCTTCGTGTCATCTTTGTTCTCCTCCTGAGTGCACGGGGTAGACAGAGTGCTGTCCTTAATTACCTCATCCCACTCCACGACATCGTCATCCCAGTCCGCTGTGCCCCAACTGCTGCATCCGGACCATTCGAACCCAGCACCGTCTCTGATAGCGAAGCCCAGTCTGTAGAAAAGGTCGCATCCCATAATGTTGTCACCAGATGCTGTCACCTGGAACGTGAAGTCGAACACAATTTTGGGCTTGCAGCAAACAGTCAGTTCTACTGTTCTGACATTGCACAGTCTGTGGCCACCGTATCCATACAGCAGCATTGAGTTCTTCTTGATTTTGTGGTTGGGGAAAAACTTTTTCACCATTGCCCAGTTTAACATCGACCACACCACCACCGTGTCAAGCAAAAGTGGTACAGCTACTCCATCTAATTCAACCATGCTGTACGAATAACCACTGATGTCGGGGCTTACCAAATGAATGGTCATTGTTGGCGGGCAGGCGGGCTCACTTGGCGGGTCCCACGGTGCTGACAACCAGCATACTTTGGCGAAATGGTTCAGGCACCCACACTTGTTACACCGTTTTCCTCTTGCCGGGCAAATTTGTGCTCCGGCACGGTGCGTCGGGGACCCACAACCCCCACAGACGGGACCTCTCAGAGCGGACCTTCGGCTCACTGCATTCTCCTCGTACTTTTCTTTCATGTACTCTTCATCTTCCATGTCCACTGTGTTAGCTCGCGTTGACTGTCCGGATAGCCTCTTTGTTTGGCGCTCATTTAGCTCTGTGGCTAACTTCTCTGCTGCTTCCAGTTGGAGCGCTAGCTCAACCACTCTAGCTAGTGTCAAGTTATTTGGCGCTGTTAGCAATCTAGCTGGTAGCCCAGCATTGCCCGTGTGTTCAGCCAATTAGTCGCACATCATTTTGTCTTCCAGCAGCCCAGAACGGCACACACTAGCTGTCTCAGGTGAGCGACAAACTGCTGAATTGGCTCACAGACTCTCTGTTGTCTCTGGCAAAAGTGACTCCGTCGTACCGTCACGCTGTCCAGCGTAGCAAAATGGTTAGCTATTAGCTCCATGACTTCTTCATATGAGTCCATCGCACCAAGCATGCAGAGAATCCTTTGGCCCTCTTTGCCTAGGTTATGAACAAGTTCCACTCGTGTCCTTACCATATCCAACTTTCCCAGGTCCAACGCTGTAACATACCTATCAAACACCTCCAGCCAACGTGGCCATGGAACTGGCGATTTCCCTGGGAGCTCAAGGAAAGGCCACAGTGCCTCCATGGTTAATCCTCTGTCGCCAAATGTTATGTCCACAAACCTGGCAGTAAAGAGACGGACGAGGATGCTGCACTGGGACTGGTTTTATTACCAAACTATATACAGTGGGGTAAAAAAATATTTAGTCAGCCACCAATTGTGCAAGTTCTCCCACTTAAAAGATGAGAGAGGTCTCCAATTTTCATCATAGGTATACCTCAACTATGAGAGACAAAATGAGAAAAAAAAAAATCCAGAAAATCACATTGAAGGATTTTTAATGAATTAATTGGTAAGTTCCTCGGTAAAATAAGTATTTGGTCAATAACAAAAGTTCATCTCAATACTTTGTTATATACCCTTTGTTGGCAATGACATAGGTCAAATGTTTTCTGTAAGTCTTCACAAGGTTTTCACACACTGTTGCTGGTATTTTGGCCCATTCCTCCATGCAGATCTCCTCTAGAGCAGTGATGTTTTGGGGCTGTCGCTGGGCAACACAGACTTTCAACTCCCTCCAAAGATTTTCTATGGGGTTGAGATCTGGAGACTGGCTAGGCCACTCCAGGACCTTGAAATGCTTCTTACGAAGCCACTCCTTCGTTGCCCGGGCGTTGTGTTTGGGAGCATTGTCATGCTGAAAGACCCAGCCATGTTTCATCTTCAATGCCCTAGCTGGTGGAAGGAGGTTTTCACTCAAAATCTCACGATATATGGCCCCATTCATTCTTTCCTGTACACCGATCAGTCGTCCTGGTCCCTTTGCAGAAAAACAGCCCCAAAGTATGATGTTTCCAACCCCATGCTTCACAGTAGGTATGGTGTTCTTTCTCCTCCAAACACGACAAGTTGAGTGTTTACCAAAAAGTTCTATTTTTGTTTCATCTGACCATATGACATTCTCCCAATCCTCTTCTGGATCACCCAAATGCTCGCTAGCAAACTTCAGACGGGCCTGGACATGTACTGGCTTAAGCGGGGGACACGTCTAGCACTGCAGGATTTGAGTCCCTGGCGGCGTAGTGTGTTTCTGATGTAGCCTTTGTTACTTTGGACCCAGCTCTCTGCAGGTCATTCACTAGGTCCTCCCATGTGGTTCTGGGATTTTTGCTCACCGTTCTTGTGATAATTTTGACCCCACGGGGTGAGATCTTGCATGGAGCCCCAGATCGAGGGGGATTATCAGTGGTCTTGTATGTCTTCCATTTTCTAATAATTGCTCCCACAGTTGATTTCTTCACATCAAGCTGCTTACCTATTGCAGATTCAGTCTTCCCAGCCTGGTGCAGGTCTACAATTTTGTTTCTGGTGTCCTTTGACAGCTCTTCGGTCTTGGCCATAGTGGAGTTTGGAGTCTGACTGTTTGAGGTTGTGGACAGGTGTCTTATATACTGATAACGAGTTCAAACAGGTGCTATTAATACAGGTAACGAGTGGAGGACAGAGGAGCCTCTTAAAGAAGAAGCTACAGGTCTGTGAGAGCCAGAAATCTTTCTTGTTTGTAGGTGACCAAATACTTATTTTACTGAGGAATTTACCAATTAATTCATTAAAAATCCTTCAATGTGATTTTCTGATTTTTTTTTTCTCATTTTGTCTCTCATAGTTGAGGTATACGTATGATGAAAATTGGAGACCTCTCTCATCTTTTAAATGGGAGAACTTGCACAATTGGTGGCAGACTAAATACTTTTTTGCCCCACTGTAAATGGCATCATATACACTGCACTGTACTGAGTCACCTGGGCAAGAGAGCCCTATAATGGTGGACTCTCACATATATATGCCGGCGTTATGGCATCACCAGCCGGCTACGTCATCATGCCGCATATCACAACAAATCCCATCATCACACAATCTACACTACCGTTCAAAAGTTTGGGGTCACTTAGAAATTTCCTTATTTTTGAAAGAAAAGCACTTTTTTTCAATGAAGATAACTTTAAACTAATCAGAAATACACTCTATACATTGCTAATGTGGTAAATGACTATTCTAGCTGCAAATGTCTGGTTTTTGGTGCAATATCTACATAGGTGTATAGAGGCCCATTTCCAGCAACTATCACTCCAGTGTTCTAATGGTACAATGTGTTTGCTCATTGCGTCAGAAGGCTAATGGATGATTAGAAAACCCTTGTGCAATCATGTTAGGTCTGCAATGCTGTAATTGCTGCAAATGGAGGATTCTTTGACGAAAGCAAAGTTTGAAGGAAAAAATTATTATTTCAGATACAAATCATTATTTCTAACCTTGTCAATGTCTTGACTATATTTTCTATTCATTTTACAACTCATGGTGGTAAATAAGTGCGACTTTTCATGGAAAACAAAATAATTGTCTGGGTGACCCCAAACTTTTGAACGGTAGTGTACATTATACTGTACACCAGACTACACACTCCTCTGTGTGTCTATACCTTGTGAAAATAATATAGTAATTTTTAAACTGTTTTATGTTTAGACATTGTTTTAAAGTTATGCTTAATCTGTTCCACAATTTTCCTCCACAAAAACATAAAACTTCTCCTGGGCATCTGAACATTGAGCATTTTTACATTTAATATGCCAATTAAATTGTAACCCCCCTCTGTATTGTAGAAAATTCCTAAATACCTACGAGCAACAAATTCCTCCTCACTTTATACAGTACATCGGTGCTGTTTAAAATGTACAAGGTCAAATGATTTCTATTTTTAGATAAAAAAAAAAAATACCCCAATTGTAAATGTTTTTTTAATCAATGCAATTAGTGATTTCTTCTATGAGTTCTGTTAATGCTAATGATGTAGACCAGTTTGCTCTAAATCCATACGGACTCTCAGAGAGTAGTTTGTGTTGGTCTATAAACTTTTCTAATCCTTTCACTGAAGAGTTTTCCTAGAATTTTTGACAACTGTGTCAGAAGTCTGTGAAGTGTTACGTGTCACCAGATTTATATAATGGAATGATTTTTGCAGTTTTAATTTTATTAGGAAATTGTCCCGTTTGGAATGATAAGTTTAAGATGTGAGTTAGTGGTTTGGAAATTCTCTCAATTACCTCTTTCACTGTTTTTCATATATGTGTCATCGCAATCAGTTGATGTTTTGTTTTAACATTTATTAAAAATGTCTTATTTTTTCAACTGTTCTAATAAAGATTGAACTAAGATTTCTTTCTTTCTTATTATCTATGGATTTTTTTTTCCAGGTTTGGCCCAGCACTTCCAAAATATCTGTTAAACTTACTATTACATTCCTTTTTATCCACTGCTGGTCGAAGCGCAAAGGGGTCGAAGAGCATATCTCAAAGTGCATAAAAACTCAGTGTGCACTCTTGGTAGCATTAACATTTATTTCCCTTTTGAAATAAAATATACAACATCCTGGTCATAACTGAGCTTGACACATCACAAATTGCATTTAGCTGAATAAAAAATGAACTGTCAAACACTTCAGTACACAAACCCACGAACAAAAGATTGATAATATTAACAAACATTGCATATCCACTATTGTGGTTTGTTTTGTTTAAAATCCCCACATGTGTGAGTAGGAACCTCTTTTTATAACTACACATTCCATTACACACACACACACACACACCAGTCCAGGCAGGCTTAAACCGACCATTTTCATGATCAATTTTACGCTTCAGAGTTGACAATGACATGTTTTAAGGTGCCTTCACACCAAACGCGAATGGGCAAATTTTTCACACGGTGCAATTACATTATAACTCAATGTAAACACGCAAATAGACATGAATTCACCATCTGAGTGAGTTCCAGACAGGCAAAGTTGCCTTTATAACTTCTGCAGCTATGGTGGGGTAAAAAAGTATTTAGTCAGCCACCAATTGTGCACGTTCTCCCACTTAAAAGATGAGAAAGGTCTCCAATTTTCATCATAGGTATACCTCAACTATGAGAGACAAAATGAGAAAAAAAAAATCCAGAAAATCACATTGAAGGATTTTTAATGAATTAATTGGTAAGTTCCACGGTAAAATAAGTATTTGGTCAATAACAAAAGTTCATCTCAGTACTTTGTTATATACCCTTTGTTGGCAATGACAGAGGTCAAACGTTTTCTGTAAGTCTTCACAAGGTTTTCACACACTGTTGCTGGTATTTTGGCCCATTCCTCCATGCAGATCTCCTCTAGAGCAGTGATGTTTTGGGGCTGTCGCTGGGCAACACGGACTTTCAACTCCCTCCAAAGATTTTCTATGGGGTTGAGATCTGGAGACTGGCTAGGCCACTCCAGGACCTTGAAATGCTTCTTACGAAGCCACTCCTTCATTGCCCGGGCGGTGTGTTTGGGATCATTGTCATGCTGAAAGACCCAGCCACGTTTCATCTTCAATGCCCTTGCTGATGGAAGGAGGTTTTCACTCAAAATCTCACGATACATGGCCCCATTCATTCTTTCCTTTATACGGATCAGTCGTCCTGGTCCCTTTGCAGAAAAACAGCCCCAAAGCATGATGTTTCCACCTCCATCCTTCACAGTAGGTATGGTGTTCTTTCTCCTCCAAACACAACAAGTTGAGTTTTTACCAAAAAGTTCTATTTTGGTTTCATCTGACCATATGACATTCTCCCAATCCTCTTCTGGATCATCCAAATGCTCTCTAGCAAACTTCAGACGGGCCTGGACATGTACTGGTTTAAGCGGGGGACACGTCTGGCACTGCAGGATTTGAGTCCCTGGCGGCGTAGTGTAGGCTGATGTAGCCTTTGTTACTTTGGTCCCAGCTCTCTGCAGGTCATTCACTAGGTCCCCCCATGTGGTTCTGGGATTTTTGCTCACCGTTCTCGTGATCATTTTGACCCCACGGGGTGAGATCTTGCGTGGAGCCCCAGATCAAGGGAGATTATCAGTGGTCTTGTATGTCTTCCATTTTCTAATAATTGCTCCTACAGTTGATTTCTTCACATCAAGCTGCTTACCTATTGCAGATTCAGTCTTCCCAGCCTGGTGCAGGTCTACAATTTTGTTTCTGGTGTCCTTTGACAGCTCTTTGGTCTTGGTCATAGTGGAGTTTGGAGTCTGACTGTTTGAGGTTGTGGACAGGTGTCTTTTATACTGATAGCGAGTTCAAACAGGTGCTATTAATACAGGTAACGAGTGGAGGACAGAGGAGCCTCTTAAAGAAGAAGTTACGGTACAGGTCTGTGAGAGCCATAAATCTTGCTTGTTTGTAGGTGACCAAATACTTATTTTCCACCATAATTTGAAAATAAATTCTTTAAAAATCAGACAATGTGATTTTCTGGATTTTTTTTTTCTCATTTTGTCTCTCATAGTTGAGGTATACGTATGATGAAAATTGGAGACCTCTCTCATCTTTTAAGTGGTAGAACTTGCACAATTGGGGGCTGACTGAACATACAGTGGGGCAAAAAAGTATTTAATCTGCTGTTGAAATCCCCAAAATAACTTCATGCTTAGGTTTACATTATCCGACGGGGGGAGGGTCCTCACCTGAAAAAGTTGTCTCTACTGTTATGGCTCTAAAGCAAGGCAGCGGAGGCAGGAATTATGGTGAACATAAACTTTATTGCAAACACACAAGATGTTAATATGTGTATTATCATATAACATACAAGCTAATCTCTAACTGACATAGGCTCTTGCTGTGACGGATGGAGCATCAAAAGACCTCGACTCCCACCAACAGTCCCCCTGTGTAGGCATGACGTGATGACATCACCCGTGCATCTGTCATCACATCTGCACAGTCTGTTGTAAACTGCGGCTTCACAACATTCACCCCCCCCCTTCCCCGGGAAAGCCAAGAAAACACCATAAACATTTAAAATCTGCAGCTTTTATGTTTACAACAGCGCTTCTTTTTTTTTTTCCATTACACTCACAACGGCAGCTTTTTTTTTTTGTTGTAACAGGCAGAGAAATAGAACCTGGGCCACCGGGTAGACCGCCAGCTGACCCTGCACGACTGGGTGGATTATTCTGGCACTGTGAACCAGACGTGCTTCTACCAAACACATTCAACACAGTCACTGCTTACAGTCCTACTTCATGGGCCTCAGTCGAGCCTGCAGCGGGTATGCCCCTGGAGTTGCCAGCTGCAGTGGACCTGGGCGCCATCTTGCCAAAGTCACGGCTCACTTGTCAGCAACGTCCCAGCCCTGGTCCCATGCGAGCTGCATCGGCTCCAACGCTGTGTCTTGATCCAAGGCAGCTGCTCTTACCTTCCGCAGATGGCTGACATGCCCTCTCAAACCATCGGCCATCTGGATGGCCACTGGCCTCCTTCGCACAGTGATTCTCATCCGCGATGACGGGACCCTCGGTGGGTCGGATCATTGAACCCGAACCCAATCAAGCAGTGCGCGCAGCAATCTGTTTGGCTGCACTCAGCGCTGCTGCTGTGGTGGTGTACCATCCATGCCAGTGGCAAGACATACCCTCAGTCGGCGTTGCTCTGCTGGGTCCTGCCGGGCCACGAACTCTCCATCTTGCTGTGCTGCAATGGCTCCCTGAGACTGATACTTAGCAAGGATGCTTGATAAGTTCGGCTTTTTCTCTCCCTCACCTGGTGTTGGTTGAGGTCGCTGTTGTCGCCAACAGGATGTGTGCCGGGCTGTCTTTGGTCACCAGGGTCCCCTTTCTCCACAAACTCCCCCTCCTGCAGCTCCACAGCGGCTGTTTGAAACTCATGCTGGGCGAGGATTGGAGATGAGTCCGGTTTGTGTTCTCTCACCGTGCTGTGTTTACTGTCTGTGCTGTGCTCCTTGGCTGTACCCACATCCGCGAAATCGTACTCTCTCTCCTATGATGAGGCTGCAGCTCAAGGACCGGCTCTGGGTCCCGCGAGGCCATGGACTGGAGTTCTAGTGGCGGCTCCGGTTCTGCTGGGTTCTGTTCGGCATACAGTACGGTTTGGAAACACTCGTACTGCGCGGGGACCAGCTCCTGGTCCCGCGTTCTGTTTGGTGTGTGGTGTGAGGCCAGGAGTGGCTGCGTCCACCTCCGGGTGTAATGGACCCAAACCACCGTCGTCCAAACTGAGTTCACCACTGGCTTGTTACACTGTAGTGCCTTGCTGTCCCGCAGTGTCTCCCTCGGGACCCTCCCAAGAAGGTGTGGGGTTGGTGGGCTCAACCACCAGGGCAATCGTTTGTACCAGCGGAGCCACCTGGTCCATCATCTCCAGCTGGGACGCCAATTCCATTGCCTCAGTCTCCAATAGGTAGTGCACCATCATCAATAGTGTCTCCCGTAGCTCTTTCACTATGTCCGCCACTTCAACTTTATTCATTTATGTTCCCGAGGGGCAATTTGTTTTGCAGCAAAACGGTATAAACAGATTAAACTCACACACCTGGGTACAGTGATCCAGAGGCCAACCCCACAGGGAACAGTATCGCATTACAAAAGCAACAAATACCAGCAATTCCAGTTGAATGCACGATTTAAAAATGAGTTAAAAAAAATTTAAATAGATGATATGCTAAAAAGAAGTTAAAAAAAAAAAAGAGTAAAATAATTAAATAGATGATATGCTGAAAAGAGCACCCCATGCTAGTTAATGATAAATTCTGCCAGGTAAGGGCTTGCTAACACCTTCCCAGACCTAAATTTAAAATAGAAATGGCTGTGGGGATTTAAAAAAATTGTTTATACCTGTTGTTCTTAACAGGGGGGAACCTAAACCTGGTACTAGAGGGCAAATACTGGAATTCAGTAAACAAGGGGTGGTGGTATATGACAGGATACTTTTAGCTTTCCTCCCCACCTGTCTGGTAAACAGATCAGAAAGCATGCTCTGCTGTACCCCCAGAATCTTGCTGCTCATGTTCACAATTTTAGTCAGTGAATTTTTTGACTTAATAGTCAGGTTACTCTACCAACAAATCAGTGTGAGGACAGATTCAATACAGGATTTGTAGAAAACGTTTATAAGGGACTTGTCCACGTGAAAATAAGACAGTTTCTGCAAACAATACAAGTATTGCTGACCCTTTTTACAAGTCAATGTTTTCCTTAAAATTCAATTTCTTATCAATTATGGTTCCCAAGTACTAGTAGCTCTCCACAGACTCTACTACCTGGCCCTTGATGGTGGTCTGCGAGGAAAAGGGCTGTCGCCTAAAGTCAATACATAATAATTTCCTTTGTTTTGTCAACATTTAGCTGCAAAAAAAAGACTTGTCCCACCACTTAACAGAATCATTAACCGCAGGGCCATGGTCGTTTTCACAATCATGGAGGAGACTTACAATAACGGTCATCAGCAAATTTTACAATGAATCTATCATACTGACTCTGACAGTCATTGGTGTACAACAGGACTATTCAATCACAAAATCAGTTGGGCCACAATTTGAAATCAAGACGTGTATCTGGGCCGCACATGTTCAGCGATCTGTTGAATATGACAAATTTCAAACCAACATAGATCAATATGATGAAAAATATGCACTTATTTATTATCTTGGTTTTAAATGTGCGCTTGGCACATGACAAAGGCATATCAAAAGTGCATAAAAACACAATAACAATGCTGGGGTTGAGCACAACTTGAAGTAGTAGAAATATTTTTCCTCTTGAACAATAATTAAATAAATAGAATGAAAAGAATTCTGTAAATAACCATTTTGGTCACATCTTACTCAGGCATATCTCAAAGTACATAAAAACTCAATTTGTTGGTAGCATTAACATTTGTTTCCCTTTTGAAATAAAATATACTACAAGCTGGTTATAACTGACCTTGGCACATCATAAAGTACATTTAAGTGAATAAAAAATGAACTGTCAAACACTTCAGTGCACAAACCCCCCCCAAGAAAAGATTGATAACATTAACAAACATTGCACATCCACCATTGTGGTTTGTTTTGTTTTTTTAAATCACCACATGTGAGTAGGAACCTCTTTTTTTCCATTACACATATCAATCAACCAAAAATTTCTAGTAGAGTTAAGGATGCAAAAAACACCCACTGAGAAACTTGAGTAATGACTTGAGTCTTGAAGGTTTGAGGTTTTTCTCCAAAAGTTATAACAATTTTCTTATGGTTTTCTACTTTTTTCTTTAAATTTATCTAAATTTGAAACCATTGTTCTCAAATTTGTAATTTCCTCTTGTAAAATTGACTTTTCTTGTACATTTGAAACTTTATTATAAATTTGTGGATTTTTTATGGTTAATTTTTGTTTATTTTTTAAATAAAATTACTGTTTTTTTTAATAAATTTGAAACAAATTGTGGTAAAATTTTGACTTTTTTTTCTTATACAATTTACACGTTTGACCATAATTTTGCAGAGCCAGAACAGAACAATAATTTAACTCTGATTTCAAAGAAAAAAAATTAATAAAATTATATTTAAGGAAATGAATTAACTTAAATGACCAAAGATGCAGTTATTTCTGTTAAAATATGTCTACATATTTATAGTTTTTTGAATTCTCACCACCCAGAAAGCAGGAAAAACCTTTATTTTGAAATCCAAATGTTGGCACGTTTAGTTTGTCTGAAGGCTGTTGATGGATTAAAGTCACTGACTTCATGAATTTCAGTCATCTTAACTTGCTATCCATCCATCAAATGGATGGATAGATATTGCAGTAGCTGGTGAAGTCAGTCCTCAGCAATTCAGTCACTCTTGTCTTTCTTTATTGCTCCCGTTTCCAGCAGGTTAAAACCACCATAAATGCCTCCACTGCTTACATATCTCTGCTGCTTTTAAGTACTTTAATGAGCTCATGTTTCTCTCGGAGAGCAACGCTAAAAAAAACACTGCCTGCTGACTGGAATGCTCACGTGGGCGGGGCGCTTCTGAACTCCGCGCGGATGACGGTCATGCGTGTTGTTCATGTGCACGCTTGCAGACCGTCATATTTTTTCTTAAATTTACATATATTTCCTTGGTGTGGCCCGGGTCACTCGGAGGATGGTTCTGGGCCACTAATTGAATAGGCCTGGTGTACAAGATATAAAGGAGTGGTGGAGTGGTGAAAGGACGCAAGCTTGGGTAACCCGTGGATGAAATTAAAACGTCTGACAAGTGACCATTTACTTTGACCCTCTGTGTTCTATTGGTTAAGAAATCAAGAATCCAACCAACATCCAGGTTAAACTAAGTGATAAGTTTGTCAACTAAAATATGGGATTGGATAATATTAAAAGCTGATGAAAAATCCACAAACAGCAGTCGGGCACGTGTTCTACAGTCTTCAAGATGTTTAAAAACAAGGTTTAAAAGTGTGGCAGTAGCATCCTCCACACCACGACCAGCTCTATATGCAAACTGCAAAGGGTCTAACAAGGGCTGCAAGTGAGGGAGAAGTGCATTCTTCATTAGCCTTTCAAAAGATTTCATCACTAATGAAGTCAAAGCAACAGGCCTGAAGTCATTCATTGCTTTTGGATGTTTATTTTTAGCCACTGGGATAATTATAGTTTTTCCAGCTCCTTGGCACCCTCTGCTGGTTAAGTGATGTCTGGAAGATGTCAAAGAAGATGGGGACTTACTGTTCAGCACAAATTCAGGAGATTGCCACAAATATTATCGGGTCTTGTGCTCTTCCTGACTTAGGTCTTTTTAAAAGACTTAACCACAGTGTACATTAAAAGGAGGTGATCCACTACACTGTAGTTCATTTTTTAATGTTCTTTTTTTAAATCATGGGTATCAAACCTCAGGTAAAATTTGTTAAGCTCCTGAGCCAAATGTTTATCTGATAAGACCCCATTTAGTAGATGTATTCTAGAGTTATTCCTTCTTTTTAACCCAGTGAAGGTCTTTAAGCCATCCCAAACAAACAGAACACAATCTATTTTGCTTAAGTTCTGTTTCTAACCTAGCTCAATGTAACTAACCCACATGAAGTTTGAGCCACCTAGACCTGTCTTTGTCATTTGAGAGAGTAAATGCAGTACACCCTTAGTCCAGCAGGAGGGAATGTATGCTTGGAAACTATCGGGAACGCAGCTTCTCACGAGTGAAGAGAGCCCCAGGAACAAAGTTGGGTCACAAGTAGTGATGGGTAGATGAGGCGTCATGATGTGTTTCGACACATTGCAAAACTGTATTGATACTGTGTTGATACTGTGTCACTGAATACTGACACCTGCTGGACCTTAAAAATCCCTACAGGCAACCTAGTTGACAGACTCAACTGACACTGATTTGATGACCTAGTATACACAATAATATACTGCTCCAAAAAATAAAGGGAACACTGTCCCTCAAACTGTCCACTTAGGAAGCAACACTGATTGACAATCAATTTCACATGCTGTTGTGTGATTTTGTTGTCAGCACATTCAACTATGTAAAGAACAAAGTATTTAATAAGAATATTTCATTCATTCAAATCTAGGATGTGTTATTTAGTGTTCCCTTTATTTTTTTGAGCAGTATATAATTTAAGTCCTTGTACTTCATATTGTATTATTTCATCTCTTCATTTTAATTTCAAATATCATTGATATTTCTAGATACAGTCAATAAATAATGTGAACATGTATCATAACGTGAAAATCTTAAGTGAACATGTTGTGAATGAGGATGCTTGTGGACTGGGATTTTTTTTTTTTTTTTTTTTTTTACAAATTTTTATTCAAAAAAAATTAGTTTTTCCAACATTTTGAACTTCAGTCTGTTACGCTTGTTGGACACAACTTCTCCAGCTGTCGAAAAAACCCGCTCACACGGCACAGATGAGGCTGGAGTGCAGAGAAATTGTAATGCAAGCTGAAAGAGGTTGATAGATGGTCTTTTGGTTGTCCCAGTATCTCAGAGGATCCTGGGACCTGGCAATATTGCCCTCTGCCAGGTATCTTTGCACCTCCTGGATGGCATCAGCTGTGGCACTTTTGGTCTGCCTGCCCACTTCTATGTCAAGAGGTTGCCAAAGGTTATCTAAAAAACAACAAATTGGCATTTTAGTACATGATTTCCAAACAACAACAAATAATGCTGAATAATATGCCTGAAGTGGGTGCAGACAGCTGTTGTGAAGACGGTCCCGGCTGGGGCTCATTTGTGCGTCAGATTACAGACGCACATTCTGACTGCAGTCTACTGATGGCCTCATTGCACTTGGAGGAACTGCGGAACCTGAGTGATTTAAATCGGGGGTCTAGAAGTGTTGCTAGGGTCAACACACTTAATGACTCCAGATTGGAAGCAGTGTCTGTGACTCGACACTTCAGGTGTTCATGTAGGTGTATGGCTGCCTGTGTGTGCAAGGTTGAAGCATTACGCTCTAGTGTAAGATAGAGCATTTTCATCATCGGGATGACCTTTGACCCTGACACTCGCCTCTCTTCAGACAACTCCACTGTAGCTTGATGGAAAGGAGCAAGCACAAGAAGTGTTTCTCCTATGACGGTATACTCATCAGCTGTAAGTGGAGTCAAATCTGTTTTTAGAGGCCAGAGATACCCACACTGGTTCCCTCTCATCATGTAGCCTTGATAACATTTCATATGTGCTGTTCCAGCATGTTGGCACCTCATTGATAAGTTTCAGGGTTGGTCGTCCCATCTGTTGCTGCACTTGAGTAAGCTTCTCCTTGGCTGTAGTGCTTAATCTGAAGTATGTGACAATGTGCCTAGCTTTGTGTCTGATGGATCTGATCACATGATTTACTAACTAATAAATTTAGACTATGTGCAATGCAAATTGAGTGCCGAATTTGGAGCTGTCGAGAGGATGCAATCATGTTTGGTGCTGCGTCAGTCACAAGACACTTTATTCTATTGGTTATGGCCCAGTCCTCCATCATGCCCCTTTTGACTTGGGCCAAACTGTCAGCAGTGTGACTTTGTGGAAAGTACTGCACACCCAACACAGACGTACACAACTGCAAATTCTCATTAATGTAGTGACAGGTAAGAGCCAAGTAAGCCTCCATGTTCACAGATGTCCACATGTCAGCTGTTATAGAATCAGAATTCAGAATCAGAATCAGATTTATTGCCATTGTTCATGTAGTACACAAACTAGGAATTTGTCTCGGTGCCATGCTGCAACATTAAAAACATGATGAGATAAAGAGATAAACTAAAAACTAAAAGACTAAAAACATGCAATAATTGTAGAATAATAAGTAATAATAATAATAATGAGTAATACTAGTCAAGGCAGTTTTAAATAAATTAGCAAGTTATATTATACTCACTGCCACTGCTTGCTGTACCTCCTTTTTCACTCGTTCCCGTTCCTCCTCATACTTTTTGGCCACCATTTGTTTGATGGTCTGAAAATTACACCAAGTCAAACCAAAAGCAAATCCATATATTTAAATTAAAGATGAAATAAATTGGATATATCAACTACTACTTTAGATAATTTACACACAAACCTTTCTGGTGGGCAAAACATATGAGGGCTGAAGGGCCTGAACCAGTTCCCTGAACCCTTCACTCTCCACAATGCTGAGGGGCTGGCAGTCCTTCAGGATGAAATTCAGCAGAGCCTCATCCAGCATCTGCTTCCTGGAAGCTTGATGGTTAAAAATGAAGTAAAGAATAAATTAATAGGAATTAATTATCAATAAAGCAACTGTGAGTAAGTTGTAGAATGGCTGAATACCTGAGTCTATCCTGTGTGTATCTGGGACTTCATTGTCATGCCTGGCCCTATAATGCCTCAGCGTTGAGGAGGTGCTTTTGTTTAAATATGAAAGTTCTGTCGAACAAATGCGACATTTAACCTGCAGAAAATAATATGAATAGTAAACTAAGATTCACTTTGAAATGAATTTGAATTCAGATAGATCAAGTGGAAACTCTGAAAGGAACAGGATGAAACAACAAGGAAATTAAAACAAATACTGTGGAGGTATAAATAGTCCACAGCGCGGCAGAAGGGAGAGACAGTCCAATCACCACCAGTGTGGAGGCTTAAAATAAGTGCAGGCGGACACGACGATGCTGAAGGTTTAAGAGTTTTATTCCTCCATCATCATTGAGATACACAGTAGCTCACTCACAGCACACTGACAACAGTGCACACAGAGCACACAGCACTACTGTGTATCTCAATGATGATGGAGGAATAAAACTCTTAAACCTTCAGCATCGCCATGTCTGCCTGCACTTATTTTAAGCCTCCACAATACCTTATTTTCCGATATGAGATCAAAATGGTCCCACACGGCGGAAACCTTTCTTTTAGCTTGAGGCTGCTCGTACTCCATAATTCTTGAGGAATTTGCCGATGAACCGTCCACAACACATCAGAGATTCTTTGGGCAGATGCATCCCGTTGACAGATGCGCTTCCTTATAAATGCAGTTTGGCGCATCAGTGTCAGTTCGAAACAGTACCTGTATCGGTCACATGACTTTCTTAAAGAGATACGCCCACCGACACGGGGTTTTGCTCTATGAGCTCGACGCATGCACCGACGCATCGGTGTTGCCGGACCCATCACTACTACTTAGTAATAGATACTGTTTGCTTGCTAGTGTGTATGGACATCACAAAGAAACCTTTAACCCAGTATTTAGGTCAAATGTTGCCAAGGAGACGAAGCTGCCATGGGTGTGTACCAACGCTGACCGATGCTCACCATTGCTATAAAGGGGGGAATCTGTAGCATCATCGTCTCCTCAAACAATACAGAAGATCACTTTCCTCCATTCTACAGGAATTTCACTTTTCTTCCTTCTACAGGAAAATCCCTTTTCTTCATTCTACAGGAATATCACTTGCTTTCATATTAACTACACTTACTCAAGGCCTGACCAAGGATGTTTTTCCCAGGACCCCAGTGTAAACAGTTGCCTCTTGCAGAGATGGTAAGGATCAGAATTTGCTTTTAAAGGCTTAAAGGGACCATAAAAAAAAAACTCCAGTCCAGATTCCCAATGTGGACAGTTCATGTGGATAGCATCCGCCCTACAGGAAACTAATGCTCTTAAAAGGTCATAAACAGCTTAACCAGACACTGTCTGGTTAAGCTGTTTATGTTAGCTGTTGAACAACTAACATAGTTGACAGTTGAACAGCTTGTGACTCACAAGCTACTTTGAGAGCACATTGTAAGTTGAACGATGGTAAACTTTGTAGGAAAACTGTACAAAATGGTTTTAAAGTCATAGTTCTTTTAGATATTTGATGCTAATGAGTTGTTTTTTGATTAGGGGTCGAACTGTGACTAAAAGGAACACTTCTGTTGAGTGTGTAATGAAGAACTTGGGTGAGTTGAAGCACATGTTGCTCGTTAGCCATAAAGCTAATAGCTGCAAATAATTTCCATCCATCCATCCATCCATCCATCTTCTTCTGCTTAATCCTTTTTGGGTTGCCGGGGGGGGGGGGGGGCTGGAGCCTATCCCAGTATCTTTGGGAGAGAGGCAGGGTACACCCTGGACAGATCGCCAGTCCATCGCAGGGCCAACACAGAGAGACAGACAACCATTCACTCTCACATTCATACCTAAGGGCAATTTAGAATCCCCAGTTTGATGCCAATTAACCTAACTTGCATGTTTTTGGCAAGTGGGAGGAAACCAGCAAAATCCCGGAGTAAACCCACGCAGACACGGGGAGAACATGCAAACTCCACACAGATCACTGTTGGCCAGGGGCTGGGATCGAACCCAGGATCCCCCGGCCAAGGGTGAGTTGCTGTGCTGCCGCAGTGCTAACCACTCCACCAACGCACAGCCCAGCTGCAAATAATTTAATAGATTTAATTCAGATGCCTTTTATAAAACCAGTCAGCGGAATATATGAAACTTGTCTTTTGTGTTAGTGCTGTTTTAAGTTTGAGCATTACTTTGCTGAGGAGGTTACAAATGCAGATGGCTGCTAGTCACCATGCTAATCGTTAGCTTGTCTGATGGGATGGATGCAAGCTGTGTTAAGGCCTTGCACTCATTTTAGTCACTTTGAGACTATTTGTCTCAAATTGCAGTTGTAAGGTGACAAAAAAAGCATGGGTGGGAATGAAATGATTAAGAACTGTTATATTTTCTGTTAATTTAAATTCATGTCCAGAGTCTGGTATAATAGGTTAAAACAGAAGTTTAAAAAATCGTCAATGCTGTTTACACAGATGCTCATGAGTTCATGGAAATGTTCTGTTGCATTAAAAAATTCTCATGATACATGATAGAATTCATGATCAGATCCAGATCAGATTCAGATCCAATTGTAATGTAATAACTAAGTCTTGGTTATTTGTTATACATAGCAATCAACATATTGTAACTAAATGAGTTTAAGCATTTATTGAAACTCAGAAACAGAATAAGAAGTGGACTGGAAACGTATTGCTCTATACCATTGGTGTAGGCTGGTTTTTTTGTCCAGGACCTGAAAGACATTCTCCAGGACTCTGGGTGAGCTTGGAGTGGCGAGCCTAGCCGGTGATACTGTGGACGATCATAAAGCGGTGTGGCCAGCCGCAGGACTTGTTTATAGGTGACAACTGCACACCTTGACTTCCCATCAGGATCCCAGATAAGAATTTGTGCACACTTTAGCTCTACACGGGTAGTAGCGTTTATGAAAGACACACAGGAAGCTGAACTCTGCAGATCCTTTCTCTTTAACTCAAAAGAGTGGTTCCAACAGTTCCACATCAGAACCTGAACTGCATTTCTTTTCTTATTTTTGAAAGAACTCTATTATGTATTTAATTTTTATTTTCATTGTTTTGTGTGAAAAGGGCAATAAACTGCCAGCTGTTCAATTCAAGTAACCTATTGGGGGTTATTGAAGTTGCATTAAATGAACCCAGAGAGATGTGTAGTGGCTTCCCTTCTCCCATTGGTTAAGACTAAAGGTGCTACATCTATACTGCTCAAAAAAATAAAGGGAACACTTTGAAAACACATCAGATTTTAATGGGAAAAAATAAGCTGGATATCGAAATTGTGGCAAGCTAGTCCAGCTTACTCAGATTAAAGGAACACTTTTTAATCTGAGTAAGCAGGACTAGCCTGCCACAATTTTGATATCCAGCTTATTTTTTCCCATTAAAATTAAAATCTGATGTGTTTTCAAAGTGTTCCCTTTATTTTTTTGAGCAGTATATAAACCAGTTTAGCTTTCCTGATTTCACATTTTATTTCCTTTTTCACAGAATTCAACTCTGAGAGGTTGCCCTGTTTGAATGCCTCGTGGAGAGTGTTGGAAATGATGATCATCCATACACAGAAAAGGAATGAATCAGTCAAGCCAGGTTCTTCTTATAACCTCAACAGATCATCTCACATCTGCATGACATTTCACATCACTCTGCATGACATCTAACCCCACAATACATCTCCCTTAAACCCCCAGCTCCTTCTTCCTGCCAACTCCCCATGACGTTCCTGCCTATTATTCTCTTATGTTTAATCACTGCCTCCTGACTGAGACACTGTCTGCTGATTCCTCCACAATATGCATTTCCACCCCCACCCCCCCCAGACAGAGTTTCAGTCACTACGTCTTTTGGGCTTCAGTCTCCTCCTATATCTGCTGTAACTGGGGTCTCTGTGCCGGCGGGGAGCTGCTGGACGTGTGTCTGACTGCGGGTGGGCCAAGACGGGGGGTGGGGAGACTTCAATCTGCCTGTGTGGCTGTCCTGGTGAATCGTTTGCCTGGGGTGTTCTCCGTGGGAGTCTTCCACGCCGAGGGGCCCGGGCCAGCAGCACTTGCTCGTCCGCCACTACAAAGGCGGGCTTAAGTCTGTCTATGCATATTTTCTACCGACGCCCCCCCAAGTCTAGCAAAAAATGCTTGTCCCCTGTTTCCCGCACTCTGAACGGGCCATCATAGGGTGGGCGCAATGGCGGGCAGTGGGCATCGTGTCTGACGAACACGAACGCCGCGTTCTTCAAAGTTTTTGGCACAAAAGCGCATGGAAAACAGTGGTGGGCCGAGCCTGGCAGTGTGCCTGTGTCTGCACTACGCTGCAAATGCTGAGACGGGCAGCTGTCCGGCACGGGATTATCTGGCAAAAATTCCCCGGGCAGCCGCAGTGGCTGAGAAAAAAACAGCTCAGCCGGGGAAGCCTCCAAATCCTCTTTTGGTGTGGAACGCAACCCCAATAAAACCCACGGCAACCGGTCTACCCAATTTGCATCCGTCAACGAAGCCCTGAGTGCTGCTTTCAGTGACCTGTGAAAACGCTCGCATAACCCATTTTCCTGTGGGTTGTACGCGGTTGTGCGATGAATTGCAACACCCAGGCTGTGGGCCATCGAGGACCAAAGTTCGGAAACAAACTGAGGGCCCCTTTTGGACGTGATGTCCGACGGGATTCCAAAATGCGCCACCCATGTTGTCAAAAAAGTGCGCGCCACATCCGTGGACGTGGTTGCCGCCAGCGGGACTACTTCTGGCCAGCGTGTGGTGTGGTCGCCCACTGTCAGAAGGCACGTGCAGCCCTGCGACGGCGGGAGGGGGCCCACGAGGTCCACGTGAACATGGTCGAATCTTTTAGCCGGTATACTAAACGGCTCCATCAGAGCCTTTGTGTGTCTGTGCACTTTGGCTCGTTGGCACGCTACACAGGCTGCAGCACACTCTTTCACTTGTTTGCACAGGCCTGGCCACACGAATTTCGCTCCCACCATTTTGACTGACACGCGCACTCCTGGGTGCGCCAAAGCGTGAACTGACTCAAACACGCGGCGGCGCCACGCGACCGGGACCATCGGGCGTGGGCGACTCGTGGAGACATCGCAGATTGTGGGGGGGCTGCCGTCTTGCAGTACCCTGCTCTCCAGCCTTAACCCTGTTGGTCCAGACTGGAGCGCGCGTATGTCCGTATCGCTTATCTGCTCTGCGGCCATGGCTGTATAATCTATCCCTACGCAGACCGGGGCCACAACCGCGCGCGAGAGGCAGTCCGCCACCACATTCAGTTTACCCGACACATTCAATTCAATTCAACTTAATTTATATAGCGCCATTTCACAGCAACAGTCATCTCATAGCACTTTCAACTGTGAAAGTGTAGGGGATCCCCACAGTTGCAGAAAGACCCCAGCAATCAGGCGATCCCCTGTGAGCAAGCACTTGGCGACGGTGGAGAGGAAAAACTCCCTTTTAACAGGAAGAAGCCTCCAGCAGAACCAGGCTCAGGGAGGGGTAGTCATCTGCTGCGACTGGCTGGGGGGTGAGGGGACAGAGAAGAAGAAAAGAACAGACATGTAGAGAGCAAACAGCACGATGGGGACTCAATCTATGGGAGAGAACAAACAGATGTTAATGACCAGCAAAAAAAAATATTTCATTGAGAGTGAAGAAAAGAGTGAGGCCCAGTGCATTATTGGAGGTCCCCCAGCTGACTAAACCTATTAGCAGTATAACTAAGGGAGGGTTCAGAAACACATGATCCCTCCCTAATTGTAGGCTATTGTAGCGGTTTGAATTCAACCCCCACAACACAGAGACAGAACACAGAGGCAGTCAGCTCGCACTTCTGGGTTTTTTCCGCTGCATGCTGCGTTTACAGCCGTGAGGTTAAAGTGTCATCCATGCATTGTGTTCATGCATCCTGTCTGTACCTCTGATATGCAAATGCCCAGATTGACTGCTGTGAATGTCTTTGATCTATTGTTTGAGTTGAGTATATATGCTGCACTGTGCTGTAAACCTGCCTCTCATTCTCTCACTCTGATTCTGCATCTGCTGCGAGACACACACACTGTCTCCTCTTTGAGAGCTGGAGGAACGAAGCGGCAGCCTGCTCAAACCATGGGCTGTAGCCGAGTTCTGATGAAGGCGGGTGATAATAAAGCTATTTAAAAATCCAACGCTGCCTTTATTTTATCATCCTCTTCACTGGTGACCCCGGAATGCACACGTTTTGTGCAAACGCAGCCTTCTGATCTGGACAGCTTCACTGGTGACCCCGGAATGCACACGTTTTGTGCAAACGCAACCTTCTGATCTGAACAGCCACGCTGGCGACCTGAGACTGAAGAAAACGAGCGGCCAGCGAACGCAGCACCCGGGCATGAATGCTCCGTCACAGCGGCCTTGACTGGTCTGCCCGCCTCGACGCAGAGCCCACGGTGGGCGAGCTGCTCTCAGGATGTCAACCAAGACCGGGTAAGCGGCAGAGAACGTCATGGCGCGCCCTCGCCGAGATCGGCACATCCACGCGGGACCGGCCGCGCAGCTCCTCCACATCAGAGCACATGCGGGCGACTCCCATGGCCGACGGAGCACACGTGGACCTGAACGCACCATGACTAATCTGCAGCCACGGCTTGTTAGAGATGTTTTTCGGCGCAGACTGCGCCGATCTCCACCAAGTTTCCGACCCTGATTTCCTCTCCAGCGGGCCCACCCACGCACGGAGCCCCGGCACGCGCACTGGGGGTGACGAGGACAGCGCACCACGCATGGGACAAATACGGCTTTTCCGACCGCCTTCCTTCTGCTGCACACTGGCCCTTCAGGCTTGCTGGTACACCTGAGGCCCGCAGCTTGCTCACTGGATTTTATGGTCTTAGCCATGGCACACAAGGGGAATTCAGCTGTCTGCGGTTCCCGAGGTTAGGGTTACGTCTGCCCTGAAGTCAACACGCCAGTCCCTCTGCTTTTATTTTTTTCTTGCCGCCGCTCCTGCTTTTCTTCATGGCCACGAGAGGAGTCAGAGACTAATTTTCTTTCTTCTTCTGATCTCCGCATGTTCAGACGGGACATTGCGGAGCAGCAAACACTTTTGGCGCGACTCGAACGATTTTCCCGCGCCCGGTCAGCATTTGCTACCCCCCTCCCCCTCCTCCTGCACAGAGCTTTTCCCTGCTCGCTGCCCAAACTGCAACACCGAGGTCACGGTCCCCTACCGTGCCCTCTGGGGGGGAGCAGTGTAGCGGTTTGAATTCAACCCCCACAACACAGAGACAGAACACAGAGGCAGTCAGCTCGCACTCCTGGGTTTTTTCCGCTGCATGCTGCGTTTACAGCCGTGAGGTTAAAGTGTCATCCATGCATTGTGTTCATGCATCCTGTCTGTACCTCTGATATGCAAATGCCCAGATTGACTGCTGTGAATGTCTTTGATCTATTGTTTGAGTTGAGTATATATGCTGCACTGTGCTGTAAACCTGCCTCTCATTCTCTCACTCTGATTCTGCATCTGCTGCGAGACACACACACTGTCTCCTCTTTGAGAGCTGGAGGAATGAAGCGGCAGCCTGCTCAAACCATGGGCTGTAGCTGAGTTCTGATGAAGGCGGGTGATAATAAAGCTATTTAAAAATCCAACGCTGCCTTTATTTTATCATCCTCTTCACTATATCAAAAAGCCTACAATTAGCCCTATTCTTAAAAACAGAGATCGAGTCTGACTCCCGAATCCAGATTGGCAGCTGGTTCTACAGGAGAGGAGCTTGATAACTGAAGGCTATCCCTCCCATTGTACTTTTGGAGATTCTAGGTATTACAAGTAATCCTGCATTTTGGGAGCGTAGTGCTCTGTTAAGATAATACAGAAGTATCAGATCTTTTAAATAAAAAGGAGCCTGATTGTTTGGAGCTTTGTAAGTAAGAAGAAGGATTTTAAACTTAATTCTAAACTCTATGGGAAGCTAGTGAAGGGAGGCCAGAACCGGAGAGATATGATCTCTCTTTGTAGTACCTGTTAAAACTCTTGCTGCAGCATTTTGGATCAGCTGAAGACTTTTTAAAGATGTTTTAGGACAGCCTGATAATAAAGAATTACAATAATCTAATCTCGAGCTAACAAAAGCGTGGATCGGTTTCTCAGCATCACTCTGAGACAAGATGCTCCTAATCTTGGCAATTTTACGCAAATGATAGAAGGCAGTCTTAGAAAGAAATTTAATATGTGAATTGAAGGACAGATCTTGATCAAAAATAATTCCACAGTTCCTCACAGAGCTATTAAGAGAAAGAGTAACCGCATCCAAACTGAAAGTTTGATTTGGAAAGGTATTTCTAAGGTTTTTTGGACCAACAAGAATGACTTCAGTCTTATCTGAATTTAATAGCAGGAAATTACAAGTCATCCAAGCTTTGATTTCCTTAAGACAGGCTTCCAACTTGGCTAATTGATTACTATCATCTGGCTTCATTGACAGGTATAATTGTGTGTCATCTGCATAACAATGAAAATGTATAAAGTGCTTTCTAATAATGTTGCCTAACGGAAGCATATATAAACTAAAAAGAGTAGGGCCTAGCACAGATCCCTGTGGAACTCCATGACTAAGCTTTGAGTTGAAAGAAAACTCATTATTGACATGAACAAACTGGAACCTATCAGATAAATAAGATCTAAACCACTGCAACGAAGTTCCATTAAGTCCAACATAGTGTTCTAATCTATCAAGTAGAATATTATGATCGATAGTATCAAAAGCTGCACTAAGGTCTAAAAGGACAAGTACAGAAACCAGTCCATTATCAGATGCGATGAGGAGGTCGTTAGTGACCTTCGCTAAGGCTGTTTCAGTACTATGATGGATTCTAAACCCAAATTAAAACTCTTCAAGTAAACCATTTCCCTGCAGGTGGTCAAATAATTGTGTAACAACAACTCTAAGATTTTTGAAATGAAAAAGAGATTAGAGATTGGTCTATAGTTAGCTAAAGCTCCTGGATCTAGCATTGGCTTTTTGAGTAAGGGTTTAATTACAGCCGTTTTAAAAGCCTGCGGTACATGGCCTAAAATTAATGAAGAATTGATTACATGAAGAATAAAGCTACCAATAAGTGGGAGGACTTCTTTAAATAACCTGGTAGGAATAGGGTCTAAAAGACAAGTTGAAGGTTTGGATGACTAAACTATTTTGCCTAACTCACAAAGGTCGATTGGAGTAAACTCATAAAGACAGACATCAATTGAAGGAGTTGTAGTAGTTACTGTATTTAAGTTAACTGTGGGAAGAATCTGATTGATTTTATCTCTGATGGATGAAATTTTATTATTGAAAAAGTTCATAAAGTCCTGACTAGTAAGCTCTGAAGGAATGCTAGGATTGACAGAGTCCTGACTCTTTGTCAACCTGGCTACAGTGCTGAAAAGAAACCTGGGATTATTCTTGTTCTCTTCTATTAATGCAGAATAATAACTCGTTCTAGCTTTTCTAATAGATTTTTTATAAATTAAAAGATGATTTCTCCAAGCTAAATAGATTTAATCTAAATTAGTGGAGCGCCATTTTCTTTCTAATTGACGAGTCTTCTGTTTTAAGCTACGAGTTTCTGTGTTGAACCAAGGGGTTAGAAATCTCTGATTAGACTTTTTCTTTTTTAAGGGGGCCACCAAGTCTTGAGTCTGATGCAGAGAAGCTGTAACACTATCCACCATGTTATCAATTACAGAAGGAGCAAGCTGTCTATAGCTTATTTCCGTTGTGTTGACACATGGCATAGAGGAAACAATCTGCATAAATTTGGTAACAGCGTCATCTGAGAGGCATCTACTGTAATAATATTTTTCTTTAGGAGCCAAATAGTCAGAAATAGTAAAATCAAAGGTTAACAGACAATGGTCTGACAGTACAGGGTTATGAGGAGACACTACAAGATTTTCTATTTCTATGCCATATGTCAGAACAAGGTCCAACGTATGGTGGAGATAATGAGTAGAATTTCCTACTTTCTGAGAAAACCCAATCGAGTCTAAAAAAAACCCCAATCGAGTCTGAATATCTAATATATCATTTCAGCATATCTCCCCGATATGCTGAATATCGGTCGTAAACTCCGAGATCGCGGCCAGCTGTCTCTGCTGCCGGCCCGACCAAGGTTCCGAAACCTTGGCCATCGCAAACGTCAGCGGCTTGTGGTCCATGAATGTGGTGAAGCTGCGCCCTTCCAGCCAGAACTGGAAGTGGCGTATGGCAAGGTGGAGAGCCAGCAACTCCCTGTCGAATGCGCTGTATTTATGCTCACTGTCGCGCAAAGCCCTGCTGAAAAAAGCGAGCGGCTGCCAAGAACCGGCGACACGTTGCTCCACGACGGCCCCTATGGCCACGTCCGAGGCGTCGGTAGTGAGCGCTATCCGGGCCGCCGGGTCTGGGTGTGCCAACAGTGCGGCGTTTGCCAGGGCTGCTTTAACCTCAGAGAACGCCTGCTCTCGCTCCGGAGTCCATTTGACTCCATCCGCAGGTTTCCGTCTCTTGAGCGCGGTGTACAATGGCTGCATGAGTTGAGCTGCACGGGGGAGGAAACGGTTATAAAAGTTAACCATCCCCAAAAATTGTTGCAGCGCCCTGACCGTCTGAGGCCGGGGAAAGTTCGCCACTGCGCGCACTTTGTCGGGCAAGGGTATCGCTCCCTCCGGTGAAACGCGGTGCCCCAAAAAATCAATCCCCATCACGCCGAACTGGCACTTTGCCGGGTTGATTATTAACCCATGCTCCTCCAACCTCTGGAAAACCGTCCTGAGGTGGGTTACGTGTTCGTCTTTGGACGCACTGGCTACCAGGATATCATCCAGGTAGACAAACACAAACGGGAAATCGCGCAGCACCGCATCCATCATGCGCTGGAATGTCTGTGCCGCTCCTTTTAACCCGAATGGCATGCGCAGAAACTCGAACAAACCGAACGGAGTTATTACCGCTGTTTTGGGTATGTCCTCCGCGCGCACTGGGACCTGGTGGTAACCGCGGACCAGGTCTATTTTAGAAAAAATGCGTGCTCCGGCGAGGTGAACGGAAAAACCCTGAATGTGGGGAATCGGGTAGCGGTCATGTGCTGTGGCGTTATTCAACCTGCGGAAATCGCTGCACGGTCGCCACGACCCCTCAGCCTTAGGGACCATGTGTAGCGGGGATGCCCATGGGCTGTTCAATCACCTGATGATGCCCAACCTTTCCAGGTTGGCAAACTCCTCGCACGCTATGGCCAGTTTAGCTGTGTCCAAGCGCCGAGGTCGTGCAAAAACAGGCGGCCCGGTGGTGGTGATAAAGTGCTCCACCCCGTGTTTAGCGATGGCCGCTGAAAACGTCGGGACCATGAGTGCTGGAAACTGAGTGAGCAGTGTGTGGAACTTACCGCCTGGAGCTGTGACGTTGGCTTGTGTTACTGGCCCGGCCCCTCGAGCTGTACAGGGGAGAGGGTCAAAGGACAGTGCATTAGCCAGGCGCCTGTTAGCAACATCAACTAGCAAACCATGCGCACACAGAAAATCAGCTCCCAGGATTGGGAAACTCAGTGCTGCTATGACAAAAGTCCACTTGTATGTACGGCTGTGTAGAGATAAAGCCGGTGTTCTCTCACCAAAGGTCTTAATGTCCGAGCCGTTTACTGCTACCAGCCCGGGGCCGCTAGGTCCTGCCAGCCGGTCGGCGTAGGTCGGCAGGATGATGCTCTTCTGGGCTCTGGAGTCTACGAGGAAATGCCTCCCTGAGCGCAAGTCCGTCACGTAGAGCAGCTTGTTCTCTTCGCCAGAGGTCGCAGCTGCTACAGACTGCCGGCCCTGGCATTTCCCGAGCGCTTGAATTGGCACGGTGGTGCACATTTGCGTGCGTTCCCTCCAAAACAGCGGTGGTAGAAGCAGAGCATGTCTCTCTGGCGCTCCTTGGCCCCCGCTGCCGCTACCGTCGGTGGCTCCTCGCCTCCTCTGGTCGTCACGCTGGGTTCCAACGCCGCTGCGTTCACCGTGAGCGCTCTGGTGGTGAGGATGATCCCGTCTGCCTCCTGGGCTAGCGCACGGTAGTCATGCGTGGCCAGCAACAGCGAATTGGCCAGGACCGCTCTCGCTTCTGTTGGAAGGTTCCGGAGGAAAAGGTGGGCAAACAGAAAATGCCTGTCGTCCGTGCCCATTAACGCCAACATAATCTCCATCAGATCGACGGCCGAACCATCTCCTAACTCGGAACGCCTCAGGAGCCTCTGTGCTCTCTCACAGTCCGAGAGTGTGTAGCGCCGAATCAGCGCAGCTTTGAGGGCCTCGTATCTGTTGTGGGCTGGGGGCTGGTCGAGCAGGCTCGCTACCTGCTGAGCTGTGCGAGCATCCAGCGCTGCAACCACATGGTAAAACTTGGTGTCGTCTACCGTTATTCCCCAGAGGGCGAACTGGGCCTCGGTGTGGTGGAACCAAGAGCGCGGGTTGTGCTGCCAAAAGTCCGGTAGCTTGACTGCAACAGCGTACGCATTGCTGGGGGTTCCCGTCCGGGCCGTCTGTGGGATGCTTGCCGCGTTGCTGGGGGTTCCCGTCCGAGCCGACTCCGGGGTTCTTGCCTCATGTTCCATAATACGTCTAGGGTCACCAGTGTGGAGAGTGTTGGAAATGATGAGGCCAGTTTACGAACAGACCAAGCTTTATTAACACTCTCACATCATCCATACACAGAAAAGGAATGAATCAGTCAAGCCAGGTTCTTCTTATAACCTCAACAGATCATCTCACATCTGCATGACATTTCACATCACTCTGCATGACATCTAACCCCACAATACATCTCCCTTAAACCCCCAGCTCCTTCTTCCTGCCAACTCCCCATGACGTTCCTGCCTATGATTCTCTTATGTTTAATCACTGCCTCCTGACTGAGACACTGTCTGCTGATTCCTCCACAATATGCATTTCCACAGCCTTCCTTTTTTCCTTCTTAAAATTTTTAATGATTTTGAAACCCAAGGATTGTTGGGAAAAATTTTAAAGGTCTTGTTGTGTCCAAAATTATAGGAATAACGAGGAAAAGGTAACTCGGTGAACAGGGCTTTATTACAGGATAAACTATATACAAGAAAGGCTTATGGCACTCGCCTGCATGCCAGGTGGCTCCCACGATGAAAGAGACAGCCTCTTCCGCCCACTTCCTTTATACCTCTAACGGTGTCACCACCGGAAACCGGTAGTTAGCCACCCCGGTCTAACCCACGTCCAACCTGGCCGCCATCTTACTATTACCAGCCTTTTTCATATGTAACAGGTCTTTTTAGGAAGCACATTACACAGGGTTACAAGAATAATTTTTTTTGTAAGTTGTCTGTGTTTTTTCATCTGATTTAAGACAATTTTGCACCGCTGAATCTGAAAATGACATCCATTTCTCTCGATCAGGTCAGGTTTTTATGCTAAGTTGATTTTGAAAAAATCTGATTTTCTGACTAAATCAATTACATTTTTGTGACATTATCGGTTGATTTTTGTTAATATGTCTAATCTGAAATAGATTTTTAAGAGAAAACATTGGTTTCTAATACAATTTACTGATTAAATGTTACAAACTTTGATTACTGTAAGTACATGTAAATTGAATGTTATGTCATCATTGTTCAAAATTCTGAGCTTCAACTTACGTTTATTTGAAACTCTAGAATGCTCAGCGGCAGGGATGTCTCTCTTCAGAGTCCAACAGTAATCAGCCATCATGACAATTTATGACATGTCATAAATTGGTGCATGCAAACTCTTCAGAGTTCGAGAAATTTCAAGAAATAAAAAAGAATTTTTGCATCATATAAAGCGAAAATATCCGTACATGTAAAGAAAAACATAAAAAAACGTGGCCATAGTTCAAAAAGTTGACCTGATTGAGCAAAACCAATGTCATTTTTGGATTCACCACTTCAAAATTGTCCTAAATCAGCTAAAAAAAACTTAGACAATAAATTTGGTGTTGACCTGTGTTATCTTCACAGAAGGTGACATACAGTGCTGTGAAAAAGTGTTTGCCCCTTTCCTGATTTCTCATTTTTTTGTATGTCACACTTAAATGTTTCAGATCATCAAACAAATTTAAATATTAGACAAAGATAACAAGTAAACACAAAATGCAGTTTTTAAATGAAGGTGTTTATTATTAAGGATAAAAAAAATGACAAAGTGAAGTAGACCAAAAGATCCTCAAAAGCTAGACATCATGTTGCAATCCAAAGAAATTCAAGAACAAATGAGAAACAAAGTATTTGAGATCTTTCAGTGTGGAAAAGGTTATAATGTGGAGGATGTGGAAATGACGAGACTGAGTTTATCTCACGAGTCAGGTTTATTTCATTCTCCAACATCATCCAAACAGAAAGAGAAAGAATCCCCCAACATCTGCCCTTTTATACCCCAGGACATCAAAGCACACAGTCACATTGTCTTTTAATCCCAAGTCACAATGCGTCTTCTTCCAGGTCTTCTCACTCCCACCTAAAGTCACTGGTGGTCAGGAAATCCCTCAAGGTCGTCTCTTTGCATACAAAAGGCCACCTCTCACATCCTCCTGTCATCTCCTAGGAGGCTCAGTCCTTTTGTTCCTCTGAGACGTGAAGCATACAATAAGCATACAGTAATACACATGTGAAACATATGAAACCCACATATGTGTCCCACATGACCCCCCCCCCCCAAACGTCTAAGATGGAACAACGTAATAACAGTTTGCATGTCATAATAAAATCACTACACATCAGTCCACATGCTGCTTGGGCCTCAGTCTTCTCCCGCGGCTGCTGTAAACAGGCTTTACCACCTCCGCGGCGCCCTCCTGCTGGGGAGCTGCTGTCTGGGGATGAGAACTGTTAGTCAATCTCTGTGGGTGTTCTGGGGAATGCTCTCTAGGGGGTCTGCCGCGCCGAGGAGCCCTGGCCAACTGCACACCTTCGTCAGCCACCACAAAAGCGGGTTTGAGCCTGTTTATGCCAATCATTTCTTTTCTGCCCCCCAAATCTAGCAAAAAATGCTTATCCCGTTTCCAGCACTCTATATGGTCCATCATAAGGTGGGCGTAACGGTGGGCGATGGGCATCGTGTCTGACAAAAACAAACTCCGCATTTTTTAAAGCCTTTGGCATAAAAACGCGCGGAAAACTGTGGTGAACGGGGCCAGGTAGTGTGCTCGAGTCCGTGCTACTCTGTAACCGCTGAGCTGGGGAGCACTCTGGCGCAGGATTATCTGGGAGAAATTCCCCGGGCAGCTGAAGTGGCTGTGCGAAAACTAGCTCAGCTGGGGAGGCTTTTAAGTCCTCTTTAGGTGCAGAACGCAACCCCAATAAAACCCATGGTAGCCTGTCCACCCAATTTGCATCCGTAAGCGACGCTCTGAGGGCCGCCTTCAATGACCTGTGAAAACGTTTGCATAACCTGTTAGCCTGCGGGTCGTGCGGTGGATCGTTGCCCCCAGGCTGCGGGCCATCGCTGACCAAAGTTCAGAAACAAACTGAGGGCCTCTGTCGGACGTAATGTCCGCCGGGACTCCAAAACGCGCTACCCATGCCGTTAAAAACATGCGTGCAACCTCCTCGGCTGTGGTTGATGACAGTGGGACCACTTCCGGCCAGCCCGTGGTGCGGTCAACCATTGTCAGAAGATGTGTGCGCCCCTGTGAGGGCGGGAGGGGGCCTACGAGGTCCACGTGAACATGATCAAACCTTTTAGCCGGAATGTGAAATGGCTCCAAGGGAGCTCTCGTGTGTTTGTGCACTTTGGCCCGTTGACAAGCTATGCAGGCTGCCGCCCACTCTCTAACTTGTTTGCGCAGGCTCGGCCATACAAATTTCTCTCCCACCATTTTGACCGACACGCGCACTCCAGGGTGCGCCAGAGAATGGATCGAATCAAAAACGCGGCGGCGCCACGCAGCCGGTACCACAGGACGCGGTCGCCCAGTGGAGACATCGCACATTAGGGGGGGCATACCGTCTTGCAGCACCCTGTCCTCCAGCCTTAACCCTGTTGGTCCAGACTGGAGCGCGCACACGTCCGCGTCGCTAACCTGATCCGCGGCCATAGCTGCATAATCTATCCCTACGCGGACTGGGGCCACGCGCACTTCTGCGTCGCTAACCTGATCCACGGCCATGGTTGCAAAATCTACCCCTACGCGGGCTGGAGCCGCCACGGCACGCGAGAGGCAGTCTGCCACTACATTAAGTTTACCCGCCACATGCTGGATATCGGTAGTAAACTCCGAGATCGCGGCCAGCTGTCTCTGCTGCCGGCCCGACCACGGTTCTGAAACCTTGGCCATCGCGAAAGTTAGCGGCTTGTGGTCAACGAACGCAGTGAAACGGCGTCCCTCCAGCCAGAACTGGAAGTGGCGACTGGCCAAGTGGAGAGCTAACAACTCCCTGTGGAATGCGCTGTATTTTCGTTCACTATCGCGCAAGGTCCTGCTGAAAAAGGCGAGCGGTTGCCAAGCTTCGGCTACATACTGTTCCACGACCGCCCCTATGGCCACATCTGACGCGTCAGTAGTGAGTGCTATGCGAGCCGTTGGGACTGGATGTGCTAACAATGCAGCGTTCGCCAGGGCTGTTTTGACTTCAGAGAATGCGTGCTCCCGCTCCAGAGACCATTCGATTTTATTTATGGGTTTTTGTTTTTTTAGTGCAGCATACAATGGTTGCATGAGCTGCGCTGCGCAGGGGAGGAAACGGTTATAAAAATTCACCATTCCCAAAAATTCCTGTAGCGCTTTGACTGTTTGTGACTGGGGAAAATTTGTTACTGCGCGCACTTTGTCAGGCAGAGGAACCGCTCCTTCTGGAGAGACGCGATGCCCCAAAAAATCAATCTGCGTCACCCCGAACTGACACTTCGCTGGGTTGATTATTAACCCGTGCTCTGCCAACCTCCGGAAAACTGCCGTGAGGTGGTTTTCGTGTTCGTCTTCGTACGCGCTGGCTACCAATATGTCGTCCAGGTAGATGAACACGAAGGGGAGATCGCGCAACACCGCCCCAGCCAAATGAACTGAAAAATCTTGGATGTGCGGGATCGGGTAGCGGTCGTGCACTGTAGCGTTGTTCAACCTACGGAAATCACCGCAAGGTCGCCACGAGCCGTCAGCTTTCGGGACCATGTGAAGGGGTGAAGCCCATGGGCTTTTCGAACGCCTGATGATGCCCAACTTTTCCAGGTTGGCAAACTCCTCGCGTGCTATGGTCAGTTTAGCTGAATCCAAGCGCCGAGCTTTTGCAAAAACGGGCGGTCCGGTGGTAGTAATAAAATGTTCCACCCCGTGTTTAGCCACGGTCGCCGAAAATGTTGGGACCGTGAGTGCTGGGAACTGAGTGAGGAGTGTGTGGAACTTACCACTCGCAGCTGTGACGTTGGCTTGTGCTGTTGGCGGGGCCACTCGAGCTGTACAGGGAATAGAATAAAAAGAGTGCATTAACCAGGCGTCTGTTAGCAAGATCAACCAACAAACCACGTGAGCACAAAAAATCAGCCCCTAACATGTTGAAATTGACTGCAGCTATGACGAAAGTCCACTCGAATGTACAGCCATGTAGGGACAGAAGCAACGTCCTCACACCAAAGGTCTTAATCGCCGAGCCGTTTGCTGCTGACACCCGGGGACCACTGGAAGGCGCCAGCCGGTCAGCGGAGGAGGGTGTGATGAAACTCAGCTGGGAGCCTGTGTCCACGAGGAAATGTCTCCCCGAGTGCGCATCCCTCAAGTAGAGCAGCTTGTTCTCCTCTCCGAGGGCCGCAGCTGCTACTGACCCCTGGTCTTGGCGTTTCCCGAGCACTTGAAATGGCACGGTGGTATACATTTGCGTGCCCTCTCTGCGAAGCGGCGATGGTAGAAACAAAGGTTCGTGTTTCTTGGCCTTTGCCGCCGCCGTCGTCGGTGAGTCTGGTACTGCTGCCTCTGGCCCCCTGCCATCTCCGGACGTTGCGCTGAGCTCCACTGCCGCAGCGGTGGCCGCGTGCCATTTGGCAGCGTTGACGAGTCGTTGCGCCTCTTGGCCCAGCTTGCGATAGTCTCGACGGGCCAACAGTGGCAAACCTGCCAGGGTCACTCTCACCGCTGACGGTAGGGTCCTGAGGAAAAGGTGGGCGAAGATGAAGTGGTCATCGTCAGAGTCTTTCAACCCCAACATCTTCTCCATCAGGTCTGCAGGCCTGTCGCTTTCAAATTCAGTCAGCGCCAGGAGCCCCTCTGCTCACTCCTCTACCGAGGGGGTGAAGTACCGGATGAGTGCAGCCTTTAACGCGCCGTATTTGTCGCTGTCTGGCAGCTGGTTGATCAGGCTATGCACATGCTGGGCTGTGTGGCTGTCCAGTTTTGCAACCACATGGTAGAACTTTGTGGCGTTTACCGAAATCCTCCGGAGGTTGAACTGCGCCTCGACCGCGTTAAAACTTGGAGCGTGGATTGTTCTGCCAGAAGTCCGGTAGCTGAACTGTGGCTGCATTCATTTGGCTGGCTCCTGACGAGTCTGGCTCGGGAGAATTCTCTCCGGTCATGATACGTCTTAGGGCCACCAGTGTGGAGGATGTGGAAATGACGAGACTGAGTTTATCTCACGAGTCAGGTTTATTTCATTCTCCAACATCATCCAAACAGAAAGAGAAAGAATCCCCCAACATCTGCCCCTTTTATACCCCAGGACATCAAAGCACACAGTCACATTGTCTTTTAATCCCAAGTCACAATGCGTCTTCTTCCAGGTCTTCTCACCCCCACCTAAAGTCACTGGTGGTCAGGAAATCCCTCAAGGTCGTCTCTTTGCATACAAAAGGCCACCTCTCACATCCTCCTGTCATCTCCTAGGAGGCTCAGTCCTTTTGTTCCTCTGAGACGTGAAGCATACAATAAGCATACAGTAATACACATGCGAAGCATATGAAACCCACATATGTGTCCCACAATAAAGCCATTTCTAAAGCTTTGGGACTCCAGCGAACCACAGTGAGAGCCATTATCCACAAATGGTGAAAACATGGAACAGTGGTGAACCTTTCCAGGAGTGGCCGGCTGACCAAAATTACCCCAAGAGTGCAGCAACGACTCATCCAAGAGGTCACAAAAGACCCCACAACAACATCCAAAGAACTGCAGGCCTCACTTGCCTCAGTTAAGGTCAGTGGTCCTGACTCCACCATAAGAACTGCAACAACTGCATTTGCTCTAATGGAATTTATAGAAAAAATATCAACCGCTGTTGAAAATGAAGAGTATTCAGTTGGGGTATTCCTGGATCTTAAAAAAGCATTTGATACAGTGGATCATAAATTATTATTAAAGAAACCACAAAATTATGGTATTAGGGGGGTAGCACTGTCCTGGTTATGTAGTTACTTAAAGAACAGATATCAGTATGTATGTGTTGGTAGCAAAAACTGACAGTTACTGAAGGTTACTTGCGGAGTCCCACAGGGTCCAGTTTTGGGGCCATTGTTATTCAATAGGTATATAAATGATATATGTAAAGTTTCAGAAAAAATGGATTTAATATTGTTTGCAGATGACACTGATTTATTATGCAGTGGAAACAATTTGGAACAACTTTTGGATACACTTGGAAAGGAATTGGGAAAGCTTAAACTGTGGTTTGATTCATACAAATTAACGCTCAGTTTAAGTAAGACAAAATTTATAATTTTTAACAACCATCACAACAACTCAGTATCTAAACTCAGTGTAAATGGTGTAGAGATTGAAAGGGTATCCAAATTTAAATTTCTTGGGAGTAATAATTGATAATAAACTGTGTTGGAAGTCACATATTACTTATATTAAAGGTAAAATATCCAAATCAATCGCAATACTACACAGTGAAATATTTGCTGAATCAACCCACACTATATACTTTGTATCATTCATTAATACTCCCATACATGACATATTGTACTGAAGTTTGGGGAAATGCATATAAAACAAACATATATCCAATCTTTATGCTTCAGAAGAGAGCTATTAGAATAATAAATAAAGCTGCTTACAGGGAATCAACAAACCCACTTTTTCTTTAATTAAAAGCTCTCAAGTTGAAAGATCTGGTTGACTTTTGAAACTGCAGTAATAATGTTTAAAGTGAAGAATCTATCACTGCCCGCAAATATCCAAAAGTTGTTCCAAATAAGGGAGAAACAATATCATTTCAGAGGAACATGTACATTTCAAAAACCTTCAGTGAGAACTACCACCAAGCAACACTGTGTCTCAGTGCAAGGAGTCAGATTGTGGAATGCTTTTGGACCTGAATTAAAATCATGTACAACGCTTGGACAATTTAAACAAAAACTAAAGGAAGAAATACTCCAAACATATATACAAGATGACATGTAAAATCACATAAGGAGTGTCATATCCAGTCTGTGTTGTGCTGTTGCTTAGTTTTGTTTTTTGTTTTGTCACATTTTATCTTAGCTTTGTTCTGAATTGTAATCGCTCCTGTTTTGTTTTTCTTTTGAATTCCTGGATGGAATATGGGTGGGCAATATAAGCTGCGACTTCAGCCATCACCCATTTCGGATAACTTATGTTGAACTGTATAATCAGAGGAGATTGTTTAATTTGGCCTTGTTAGATTTTTAAAAATTTTTCCCCTTTGTTATATTATTCTGTTCCTTTCTTTTAATCTTTATTTTTAATCTATTCAAAATAAAGATTCATTAAAAAAAAAAAAAGAAAGAAAGAGACTGGGCAAAAATGGCCTGTATGGCAGAGTTCCAAGATGAAAACCACTGTTGAGCAAAAAGAACATAAAGGCTCATCTCAGTTTTGCCAGAAAACATCTTGATGATTCCCCAAGACTTTTGGGAAAATCCTCTGTGGACTGACAAGACAAAAGTTGAACTTTTTGCAAGGTGTGTGTCTCATTACATCCGGCATAAAAGTAACACAGCATTTCAGAAAAGGAACACCATACCAACAGTAAAATATGGTGGTGGTAGTGTGATGGTCTGGAGCTGTTTTGCTGCTTCAGGACCTGGAAGACTTACTGTGGTAAATGGAACCATGAATTCTGCTGTCTACCAAAAAAAAATCCTGAAGGAGAATGTCCGGCCATCTGTTCATGACCTCAAGCTGAAGCACACTTGGGTTCTGCAGCAGGACAATGATCCAAAACACACCAGAAAGTCCATCTCTGAATGGTTTAAGAAAAACAAAATGAAGACTTTGGAGGGGCCTAGTCAAAGTCCTGACATGAATTCAATTGAGATGCTGTGGCAAGACCTTAAAAAGGCGGTTCATGCTCAAAAACCCTCCAATGTGGCTAAATTACAACAGTTATGTCATAACTCTGGCTCTCACGAGCCAGGAAAGGAGATACGAGGGCGACCAGTGAGTTAGCGTAGTTTATTAACAAAGCACACACTACACTAAATAACGAACAGAAAAGTAAAGAGCCACGTGGGGCTAAAACACACACAGAACTAAGGGTAACATACCACCCAGGGAGAAAGGCTAGAGAGGCGGCGAGGGAAAAATACACGCCGAGTCGCAACACTTACTTTGGGTGAAGCGCCGAGGTAACGGCGGACTGAAGCTAGACGTAGGAGCTAACAGTCGTGGGAAACACAAGGAACGTCTTCCCATAGCGAGGTCGCAGCGACGAGTAACTCTCGGCTGCTCGCTTAAATGGGGGAGAAGATTGGGAATGGGAGACAGCTGTCCCAGCGCAGCTGACCAGACAGCTGGCAATCAGCTGGGCGCTGTCAAAGAGCGGGCCATGGAAGACCCGGCACGGACTACCCCGGAGCAGGAGCGACACTGGACAACCTGAACGCAGAGAAAGAGCGTTCAGGGCGTGACAGTACTCCTCCCCCGAGCCGCGCCTCCTGGAGCGGGCTAACCCCCCCCCCCCCCCCCTCCGAGGGAAGACCAGAGAGGGCGGTGGGGGCCAGATCTGGGAGAAAGGGAGGGACCAGACAAAGGAGGCAGGGAAGGAAAAAAAAAACCTAGATACAGTATAGGGTCAGATACCACAATAATTTCAAACACAAAAGAAAACCATCACCCCCTCCTCTGCAGAGGCCAGACGGTCTGTGCAGGTGACCACAGGAGGTGGGGAGAACAACCTGCAAAAAAAAAAACCAACGACATAATCATGGAGAAAAAAAAAAAAAAAAGGTTCACAACAACTCAGGGCGAGGACAATGCAAAACTCATGTCCCGGCGACCAAAAAGACTACAAAACTCAGTAAACATAAAGTTGCAGAAGACTACACATGTAACCCCGGCCAAAAACAGAAAGTATAAAGGGACAAACCGGGCACAAGACCTAAAAACAAAGCCTGAGGCCGCTAACTGGTATAAGGATACAAAAAAAAAAAATCAACTCCTCAAACATGAATTAACGCAACACAGAAAATCAAACGGTCTGGAGGAGGATATAAATGCAGAAGAACAAACTATTCTGAATAAGGCCAGGCAATGTGAGGCGGAAGCAACTTAAAGGACAGATTAAAATAAGGATCCATACAGGGACCGTAAAACATAGAAAATTGTCTAAGGAAAAATTCTTCGTTGAAATGACATCACAATAAGGACTCTAGCAAAGAAAGTTCCTTGATGTCCTGAATGAAACTAAATAATGGAGGGCATACAAAATACAAGGCTATATACAGTCAGACAATGTCAGGAACGACAGCAGGTGGAGCAGGCGATGAGAGCTTGTCCGGCGGGCGGCCCGAACTCCACCAGGCCAGGAACCACAACACCAGTTCGGGTGGCCTACCCGAGTCCCAGGCTAGGAGACACAGTTTCTCCGGAGGCCGACCCAGATCACCGAACCAGCCAGATGGCTTCCCAGGCGGTCGTCCCGTGACCTCAGACCACGGAGAGCTGAGGGAGAAGTCTTGGTGCAGCTTCCTCCCTGAGGGAAAAGGCAGGAGGAAACTGACCCAGGTGAGAAAAACCCCCACAGTAGTGGGGGGAGAAGAGATGGAGGCCAGGGGCAAAGTTAGCCTGCCATCTAATGGCAACAAGGGTAGGGGGAAACTGGCCTGGGTGAGAGGAACCCCAACAGCGGCAGGAGGAGAAGAGATGGAGGCCAGGGGCAAAGTTAGCCTGCCATCTAATGGCAACAAGGGTAGGGGGAAACTGGCCCGGGGGAGAAGAACCCCAACAGCGGCAGGAGGAGAAATGATGGAGGCAAGGGACGAAGTCAGCCTGATGTCAGGCAAACACAATCCTCCAGCTCCCACACTAACTGTTACCCGGACCGGTGCAGCACCCCCGGTGGACCCCGATCGGGCCGGCGCAGCACCCCCGGTGGACCCCGATCGGGCCGGCGCAGCACCCCCGGTGGACTCCAGCTGAACCGGCGAAACACTCCCGGTGGACCCCGATCGGGCCGGCGAAACACTCCCGGTGGACCCCGATCGGGCCGGCGAAACACTCCCGGTGGACTCCAGCTGGGCCGGCGAAACACTCCCGGTGGACCCCGACCGGGCCGGCGAAACACTCCCGGTGGACCCCGACCGGGCCGGCGAAACACTCCCGGTGGACTCCAGCTGAACCGGCGAAACACTCCCGGTGGACTCCAGCTGGACCGAGACAGCACTCCCGATGGCCCTGATCTCGGGTTCTACCGCCATCCAGGACTTCGATGCTCCGGGCTCAGCGTGCAGGACTCCGTCCTCCGGCTCCAACTCGACTGCGAATGGCTCCGCAGCCGGCATGATGGTTTCCACAGTCAAACGACCTCCAAACGCCGAAGACCGCGTCGACAGCCCACCCGGCGTGGAGGCAGGAGATCTGGACTCTGCTGGGCCGAACCATTCCTCCGTGGAGACCCGGGGACGCTTAATCGTCGGCGCTGGCTCCAACAGGCAGTTCGACCTTCTCCTCTGCCCATAACGTGGCTGCGGGGCTGGGGCAAAACCCTCCAGGGCCGCAGGCCGCCTCCTCCTCGCGCAGCGGTGTACACCTGGCACCGGGGCACACTCAAGGGGAAGAGACACAGAGGACGCAGGTTCATATTTAGTTTTTGCAGCGGGAGGAGAGAGCTCAGGGGACTGTGAACCCTGAACTCCTCCCCCAGGAATCAAACAAGGCAATTCACTCATAATGGGAGGAGAATGAAAGGACACTTGCCTGATTCCCGGAGGGCCGGTGGAACCCGCTACAAGGGACTCGAGTCTCTCTTCTCCCAACCGGATAGAAGTGGGGAACCCCCCGGACAGATGAGGCGGTGCTACCCGCACCGGATCGGGACCTGGAACACCTGGAGATGAATTTGCGCTTCTCCCAGCGGCCGGAGTGAATGACGAAGAGGGGGGTGAAACAGCTGAGGAGAGCTGGGGGCCCAAAGCTGACGGGACAGCAGGGAGAGCGGGCCCAGGAGCGGGAGCAGCTGATTCACTTCTTCGGCAAGAAACGGGAGCAACAGCAGGCTGGGAGGCGGAATTCGTGTGGTTTCCTGGAGCGGGATCCGGACGGGACACTCGCTGAGATGAGTGGGGAATTTGGGAGCGACGTCTTCTGAACGTGAGGTCGGGAAAACGCCGCTCCTGTGCGATGAGCGAAGCCAACAGGTCAGCGTATTCCGGATAATCGTTCAGCTCCGGGTTCTTCTCGACCAGCCTGACCGCCGCAATCACGTTCTTCATGGCTACGGGGGGAACGGCGGCGGAAGAAGCGGCTGCCACTCGATCCGCAATGCGCATCGCTGTCTCTCTCATCTTCTCCGGGGGAAACCCGGTTGACGTCACTCTATCCTGGGGATCACCCCTGGGTGAGGCGAACTCCTGGACTGGATCGGCGGCAGGAGCGGGATTCCGAAGCGAGGAGCGAAGGCGTCCTGTCCTCGGCTTCCTGCCGGAGTTCTCCTCCAGCCTACGGAGCCTCTCCCAGGCCACAGAGATGTCTGCCCTCCTCGCCTTAACCTTGGGGAGAAGGAAGTAGCGAGAAAAGCAGTTAAGCATACCCTCGGCGAGCTCCAGGCGCCAGCGTATCTCGCTGGGGGCATCGTAGAGGTCCGGGGTGAACAACGTTCCGTCCACAAGGTCCAGAGTCTCCGAGAGATCGTGGCCTGGGTGCCGCATGAGTCTCTTGGAGGGAGACATGATACTGGCTCGCCCGTACCCAGAGGAAGGGGAAAAAAAGGCGTCGAGTCCTTACAGCCAACTCACGGTCGCGGCCGTCTCACTATGGCTGCGACCTACTGTCATAACTCTGGCTCTCACGAGCCAGGAAAGGAGATACGAGGGCGACCAGTGAGTTAGCGTAGTTTATTAACAAAGCACACACTACACTAAATAACGAACAGAAAAGTAAAGAGCCACGTGGGGCTAAAACACACACAGAACTAAGGGTAACATACCACCCAGGGAGAAAGGCTAGAGAGGCGGCGAGGGAAAAATACACGCCGAGTCGCAACACTTACTTTGGGTGAAGCGCCGAGGTAACGGCGGACTGAAGCTAGACGTAGGAGCTAACAGTCGTGGGAAACACAAGGAACGTCTTCCCATAGCGAGGTCGCAGCGACGAGTAACTCTCGGCTGCTCGCTTAAATGGGGGAGAAGATTGGGAATGGGAGACAGCTGTCCCAGCGCAGCTGACCAGACAGCTGGCAATCAGCTGGGCGCTGTCAAAGAGCGGGCCATGGAAGACCCGGCATGGACTACCCCGGAGCAGGAGCGACACTGGACAACCTGAACGCAGAGAAAGAGCGTTCAGGGCGTGACAAGTTACAGTTCTGCAAAGATGAGTGGGCCAAAATTAATCCACAGCACTGTAAAAGATTCATTGCCAATTACAGCAAATGCTTTTTTGCAATTGTTGCTGCTAAGGGTGGCCCAACCAGTTATTAGGTTTGGGGGCAATCACTTTTTCACACAGGGCCATGTTGGTTTGGATTTTTTGTCCCCTTAATAATAAACACCTTCATTTAGTGGATGACCTCTGAGTGAACATGGTTGGCTTGAGGATATGTTTTCAATGAGCCCCGCTCCCGCTTCCGCTTATACTTTTTTTAGCGTAATACGCACTACTGTCAATATTACCTTCACGTGTATGGACTAGGAGCAATTTAAATGTTTTACATTTGAGAATATATCCTTTGGACGGCAAACTATGTCAAAACAAATGGCAATTCAGACAAAGAAGGTGATGGTTACTATGACTGCTAGCCAAACGGAGGCCCCAGCAGACGGGCCCCCACCAGCCCAACCCACGGAGGACACCGAGGCTCTTATAAACAAAGTATCTCAAAGTTTTAGTGAGCTATTGGATCAAAAACTGTCTAAATTCTCAGAGACTTTGGACAAAATTTCCTCTACGCTGGAAGACCACTCGACACACATCACGGCGGCGGAGCAGAGGGTGTCAGATGTGGAGGACGCCGTCATTGAGTTAGTGGGGAGACTAGCTGAAGCTGAGAAGAAAATTATGTTGATGGCCAGTGGTCTGAATGACATGGAAAACAGAAGCAGACGGGACAATATTAGGATTATCAACTTGAAGAAAGGTACGGAGGGGATGAGCCCTATCCAGTTTTTCGAAGTTTGGCTTCCCTCATTGCTTCTTCTTTTAGATTTGAATGGTGGTTGGCAACCAGCTTACAGGTGCATAACTGCCACGTACTTCACTCTATATCATCACTCTATGCTCATGTGCCAACTCCTTCCCTCATTGCTTGGCTTGACAAAAGCTATCAATAAAAATCAATAAGTGTGCGTGTGTGCATGAATGTGTATGTGGTGAACCAGAAAACTGGTGAATGCCTGGTAAGAGGAGGGGCGTGGCTGTGGGACTGATGGAGAGCAAGGCTCAATTCATCAGCTGGAATTAATAAACAATAATTAAACCCAACAGCCACAAGTCATGCTCGGGGTAACAACCCCGAACATCACAAGTAGGTTGATGGAGGACGATAAACTATGGCAAATAAAATTGGGTTTAACCTAAAATTGCTAAAATGCCCAATACTGAGGACCAGGCCCTCAAAAGAATTATAATGTGTTTTTGGCTTTACATTAACTAGTAATTTGGAATGGTAAATTGTTGCTGCTACTCCTCCACGACCAGAACTTCTGGGATTTTGACAGTTTAAATAACCAGAAGGAGTTCAGGTTCAGGTTCAGGTTACTTTATTTGTACCCGTAGGTAGATTTGTTTTGCAGTCTGGTGACATCCATATTTACAAGCCACAAATTACATTCAACATAGACACAAACACAGGCACACATGAAATTGACTATAGACATGATAAAAATACTCAAGACTCCATCAATCAGGGTATAAAAAGGCAAAGAGATGGGAGAAAAACCAGAGGTAAGAGAGAAGAGTCATATTAAAAGTTAAAAACTAGTCAAAGGGGTTAAAAACTCAAAGGTCTAAAACCCAATAAAATATTTAGAACCCAAGTAACATCCTACAAAAATAAGTAACTATAAAATGGAGTTAATAAATAGGTACCTAAATTATGTGCAATATACTGTATATTGTTACAGCTTGTTCAACTCTTTGACAGTAGCAGGAACAAAGCTGTTTTTGTAGCGCTGGGTTTTACTTTTTGGGACAGCAAACCTCCGTCTTGAGGGAAGAGGCTGAAAGTTGCAGTGCAAAGGGTGGGAGTCATCATTTAAAATGGAGGTAGCCATCCTCTGTACTTGACTGGTGTACAGGGATGTCAGGCTCAGCTGTGACTCACCAAGCAAACGACTGGACCATCTAACTACCTGATCCAAGGATTTCCTCTGTTTCAGTTTAATCTGACCAAACCATGTTGAGTTGATTCATTTAAATCAACATAATCCTCTTGCCCTAACCAAGTCTCTGTAAGGGATATTAAATCAATCTGATGATCAATTAACAGATCATGGACTAGCAGAGACTTGGGAGTTAGAGACCTAATATTTAACAAACTGCATTTAATTTTTAAATTATGAGGAGGAACAGAGGCCAAATCATTAAATTTAGAGGCTTCATGTTTGAGTTTTACCAACTTTTTGTTTAATCACTTTGGGATGCTTATACATTATATTTTTATTTACCTTGGAGGGAGCAGACAATGATTCTCTGATGGGGAAGACAGGGGCTAAGTTGAGGGGTGGCGGATGAAGAGGAGCTGCAGAGAGGCGTGTAAGACTGCGACTCTGCTTCCTGGTCCCAACTTTGTGTTGTCAGTGGAAATTTGGCTAAAAATGATGCCAGATTGTTAGATAAAAGAGACGCACAATCCAAAGTGGGATGGACGCCGTCTCGTCTAAGACCACGTTTTCCCCAAAATGAGCTCCAATTGTCTATGTAGCCCACATTGTTTGCAAGACACCACACAGACAGCCAGCGGGTGAAGGATGACAAGCGGCTAAACATGTCATCATTGGTCAGATTGGGGAGGGGCCCAGAGAATACTACAGAGGCAGACATTGTTTTGGCAAAGTCACACACCGATTCCACATTAAGTTTTGAGACTTCTGACTGACAGAGTCGGATGTCGTTAATGCCGGCGTGGATAACAGTTGTGGAGTATTTACAGTTACTTTTAGCCAGCATTTTCAAATTTGACTCGATGTTGCCTACTGTGGCCCCAGGAATGCATTTGACTATGGCCGCTGGAGTCTCTAGGTTCACGTTTCTGACTACAGAGTCACCAATGATCAGAGTTTTTTCCTCAGCGGGTGTGTCGCTGAGCGGGGAAAAACGATTAGAAACATGAACAGGTTGGTGGTGAGCCAGGGCCCTGCGGCTAGGCTTCCTTCTCACCATCACCCACCCAGTCTCCTCGCTGCTGAGGAGGACCGGAGGACAGCTAGCAGGCTGCCCTATGCTAGGGTGCTCCACTGCAGCTAAGGGGTGTCCGTCATTATTAACTAGCGCAGATGGTGTTTCAATGCAGCGGAGCCGGGATTCCAAATCAGACAACCTCGCCTCAAGTGCCTCAAAAAGACAACATTTATTACATTTACCATTATCACTAAAAGAGGCAGAGGTGTAGCTAAACATCTGACAGAGAGAGCACACCAGACGAGAAGGGGAAGGAGAGCTAGTAGCCATAAAAACACTGATAAAAGGTGAACAGAAGGCTAAAGAGGGTGATTAAGTGACACTGAGTGCGCACACAAGTGCAGGAGGCTTGATAAACAGAAGTGAGAGCTAACAGTAGGTGGAAAAAAGTGATTAAAATACAATTAAAGGCAAAAATCCTCAGGAGAATGAGGAGAGCAAACCACAGAGCAAACCACACAGACAGACAGCAACACAAGAAGTGACGACACGTTACCACAGGAAGCCGACACCTACTGGTCAGGGACCACAGGTGGTCAGGGTCAGGGTCGTCAGGGACCTCAGGGTTCTTCTTCTGTGGTGTTAAAACGGTTCTCATCCAGCAAGAGTCCCCTGTGGCACGTGTGCACGTCTTTACTTCCGTGTTTACATGAGCAGAGTTTGACGTGCATGTCTCTTAATTTATCAAAGACTGTCCTCAACAGTTTCCGAATATTTTTCATAAAGTGGGGATAAACGGTTTTGTACATATGTACTGTGTTACAACATAAGGTTGACGATTGATAAACTGAAAACACACAGAGACTGGCTGAAATCCGTGAACAGAGAGGGAGACTTGGAGCTGCTGAAATTGTAAGTAAAATATACTTTGTTTTAACATTTGTGTCAAAAATTAATAATTTATCCGGCATGATGGTGGTTTCTTTTACAAACTACTGATACAGAGTTAACTGTTGGTTAAGCGCTGTGAATAAATGCAGAATAAAGGTATATTTTATGAGATTATGGACTTCTAGCACTTAAGTGAGAGATTTGAAGATAATAATGAATCACAATAAAATGAAAATGGCAGAATTAATAAAGGCTGCAACATGAGCCATTTTTACTCAAGAACTAAACTGAAATGAATAAATCTTCCTAGGAAATTAATTGAAACCCTTTTCAAAAATTGAAAATTTATTTGTAGTTAAAATATAAGCAGCAAAAAATAAAATAAACTAAATTATTAATCCCTACTGTGGTGTGGGGATTGAAAAATATGATTATTAATTTTACTGTGAAATCTATTCTTTTCATCTCCCCTTCACATCTGTGAGGACTGGATTTCCACTCCAAGGTCCATCCTGTACTGAGACCTTCTGAAGGAAAGAGGTCGTCAGTGGAGGAGCCGTCCCTGCTTCATTGTGGATTTCAGCCCAGAAGAAGACCTCACATTTTTCAGGGTCTTAGTTTGTAAATTCAAGATTCAAGAAGGTGCTGCCATAATTTTCTCCATACTCCAATATGCATTCAATGCAATTTAGTTGTTGTAATGACTAATTCTTTTATTTCTTTTTTTAATTTAAGTTCTCAACAAGAGTACAATGTTAGTCATTTTTTGACAATTTTACTGAGCATTTAATTTTACATAAATCATTGTTTAACAGGAAATTTTTGGCAATCTTGTGCTTTTCTTGTGGTGTAACAGACTAGCATCACTGTAAACTATGGAAAAAGCAGCTACTTTAAAATCTGTACATCCTCACACAACTTTCAGTGCAAAAAAACTCTAAAAATGTCAACTTTTTGGAAAAGCTCCCACAAATTCAGGCTTTTTGGGCCACAACAATCACAAAAACAGCCGAGGAAATCCTGGAGGGACTGAAATACAGTGAGATTTAGTATAGATGCTTCATGCATTGAATTTGTTTACTGACTCTGGGTTGTTAACTTGACACGACACACCCTTTGCACTAAAGAAAGCACTTGTGAGCACTTTGTGAAATCATAAGTTAAATAATAAAAAGTGCATTATTGTAACTGATTTTGGGTCAGTTCTATATGTGATAATTTATGTATTAACAAAGTCGGAGTATTTTTGGTACAATTTACAGCATTAGGTCTTGAAATTTTTTTTTCCTGGCAAGAAAAATGGCTATTAAAATGGTAATTTCCCAGATCAAATCGGGATTGGATCGGATCAAATCGATTCAGAATCTCAAGAGTCAGAATCAAAATGATTCTGGAAATTAGGGATTGTTCCCAGCCCTATTTTGAACACTAGGGTGGGATCCCCGCCAGCCACGGCTTGCTGGCCAGGGTGTAGCGAAGCAGGCTATGTTTAGGGCACCTTTTCTAGCACCTTCCTCAGGCCATGGAGGTGAGCAGAGCGAATCCTAAAGAGGGCTGCTCAGGCACCCAGGGGGCTGCCGAACTCCACTGCTGCTTCGGTCCAGTAGAGAGCGACCCTATGCCCTGGGCCGCCTGTGTGTGGGATTGTGGCTACAGCTTCCAGTGTATCCACACCTGCTGCTTCGTCACTCGCCCATCACCACAGGACTTGGAGGGAGAGGGGGGGGAATGAGAAAGAATTTGGGGGGGGATGTCTTGACTTGCACGTGAATTTGATAAAGTGAGGGAGAGTTGCGCAGGGTTGTCAGCCTCACTCTCTTGTCCCAGTTTATCTGGATCCAGTGGCAAGACGTAGTCAAGACAGCTGGAGATAGGTTAGGATGCAGTGGATGGCCAGCAGTGTCCTAGTAGTAGTAGTAGTAGTAGATTAGTTTATTTGACAGGGACAGTGCAATAAACATAGACAATTAATCAAAGACAATCAATCTGATGTGTTGCACATAGAGTGTATAGCTATTAGCTAATTTGCAACTCTTGTCCCTGGATGGGCTTTAGAAAAAAGAATCAAGATAAAAAATATACACAATAACCACATACATCAATGCAGAAAAATTATAAATACACAATTATAAATATTATAAATATTATAAATACACAAATATAACAGCCTGACTCACATTTAACATAAATATTATAAATATTATAAATACACAAATATAACAGCCTGATGAGCTGCAGAAAGGACTTCATCATTGCCTGCTTGCACCTCCAAGGAAGCCCCCTCAGAGACCAGCAGCTGCAGCTCATCCATCCACTCGGAGGAGTCGTACACTAGTCGCCTCCCCCCTCCCTCTCCCATCTGCAAAGACCACGGTCTCTCGTTCCCGCTCAGCCAGCCTCCCGCCAATGTGTCTCACTGTGCCCAGTTGTGCTCCAGAATGTTTTGCTGGGTCTGCCTTCCTGCCCGTTGAGCCAATCTGGTGGTTTCCTCCGCGCAGTCCGCCAGGTCCAGTCTACACATGCCTAGGTAGACAAGCCCTATGTCACCAAGGGTTTCAAACCCGTCTAAGCAGTTTACCGGAGTGTGGCTGCTGTTGCATGCAAACAGCTACTTGGAGCCACAGGTGAGAGTTGAGTGCCAAGTGGGAACCAAAGTGGACCGACCACCCGGAGGTGCAACTGTTGCCCCGTCAGAGGTACTATCCCTCCCTGACACGCCATACACCCCACACAAGATGCTACATGTGTTATCATATAACAAACAAGAAAATATCTAATTGACATAGGCTCTTGCTGTGACAGGGGTGGAACGCCAAAAGACCTCAAATCCCACCAGCAGTCCCCCTATGTAGGCGCGGTGTGATGACATCACCCTTGCATCTGTCGTCACGTCTGCACAGTGTGTTGTAAGCTGCGGCTTCACAACACCTACCTCCAAAACTTCACAAGATGATAACCATTTACGTTGTTAGCCTGCTAGCATTGTTAGCGTGTCCGTGGCAGGAGTCCGTTAGAAAATAACAACGACATCCTGATTCAGCTGAAGAGCTCCCAGTCCGTCCAAGTGAGTGACAGTCTTATTTTCAAACTAGTTTACTCTCCAGCATTGATACTTTTACTCCAATGACGGAAAAATCTCAAAGCTAGTGCTATCCCTCAGACACGAATGTGCAATTTCACGTGTGCTCGCCTTTTTCCATTGACTTTGTATGCATTCATGCTGCATGTTCGTGTTTGGTGTAGGCTTGGTATCTTGCCACTAGCACCGTTAGCCACAGTCATGGCCCACACTTCAAAGCAAATGCCCTGCATTGTGGGTTAATGGTTGCTAGGCTACGCGGAGTGTTGCGTTTATGGTCTGTAGTAATTGATGGATTTCTGCAATTCTGTGAAAGGTGTTGGCCTTTGCTTCTCTGGCTGGACCACAGACTGGGCCTGGGCCACTCGGAGGTTGGTTCTGGGCCGCATGTGGCCCGTGGGCCGCTAACTGAATAGGCCTGCTCTAGGGTCACCATACTTGCTACACGGGTTCACCTGGGGATCCTGCCCTACAACTATGCGTTGTATACTTTGTTGTACATTCGTGGATGACAGGCTTATCATAATTTGATTCTGCCACAGTAATTATATTGAAAGTTCAAAACTGTTCTCTGTCAGTAAGTATCGTGATTGTCAAAGAAAATGGAGGTGGGGGATATTGCACTCGCCTCAGAGTGCTCTTGTTTAAATATTGTTCTCATTTTCAATAAAATGCTGAGGATAATTAACCTGTCTATGACAAGTTTTGATTATGCTGTTAATATACTGCATGTGTGGAATGTGTAAATGACGAGACAGATTTGTCTTAGGCAGTTTATTACACATCTCCAACATGAGCATTGTAGCAAGAGGACATCTCAGAAAAAACTCGACCCTTAAATACTCAGGTCTTCCTACAGCTCAAAAGTCACATTGCATTCACATCAAAGGACACAATACATTCACTTCCTTAATCCCCTGACATCCCCCTCTCAGTCTCTGAACACAAAGGAGCCTCCTAGCAGTCTCCGACGCACAAAAGATCACACTTTCACAACTTCCTGTTAGCTCCAAGGAAACTCTGCACTTTGTTCTTATCTAAGATGCTAGACATTATGTTCTCCCCATGTGCAGCCACACATGTACCTTTAATATCATTTTCACAGTTTTCTACTATTTTACTGTAATATTCCTTCTTACAAATATCCATAATATCACCTAATTTATTTTAATATTTCTTCTTTTTATTTGATGCTTCTTTAGTTCTGTGTTGTATAAATTGTGCCCTTCAGAGGTAAAGTGGGCTATCCCACATTTTTAACCCCTACTCTCTTATTGTTGTAAATATGTGATTTAAATATATTTTCATATTTATTTATTCACACCTTGAAGGTAATTATAGGGGGTAACTTTTTAATGATATAGGCACACTGATTTTTTGAGAATATTTCAACTTTAGAGCTTATTTTCTCAAAATAATGGTTTTGTGGGATAGCCCACTTTACCTCTGAAGGGCACAATTCTGTCTATTATGTATTTTTACTTTTTAGAGCCATGTTGTAATCCCTTAGACATCCACTGATTATCATAGTATTTATGATTTCTCCTATATTTATTGATTAGAACAGTGGCTATCAAGTCTGGTCCGGGGACAGATGTTTTTTTCATGCATGGGGAGTTGTTTGGAGCTCCTTTTGAGAACTTCTTGTACAAAGATATAGAGTGATGATGATATAAAATGAAGTACGTGGTGTTTTCTACAGCTCCTGACCAGATAAAGTGATGATGTAGAGTGAAGTACGTGGCGGTAATGCACCTGTAGGCGGGTTGCCAACTGCCAATCAAATCTAAAAGAAGAAGAAGATTGGACAATTTTTGTCACTCACTCACTCACTCACTCACTCACTCACGCCCGTTATGCCTCCTGGCATGTAGGGAGGCAACAAAAGATCTCCAGTCCTGCTTGTTCTGGGCTAGCTGCTGCACCGTCCCCCAGGTGAGGTTCAGAGTCATGAGCTCATTCTCCACAGTCCATCGCCAGGTGTTCTTGGGCTGTCCCCTTTTGTGTTTCCCTTTGGACGTCCAGTATAGGGCTGTTCGAGTGATGCTTCCCTCTTCACTTCTCATGATGTGACCGATCCATCTCCATTCCTCCTCATGATGTTGACCATGCTTTCCTGGTTACACCTTTCAAGCAGATGTTGGTTGGAGATGGTATTCGGCCACTGAATGCATAGAATTCGTTTGAGGTTCTTTGTGTGGAATGTCAATAATTTGAGGCAGCCAATAGAGGTGAGCAGGGAAAGGTGTATCAGATCACCAAAATCATGGCTGGCAAGTACAGAGGAACATATGACTCTCCAATTATGGACAAACAAGGCCAACGACTCACATCAGAAGCAGAGCAAGGAGCATGATGGAGCACTGAAGCACTTCAGTGAGGTTCTGAACAGACCAGCACCAGCATTAGAGGTAGATATTCAGGCAGCAGAGACTGACCTGGAAGTCAATACAGTGCCACCGGAGAAGTAAGAAATCATGGCTGCCATCAGATCTCTGAAGAATGGAAAAACTCCCGGACAGGACAACCTCAACACAGAGCTGTTCAAAGCAGACCCAGAGCTTGCAACTGAGATACTTCAACCACTCTTGACTAAAATTTGGGAAGGAAAGAAACTGTCGGATGACTGGTTGGAAGCTATTGTCATCAAGATCCCCAAAAAGGTGCCCTGAGTAACTGCAACAACTGGCGTGGCATCACCCTCCTATCTATCCCTAGTAAGATCCTGTCCAAGATTGTCTTGCAGAGAATTTCTGAGACAGTGGACCAACAACTCAGAAAAGAGCAGGCAGGCTTTAGGAAAGGAAGGGGATGCATTGACCAGATCTTCACCTTGTGAACATCATCTAGCAGTGTACAGAATGGCAGAGACAACTTTACATCAGCTTTGTGGACTTTGAAAAAGCCTTTGATAGCATCCACCGTGACAGTCTTTGACAAATACTACGTGCTTATGAAATACCAGAACAACTTGCCGGTGTCATCAGGAGCTTCTATGACAACTTCATCTTCAGAGTGGTGCACAGTAGCACCAGCTTTGAAGTGAAGACCAGTGTGAGACAAGGATGTGTTATGTTGGCGCTACTCTTTAACATCACCATTGACTGGGTGTTGAGAAGAACAACAGAAGACCAGGCAAGGGGCATCAGATGGACACTCTTCTCAAACTTAAAAGATCTTGACTTTGCAGCTGATCTAGCATTGGTCTCGCATACAGATCATCATATGCAAGAGAAAACATCTCGACTCAGCAAGTTTGCACAGCAAGTGGGCTTGAAGATCAGCCAGAAGAAAACCGAAGTAATGACACTGAACATTTCCAACCCTGAGCCAATCCAAGTCAGTGGAGAGAACTTGCCAACCACAGAAGAATTCACCTACCTTGGTAGCATTGTCAGACATGATGGAGGAGCAGGCAGTGATATCAAATCCCATCTCAGAAAGGCTAGAAACACCTTCAGAATGCTGAACAGTGTGTGGAAGTCATCCCTTTACAGCACCAAGATCAAGCTAAGACTGTACCAGAGCTGTGTGTTGTCCACACTATGGCTCAGAATGCTGGAGGATGACAGAGTGCAACATAATTTTTATCATACAAGAATGTAAATATCTTTAAGAACTCAGTTTTATTAATGTCATTTTTAATTATATATTGATTCCCTGTCATATTTTATCAAATCCTTGTTAATGTATCCATTGCCCTTTCTTGTTTTAATCTGTTTATATTAGGAATGCAATTTATCAATTAATTTATTAATTGTTGATTGATTTACCTCATCGATTGATAAGCAGCATTTTTCCTGAGAATTTGAATTTTCCTTGGGACATTATGGTCTATAACAAAACGCCTGTTATTCAGTCCCTCCAGGATTTTGCGATGTTGCGATTGCATCATTTCATGCGAAATCAGCCAATCACCGCAACTATTGCACGACCTTGCAACTTTGTCCAATCATCACAACTTTCCCGCAATTTTAGCCAATCCTCATCAACTTCTGCCAGTTTCACCAATCAAATTTTTCTCTCACTGGCACTGAAACGCTCAGTCTAACCAATCAAATGCATCGCTGCACCGCGTTCTCTTCTGCGTTTACAGGAGTATTAACAGAACACATCAGCAAACAGAGCGTATGATTTAAAAAAAAATCAAAACACTCACCCACGAGGTTTCCAACACCGTCCCTTCCTCCGTCTCCCCCAGCCTGCCGGTAGATGTCTCACCACATCTCCATCCTGACTGCGTGTACAAAGCGCTGGGTTTGTGTTGAAAAACATCCGCCTGCCCCAAAAGCACCCCTGTCACGGGAGTGCGCGGGGAGAAAGACACCGTAAAACCACAAACACAGCAAGGAAGTCTAACACTACAGCCAGTGTTTGAACATTTTATACATCTTTAGAGGTAAAATCATTACTACATCTGGTCAATGAGCTTTAAAGCTGTGAATTTCCAGTCTGGAAGGACAAACGCCCCGTCCCACCGTAAATGAAAGATATGTGTCTGAAAAGACAAATGTGTGTGTCAAGACCGACGTGCAGCAGACAGACAGGTAAGACTTAGGCACAAAAAGAGAGAGAATATTGTATTTAATTTTTTTTTTTTTTTAGAAAAACACAAACTCCTATAGCCAATACAGAGCAACAGAATAAATTATTTATGTTTTCCTCTCTGCTCGGTACAGAGTGGTTGGGGACCGTAGGGAGTTTTCAAATGAAGGTGCTGCCAACAATTTCCAAATCTATACTCTAGAACATGCATTTTAATGCAATTTAGCTGTTGTAATGGATATTATGTTAATGTTTGCATTTGCTGTTGCACAAGAGTTTTTCTGTATAGCAGAAGTTTCTGCTTAATTTACAAATCACTATAATAGGAATTTTCTGACAATCCTGTGCTTTTCTTGTATTGTTATATAGAATATCAAAGTAAACTGGAAAACGACATCCGTTTTAAAATTTGTTATTCTTCCCACAACTTTTAGTGCAAAAAACACTCTAAAAACATTGCAACCTTTATCGCAACTTTTTAAAAAAGCTCCCGCAAATTCAGGCTTTTTGGGCCTCAACAATCATAAAAACATCCCGCAAAATCCTGGAGGGACTGATTATTAGAATAATTTTGAGCTTAAATTATTAAGTCAAATAATCAGGCGGAAAGATGAATTTATGTACATTTATATAAAAAATAATAATGTGACTCACCCACACAGGAACGAGACCACGAATCTTTCCCTTTTTTCTTTGCATGCAACTTCCAGACCTCCACGCACTTACTTGGACCATAGAGAGCGGCGGATTTCTAAGAATCACCCCTGGTCTTGCGATATTGGTCACCGTTTGCAAAGGAAAACCTCGTTCCTCCCAAGGGATTATTACGATATCGCTCACCGTGGGTAAAAATAACTCAGCACTCAGGCCGCTAGTTTCACTCCTTTCAGTATTTTGCAGTGTACGACTGGTCTGGGGAATCTCACTATCTTTTATCCATAAACAACAACTTTTATCCATAAACAACAACAAATGTACTTACATTCAAGCCGCCTATAGGATTCTCAGATCCGTCACCCAGTCAGTTCCAGCGCCCCGGTCTGAAATGCCTTCACTGCAGTAACACTGAGCCTTTTTTTCCCACTCAGACTGGGAAGGTCTTTTTATCAGCTGTGCACTTGCTGAGATCAAGCAGAGGTGCAGGAAAGACAGAGACATGTGGATCCGCTGTTCGGACACCAAAATGTTAGAATAATTTTGAGCTTAAATTATTCAAAGTCAAATAATCAGGCGGAAAGTTGCATTTATGTACATTTATTAAAAAAATATAAGCAATCACCCCATTGGCCACCTTGGGGGAGAGGTTATGAGGCATGACATTCAGACCCACCTAGAATCTCCAAAGGATCCATTCTTCTAAGTCTGATATATATAGGCAGGAGAAAGGAGAGGGAGGATGAAGATAAGGGAAGGGACAGAACGGGACAGTCCTGATAACTGAGCTTATCCAGGCGGACGTCAGACACTCTGGAGACATGGGTCATGAAGACATGAGATCCATAAAACTAACAAGAATGTCCATGAAACACTAATCTATAAGATGAGGAGTTCCTGTGCATTCTTGTGACCCGAAACAGGACATGTCAAAGAGATTATAATAAATGGCTTAGATCATTCCTTACGCATGTACTAATCCTGTACTGATCCTCAGTCCGAACTCTCTGAAATTGCTCACAGAAACAGGCCAAGAATATATAAACTTATCCTATATGGAATGCACATATAAACATTAAACATGGCATATGAAAGGTATGCTACTTCTCACATATAATAATACATTATTAATATCAATAGTATAGATAATATGGAATTTTTCTATCAGTTTGATATACTGAATAAAAAATGCAAGTCATATTCCTCAAGGATTTGATTTATTTATGTAATGTAATCTGTTGCATGTTAAACATTAACAACAAAATAAACTCAGAAAAATAAATATTAAGGCTACTATAACAAAAATGTGTGCACTGGCTGATATTGAACTTCAGCAACATAAATTCTGAATAAAAAATGGAGCCTTAGTCCACATAATAAAACTACAAATCGGACATGCTCTCTGTAAACAGAACTGCTCATTTTACATGCCACTCATTATCAATGTAGTGGCAAATGACCGTAATGTAGCTTTCTGTAGTTAGCACAGTCCAACAATCCATTGTCAGCGCCACATTTTCAGTGGCTAGCTGTGTTTTCAGGTCAGTTTTTTTTCCTTGTAGTGTGCTTCGAAGCGAGTAGTTATTGTTCTAGATGGAATATTATATCCTGGCTCCACAAAGTACTTATTAGCATCATGTCTTTTTCAATCATGTTGCAAATCCTCCGTCTTCCTCTCATCACATACCCGCCTCCCCAAGACTGCGGTAGCTGTCGGTTGTGATGAAGCCAAACTAGTCTCTTCTTGCAGCACAGCTGAATGTGAGTTCTTTAGGTGGTAACTCAGCAAATGTGGTTGAGCTGTTCTATTTCATTGTTACTGATGGGACGGCTGGCTTCGGAGCTTTGGAGTGTGCTCCGAGCATCTCCGGGAAATATTTGGTGAAGCGCATTTTGAGGCGTGTATTGCTGACGTACTGTATGTATTGGCATCATTAGCTTTGCTGGCCGGTTGTTATGTTTGTATATGGAGCCAAGGACGAGGCCAGGTGTTGAACAGAACACACCCTTATTAATAATAGGCACCGGTGCATCACACACACAGCCGCCAGGCAGAGGATGGCGAAAGAGACCATCCTTCCTGCCTGCAGCCCTTTTATAGTCATGGGTGGTGGCGTGACTAGAAGGTGGAGCCACCACCCCGTGCCACACAAATAAAAGTACAGAATGTAAACCATATAAATAGCTATATAACATTTCCCTCCCCCTTACAAAAGTCCAAAACACACACACACAATTCAGACCCACCCCAATTTAGGACCCGAATCATGCACTAACATAACGCAAAATAATGTACACAAATTGGCCTAACACAATCACACTTAAGACAACTAAAACTAGGGGAGACAGGTGGACTGCTATCCCAAAGCGGATTATTCTGCCACTTATCCTAAATAAAGAAAGTCCATCAACAAACAAAAATACCACCGTGTTTCCTAAACTAAAATAAAATGCACAAATTAATCCCCAAACTACATACACAGAAACAACAAATTACTTAGAACACATGCATAACAGTTAACTTACTATAATACACGTACAACAAATCAATTCAAACACATGCACAATAATTAACCTATATACACACGGCTGGAGAAAACAAGTCTGTGGGCCCCCTGGACCGCCCTGTCATCAGTCCACCCCTGGAGGCAGCCAGCCACCCGGGCCGCAGCAGGTTGCCTTAGCAGTGGTGCGCCTCTTCTTCATCACCACTGGTTGCTCCTCTCGTCCAGGCCCACGTCCCTCAGTCCCCTCCCGGGCACGCTGCAGCTCATTCGGGTGCCCCCACAAACTGTCTGGCAGCTGGAGATAACCATCCTCCCATCTGGCCACAGCGCATAACCGTCCCTGGCGCTCCTCCAACCGCCAACTGGCCCATACCTGCCGTGGCCGCCACTCCTCCTGAGCCCGAATCCAGTTCGTGACTCCCAGAGGGGTTTTGCTTGGCTCGCAGGGTCTCTGCGTGGCACGTTGCCTCACCATACCTACCAGTCTGGCCCCGACCTCTTTTGAATCCGCCGCAGCCATCGCCGTCATGGCTCCCAGTTCACTGGTCCACTTCAGCCGAGCTCCGGGAAAAAATGAAACCAGCTCTTCGGCGTTGCCCACCATCGCAGGCGTCCCGTCGTGCCACCCAGTACCCTCGTCCAGGGCGACCTGGGCTCCAGCACAGGGACATTCCTGCAATGGCCCTGAGCGATACATGTCCTGCTCACTTTCCGGGGTACTGGGCAGTTCTTCATCCCACACTGCATCATCTTCCACTCTCGGAGTCAGTCGGTCCCACAGTCCACAGCCCGACCACTCCTCTCCAGCACCGCATTTAATGGTGAAGCCCAAACCATAAAAACAGTCGCAGCCCATTATGTTGTCGCCACGGGCTGTCACAGCGAACTGCAGGCCAGACACCCCTGCCGATTTGTACTGGGCCATCAGTCTCAGCATTCCCACTGTGGCCATCCCTCCTCCTCCACATCCACAAAGCAGTGCTGGGTCACCTCCAATCCTGTAGTGCGGGAAAAATCATCTCCCAGTAGTCCAGTTCAGCTGGAAACCCACCGCTCCTGTGTCGATCAGCAATGGCACCTCCACACCATCCAGCTTCACCATGGAGAACGTGAAACCACTGGTGCTCGGGGACACAGTGTGGACAACCGTCGGGGTGAGAAGGTCCAATTTATACTGCAGATTTCCTCGCTCAAACATGCAGCATACCCTGGCAAAATGACGCAGATGACCAGACTTGCCGCAGCGCCTTGCTCTTGCCGGACAGTCTCTGGCCTTGAAACGGTGCTTCATGGACCGTTGGCCCCAACGGTCCATGAAGCCCATACGCATGGGCTTCCCCAGGGCAGACCTCAATTCCACAGCGTTAGCACCTCCCACGTCTTCTTCAACGCTCCCATCGCTGTCTGGGTCCGCTACTTGTGCGGTAATGGGAAACTCCAGCTGTCGACGTGATGAGCGCCCACTCCACAAGTCGTGAACCACCTCCTCCTCCAACAGTCCGAACTGACACACACTAACCAGTAGTCCCAAGTTCAATTCAATTCAATTCAACTTTATTTATATAGCGCCATTTCACAACAACAGTCATCTCATAGCACTATCAACTGTAGGGGGGAACCCCCACAGTTGCAGAAAGACCCCAGCAATCAGGCGATCCCCTGTGAGCAAGCACTTGGCGATGGTGGAGAGAGGAAAAATTCCCTTTTAACAGGAAGAAACCTCCAGCAGAACCAGGCTCAGGGAGGGGCAGTCATATGCTGCGACTGGCTGGGGGGTGAGGGGATAGAGAAGAAGAAAAGAACAGACATGTAGAGAGCAAACAGCACGATGGGGACTCAATCTATGGGAGAGAACAAACAGATGTTAATGACCAGCAAAAAAAAAATATTTCATAGAGAGTGAGGAAAGGAGTGAGGCCCAGTGCATTACTGGAGGTCCCCCGGCTGACTAAACCTATTAGCAGCATAACTAAGGGAGGGTTCAGAAACACATGATCCCTCCCTAATTGTAGGCTAGATCAAAAAGGTAGGTTTTAGCCCTATTCTTAAAAACAGAGATCGAGTCTGACTCCCGAATCCAGATTGGCAGCTGATTCCACAGGAGAGGAGCTTGATAACTGAAGGCTCTGCCTCCCATTGTACTTTTGGAGATTCTAGGTATTACAAGTAATCCTGCATTTTGGGAGCGTAGTGCTCTGTTAGGATAATACGGTAGTATCAGATCTTTTAAATAAAAAGGAGCCTGATTGTTTAGAGCTTTGTAAGTAAGAAGAAGAATTTTAAACTTAATTCTAAACTCTATGGGAAGCCAATGAAGGGAGGCCAGAACCGGAGAGATATGATCTCTCTTTCTAGTACCTGTTAAAACTCTTGCTGCAGCATTTTGGATCAGCTGAAGACTTTTTAAAGATGTTTTAGGACAGCCTGATAATAAAGAATTACAATAATCTAATCTCGAGCTAACAAAAGCGTGGATCAGTTTCTCAGCATCACTCTGAGACAAGATGCTCCTAATCTTGGCAATATTACGCAAATGATAGAAGGCAGTCTTAGAAACAAATTTAATATGTGAATTGAAGGACAAATCCTGATCAAAAATAACTCGAAGGTTCCTCACAGAGCTATTAAGAGAAAGAGTAACCGCATCCAAACTGAAAGTTTGATTTGGAAAGGAATTTCTAAGGTTTTTTGGACCAACAAGAATGACTTCAGTCTTATCTGAATTTAATAGCAGGAAATTACAAGTCATCCAAGCTTTGATTTCCTTAAGACAGGCTTCTAACTTGACTAATTGATTACTATCATCTGGCTTCATTGACAGGTATAATTGTGTGTCATCTGCATAACAATGAAAATGTATACAGTGCTTTCTAATAATGTTGCCTAACGGAAGCATATATAAACTAAAAAGAGTAGGGCCTAGCACAGATCCCTGTGGAACTCCATGACTATGCTTTGAGTTGAAAGAAAACTCATTATTTACATGAACAAACTGGAACCTATCAGATAAATAAGATCTAAACCATTGCAATGAAGTTCCATTAAGTCCAACATAGTGTTCTAATCTATCAAGTAGAATATTATGATCGATAGTATCAAAAGCTGCACTAAGGTCTAAAAGGACAAGTACAGAAACTAGTCCATTATCAGATGCAATGAGGAGGTCGTTAGTGACCTTCGCTAAGGCTGTTTCAGTACTATGATGAATTCTAAACCCAGATTGAAACTCTTCAAGTAAACCATTTCCCTGCAGGTGGTCAAATAATTGGGTAGCAACAACTCTTTCTAAGATTTTTGAAATGAAAGGGAGATTAGAGATTGGTCTATAGTTAGCTAAAGTTCCTGGATCTAGCGTTGGCTTTTTGAGTAAGGGTTTAATTACAGCCGTTTTAAAAGCCTGCGGTACATGGCCTAAAGTTAATGAAGAATTAATTATATGAAGAATAAAGCTACCAATAAGTGGGAAGACTTCTTTAAATAATCTGGTAGGAATAGGGACTAAAAGACAAGTTGAAGGTTTGGATGAGGAAACTATTTTGTCTAACTCACAAAGGTCGATTGGAGTAAACTCATCAAGACAGACATCAAAAGAAGGAGTTGTAGTAGTTACAGTATTTAAGTTAACTGTGGGAAGAATCTGATTGATTTTATCTCTGATGGATGAAATTTTATTATTGAAAAAGTTCATAAAGTCCTGACTAGTAAGCTCTAAAGGAATGCTAGGATTGACAGAGTCCTGACTCTTTGTCAACCTGGATACAGTACTGAAAAGAAACCTGGGATTATTCTTGTTCTCTTCTATTAATGCAGAGTAATAACTCGTTCTAGCTTTTCTAAGAGATTTTTTATAAATTAAAAGATGATTTCTCCAAGCTAAATAGATTTCATCTAAATTAGTAGAGCGCCATTTTCTTTCTAATTGACGAGTCTTCTGTTTTAAGGTACGAGTTTCTGTGTTGAACCAAGGAGTTAGAAATCTCTGATTAGACTTTTTCTTTTTTAAGGGGGCCACCAAGTCTAGAGTCTGATGCAGAGAAGCTGAAACACTATCCACCATGTTATCAATTACAGAAGGAGCAAGCTGTCTATAGCTTATTTCCGTTGTGTTGACACATGGCATAGAGGAAACAATCTGCATAAATTTGGAAACAGCATCATCTGAGAGGCATCTACTGTAATAATATTTTTCTTTAGGAGCCAAATAGTCAGAAATAGTCAAATCAAAGGTTAACAGACAATGGTCTGACAGTACAGGGTTATGAGGAGACACTACAAGATTTTCTATTTCTATGCCATATGTCAAAACAAGGTCCAATGTATGGTGGAGGTAATGAGTAGAATTTCCTACTTTCTGAGAAAACCCAATCAAATCTAATATTGAATTGAATGCCACATTAAGGCAGTCACTATCTACATCCACATGTATATTAAAGTCCCCTACTATAATTATTCTATCAGATTTCAGCACTAAATCAGCTAAGAAATCAGCAAATTCGGATAAAAATTCTGAGTAGGTTGATGGGGGACGATAAACTATGGCAAATAAAATTGGGTTTAACCTAAAATTGCTAAAGTGCCCAATACTGAGGACCAGGCCCTCAAAGGAATTATAACATGTTTTTTGCTTTACATTAACTAGTAATTTGGAATGGTAAATTGTTGCTACTCCTCCTCCACGACCAGAACTTCTGGGATTTTGACAGTTTAAATAACCAGAGGGAGTTGATTCATTTAAACCAACATAATCCTCTTGTCCTAACCAAGTCTCTGTAAGGGAAATTAAATCAATCTGATGATCAATTAACAAATCATAGACTAACAGAGACTTGGGAGTTAGAGACCTAATATTTAATAAACCACATTTAATTTTTAAATTATGAGGAGGAACAGAGGCCAAATCATTCAATTTAGAGGCTTTATGTTTAATTTGAGTTTTACCAATATTTTGCTTTATCACTTTGGGATGCTTATACATTATATTTTTATTCACTTTGGAGGGAGCAGACAACGATTCTCTGATGGGGAAGTCAGGGGCTAAGCTGAGGGGTGGCGGATGAAGAGGAGCTGCAGAGAGGCGTGTAAGACTGCGACTCTGCTTCCTGGTCCCAACTCTGAGTAGTCATGGTTTTGGAAATTTGGATAAAAAAGATGCCAGATTGTTAGATAAATGAGAAGCACCATCCAAAGTGGGATGAATGCTGTCTCGTCTCATAAGACCAGGTTTTCCCCAAAAAGAGCTCCAATTGTCAATGTAGCCCACGTCATTTTTAGGACACCACACAGACAGCCAGCGGTTCAAGGACGACGAGCGACTAAACATGTCATCACTGGTCAGATTGGGGAGGGGCCCAGAGAATACTACAGTGGCAGACATCGTTTTTGCAAAGTCACACACCGATTCTATATTAAGTTTTGTGACTTCCGACTGCCGGAGACGGATGTCATTAATGCCGGCGTGAATAACAATTGTGGAATATTTACAGTTACTTTTAGCCAGCATTTTCAAATTTGACTCGATGTCGCCTGCTCTGGCCCCAGGAATGCATTGGACTATGGCCGCTGGAGTCTCTAGGTTCACGTTTCTGACTACAGAGTCGCCAATGATCAGAGTTTTTTCCTCAGCGGGTGTGTCGCTGAGCGGGGAAAAACGATTAGAAACGTGAACAGGTTGGTGGTGTACCGGGGCTTTGCGACTAGGCTTCCTTCTCACCGTCACCCACCCAGTCTCCTCGCTGCTGAGGAGAGCCGGGGGACCGCTGACAGGGGGGCCTAAGCTAACTAGCTCCGCTGCAGCTAATGGGCGTCCGTCAAGATTAACTGGCGCAGATGGTGTTTCAATGCAGCGGAGCCGGGATTCCAAATCAGACAACCTCGCCTCGAGCGCCTCAAAAAGACAACATTTATTACATTTACCGTTATCGCTAAAAGAGGCAGAGGTGTAGCTAAACATCTGACAGAGAGAGCACACCAGAGGAGGAGAGGAAAGAGATCTAGTAGCCATAGCTAGTGGCTAGAGAGCAAACCACAAAGCAAACCACACAGGCAGACAGCAAAACAGGAAGTGACGATACGTTACCACAAGGAAGTGACAAGTTGGCTACAAACCGCTGGATAAGCTTGCCCACCTATTGGCGGTGCTGCCAAAACCCACTCCTCTGAATGGTGACATCACCCAGGGTGTGAAAATTGTGCGCCATCAGCTCGGCCATGTCCTCGAAGCTGTCTGAGCCACCAAGCGTGCTCAGTATCTGCTGGCCTCCAGTTTCCAAATTGTGCACCAACAACGTGCTTACCCCTCAGCCTGTCCATTCTTCCCGGGTTCAGCGCCACCATGTAAACCAGGAAGGCAGCACACCGTCTCGGCCAGGAGACTGGTGGCCCACCTGGGAGCACCAAAAATGGCCGAATTGAAGAAACACACGCTTCCATACCTTTTCTCCACTTTAATCCTCTTTTCATCCTCGTTGCCAAAATGTTGTCACCTTTATTAATAATAGGCACAGGTGCACCACACACACACTGCCTGCCGCAAGGCAGAGGATGGTGAAAGAGACTGTCCTTCCTGCCTGCAGCCCTTTTATAGTCACGGGTGATGGCATGACCAGAAGGTGGAGCCACCATCCTGTGCCACACAAATAAAAGTACAGAATATAAACCATATAAATACTTATATAACACTGGTGTTCTACTATTTTACCATACTTATCAGAATGGCCAAACCCTGGGTTACTACGCATGCGCACACATGGGTAGTAACAGGAAATACGCTTCCGCCCATATTTTCAGCATACCATACAGCTGACAGAAACAGCTGATGGAAGGTAAGCAATGCCGATGCATATGACAGGAAAGGGGCTGGACGCTGCACCGTGATTGGCTGATCCGAAAAATGTGGTGCATTTTGCAGTGTCATCAGTACTGTCTATTTCTGACAGAAGGTAAGCTGTTAGTGCCATATTTGCAGTGCAACTTTTATATAACAATATGGAGTTGCATATTATTACCTCCGCCAGGCCGAAAAGGCCAGGAGGAGGTTATGTTTTTGCCGGGGTTTGTCTGTCTGTCTGTCTGTCTGTCTGTCTGTCTGTTTGTCTGTTGGTTAGCAAGATAACTCAAAAAGTCTTGGACGGATTTCCATAAAACTTCCAGGCGTTGTTGGAAATGGTACAAGGAAGAACTGATTAAATTTTGGGGGTGATCCGGTTCACCGTCTGGATACAGGAATTTTTTAAAGCATTTTTCCACACTGTGACATAGGGCCATTTTCAACATGTGCGCAGGCGCAATGGAGGGCGCTGGTCGTCGTGTCTGCAACACAAACTCTGCGTTCTTCAACGTTTTAGGCACAAAAGCACGCGGAAAACACTGCTGGCCTGGGCCCGCCAGCGTGCCTGTGTTTGCGTGCAACTGCAAAACCTCACACGGGCAGCTGTCCGCCGACGGATTCTTTGGCAGAAATTCCCCGCCCAGCCATAGGAGCTGTGCATTTGGCAGAAATTCACCGGCCAGCCATAGGCGCTGCGCATTTGGCAGAAATTCACCGGCCAGCCATAGGCGCTGCGCAAAAACGAGCTCTCTGCCGGCGAAGCTTCTAAATTCTCGTTTGCCGCGGAGCGCGACCCCAAAATAATATAATATAAAACCCACGGCAACCTGTCTACCCAATTTGCATCCGTCAGTGAAGGAGATGGACACAACAGCAACACTTCAGTTTGTTACCTCCGCCAAGGAGGCAATGCTTTTACTACTGAACCACTAATCCTATCACTATCAGATTGACTGTCATTGATTAATTGTGTGTTTATTCCACTGTCCCTGTCAAATAAACAAATAATCATTGTGAATCCAATTGCTAGTCATATGTTTACATGCTCAAGGAATCTGAAAACGTACACACAAACACTGTATGGGGGGAATTGTGGTGCTTGGCGGAGGTCTGCGCTCTCCGAGTGCTTTTCTAGTTAATTCTGTTGTTGCAGTGTATCTGTTATATAGTCAGGCTGCAGTTAACTTAAAAAAAAAAACAAAACACAGTTGTACTGGAGAAAATGGCTGACAGTCCATGCCTGCGTGCTGAACTAAATTTGCCATGTTTTATTAAATGCTATGTTGTTCCTTTGTCCTCATCCATCGCAGTTGTACTGCATGAAAGTGTAGTTATTTTGTAGTTTTCTGTACTATACAAATATACACTACCGTTCAAAAGTTTGGGGTCACCCAGACAATTATTTTGTGTTTTCCATGAAAAGTCACACTTATTTACCACCATGAGTTGTAAAATGAATAGAAAATATAGTCAAGATATTGACAAGGTTAGAAATAATGATTTGTATTTGAATTAATAATTTTTTCCTTCAAACTTTGCTTTTGTCAAAGAATCCTCCATTTGCAGCAATTACAGCATTGCAGACCTAACATGATTGCACAAGGGTTTTCTAATCATCCATTAGCCTTCTGACACAATGAGCAAACACATTGTACCATTAGAACACTGGAGTGATAGTTGCTGGAAATGGGCCTCTATACACCTATGTAGATATTGCACCAAAAACCAGACATTTGCAGCTATAATAGTCATTTACCACATTAGCAATGTATAGAGTGTATTTCTGATTAGTTTAAAGTTATCTTCATTGAAAAAAGTGCCTTTCTTTCAAAAATAAGGAAATTTCTAAGTGACCCCAAACTTTTGAACGGTAGTGTATATATATATATAATATATATTTGTGGCAGCAGGAAGAAACACACAGGACACGAAGATGGGTTTTTATCTTTACTCTTCAACTGCCATGAGTGGTGGGCGGATCGATAACATCGATACCAACGTTGGTATTGATATTAATCAGTACCAGTGTAATGAGATCAATACTCTGTGTCTATGTTGCCACTCCCGTCACAGCACGGAGCAGGAACACTCAGGCACACTTTGCTCCTCTTCTTTTGGTTTTACCCAGAGCTGTTTTACCTGCTTCCTCCTCCTCCCTCTTATACCACCACGTGACTCAGCAATGCCAGGAAAACAAGCTTGTTTACCTGGCTTGTTTACCTTGTTTACCTAGAAGCAGCAGCCAGTGGCACACACAGCACAGAGACAGAGCAGGAGGGGTGCCGCTATATTTTCAGGACGAAAATGAAACAACAGCAAACTGTACAATTTGTAAAAAGGCTGTGAAATGCAGTGGTAACACAACTAATTTATACAAGTATATGAAAAATCATCCAAAAGACAACGCCGAGGTACAGAAACTGAGAAAGGAAGAGAGAAATCCCCCACCCCCAGACCCCGACCCAGAGGCAGAGGTCATTGACAGAGGCCTTTCACTAAGGCAGAGAATATCCAGGTATTTTAGTTTCTTCAGCATTAGTTAATAATAATTTTCAAAGTACAACCGGTCATTTATTATTTTAGCCAACTCAAAAAGTATAAATTATGCTAAGACCTTGGTTTATCCCATTGTAACATTTTATTTAAATGAATACATTTACTGGAATTGAAATAAATATACTGAATAAAATATAGCTCAGATTTGATTGAATATCCTGTGATTACCCTTTTGTCTTAACTGTGAAAATTATACTGTATATCCATCCAGGTGGATGCCCTCAATTTCCCCTCTGGGGATCAATAAAGTATACAAAATCAAAAATCAAAAAAAATAATTTACCTCTAAACTTTACCCAAATTCTGCCCTGTTTTTAACTAAATAATCCAAAGGAAAAATCACAAAACACTTAAAGGTCATGAAAATTCATTCAGATTTAGTAATTTGATGATGCATTCACCTTAATTATTAAAAAGTATCGGTATCGTATCGGCATCGGTGATACTGGCCCTATATTTACTTGGTATCGGACCGATACCAAATCTTTCAGTATTGCACACCACTAACTGCCACCGAACAACGAACTGTGAACACTCCTGGACTTCAAAACCGGGAAACACAAACCACGGCCACCAAACCCCAAATCCCACTGGGTGAGAGATGCCTCTTCAGACCACCCCCCACCCCCTCTCCGAATACCCAGAGGGGGACTCCCGTAGCCAAAATCAGTCTCTCACTGGGGGCCTGATGAGCCTGCCATAATGGCTGCGCCGTTCTCCAACCGGAGCCACCAGAGAAACCTGTCATGCGGGGCGTCCTCGTGGACGACGGGCAGATGAAACACAGTCCATAGCAGGCTGGAAACCAGAAAACCCATCTAGTGCAGGCCTAGCCAGGGTCTTAGAAGGGTGGGCGACTCTGACGGGGGACCTGGGCTGGAACTGTAGGCTTTTTCGCCATAACGTACACTGGCTTAAGCCTATCTAACATGACGCGCTCTTTACGCCCACCCATCTCTAGCACAAAACTCTTAGGGCCCGTCTCCAGAACCTGAAATGGACCGTCGTATGGGGGTTGGACAAGCGAGCAATGAGCATTATGCCGCCAAAAACGAAAAGGGCCACACTGAGCTCAATAGGCACAAACGATCGCAGAAAACAGTGGTGAACGGGGCTCAGAGCCAGTGTGCTGTTGGATGAAAAACAGTAGACGGTGGGGCTGGCCTGCGGGGCAGAACTTTTGGGTAAAAACTCTCCTGGAATGCAGAGCGGTTGACCGAAAACCAGTTCAGCAGGCAAAGCGTTGAGATCTTTCTAAGGAGCTGAATGCAACCCAAGCATCACCCAAGGCAAACGATCCACCCAATTACTATCGGAGAGCGCAGCATGCAATGCCGCTTTTAGCAACCAGTGAAAACATTCACACAAGCCGTTAGCCTGAGGGTGGTATGCTGTAGTATGGTGTACCTGCACTACCAAGGACCTTGCAAGCACCGACCAGAGCTCTGACACGAACTGGGGTCCCCTATCGGAGGTAATATCTGATGGGGTGCCGAAACGCACAACCCAGGAAGAAAGAAACGCGCGTGCCACATCCGCAGCCAAAGTGGAGGATGGAGGGACTGCCTCTGGCCACCTAGTGGTCTGATCCACTATGGTGAGCAGGTGCATAAAACCCTGCAAAGGGGGTAGAGGACCCACCCCCACATGCACGTGGTCAAAACGTTTAGCTAGAATCTGAAACAGTTCAAGGGGTGCCTTGGTGTGCTGGTGGACTTTAGCGTGTTGACAAGCCAAGCATGTGGCTGCTCACCCCTTGACATCCCTATGGAGGCCGGGCCAGACAAACTTTGCTCTGATCAGTTTACCGACGCCCAAACTCCAGGGTGAGAGAGGGATTGAATTAAGTCGAAAACTCGACGGCACCACATCACAGGGAGAACATGACGGGGGCAGCCAGTGGAAATATTGCAGAGGAGAGTAGGACCGCCCTCCTGCATCACCACCTCCTCGAGTTTGAGGGCTGTACCTGTAGACCAAAGGGCCAGGATGTCTGAGTTGTTGGGCTGCTCAGTGGCCATGGCAGAAAAATCCATCCTGAGGTGCATCAGACACATCAGCACACATGACAGGCAATCAGCAACGGGGATGGCCTTGCCAGCCACATGCTCATGCACATGCACATCATCTGCTGTGAACTCGGAGATGGCTGCCAGATGGCGTTGTTGGTGAGCAGACCACGGCTCGGTCATCTTGGACATAGCGAATGTCAGTGGTTTATGATCTACATAATCCGTGAAAGAACGACCCTCCAATAAGAAACGGAAATGACAGGTCACCAGGTACAGTGCCAGCAACTCCCAGTCAAAAACGCTGTACATACGCTCACCATCCCGCAGCTTGCGACTGAAAAATGCAAGGGGCTGCCAAGCCCCTGTCATGCGTTGCTTGACCACTGCCCCCACAGCTACGTTGGAGGTGTCTGTTGTCAAAGCTATGGGAGCCGTGGGCACAGGGTGAGCAAGTAGTGCTGCGTTTGCAAGGGTGGACTTAGCTCCATCAAAAGCTTGGGCCTGTTCGGGAGTCCAGGTGACAGGGTCGTTGGCTTTTTTTAGCCTCAGAGCCTCATAAAGCGGTTGCAGGAGGTTGGCAGCGCGAGGGAGGAAGCGATTGTAGAAATTTACCATGCCCAAAAATTCATGTAGTGCCTTAACGGAGTCCAGATCTGGAAATTCCGCCAACGCTTGAACCTTAGAAGGCAACAGAATTGCGCCTCGCAATGAAATAAGGTGGCCTAAGAAGTCAATCAACGGCAGCCCAAACTGACACTTAGCTGGGCTGACAATCAGGCCATGTTCTTCAAGGTGCCCAAAAACTTGTTTGAGGTGCGACAGATGTTCTTTGGTTGACGGACTGGCCACTAATATGTCGTCGAGGTAGACAAACATGAATGGGGAGTCGCGTAACACCGAGTCCATCAACCTCTAAAATGTTTGGGTTGCGCCTTTAATGCCAAATGGCATGCACAGGAATTCAAAAAGCCCGAATAGAGTAATTACCTTGGTTTTGGGGACGTCCTCCTTGTGCATGGGAACCTGGTGATAACCGCGCACCAGATCCATCACTGAAAAAATGGCAGAGCCTGCCAAATGCACAGAAAAATCTTGGATGTGTGGAAAAGGATAACGGTCATTAGCAGTGACATTGTTAAGCTGACAAAAATCACCATACGGCCGCCACGTCCCATCCGCCCTAGGTACCATGTGAAGCAGCGAGGCCCATGTGCTGTTAGAACACCTCACTATTCCCAAATGTTCCATAATGGCGAACTCCTCTTTCGCCAACTTAACCGCATCGAGGCATCGCGCGCATGCAAAAGCTGGTGGTCCCTGCTGGGGATGAAATGCTCCACCCCATGTTTAGTAGCCGCGGTGGAAAAAGCAGGTATTTTAAGTGACGGAAAATTTGTCAGCAAATGCAGAAAAACATTAGCCGACGCTAAAAAGTTAGCATGTGACAACAGCCCAGCTCCGCCAGCCTGACACGGAAAAGTGGCAAAAGACACAGCGACAATCAGATGGTGGTTAGCAACATCAACAAGCAAACCATTAGCACACAAAGTCAGCGCCAACAATAGTTATTTAATGGAAGCAATTGCAAAGTTCCACTCAAAACTGTGCCCCTGGAAACAAACAGTCACAGACCTTGTGCCAAATGTCTCAGTGGAAGAACCATTAACTGCACTCAAACGTGGGCCGTTGCCCGCCGCCAGTCTGTCCGTGCTGGTTAGCAGGAGCAGGCTCTTCTGTGAGCCAAAGTCCACTAGGAAATGTCTCCCTGACAGTGAGTCTTTAATGAAGAGCAGCTCACCTCATCCGCCAGCGCCCACAGCTGCCACTGAGCACTGGCTCTGGAGTTTTCCTGTCGTCTCAAACATGCATGGAGGAACCCAGCGCTTAGCCTACCTGCCAAACCACAGGTGGAAGAAACACAGACCCTTCCCATGTCGTCTCCGGGCAACAACTCCAGCTACTGTCGCCAGGTCCACGTCCTCCGATGTGGGTTGCAGGATATCTGATGCCACGCTTTGCACAGCAAACTGCCTGGTAACCAGCAGGACCTGATCAGCTTCTTCGGCTGAAGCTCAGTACACAGGCAGCAGAAGCTGGCGCAGGAATGTGTGGAAACAGGAAACCACCTTTGTCCGCTTCAAGCAGCGATAGTATTCTGTCCATAAGATCCACAGCTGTGCCGTCACCCAAACCTGACAGGGAGAGGATTTTATCCACTCTTTCTGTGGCCGATAAACTATACCTCCGGAGCAAGAACTGTTTGATGATGGCGTATTTACCGTGCCGTGGGGGTGCATGAAGCAACTGCATGGCATGCCGTGTGGACTGCTAAGCCAAAGCAGCGATGACCAAGTAATACCTGGTTTCATCTGCAGTGATTCCTTGCAGGTGGAACAACGCTTCGATATGCTGGAACCATGAAGCCGGGTCGCTCTGCCAAAACTCCGGAAGCTTCACAGCCACAGTGCAAGCAGGCAGCTGTGAGAGTCGGGGCGACACGGCTGATGAGGAAATGCAGTTTTCTTCTGTCTCGGACATGATTGAATCAGGGTTACCAATGTGGCAGGAGGAAGAAACACACAGGATACGAAGGTGGGTTTTTCTCTTTACTCCTCAACTGCCATTGATTGAACAACTAACTGTGAACACTCCCGGACTCCAAAACCAGGAAACACAAATCACACCCCCAACCCCAAATCCCACTGGATGAGAGATACCTCTTCAGTCTGCCACAATATATATTATATGTGTGTGTGTGTGTGTGTGTGTGTGTGTGTGTGTGTGTGTGTGTGAGTGTGTACAGTGGATATAAGGTGTCTGCATACCCCTGTTCAAATGCCAGGTTTTTGCGATGTAAAAAAATGACACCAAGATAAATCATTTCAAAACCTTTTTCACCATTAATGTGACCTATAAACCTGTACAACCCAACTGAAAAACAAACTGAAATCTTTTAAGGGGAAAAATAAAAAAATAAAAAACTTGCAATAATGTGGCTGCATAAAAATGCACACCCTTAAACTAATACTTTATTGGAGCACCTTTTGCTTTTATTACAGCATTCAGTCTTTTTGGGTAGGAGTCTATCAGCGTAGCACATCTTGATGTTGCAATATTTGCCCACTCTTCTTTGTAAAAATGCTCTAAATCTGTCAGATTGCGAGAGCATCTCCTGTGCACAGCCCCCTTCAGATTACCCCACAGATGTTCGATCGGATTCAGATCTGGACTCTGGCTGGGCCATTCCAAAACCTTAATCTTCTTCTGGTGAAGCCATTCTTTTGTTGATTTGCATGTGTGCTTTGGGTCATTGTCGTGCTGAAAGATGAAGTTCCTCTTTATCTTCAGCTTTTTAGCAGAAGCCTGAAGGTTTTGTACCAACACTGACTGGTATTTGGAACTGTTCATAGTTCCCTCCACCTTGACAAAGGCCCCAGTTCCAGCTCTTGAAAAACAGCCCCAAAGCATGATGCTGCCACCACCGTGCTTCACTGTAGGTATGGTGTTCTTTTGGTGATGAGCAGTGTTGTGTTTGCACCAAATATACCTTTTGGAATTATGGCCAAAAAGTTCAACCTTGGTTTCATCGGACCATAACGCATTTTCCCACATGCATTTGAGAGAGTTCAAATGTCCATCCATCCATCCATCCTTCCATCTTCTACCACTTTTTCGGAGGTCTGGGTCGCGGAGGCAGCAGTTCAAGCAGAGAAGCCCAGACTTCCCTCTCCCCAGCCACCTGCTCTAGCGAGACATAGACATAGTCTCTCTAGTGAGTCCTGGGTCTACCCCAGGGTCTCCTCCTAGTGGGATGTGCCTGAAACACCTCAAGTGGGAGGTGTTCAGGCGGCATCCTGATCAGATGCCCATACCACCTCAACTGGCTCCTTTCAATGTGGAGGAGCAGCAGTTCTACTCTGAGCCTCTCTTGGGTGACTGAGCTTCTCACCCTGTCTCGAAGGGTGAGTCCATCAATCCTATGAAGGAAGCTCATTTCAGCCGCTTGTATCCGCAATCTCATTCTTTCGGTCATTACTCAAAGCTCATGACCATAGGTGAGGGTAGGAATGTAGATTGACCGGTAAATCGACAGCTTTGCCTTAGAGCTTAGCTCCCTCTTCACCACAGCAGACTGGTACAACGTCCACATCACTGCAGATGCTGCTCCGATCCGTCTGTCGATCTCTTACTCCATTCTCCCCTCACTCGTGAATAAGACTCCGAGATACTTAAACTCCTCCACTTGGGGCAGGAGCTTGTCCCCAACCCGGAGATGACAATCCACCTTTTTCTGGCTGAGGACCATGGACTCAGACTTGGAGGTGCTGAGTCTCATCCCAGCCGCTTCACACTCAGCGGCAAACCGTCCCAGTAAGACCTGTAGGTCATTGCTGGATGAAGCCAACAGGACAACATTATCTGCAAACAGCAGAGATGAGATCCTGTGGTCACCAAGCATGACACCCTCCATTCCCTGGCTGCGCCTAGAAATCCTGTCCATAAAAATTATGAACAGGATCGGTGACAAAGGGCAGCCCTGGCGGAGTCCAACTCTCATTGGGAAAGAATCTGACCGAGTGTTGGCAATATGAACCAAATTCTCACAACGGTCATATAGAGACTGGATAGCTCATAACAACGAGCCCGATACCCCATACTCCCAAAGCACCCCCCACAAAAAAACCACGAGCGGTCGAATGCCTTCTCCAAGTCCACAAAACACATGTAAACTGGTTGGGCAAACTCCCACAAACACTCAAGGATTCTCGAGAGGGTAAAGAGTTGGTCCAATGTGCCACAGCCAGGACAAAAACCACATTGGTCCTCCTGAATCCGAGGTTTGACCAACGGCCGGACTCTCCTCTCCAGTACCTTGGCATAGACTTTCCCAGGGAGGCTGAGGATTGTGATCACACCCTCCTGTCCCCCTTTTTAAAGAGAGGAACCACCACCCCAATTTGCCATGCGAAAGGCACTGTCCCCAACCTCCATGCAATGTTGCAGAGGCGTGTCGACCATGACAGTCCTACAACATCCAGGGCCTTGAGGTACTCAGGGCGAATCTCGTCCACCCCCGAGGCCCGGCCACCAAAGAGATTTTTAACCACCTTGGCAGCCTCAGCCCATGTGATGGGCGAGTTGTCCCCCTCGTCCACAAGCGCTGCATCCTTTATGGAAGGCGCGTCAGTTTGAATCAGATTGAGGAGTTCCTCGAAGTATTCCTTCCACCGCCTGATGATACCTCCAGTTGGAGTCAGCAGTGCCCCATCCGCACCATACACAGTGTGGACCGGGAGCTGCTTCCCCCTGCTGAGCCGCCAGTTTGCCAGAATCTCTTTGACACCGTCTGTCATAAACTCCCCGTGCGCTTTTCCACAGCACACGGAGGAGGAGAAGGATGGAAGGATTTAAGCGCAGGGTTTTACCAAACACACATTTATTGACATACACAGTTCACAAATAGAGACAAACAGGTAGGTTACTATGTACACAAGAAGGCTGACGCAGAAGCGAACAGTGAGCAGACCACTGTGTACTGTGGCCACAGGACAATAATACAATATAAATGCGCTTGGGAGAGCGAGGAAAACTACAGGAGGTTCAACTAACTCAGGGGGAAACAAACTGGGCAACAGCCTCGGTGTAGCAGTTGAGCTGTGGAAAGAAACGCCACCAGAAGCGTAGCAGAATTACTGCAAGGGGGAAACTCTTCTGGTCCAGTGTAACAGCAACTGCACAGAGAAACGCGAGACAGTTTACTCATGAGTAGGAACAGTCCAGAAAGTCCAATTCTCCCAGCAAGCATAATCCAAATGGTCCTTCACGACGTGACGGTCACACCACGGAGAACGAGAGTGTGACTCGTATAATGGTCCAGCGGTGTTTGTCTAGCAAAGAGCTGCTTAAATACAAACACCACTGGCTTCACAAATTGGGCACACCTGGGCGAGGCGCGGGAAAGATAATTACCGGGGCTGGGAACAGCTGATGGAAATAAGGAGAGCGAGGGGGTGTGGTTGGACCGGCAGACTGTCAGCAGCATGGGATAAAATAGGTCACAGTGGCCATCTAACAGCTGCCGGTCAGGCAGTGGCTATGGATATGGAAATAAGTACAAAATACACAAAAAGCACACACATAATGGAACCAAAACCCAGAGAGAGATCAGGGCCGAGCCGGGGGAAAGCCAAGCTGGCTCGGCTGCTGACAGAGCCCCCCCTTTAAGGAGTGGATTCCCAGACACCCAAGGTAACATCAAGAAGACCCCCCCCCCCCAACAGGAGCAACAACAACAAACAACACGAACCTGGGTGGGAGGTAGGGGGAACAGGAAAGGAGGGAACACAATACCTTGCCCAGGGCCCACAATTAACCCCCCCCCCCCCCAAGTCCACGGGCATTGGGGCTCAGGAGGCCACCCAGAGTCCCGGGCCAAGCAGAAGGTCCGGTGGACCGAATCCGGCGGCCTGCCAGAAAACATGAGCCACCTGACCCTGGGAGTCAATTCTTCTGGTGGCTGGCCAGCATAGTTTAGCCACCAGGGCTGAAGGCATGAAGCAGGAGGTGGCCTGCCCACCGGAAGACTCACTGGTGGGTGACCAGACCGTAAAGCGGGAGCCTCCCCGGCATTGGACAGGGAGGAGAAGGGGGCCACGGTGTCCTCAGGCAGGTCCACAACACTCTTGGTGGTCCCAGCTTGGGACGCAGCCACACCCATGATAGGCCCCGACCAGGCCGGCTCCACTGCACCCATGATGGGCCCCGACCGGGCCGGCTCCACTGCACCAGCGATGGACTCCAGCAGGAGTCTTGCTGCACCCGCGGTGACCTCTGGCTGAGGCTCAGCAGCACCTGCGGTGGACCCAATTGGGACAAAGCTGCACCCACGGTGAACCCCGACCTGGAGCGTGGTGTCCATGATGGGTCTGGGCAGGAGCGCAGCACCCATGTCGGGCTAATCCTGGGGCGCAGCCCCCACGAGGGTCCCAAGCCAGCCCGATGCATCCACGGCGACACGGCCTGCAGAGGAGACCACACGACGACCTCAGACCTCAGGGGAGCTGGACCTGCGACGTCATCAGGCGATGAGACCGGCTCCATGAGGACACCTGGAGATGGTTGTTCCTCTCCAGTGACCCTAGAAAATGGCTCAGGAGCGGGAGAAGAAATAGGGTCGTTAGGGTTGCCGGCAGTGGCGGAGCCCAGCAAGGAAAGTTCAGACGCAGCTATGCGCTGTGCCTGACTTTCCTCACCTAGAGCCAGACAAGATCTCTCTAAAACTGCCATAAGAAAAACAAGAGAGAACACTTGCCTGAGCTCGAGCTCCAACGCTGTCCAGGACTCCATCGATCCTGGCGATGAACACTCGGGCCCGGCTTCCAAGAGGTCCAGCTCAGGCTCCCAGTCCGCTGCGGACACCTCTGCAGCTGGCGAGATGGTGGTTACAGTCCTGTTGTCCTCCTGCAGTGGCTCCAGCGCTGGAGATTCATCCGGCGTGGCTGCTGGGGGACCTCTCTGTGCTGGCTCCGGGAAAGAATTGTCTGAAACCACCGGCTCCTCCACTGTCTGGCGGCTCGGTTCTTGGACCGGCAGGTACTCAGGAATTAAAGGAAGAGACACAGAGAAAGTAGAAAAAAAGTTTTTAGCTGCAGCCGGTAGAGGGAGCCCAGCGGACTGCTGTAACTGGGCCCCTCTCCCGGGAGACAGACAAGGTTTGTTATTATCAAGATGAGTTGAAAGAAAAAAACACTTGCCTGTCTTCCCGGCCCTTGATGTTAACTGCTGCAGCTGGCAGGCTGTCATCCCTCTCTGTGTACACAGTGATACAGTCCTCTTCTATGGGTGGGGGAGGAGCCGTCTCCATGGCGATGGAGGTGGGAGTTGCTGGGGAGAGCACAGCGGGCCTCATGGCAGCTGGAAAGGCGGCAGCCGCTGCCGACGAAGAGAGCTTCTCCCGGTGTCTTGACGTGGGCTGATGCTGCCGTGGTGGAGTTGGAGATGCATGGGCTGAGGCTGGCACTTCAGGCTGAGCTGGAGAGGAAGCGGATGGCCGACGAGGAGAACAACTCCGCTTCGGCTTGGTGGGAAGTGTCCTCGCGGATAATCCAGGAAATAAGTGCTCGAGCGCGCAGACTGTGGAGAGCAGCTCTGCATATTGTGGGGACCTCCAGAGGCTGGGATGCGCTTCTAGGATGCCCATAGCCCCAAGCAAACACTCCCATTTCTTCTTGGGACCACGGGACGCGAGAGCCTCCTCCACAAATTCCTGGAAAAAATCTGCTGCCCACTCTTCTTCCAGCGTGGGGATGCCAGCTGCCATTCCTCCCTTGCGGCAACGAGGTTGACAAGCCCAGGGCATCATGCGCTCCAATAACAGGTGGGTGAAAAAGACAGTGGCTTAGGAAAAAGTGATGTGTGGGTGAACCCACTAAATTCTCTTGATGGGCTGGACCATTCTGTCATAAACTCCCCATGCGCTTTTCCACAGTGCACGGAGGAGGAGAAGGATGGAAGGATTTAAGCGCAGGGTTTCACCAAACACACATTTATTGACATACACAGTTCACAAATGGAGACAAACAGGTAGGTTACTATGTACACAAGAAGGCTGACGCAGAAGCAAACAGCGGGCAGACCACTGTGTACTGTGGCCACAGGACAATAATACAATATAAATGCGCTCGGGAGAGCGAGGAAGACTACAGGAGGTTCAACTAACTCAAGGGGAAGCAAACTGGGCAACAGCCTAGGCATAGCAGTTGAGTTGCGGAAAGAAACACCACCAGAAGCGTAGCAGAATTACTGCAAGGGGAAATGCTTCTGGTCCAGCGTGGCAGCAACCGCACATAGAAACGCAAGACAGTTTACTCATGAGTAGGAACAGTCCAGAAAGTCCAATTCTCCCAGCGAGCATAATCCAAATGGTCCTTCACGACGTGACGGTCACACCACGGAGAACGAGAGTGTGACTCATATAATGGTCCAGTGGTGTTCGTCTAGCAAAGAGCTGCTTAAATACAAACACCGCTGGCCTCACAAATTGGGCACACCTGGGCGAGACGCGGGAAAGGTAATTACTGGGGCTGGGAACAGCTGATGGAAATAAGGAGAGCAAGGGGGCGTGGTTGGACCGGCAGACTGTCAGCAGCATGGGATAAAATAGGTCACAGTGGCCGTCTAACAGCTGCCGGTCAGGCAGTGGCTATGGATATGGAAATAAGTACAAAATACACAAAAAGCACACACATAATGGAACCAAAACCCAAGAGAGATCAGGACCGAGCCTGGGAAAAGCCAAGCTTGCTCAGCTCCTGACACTGACCGAAAGTCTTGTTCCATGGTCTCACCGAAATCCTCCCACACCCAAGTTTTTGCTTCAGCAACTACCCGAGCTGCACTCCGCTTGGCTTACCGGTACACCTCAGCTGCTTCAGGAGTCCCACAAGCCAACCAAGCTTGATAAGACTCCTTCAGCTTAATGGTCCTCCTCACCACTGGTGTCCACTACTTGGTTCGGGGGTTGCCACCACGAGATGCACGGATGACCTTGTGGCCACAGCTCTGGGCAGCCGCTTCAACAGTGGAGGTGGAGAACATGGCCCATTCAGACTCCATGTCTCCAGACTCCCTCGGAATGTGGTCGAAGTTCTTTGGGAGGTGGGAGATGAAAACCTCCTGGACAGGGGCCTTAGCCAGACGTTCCAAGTGCACCCTCACTATACGTTTGGGTCTACCAGGTCTGAATGGCATCCTCCCCTGCCATCGGATCCAACTCAACACCAGGTGGTGATCAGTTGACAGCTCTACACCTCTCTTTACCCAAGTGTCCAAGACATACGGTCGCAGGTCTGATGACATGATAACAAAATCGATCATCGACCTGCGACCTAGTCCTGGTGCCAGGTGCACATATGGACACCCTTATGCTTGAACATGGTGTTCGTTATGGACAAACCATGGTTAGCACAGAAGTCCAATAACTGAACACCACTCAAGTCCAGATCAGGCAGGCCGTTCCTCCCAATCAACCCCCTCCAGGTTGAGGTGAGGCCAACTATATCTAGCTGGTATCTCTCAACCTCATGCACCGGCTCAGGCTCCTTCCCCACCAGAGAGGTGACATTCCACGTCCCAAAAGCCAGTTTAGGAAGCCTAGGATCAGACCGCCAAGGTCTCCACCTTCGACCGCCACCTGATCCACATAGCACTGGATGAATTGTCCCTCCTGCAGGTGGTGAGACCACTGGAGGATGGACCCATATAACTCCTTCGGGCTGAGCCCGGCTGGGTCCCATGGGCGGAAACCTGGCCACCAGGCACTCGCCATCGAGCCCCTCCCCCAGGCCTGGCTCCAGGGTGGGGCCCCGGTAACCCCATACCGGGCGGGGTACACTGAATCCTTGTTTTAGCATTCATCATGAGAGTCTGTTGGATCATTCTTAGTCTGGCCCTTCACCCAGGACCAGATTATCTTGGGTGACCCTACCAGAAGCAAATTGTCCCAGACAACATAGCTCCTGGGATCACTCGAGCATGCAAACCCCCCCAACACGATAAGGTGACGATCCATAAGGGGGGAGATATCAAATGTGTTTTTGCAAAATGTAGCTGGGCTTGGATGTTTTTCTTCGTAAGATAAGGCTTCCGTCTTGCCACCCTAGACGGAAGATTGTCGTCACGTGCTAAATTTTCCTTCAGTGTTGCTGTTGGCCTCTTGGCAGGCTCCCTGACCAGTTTTCTTCTTGTCTTTTCATCAATTTTGGAGGGACATCCAGTTCTTGGTAATGTCACTGTTGTGCCATATTTTCTCCACTTGATGATGACTGTCTTCACTGTGTTCCATGATATATTTAATGCCTTGGAAATTCTTTTGTACCATTCTCCCAACTGATACCTTTGAACGAGATCCCTCTGATGCTTTGGAAGCTCTCTGCGGACAATGGCTTGTGCTGTAAGATGTGACTACAAAAATGTCAGGAAAAGCCTACTAAAACAGCTGAACTTTATTTGGGGTTTATCAGAGGCACTTTAAATGGTGGCAGGTGTGTGCTGACTACCATTTAACATGAGTTTGAATGTGATTGGTTAATTCTCTGTGATGATCTGGCGAAGGTGCCCCCCCCTCCTGTTCCTGTCTTCCCAGCTCCGGAGAATCAGCTACACCTGCATGATTACACACCTGCTGATTCCTAATTAACCAGCATATTTAAGAGCCAGCATGTGGAGAGCGCATCGCTGGATCGTTAGGTTTTCTACCAAAGAGTCTAAGCCACAATGCATTATTTTCCCTCAGTTGATCTGTGTTTTCACTCCCCATGTATTCCTCTCCTCTCAGGTTTGCTGCCACTTTCACAGTGTGTACTCCAGGGCTGATCATGCTCACCTGACCAAGAAGATGCCAGACGTCCACCCAGGTCAACCATCTTCCCCCTGTTTCCCTGATCCCACGCAGGAGTTCCCCTCCGGGCTCCTCTGCTCTCAGCAGTAAGAGTAGTCTCCTAATCTTTTTCTCCTCTTCTGGAGATTCTGTTCCTAATCATCTCTTTCTGCTCTTTCCCCGTAGGCTGTGTGCACTCCAGCAGCACTGTTTTTTTTGTGTGTATAATTTTAAGAGGGAGTTTTTGTGTTGGTCTTTTCCTTAATTGTGCACTTTAATTTAGAGTTGCATGTTAGGTTTTGTTTTTCACGATAAACTGGTGAACTTTTTACATCTGTGTCTGAGTGTTCGTTCTGGCAGCTCTGTGTTTGAGCCTCACTTGCCCTGAATCATGACATTCTGAACACAGCCACATCCCCAGTTATAACAGGGTGTACATATTTATTCAATTCAATTCAACTTTATTTATATAGCGCCATTTCACAAATTCACACAAATTCATATTTTCACAAATATTTATGCAAACAGGTTGTTGTAAGTTTTTATTTTTCCCCTTAGAAGAGTTCAGTTTGTTTTTCAATTGGGTTGTACAGGTTATAGGTCACATTAATGGTGGAAAAAGTTTTGAAGTAATTTATCTTGGTCTCATTTTTTTACATCACAAAAATCTGGCATTTGAACAGGAGTGTGTAGACTTCTTATATCCACTGTATATTAGAGGTGTTGGAAAAAAATCAAATCAAATAAGAATCTAGATTCTCATTTTACATGATCCAGAGCCAATTCACAAAAATTAAGACTCAGTTTATTATTATTATTGTTTTGGGGATTTTTTTGCTGGTGCCAGGGTCCTGTCATGTGACATGTATTGCCACTTCATGATAGCAATTACACATTAATGCTGCCAATGCCGGAGAACCACGCAAAGTGGCTTGCTAGCTAGCAGCCGGACGAAACAGTCGGAATAAATAAAAAAATGGAGCAGCAAGATATTCCAGACAGCTCCGTCTGCAGCTCGTAGACTCCATCAATAACCCTTCAACTACCTTTTACTAGAGAAGCTTCACCAGGCAAAGGGCTATGACCAGATAATCACCCAGAGCTGAAAGAAGTGGAAAAAGTTCTAAGTCCTCCTGCTGAACAACACACACTGCACCACCCTAACAAACTCCCAGCAAATTCTGAACGGGCAAAAAAAAAAAAAAAAAAAAAAAAAATCAGGAGAACTTGTAACAGCACTTTATTTTGTTTTGTAACTTTAATTTGTTTTTTAAATCTCCAAAGAATTTAGATACTTAAGTTTATATTTCTGCAGGTTTCAAAATAATGCTACTTATCTTATGCATCAATTGCATTCAGTTCTTATTGAATTTGTTCATTGCATTAAGTTATTGTATCAGTAACGGTACATTGACTGCACACAGTCAGGTAGTGCTACTATTTAAATGGATGTTCAAAGTATTTGTGACAGAATTTACTTTTGTTTTTAAATGAATAGCCTATATTTCTAGAATGCTGGAGGGCGACCAAACCTACACACTGTAAAAGTTGTTAGGAATTGTGATATGCTGAAAAGGAAAATTTTCAAAATTAATTTCACTTGTGTACAATTTCATTTTTGAAACTCACAAGTTTTCAAGAAATAAAAAAGCAGTCAATAATCTACTTTTTTCATTTAACAGTATTTTATTGCAAATCAGTTGATGTTATTTTTTAAAACATCAAGACACTGTACTCTGCTTTCAAGCTTACCTCAGCATTTTTTTGCAGTGCAGTGGACTTTATTTCCTGAGATTAGGTTCAGGTTCAGGTTACTTTATTTGTACCCGTAGGTAGATTTGTTTTGCAGTTGGTGACATCCATATTTACAAGCCACTAATTACATTCAACATAGACACAAACACAGGCACACATCTTACAAAATAGGTAAATATAAAATATGTACAATATAATTTTTATAGCTTGTTCAACTCTTTGACAGCAGCAGGGACAAAGCTGTTTTTGTAGCGCTGGGTTTTACTTTTTGGGACAGCAAACCTCCGTCTGGAGGGAAGAAGCTGAAAGTTGCAGTGCAAAGGGTGGGAGTCATCATTTAAAATCGAGTCGGCCATCCTCTGTACTTGTTTGGTGTACAGGGATGTCAGGCTCAGCTGTGACTCACCAAGCAAACGACTGGACCATCTAACTACCTGATCCAAGGATTTCCTCTGTTTCAGTTTTATCTGACCAAACCATGACATTAAAGAAAAGGATAAAACAGATTCAATAAAAGCCCGATAGAACATAGTCATTATGGTTCGGTCAATTTGGAAGCGTGCTAGTTTCCTCAAACAATGCAAATTTTGCTGACCCTTTTTGCACACCCTTTCACAGTTCACCTCAAAGTTCAATCCACTATCAATAATCGTCCCAAGATATTTGTACGATTGTACACATTCGGTGGTCTGGCCTTTTAGTATGGTGACTTTGTGCCTGGGAGTTTTCCTCCTAAAGTCAATAATCATATCTTTCGTTTTTGTTGTATTCAGCTGCAGGTAGGAATCCTCACACCAGTGAACAAAGTCATCAACTACTGGGCCGTGGCCACTCTCACCATCCTGGAGGAGACTGACAATGACTGAGTCATCAGCATACTTTATAATGTGTCTGTTGTCATGTCTGCTCCGACACATGTTTGTGTACAGGATGAAGAGTAGTGGTGACAACACACACCCCTGAGGAGAGCCAGTAGAAGAGCACTTTAGGTCAGACAATGTGCCATTGACCCTTACTCTCTGCGTCCTGTTGGTTAAGAAATCCAGAATCCAACCCACCAGATTATTGCTTAAATCAAATTGTTGCAGGAGCCTTTCAACTAAAATATGAGGTTGGATTGTATTAAAGGCAGAAGAAAAGTCCACAAATAAAAGCCTGGCGTGTGTCCCATTAAAATCCAGATGTTTAAAAAGCATGTCAAACAGAGTGACAGTGGCATCCTCCACTCCTCTGTGAGGCCTATAGGCAAACTGCAGAGGATCCAATGCATGTTCAGTCTGCCTTAGGACCTCACGTCTGACCAGTTTTTCAAAAATTTTCATTAAAATTGAAGTCAAAGCAACTGGTCTAAAGTCGTTTACCGTTTTAGGACAGCTGGATTTTGGAACGGGAACAACCACGGCATCTTTCCAGATCTTAGGCACATGTTGTGTCTGTAAGGACTTATTGAAAATATAATGAAATATAGGACTCAGTTCATGTGCACAGGACTTTACCAGGCGTCCACATATATTATCAGGGCCCTGACTTTTGTTCACTTTTACAGCGCGGAACTCCCTTTTAACATCCTGCATCTCAATATTAAAGTGCTGATTGTCTTTGAGTTTCTGTTTCAAATCTTGGATTTCTGTGCTAAAATCAAAGGAGTCAAAACGACCATAAAAACAATTAAGAGCATTAGCCAGCTCTGTGTCTGAACTAAAACCATCTAAAAACACACGATTACTGCGCTCTGTGCTCTGAAGGCCTGCAATAGTTTTCATACTGGCCCAGGCCGAACCAAGTTTATTTGCTGCCATCTTGCTTTCCAACTCTGATTTATAATTCTGTTTTGCTCTTAAAATTTCGGCCTTCAGCTCCTTGGTGGCAACCTGTAGCGCAGAAACAGACCCTTGTTTAAAGGCAAGAGCTTTCCTCTGTAAGCAGGATTTAACTGATTTAGTAACCCATGGTTTGTTGTTGGGGTATATTTTGACACGTTTACGTGGAACAAACTTATTTTGACAGTAAGCCATGTATGAGCATGTGAGCTCAGCCAGAGAGTCCAAATCATCCCCGCAGGCCATTATGAACATCTTCCAGTCTGTACAGTCAAAGCATTCCTGGAGGCTGTGCTCTGAATCCTCTGTCCACACATCAATGTCTCTCATCTCCACCTTGCCTCTTCTGAGAGCAGTTTTATATGTGGGCAGCAAATGAACACAGTTGTGATCTGAGGATCCTAAAGGAGGAAGGGGGAGTGATTTATAGGCCCTCTCTATGGATCCATAGCACAGGTCCAATGTCTTTTTTCGCCTGGTTGGGCAGGAGACATACTGATGAAAGTTTTTAAGTGTCTTCTTTAAAGAAACATGGTTAAAATCCCCAAGAATGAAGTTTGGCGCCTCTGGAGAAATTGACTGCAGCCGCTGCACCACATCAGAGATGGTGCTGGAGGCGGAGTCAGCGTCTGCCCTCGGATGAATGTACACAGTTGTGATGAAAAGTTGGGGAAACTCTCGAGGCAAATAAAAGGGGCGTAGTGACACAGACAGCAGCTCCACATGGGGTGTACAGATGCGCTCTCTGACCGTGACAGATGTGCAGTACTGCTTATTAATGTATAAACATACTCCGCCCCCCTGACGCTTCCCAGTTACCTCTTCCTGCCGATCCGAGCGCAGCGGAGCTCCAAAGCCGTCAATCCACAGGTCTGCATCTCGATCATGCGCAGTAAGCCAAGATTCAGTGAAAGCCATGACGCAGCAGTTCTTAAAATCCTTCTGGTAACGTACACTGCCTTGAATTTCCTCCACCTTGTTTCTCACAGACTGTGCATTCCCAAAAATGATCGAAGGAAGAGGAATGTTACCAAACTGACGTCTCCTAAGGCGCAATTTCACACCTCCACGTCTTCCACGCTTCCTCCTGCCGCTTCTTTTTTCACCGCTGTGTCCGTCTCTCAAAATAAAGTCCGGCAGCTGAAATTTGGGCGCAATCAGAGACTCTGCACCAGCTGTGTTAAAGCGCAGCAACACGTCCCTGGAATATTGTATTCTGCCCGCTATTCTGCTCGTCATGGAGCCGAACGCGTTTACCTCAGAGACAAAGAGCCACAGCACAGATAGCAGCAATGCGAGATAGGAGAGGAAATCCATGTTGCAGATACCAGGGAGCTGTTCGCCATATATTCCACAAACGCTCCAGGGCAGAAACGACACAGAGGATTTTCTAAAAACGTAAAAAAGTACAAAAAACACACACACGCACACACGCACTATATCACCAAGCTGCTGGTCGCTGCGTGCGCAAGCGCCCATTAGTGGGCTTTTGTACTGAACTGAGAGCCAAATGTGAATGGAAAATCGTTTTGAATGGAACATCGATTCTGAATCGAATCGTGACCCCAAAAATTGGAATCGAATCGAACCTTGTGACTTCTTCTAAAGATTCACAGCCTTAATACACACACACACACACACACACACACACACACACACACACACACACACACACAAAGTGGGGAAAATAAATATTGAACACATCATCATTTTTCTCATTAAACATATTTCTGATGTAGCCATTGATCTCAGATTTTCACCAGATATCAGTAACAACCCAAGTAATTCATACATAGAAAGAAATCAAGGAAACTGTGTTCACAAAACAAGTTATATTGAATAAAGTGGAATGACAGGGAATAAGTATTGAACACTCTTGGTGAAATTCATTTAATATTTAGTAGAAAAGCCTTTGTTGGTCAAAACAGCTTCCAGACAGCTCCTGTATGGAGAAACTTGGCACAGGCATTGCTCAGGAGTGATTTTAGCCCATTCTTCCACACAAACAGTCTTCAGATCTTGAAGGTTTCGTGGGTGTCTTCTATGAACTTTGATCTTCAGTTTGTTCCATAGATTTTCCATTGGATTAAGGTCAGGTGACTGACTGGGCCATTCCAGCAGCTTTATTTTCCTTCTCTGGAGCCATTTCAGAGTTTCCTTAGCTGTGTGTTTGGGATCATTGCCTTGCTGAAATGTCCACCCTCATTTCATCTTCAGCATCTTGGCAGCAACAAGGATGGCTCTGTACATTTGTAGATTCATCTTTCCTTTAACGATATGAAGTCTGCCAGCTTCATGTGCTAAAAAACACACCCACACTGTGATGCTCCCACCTCCAAACTGTCAGGGCGTAGGTTGGGTTCCCAAGTCTTTATCTTGCTGTATAGTTTGTATTTCTTTAGAGCATGGACTCCAATTCACATCCTCGCCTTGAGTTACTTCTTTGTATTTTCTGCATTTATTATCATTTATTAGATTCATGATTCTGTTAGTTCTGTGATTATTATGATTATTATGACCAGAGTTCAGTTTAGTCATTATTTGCATTATGATTGTTATGGTCTCGTCTCCCCTGATCCCCTGCCCATGTTCTGTGTCTCCCTCTGTTTGTGATTGTGTGTGTGTAGCCCCGCTCCATCCTGTCATCCCCATTGGCCTTATTGGTCTCTCCACCTCTGTCGTGTTGTCTTGATTGTCCCATTGAGTATTTAAGTTCTGTTCCACGTCTCTTGGTCTCGGGTTCTTTTGTCATACTGCATGAACAACATGCATGAACAGCACAGAGTCTGATCTGCTCTGTTTTTTCACCTTAGTCTTTTGTTGCTGCTTCCAAGTTGCAGTATTATTTTCTGTTAAGCCCTCGAGCTGTGTCTGGATGACCAGCTCTTAATAAAAATTGTTAAAACTTATGTCCAGCAATTGGGTTCAGTCTCTCTAATCCATACTATGACACAAACTTCACTGTTGGTATGATGTATGATGTTTCTGGGCTGATGTGCAGTGCCATTTCTCCTCCAAACATGCTGAGTTGTGGCATCCAAAAAGTTCAATTTTGGTCTCATCTGACCAGACTATATTCTCCCAGTATTTTTACTGGCTTGTCCAAATGTTGTGCAGCAAACTTTAAATGAACTTCAACATGCTTTTTCTTTAGCAGTGGAGTCTTGCAAGTTGAGCAGGCATAGAGTCCATGTTTGTTGAGTGCACTACTTATTGTTTTCTTTGAAACAGCAGTACCTGCTAACTCCGGGTCTTTCTGCGGCACTCCACGAGTGGTCTTTGGCTCTTGGATAAATCTTCTGATAATTCTTTTGACTCCTCTTGTCAGAAATCTTGTGAGGAGCTCCTGGTTGTGGCCAGTTTATGGTAAAATGATATTCTTTCCACTTCCAAATGATGGCTCCAACAGTGCTCACTGGAACATTCACAGTTTAGAAATGCACCTGTAACCAATGCCATCATTATGTTTTGCAACACTAAAGTTACGAAGGTCTAGAGCGAGCTCTTTGCTTCTACCCATCACGAGTTCTTTGTGGTATGACAATCTGATATTCACAGACCTTTTTAAAGGCTATCAGTCAGGACTTAACCAGCTGAAATTAATTTGCACTAATGGGATGGCTTCCTAAGTTCTGATGGATTTCAGCTGGTTTCTTGGCTTTTTGTGCCTTTTGCACATTTTTCTTCGTGTTCAATACTTATTCCCTGTGTCATTACACTTTATTAAATATAACTTGTTTTGTGAACACAGTTGCCTTGATTTCTTTATATGTATGGATTACTTTGGTTGTTAAGCCTTATTCATGCTGCATTTCCCTTCTAGTCCACTTTGGTTCGTGTGCACTTTGGACGAGCCCGGCACACACATGGTGCTGTTCATGCTCACTTTTTTCATCTACCCAGGCCAAGCGATTGACGCATGCGCACAACCATCATTTGCAGTTTCACTCCCACCCGATAGGTAGCGCCAATGCACCAGGATTTTCACCAACAAAGAAACGCTGCTTGCTTTCTGCTGCTTGACTTCCTGGTTTTCATTCCTTTTCCACAAAGATGCTGCTGCTTAAGTATTTCTGTATGATTCATGTATGTTTATTCTCATCTTCTGCTTCCTCATTGTCTTCTTTGTCTCTTTGTCTTGGTATGCTGTGCCGATATCGCCACCTCATGAATGGGACGTTCAGTCTTGCGCATGCGCTTTTCAACGTATTCAGGTCGTGGGCAGGCGGCGCGGTCACAAAATTTGGGCTGCACGTGGTCGTCCGCGGTCGAGCACCGCGGACACTAGCGGAGTGGAGATGATGACGTGAATTTCATCACATGAGGTTTCCAGTTACACGTACACGGACAGCAGAGGTTCAGCATGAATCCCGCTTTACTGATATCTGGTGAAAATCTCAGGTCAGTGGCTCCATCAGAAATACGTTTAATGAGAAAAATGTTGACGTGTTCAATACTTATTTTCCCCGCTGTTTGTGTGTGTTCCTCAGCTATCTCTCAAACTGCTCATCAGACTGACCTCATATTTTATAAGTGCTTTTGTATTTTGTATTTGTATACTTTATTGATCCCCAGAGGGGAAATTGAGGGCATCCACCTGGATGGATGAAGCATCCACGATACGGCGCTATCCCTTTACCATTCATACACACATTCACACCTAGTGCCACTTTAGTCTCCAATTAACCTAAGCTTTGCTAAAGTTACAAGGGTGTGCATCCCTGAGTATGGAGCTGCTCAGTGAAAATATGTAATTTTTATCAATAAATTTAGCCAAATGCCACCGCTCCATTTCTTCATGCCCTGGTTTCTAGAAGTGTTGACAAGGCTTCAGATTGACTCTGTACTGATTGGATAATATGCGACATCACGACCAGTCACCAGAGCTCTCCGCAAACAAAACAAAGAAGTGAAAAGTGACAAATTTGACCAGAAAAAGAGAATACTGAAGATTTAATGCTTAAAAAAATTATAATATAATGTTGGTGTGATCACGTAGCTCTGAAGGATAATTCAGCATATCAATGGCTGAAATGCAAAACCTATCTGCAGGATTTTCTGATTTGTGGATTTCACTTTGGATGATGAGAAAAAGGAAGACTGCTCATATCTGTCTGCAAGACAGTCCCGCCCTATATTGTGACAGAAAATTCTTCTGATGAAAAAAAAGAAAATAGTATAGCATTCTGCAAGAAAACAAGTTTTTTTAGTTTAATCAAAAAAGGGCATTTTTCAGATGGGATGTTTTGCATTTTGGCCATCGATATGTGGAGAACACAAGGTGCACGGGAGGCGGAGAGCAGCCGGACCGGCTTATCACAGGCCTTCCCAGGGAGCCAAGCCCAGCCTGCCCAATTAATGGGAGGGAGTCTTGGCTGCTGCTTTACCCGTGTGCCACTGCTGTCCTTTACGGCACTGCAGGTTCAACATGGTGCTCCTCCCAGTGCACGGCTATCGAGAAATTAAAAGTTAATAATAATACCATGATTGTGGAGCAGAATGGCCAGATCAATTGCATATCATATGCAGACACATATGCGCATGCTTTGACTAAACGACAACTGTGACAAAAAACGCCTAAATAATGAAATAAATCATTTTTTATTTACTGACAAATGGGCAACACTGATGCAAAAGTTGCAGCCAAGCGGATCATTCTGCTGAGTACAATAATGTTGGGTTTTGTACTTATAATATTGCTAAAATATAAAATGATGCACTACAATGAGTCCCAAATATTTGTAAATGTGTCCTGTTATAGTACTGCATGAGTTTATTGACGATAGACTACAAACTACACATATAAACTAAATTATAATGATGACTGAGCAACTCCCATTCAACCATACTACAAAATAGAACACTTATGAATATAACTCATAAAAGATCACACAAATAAGTCTGACAAACAAACAAGGGTTCTTAAATAGTCGCTAATATAGGATGTCCCATTCATTTTCAATAATTCTGTAATTAATATTCACACAATCAAATAAATCTTAGTGCCATTTACTCCCCTTTATATATGTCAGTCTAACGTGTGATTGCCTACATATAGGCTACACCTCTGTATTCCACTTTCAAACAGCCTACATTTGGGCCTGTAAAGCCTAATTAGGCTACCTGTTTTCAGACAAGAATACTTGCTTTCTATGGGCATGGACTAGTGTAATAGAGAAGAAAAACAAGAGCAAATTTTTGTTGCATTTTAGCAACAGCAGTGACTGAGCAATGGAGAGAAAAGAAATTCCTGTGTTTAGTACTTTAACCTCTTATCATCTTTTCCTCTGGTTTCATTTCTTTTTAATTCATCATCTTCATCTTTGTATGCTGTGTCAGTAGGGAGAGGGAGGATGGACCTTGTGCGTGCATATACAGTGGTGTGAAAAAGTGTTTGCCCCTTCCTGATTTCTCATTTTTGTTGTATGTTTGTTCCACTTAAATGTTTCAGATCATCAAACAAATTTAAATATTAGACAAAGATAACAAAAGTAAACACAAAATGCAGTTTTTAAATGAAGGTGTTTATTATTAAGGGAAAAAAATCCAAACCTACATGGCCCTGTGTGAAAAAGTGATTGCCCCCTAAACCTAATAACTGGTTGGGCCACCCTTAGCAGCGACAACTGCAATCATGCGTTTGCGATAACTGGCAATGAGTCTTTTACAGCACTGTGGAGGAATTTTGACCCACTCATCTTTGCAGAGTTGTCGTAATTCAGCCACATTGGAGAGTTTTTGAGCATGAACCGCCTTTTTTAAGGTCATGCCACAGCATCTTAATCGGGTTAAAGTCAGGACTTTGACTAGGCCACTCCAAAGTCTTCATTTTGTTTTTCTTAAGCCATTCAGAGGTGGACTTGCTGGTGTGTTTTGGATCATTATCCTGCTGCAGAACCCACTATCGTCAAAATGTGCTTGAAACCTTGCAATAGCAGGAGGGGCCCCCACTAAGTCCACATGGACATGGTCGATGGTCATCTCCTACTTGAGATATGGAAAGCTTCAAAGGGAGCGCTGGTATGCCTCTGAACCTTAGCCCGTTGGCACGCTACGCAAGCTGCAGCCCATTCCTTCACATCCTTGCGTAAGCGGGGCTAAATGAATTTGGACCCCACCAGCTTAATCGAAGCGCGGACGCCAGAATGTGAGAGAGAGTGAATGGACTCAAAAACGCGGTGGCGCCAACAGATTGGAACAACCGGGCGGGGGCAGCCGGTGGAGACATTGCACAGCATGGGGGGGGGGGGGGAACAACCCTTCTTGAGTGCATTGTAAAGTGGCTGCAGAAGCTGGGCTGCCCGGGTAAGGAAACTATTGTAAAAATTAACCATCCCCAAAAACTTCTGCAGTGCCTTCATGGTCTGTGGACGTGGGAAATCCGACACAGCCCGCACTTTATCCGGCAGCGGAACTGCGTCCTTAGATGAGATCTGATGGCTCAAAAAATGAATTTCCTGCAGCCCGAACTGACATTTTGCTGAGTTAACTATCAAACCGTGGGCCTCCAGCCTTTGGAAAACCTGCTTCAAATGAGAGAGGTGTTCCTCCTCAGATGCATGAGCCACCAGGACATCATCCAGGTAGACGGACATGAACGGCAAACCATGGAGCACCGCGGTTTGCCATTTGCACTTTTCATCCTCTGAAAAGTTTGAGCCGTACCCTTAAGTCCAAATGGCATGCGTAGAACCTCAAAAAGGCCAAAGGGTGTTATTACCGCCGTTTTTGAGACGTCTTCTGTGTGCGCCGGGACCTGGTGGTAGCTGCGGACCATATCCACCTTAGAAAAAATGGACGTCCCAGCCAGGTGCACCAAAAAATCCTGGATGTGAGGGATTGGGTAATGGTCATGCTCTGTAATGTTGTTAAGGCGACGAAAATCACTGCATGGCCACTGGAGCGCCTAACAATCCCTAAACGTTCCAAGTTAACAAACTCTTCCCACATAATGGCTAGCTTAGCTGCGTCAAAGCAGAGCCAGTGTGTGAAAACCAGAGGGCCCTTTGTGGTGATAAAATGTTCAACCCCATGCTTGGTCACAGCAGCGGAAGCACTGTGAGCGAGGGAAAAATCAGAAAGTAAGTGCTGGTACACATCTCCAGAGGCTAAAAAATTAGCATGTGCCAGTGACCCAGCTCCCCAAGTTATACAAGGCAGTGAAGAAAAAGAAACAGTGTAAACCAAATGTCTATTTGCAACATCTACAAGGACACCATGAGCACACAGAAAGTCAGCACCTATGATAGGAACCAAGCTGGCAGCTTCCACAAATTATCACTTGTAATTGCATGCATAAAAGCATACAGTCACTGACCTTTCTCCAAAAGTCCTGATAGGGGAGCTGTTAGCGGTGGATAATGATGGGCCACAGCCTTCCACCAGTCCATCAGACCCAGTTGGCAGAATAAGACTCTTCTGGGAACCACAGTCGACCAAAAACCATCTCCCGGAACGTGTGTCCTTGAGAAAAAGCAGCTTCTCCTGTAACTAGTGGTGGCAGCTGCTACTGACCGCTGGCTGGTCCGTTTCCCAGCGTCTTGAAACAGCATGGTAGGAGGAAGTGCTGCACGTCAGCGCTGAAACGCTGATGGTAGAAGCATATGGTCCTGGCCTGACGTCTCCGAGTGGCTACACTGGCCATGGCTATCGGCTCAACAGCCTCTGTGGATGCTGTCGAAGGTCCTGCTGTCACCGCCTGGACACCTAAACTCCTACTCACCAGGATAATGCAGTCTGCTTCTTCCGCCAGTGCCCGATCATCTCTGGCAGCCAGCAGTGGTGGGTTCGCTAAAATGGTCTGCGCTGAAGCTGGCAGTTTCCCGAGGAAGAGATGGGTGAAGAAAAAGGATCAGTCATCTGTGCCATACTTTCCATCAACTCCACAGTTGAGCCATCGCCTAACTCAGAGTGGGAGAGGAGCTTCTCTACTTTCTCCCCATCAGAGAGGGTGTAGCGCCGTAATAGTAGCTGTTTGAGAGCGGCGTATTTTCCCTGGGCTGAGGGGTCTCGGAGCAGGCTCATGGCACGCTGGGTGGAGCGCAGGTCAAGTGAAGCCACCACATAATGGTATCCCATGTCATCTGTAGAAATCCCATGGCAGGTGAATGGAGCCTCAGGGTGGATGAACCAGGCAGCGGGATCATGAAGCCAGAAGTCCGGGAGCTTGACTGCCATGGCGAATGAGGCCGGGGTCTTGGAGGGAAATCCTAACGTGGGTGGTCCTGGAGAGGAGCTCGCTTCATCTTCCATTTTGAGCATTATCATGTTGGGGTCACCAGTGTAGAGGAATGAAGGGACAAGACACCAGAGCTGCTAGTTCAGAACTTTACTTAACTCCAGCAATAATAGGAATGACATTTGGCACCAATGTGCATACATAAATCTCTCCCCATCTCTCCACCCTTCTCCCCAAATCACTGGGTGTGAGTGGAGCCTCCTAGTGGTCCACCACAATATAACCTTAAACTTGTGATAATTAATACAGCTTTATTGTTCTTTTGTATTAAGCTCTGGAAACTGCTTATTAAATGTTATATTAAAGCAGGGACTGACAACAACGTGATTTTCAAGGTGTGCAGGCTTAAACAGTGGGTGAGGTAAAATATGCACTAGAGCCCCAACAGGAAGCAGAGATGGTGGACATGAGAAAAATAATTGCGATTAGTCGACTAATCGGAAAAATAGTCAAATGAGGCCGGGGTCTCGGAGTGAAACCCTACCATGGATATTCCTGAAGAGCTCGATTTGTCTTCCTTTTTGAACATTATCAATGTCGTCGGTCACCAGTGTGGAAGAATGAAGAGACAAGACATGATAGCTGCCAGTTCAGATCCCTACTCAACTCCAACATAAAGAGAATGACATTTGGCGCCAAGGTATATACATATATTCCCCAATCTCTCATCCCCTCTCCACAAGTCACTGGGTGTGAGTGGAGCCTCCTAGTGGTCTGCCACAATATTAAAAAAAAAATGACATTAATAAAGCTGAGTTCTTTACGATATTTACATTCGTGTATGACAAAAATTGTCCAGTCAAGTAATATATGAGAAATCATAAATACTATGATAATCAGTGGATGTCTAAGGGATTACAAAATGTTTCTCAAAAGTAAAAATACATTATAGAGAGAATTTATACAATACAGACTAAAGAAGCAGAAAACAGAAGAAATATTAAAATAAATTAAATGATATCATGGATATTTGTAAGGAATATTACAGTAAAATATTTGAAAACTGAAAATGATATTAAAGGTACATGCAGTATATTAAAAGTATAATCAACAATTGCCATAGACAGGTTAATTAGCCTCAGCATTTTATTGAAAATGAGACCAATGTCTTTTAAAAATGAATGTGGTAGTAAGTTTAACAGATATTTTGGATGTGTTGGGCTAAACTTGGAAAAAAATCCATAGATATCATCATCATAGCAGTCTGTCATGGGCAACAATGACTGTTTCATTTAGGTCTGATCAGATTCCTCCACACAGCTCTGTCCTTGCTGCCAGGAACTCCTGTCTATGTCCAACTTCTTCAAGTTTCTTTTTACACTGTCTTTAAATCTAAAAATCCATAGATAAAAAAGAAAGAAATCATAGTTCAATCTTTATTAAATCATTTGAACAATTAAACAGAGATAATAAAACAATAAAAGAAAAAAAAGAATAAAATAGATTTATTGACAATAAATGTTACAACAAAACATCAACTGATTGTGATGACACATAAATGAAAAACGGTGAAACAGGTAATTGAGGGAATTTCCAAACCACGAACTCACATCTTCAACTTATCATTCCAAATGGGACAATTTCCGAATAAAATTAAAACTGCAAAAATCACTTCCGGTTATGGCTGCCACGTAGGACGGACGTGTCTCGCTCTGCTCTGCTCCTGGAAAAAAAAAAAAAATCGGCAAATAACTCTCTCATTTGGGACAGAACGTATCCCAGCATTTGGGCGAGGATATGTCGGCGAAGCCTAAGGCCGGAAAACCAGGAAAAGGAAAAAGCGAGCCGCCGAAACAGTCCAAATTAACGGACTTTCAGGTCTGTGACGCAGTAAACAAAACTCCATATATGGCGGAGGAGGCTGGCAACGGTGCGATATCTGCGGGGAATGGCGCAGATGCGCTGATGGCTGCCATGAGTTCAATGAGAGCGGACTTTTCCTCTAGATTTGATGGGATTATGACAGCGTTGGAAGGAATAAGAAAGGAATTGGGTGACTGTGTAGAACGAACGGCGCAGATGGAGCTCCGTCTCGCTAGTGCTGAAGATGACGTCACCCGTCTTCAATTAAAGGTGCGCACTTTGGAAAAAAAAAAATAAATCTCTGGAAGATAATATTTTGGATTTGGAATCTCGGTCGAGACAGAATAATTTGAGGCTGGTGGGTCTTCCAGAGGAATCAGAAGGTCGGGACGTATGTTCCTTTCTGGAAAAGTGGATTCCGGAGGTGCTGGGCAGCGAGGAGTTGCAATCAGCAGTGATTCTGGAAAAAGCACATCGTATTGGCCCACGGAGAGATAAGGGACCGCCGAGGACCTTAATTATGAAGTTTCTTAGCAACAGAGACAGGATGAAGATCTTCAACGCTGCACGAGCTAAAAAAGGAGAGATTAAACACCAGGACCAGCAGGTGCGGTTCTACCCAGATTTGGCCACAGGAATCCAGCAATTGAGGAAGCAGTTTGATCCCGTACGTAAGGAGCTGCGCAACCTTGGGATTCGTCATGGTGTAATCTATCCTGCGAGACTGCTGACCACATATGAGGGCAGAACCCACATCTTCAAGACCCCAGAGGAGGCGCAGGAGTTCATCAAGAAGATCAAAGAAGAAGAGACTGGTGGGAGCTAAGCATGAACAAAATATAAGGTAGAATAATTAAGCATTTGCACAGGCATCTGACTGACTTGAAGTAAATAGTAAGTTTACAAAATATAGATTGTATTATATATTAAAAAAACAAAACAAAAACAAAACAAAAAAAACAAAAACAAAACTATGATATACAAAGTTGTTAAAAATTTTGGAGTTAAGTTGGAAAACTACAGAGGAGAGTTAATGTTACGTCATTAAAAGCAGTAGAGTTAGGGTGATTGGGAGGATGAAGAAGGAGTGGCTTAGGCTGTTCCCCGTGGGTGTGGAACGGTCGATGGCTATATCGGGAGACAGAATTTTTCTTTTGATTTTGGGGGGTTTGCCACAAGTGTGGGAAGGGGAAATTTGTTTGTGTGTAGTTTGTAGGATGAATGTTCAACCACTTATGTTTTTGCTTCTCTGTATGAGCATGTTTACACTGCAAGGTAATCCCAAACTCTCTATTGATCATGGACCAAAGTGTTAATCTTAATTTAACTTCATGGAATTGCAGAGGTCTACAAAATTTAAAAAAACTTAAACAAGTTATGAATAAAATAAAGGACATGGGTTCAAGAATTGTGTTTTTACAAGAAACTCATCTGATAGAGGAGGATGTTAAAAGAATTAGGAGTAGATGGCAGGGAAGTGTATTCACCTCTTCATTTTCATCCCGAGCCAGGGGAGTTATGACTCTCATACATAAATCAGTTCCTTTTCAAGTGAAAAATGTAATTGGAGACAAATTTGGAAGATATGTAATCATTCAAGGTTCTTTGCTATTAGAAAATATAAATCTTGTGAACTTATATGGTCCCAATATAGATGATCAGAAGTTCTTTGCTAATTTATTTCTCATCTTATCATCACTTACAGGGCAACATATAATAGCAGGGGATTTTAATTGTACATTGAATCCAGGTGTGGATAGATCAACAGGACTGGATTGTACGCACATTGGATGTAGGATGACTATTAATCATTTTATGAAAGAATTGAGATTGTTAGATATATGGAGAGAAATGAAACCACAAGTTAAAGCCTATTCTTGTTATTCCAGTACCTACAAGACATTCTCACGTATTGATTATTTTTTGATTTCCACAGAATTAAGGTCCAAGATTCAAAACTGCTTTTATGATAACATCGTGATCTCTGATCATGCACCCTGTTGTCTAATATATGTAGATAAAAAATTGACAAAGGAATCAGGTAGATGGCAATTTCAGCATAAATGGCTTCAGGATGAGGAATTTGTCAAGTATATAGAAAAACAGATAGACGAGTTCTTTGACTTCAATACTACACAAACAGCATGTGTAAAGTGGGAGGCTTTCAAAGCTTTTATTAGGGGACATATTATTAGTTATACAGGATCAAAATCTAAGAAGACTCGAGAGGAGAGAGCTAAATTGGAACATAAAATAAAAAGTCTTCAGGAAAAAGTGTATGCAGGAAGTGACCCAAGGTTGGAGAATGAATTACTGATTTTGAGAGCTGAATACGACAAAAAATCAGCGAATAGAGCTGCCTCGAGTCTTCTAAGATTGAAACAATCTTTTTATGAACAAGGTGAAAAATCAGGAAAATTATTAGCATGGCAGATTAAACAATTGGAAATTAAAACACCAATTACCAGTATTATAAGTAACGGACAGGTAGTTATAGATCCTTTAGAAATTAATAGAGCCTTTAGAGATTACTATGAAAAATTATATGATACCAAAAATGAACCTGATTTAACAAAACTAAATGGGTTTTTGAACGAACTATCTATACCGTGTATACCAAATGAAAACAGGGAGATATTGGAGTCTAAAATTAGTCAAGAAGAAGTTGGGCTAGCCATTGATAATATGAAATCAGGAAAAAGTGCAGGACCAGATGGTCTTCCAGTTGACCTTTATAAAAAATTTAAGAATAAATTAATAAAACCTTTTTTGGAAATGGTTTTAGAAGCATTTCAAAATAATAATTTACCATCATACATAAATAATGCCTTAATTATACTGCTGCCAAAACCAGGTAAGCCCTCTAATAAATGTGAAAATATGAGACCAATAAGCCTATTAAACGCCGACCTTAAGATAATCTGTAAAATTTTAGCAAGACGAATACAAGAAATTTTACCAAATATTATTAATCGAGATCAGAATGGCTTTATAAAGGGTAGACAAGGCTTCCATAATGTAAGAAGACTATTTAATATTATTTATTTTAATAAAGAAGCACCGGATACAGCTCTCCTATCATTGGACGCCGAAAAGGCCTTTGATAGAGTTGAATGGCCCTTTCTTTTTGAAGTCCTACAAAGGTTTGGACTTGGAAATAATTTCATAAAATGGGTTCAAATAATATACAATAATGCTACAGCAGAAATCCTAACAAATAACAATATTTCAAAACCAATAAAAATCAATAGAGGATGTCGACAAGGCTGTCCACTTTCACCTTTACTGTTTACTATGGCAATTGAACCTTTAGCGATAGCGATACGTTTACATTCACAAATATATGGAATTAAAGTTGGACCAACAGAACATAAAATCTCCCTGTACGCCGATGATATAATTTTTTTTATGTCGAATCTAAAAAAATCAATTCCAACCTTGTTGAATTTAATAAAGAATTTTGGGGAAATATCAGGATATAAAATAAATAAAACTAAATCTTCAATATTAATGCTAAATGAGACCCAGAGAAATTACCCAGCCCCTGAGGTAAATCAATTCAACGTTGTAAATCAGTTTAAATATTTAGGAATCCAAATTATGCCTAAGCTAGAATCAGTCGCCAGCGTCAACTATGAAGCCTTAATGTCAGATATCAATGAGTTAACTCAGAGATGGATGTCACTACCAATGTCGATGATCGGGAGAATCAATATACTTAAAAGTAATATTTTACCTAAAATACTTTATTTATTTCAATACATTCCCTTATCACCACCTTTAGATCTATTCTCAAGAATAAAAAAAAAGTTAGTGGAATTTATATGGAACAACAGGAGGGCTAGATTACGTCTGTCTTTATTATATTTACCATTTGATCGTGGAGGTCTGAAATGTCCAAATTTTATGTTGTATTATTGGTCGGCACAACTGAGGTCTATGACATATTATTTTTCATCAAATGATCTCCCTCACTGGACTGAAATGGAATCATACAATTTACCTTTACCTCTTCCCATATTCATATACTCAGATTCGGCAAAAAAATTACAAAAACAAGTTAAAAATCCATTTGTAAAGCATATGATCAAAATATGGTGTGAAGCTAAAAACTATTTAAAAGAACCACAGTTATTGTCACAATTTAGTCCAATATGGGGTAATCAATATTTTAAACCAGGGAGAGCGGACGCTGTATTTAAAGTATGGAATTTAAAAGGGATACAAAAGATTCAGGATTTATATTTGCCATGTGCAGACAACATAATGTCTTTTGAAGAGCTGAGGATCAAATTTAATCTCAATAGAACACATTTTTTTAAATATCTTCAACTTAGAAACTTTATTCGATCAAATCAAAATAAAGCTCTCACTCGACCTATTTATTCATCCTTGGAAAAAATGATGATGAAAGATAGTAAAAGAAAGGGTATTATTTCAGAGTTTTATAACTCATTGACACTATCTTCAAGTGAAAATTCACTGAAAAGATTAAACTACTGGAAAGAAGATCTGCAAATTGAAATTTCAGAGGAACAATGGGAATTGGCTTGTACAGAAGCTCAAACCAAATCAATAAATGCACGCCTTAAATTGATACATTTCAAATGGTTAATGCGGATGTATGTTACACCGGAGGAGTTAAATAGATATAACAAAAATATACCAGATACATGCACAAAATGCATGGAAAGTAAAGGAACCCTATTTCATTGTTTATGGGAATGTAGATTAATAAGAATGTTTTGGGAAGAGGTGAGGGTAACAATTGAAAAAATAATCTCAAAACAAATCATATTGAATCCTAAACTGTTTTTGTTGGGTCTGTACCCAGAAAAGCATAATTTTAATAAAAGTGAAAGAACATTCATAGACCTCAGTTTGCTTAATGCCAAAAAATGTATTGCACTATTATGGAAAAAGACTCAGAGACCAGATGTGACTCAGTGGTTAAGACAGATGTTAACAAACCTTCCATTAGAAAGAATAACATATATACTGAAATCAAAGGAAATTGTGTTTGAGAATATATGGAGACCTTTTATTGATTATGTAAAAAATTTAAACATAACTCTTGAAGAAGAAGGTGAATGATGTGTGTGGACCTTGTAAATTCCAAACTGGTGAACATAATTTGTATACTTATGTATTGGATTGTCTAGACTAAACAGAGGAGCATTGTTGAAGACTTGATTTTGTTGGTGGTTGTTGGTGTTTTTAGTGCATTTTTTTTTTTTTGTAGTACTTTAGTGTTAGTGTTTGATTGTTTGTATCATGTTTGTTAAAAAAAAAAAGGTTCAATAAAGATATTGTGGGAAAAAAACTGCAAAAATCATTTCATTATATAAATCTGGTGACAAGTAACACTTAACAGATTTCTCTTCTGACATAGTCGTCAAAAATTCTAGAAAGTCTTCAGTGATTGATTAGAAAAGTTGATAGAGCAACACAAACTACTCTGTCAGTCGATATGGATTTAGAGCAAACTGGTCTACATCATTAGCATTAACAGAACTCAGAAGAAATTACTAATTCCATTGATTAAAACAACATTTACAACTGGGATATTTCTTGATCTAAAAATAGAAATCATTTTACCTTGTACATTTTAAACAGCACCAACAATGTATAAAGTGAGGAGGAATTTGTTGCTCATAGGTATTTAGGAATTTTCTGCAATACAGAGGAGGTTACAATTTTAATGCGCACATTAAAATGTAAAAATGCTCAGTTGTCAGATGCCCAGGAGAAGTTCTATGTTTTTGTGGAGGAAAAGTGTGGAATAGATTAAGCAGGACTTTAAAACAATGTCCAAACAAGTAGCCCTGCGATGGACTGGCAATCTGTCCAGGGTGTACCCTGCCTCTCGCCCAAAGATGCTGGGATAGGCTCCAACGACCTCAAAAGGATTAAGCGGTAGAAGATGGATGGATCATGAATGTATATGTGTGTGGTTATGCATGCATGTATGTACAGCATGTACTGCATGTACACGAGTATTGACTGAATACTTTAACAGTACAAGGGATAGGATTATATATTATTATATTTACATTACAGCTTCAACAATTTAAAGAACATTTCACTCACACAAAAGACTTAAAACTAAAATAAACTGAAAATGTCCAGATGTTGCCGGACAAAAAAAGCTAATCTGTGAGCTTTCATGTGGTAAATTAAAGTAGAACTGAACCCACCTTTTGGCGCAAAAAGTAGAATAGCAGATTAATTCCTTATTACCTATTATTATTATTATGTATTTTTCAACACGTAAAAGAAATTTTTAGGCCGTGCGATGGCCAAGCTATAAGCCGATAAACTTTTGCCTCTGGCTGGCAGTGCCAAACAAACCGGAAGTAGTGCAGACGACGCTACGTGACGTCACGAGTGTGATCCCTAAACAAAACAACAATGGCAGATGATAGCAGTTCCAGCAGTCAAGAAAACCAGAGTTTTCAGAGTGAAGAGGCATTCAGGATCGGTGACGAGACAGAGGAAGATGCAGGAGTGTGGCAGGTGGCAGGCGTGCACAAGGGCGAGCCCGGGAGACAGCGACCTGATGCACCTGTGACAGCAGCTGGCAGACGGCGATGCAGAGGCGAGGTCCGCCGCCGGGGAATACACCTGTGCACAGGGGAGAGACTGGAAAGGCAAAGGTAGGTATGCTTATGCTGTAGATCTTGCTGGGAGATGAGGGGGTTCCTCTGCAGCAAGAGGGCTGAAGGAATCAGACGGCTTCATGCTGAAGCCCAGGGCAGAGTGGCTTATATCCCACACTGCTGACGAGGCGCAAGTGTGCGCGCAGCTGGCGCCGCTAATGAGCGGCGAGTTGTAACATATCCAGCCTATGTTGTGTTGTAGCTTAGTTTTCTTTTTTCTCTGTCACATTTTGTCTTAGTTTTGTTTTGAATTGTAATCGCTCTTGCCCGTTTTCTCTTTTGAATTCTTGGATGGAATATGGGTGGGCAATATAAGCTGCGGCTTCAGCCATCACCCATTTCGGATAACTTACGTTGAATTGTATAATCAGATGAGTCATTGTTCAATTTGACCTTGTTGTTATATCATTCAGTTTCTTTCAACCTGTACTGTACTATCCGAAATAAATAAATTCATTCATTCATTCAAAAAATTGGGCTATGTATTACAATACTTCTACAGACTATAGTGGCAATACACATGAACAGAACTGGCCTCTGCATTTGACTGTGCTATTTATAAAGATCCCTCACTTATCGCGTTTAATGGGGACCAGAACCGACCGCGAAAAGTGAAAAACCGCGAAGTGGCGTCACCCCTCCCCCCCCAAGGGTGTCACAAGCACTATTTTGCACAAAAAGGCACAAGAGAACAGCGAAAAGTGCCACTAAGCAACACGAGCAATAAAGAACAATGAATGCGGTCTTCCTTCGCTGGGTATGGGCGCTCTGCAGGGAGAGAAGCTGGGTAAAACGTCTCGGCCAATCAGCTTGCGAGGTAAAACGTCTCGGCCAATCAGCTTGCGAGATTCCCGAGCGGTGAAGAGGTGGGCGGAGAGGAGTGGAGCGGTGGTCAGAGAGGTGGATTTTGAGTTGTGCGGGCTCTCCGTATTGATACCTGATGTTCTAATGTAGTCTCCCTGCCTTCTGCTAGCGCCTGGGCAACTTTCGTGCCATTTTTTCTCAATTTTGAATTTTTGATGAATATTTTTGAAAAATCCGCGATGCACTGAGGGCGCGAAAGGTGAAACGCGAAGTAGCGAGGGATCACTGTAATATCTATATCTAGAAACGCATCGCTTCCCGGTCGCTTTTCCTCCCCCTTTCTTTTCTTTCGTCGCCATGACAGCTTTCCTTGGCCACTGAACAGATCTTCCCAGGTGTTGGAAGTGTTTTGTCGACTATCACGACAAAATGCCCCAAAAACAACCAGTGTCGACGTGCTCGCAATGGTAAACATGGAGGACTGTGTCACACTCGTGACGTCACGCGGAACTCCGGCTGCACTTCCGGTTAATCGGCGGATTTGTCTGATTTTTCAGGGCGGGAAATTCAAAATCGCGATTTTCTCCAAGATTCCGGGATTTGTGGAGGGGGTGCCAATGATAAATTATCTTTATAATTGTATGTACTATCACCCAGTGCCGTTCAATGCTGTTCAGTTCAGTTCTACTTTAAGCCAGAACACCGATTGAAGCATTTCCCACATATTTAACAGGACTACCGCTTCCCACCGGTGTGAATTCTCATGTGGGTTTTCAACTGAAAACAATGCCTAAACGTTTGCCCACATGATCATTGAGAAAATGGATTCTCACCCGTGTGGATTCTCATGTGTCTTTTCAAATGACTACGTTCACGAAATCTTTGCCCGCATATTTCACAAGAAAATGGCTCCTCACCTGTGTGAATTCTCATGTGAGTTTTCAAACTACCACTGTGATTAAATCTTTGCCCACATATTTCACAAGAAAATGGCTTCTCACCTGTATGAATTCTCATGTGAGTTTTCAAAGCACCACTGTGCTTAAACCTTTGCCCACATATTTCACAAGAAAATGGCTTCTTGCCTGTATGAATTCTCATGTGTGTTTTCAAATTACCATGTTGATTAAATCTTTGCCCACATATTTCACAAGAAAATGGCTTGTCACCTGTGTGAATTCTCATGTGATTTTTCAAATGATCATGCCGATTAAAACTCTGCCCACATGTTTCACAAGAAAATGGCTTCTCACCTGTGTGAATTCTCACGTGATTTTTCAAACAATCATGCCGAATAAAACTCTGTCCACATGTTTCACAAGAAAATGGCTTCTCACCTGTGTGAATTCTCATGTGACTTTTCAAATGATAATGCCGAGTAAAATTGTGCCCACATGTTTCACAAGAAAATGGCTTCTCACCTGTGTGAATTCTCATGTGGACTTTCAAACTACCATGTTCAATAAATCTTTGCCCACATGTTTTACAAGAAAATGGCTTCTCACCTGTGTGAATTCTCTCATGACGTGATAACTTACACTTCTTCCCAAATCTTTTCCCACACGTGCTGCAAACATATGATTTAACTATGTCATGCTTCTTCTTCTGAGACTCATTTTTACAGTCTACGTCACCAACAGAACATTTTACAGACTCTTCACCTGTGTCAGTACCACACTGATTCTCTGACATGAAGGAATTATCTACATTGTCACTGTCACTTCTGTTTCTGTGAAGTCTCTTCTTAGGCTTTGGTTCTTCATGTTTATTTGATCCTGGATTTACATTCTTACCTGCTCCCTGGTCTTGGCTCTCAATGTCAGGAGAGTTGTGAGAGAGGAGCTGCTCACTGTTTGGTACAGTTTCACTCTTGTCATTGTCTTCATCAGCAGGAGTCACCATGAAGGTATCAGTCTCTTGTTTCAGTCCGAAGTGTTCTTCCTCCTGGCTGGTACAGAGTTCCTCTTCTTCCTCTTTAACCTGTGCATCATCTTGTTCCTCCTGGCCCAGACTGAGTTTTTTCTCCTGGTTAAAGAGCTGCTGGACAGTGAGATTCTCCTCCTCCTTACAGCCATGTAGCTGTGGGGCATCTAGACAGACAAAGAGACACAAAAATGATATTTATAGCAAAATCAGAAAGGATAAATATCCTGACTGGCCAAAGAAAGTCACCACCTGGAAACAGTTTTTATTCATGCATGTGATAATTACAGCAGTGATGAATCTGTTTCAGATTCAACAAGCTACAGTGGTTTGAAAGTGTTTGCCCCCTTCCCGATTTCTCATTTTTTTGTATGTTTGTCACAGTTACATGTTTCAGATCATCAAATAAATTTAAAATATTAGACAAAGATAACACAAATAAACACAAAACGCAGTTTTTAAATGAAGGTGTTTATTATTAAAGGTAAAAAAAAAATCCAAACCTACATGGCCCTGTGTGAAAAAGTGACTGCCCCCCCGTTAAAACATAAATTAACTGTAGTTTATCGCATCTTTGGAAAGCTGAGTTCAATTTCTCTCACCACACCCAGGCCTGATTACTGCCACACCTGTTCTGAATCAAGAAATCACTTAAATAGGACCTGCCTGACAAAGTGACGTAGACCAAAAGATCCTCAAAAGCTAGACATCATGCTGCGATCCAAAGAAATTCAGGAACAAATGAGAAACAAAGTAACTGAGATCTATCAGTCTGGAAAAGGTTATAAAGTAATTTCTAAAGCTTTGGGACTCCAGCAAACCACAAACCACAGTGAGAGCCATTATCCACAAATGGCAAAAACATGGAACAGTGGTGAACCTTCTCAGGAGTGGTTGGCCGACCAAAATTACCCCAAGAGTGCAGTGTCAACTCATCCAAGAGATCACAAAAGACCCCACAATAACATCCAAAGCACCGCAGGCCTCACTTGCCTCAGTTAAGGTCAGTGTTCATGACTCCACCATAAGAAAGAACTGGGCAAAAATGGCCTGCATGGCAGAGTTCCAAGACGAAAACCACTGCTGAGCAAAAAGACCATGAAGGCTCGTCTCAGTTCTGCCAGAAAACATCTTGATGATCCCCAAGACTTTTGGGAAAATACTCTGTGGACTGACGAGACAAAAGTTGAACTTTTTGGAAGGTATGTGTCCCATTACATCTGGCATAAAAGTAACAGCATTTCAGAAAAGGAACATCACACCATCAGTAAAATATGGTAGTGGTAGGGTTGATGGTCTGGGACTGGTTTGCTGCTTCAGGACCTGGAAGACTTGCTGTGGTAAATGTAACCATGAATTCTGCTGTCTACCAAAAAATCCTGAAGGAGAATGTCCGGCCATCTGTTCATGACCTCAAGCTGAAGCGCACTTGGGTTCTTCAGCAGGACAATGATCCTAAACACACCAGCAAGTCCACCTCTGAATGGATTAAGAAAAACAAAATGAAGACTTTGGAGGGGCCTAGTCCAAGTCCTGACCTGAATCCGATTAAGATGCTGTGGCATGACCTTAAAAAGGTGGTTCACGCTTGAAAACCCTCCAATGTGGCTGAATTACAACAATTCTGCAAAGATGACTGGGCCAAAATTCCCCCACGGCACTGTAAAAGACTCATTGCCAGTTACTGGAAACGCTTGACTGCAGTTGTTGCTGCTAAGGGTGGCCCAACCAGTTATTAGGTTTAGGGGGCAATCACTTTTTTCACACAGGGCCATGTAGGTTTGGATATTTTTTTTCCCCTTAATAATAAACGCCTTCATTTAAAAACTGCATTTTGTGTTTACTTGTGTTATTTTTTTCTAATATTTAAATTTGTTTGATGATCTGAAATATTTAAGTGTGACAAACATACAAAAAAATGACAAATTGGGAAGGGAGCAACAACTTTTTCACACCACTATGCATATACTGGATTAACCATTTTTCAGGGTTTCCTCTGGTAACATTTCCAAGTGGCAGCCCGCCACTCTTGAAATTATCCCACCACTCTATGAGGAAATATAAATTTAAGAAAAAAATATGAAGGAATGACGGTCCGCAGTCGCTCACACAAAAAGAAAGATTAGCGAGCACAGACCCAAGTGAAGTCAGCAAAGCAAGCTCAAATAAGCAACTGCACGTTAAAAAATAAGCCCAAAAACCCGCAACCCGTGACTGACGAGATTTGCGAGTGACTTTAGAGGGAAAAAAAAGCCCAAAGTTGCTTATAATAGATAGATGTACTTTATTGATCCCAAACAGGGAACTTGCAGTGTAACAGCAGCATGACAGTAGACAACCAAAGGACAGAAACACACACAGCATAACAGACAAAGGGATTACCCATGGAAAGTAAAACAACTAAAAATGCCTTTCTACATCATAGATGAATAGATGGTGATCCATATAAACACATGAATCATACCCGCTGTACAATGCAGGACTATCAGGAGCACAGTGAAATGTGAGGTACTAATTAGACTGTTAGGTGCAGTATGGCAACATAGTTATGACCAGAATTCAACGTCAGATTGAGTTATTGTACAGTGAAATGGCATGTGTATTATTGTCCAATATCCATTCTGCCTACTCTTTCAAAGGTTTTGGAAAGAGTAGTTTATAACAGACTTACCAGTTACCTTGATAAGCTCAACATTATTATCCCATCTCAGTATGGCTTCAGAAAGAAACACACTACCTATATGGCAATACTTGACCTAACTGAAAAAAATCAATGATGCAATTGAAAGAGGAAATTATGGTATTGGCATCTTTTTTTAGACCTGTCTAAAGCATTTGATACCATTATCCATGACATTCTAATTAATAAATTACAACATTACGGTATCAGAGGCCTTGCATTAGATTGGTTTATTAATTATCTGTCTGGAAGACTTCAGTATGTTTATATAAATAACCACAAGTCATCATATAAATCCATCGATCATGGGGTTCCCCAGGGTTCCATTTTAGGACCAGTTCTATTCATCCTGTATATAAATGACATTGCTAACTCCTTGTCTCTACTATATAAAGTACTGTTTGCTGATGACACCAATTTATTTTTTGCTCACCAGAATCCAAATGAACTTGAACAGATAACAAATAGTGAACTTATGAAAATAGACACCTGGCTTCAGTGTAACAAACTTTCATTTAATATCAGTAAAACTAATTACAGACGTGGACAAAAATTGTTGGTACCCCTCTGTTAATGAAAGAAAAACCCACAATGGTCACAGAAATAACTTGAATCTGACAAAAGTGGTAATAAATAAAAATTCTATGAAAATTAACCAATGAAAATCAGACAATGCTTTTGTATTGTGGTTCAACAGAATTACTTTAAAAAACAAACTCATGAAACAGGCCTGAACAAAAATGAAGGTACCCTTAACTTAATATTTTGTTGCACAACCTTTTGAGGCAATCACTGCAATCAAACGATTTCTGTAACTGTCAATTAGACTTCTGCACCTCTCAGCAGGTATTTTGGCCCACTCCTCATGAGCAAACTGCTCCAGTTGTCTCAGGTTTGAAGGGTGCCTTCTCCAGACGGCATGTTTCAGCTCCTTCCACAGATGTTCAATAGGATTTAGATCAAGGCTCACAGAAGGCCACTTCAGAATAGTCCAATGTTTCGTTCTTAGCCATTTTTGGGTGTTTTTAGCTGTGTGTTTTGGGTCATTATCCTGTTGCAAGACCCATGACCTGCGACTGAGACCAAGCTGTCTGACACTGGGAAGCACATTTCTCTCTAGAATACCTTGATAGTCTTGAGATTTCATTGTACCCTGCACAGATTCAAGACACCCTGTGCCAGATGCAGCAAAGCAGCCCCAGAACATAACAGAACCTCCTCCATGTTTCACAGTAGGGACAGTGCTCTTTTCTTGGTATGCTTCATTTTTGCGTCTGTGAACATAGCGCTGATGTGCCTTGGCAAAAAGTTCCAGTTTTGTCTCGTCTGTCCATAGGACATTCTCCCAGAAGCTTTGTGGCTTGTCAACATGCAGTTTGGCAAATTCCAGTCTGGCTTTTTTATGATTTGTTTTCAACAGAATAAAGTTTAAAGTTTATTGCCAAGTTTTGAATAAAGTTTATTGCCAAGCACATTTACAAGTAAATAAACAAGTAAACATACGAAGAATTTGACTTGACATTGGGTACGCCTGATAGGCGCTTCCCAATGACGCGGCGAGCCATGGAGGCGCCTGTCAGCAGGAGGGGAATAGAAGGCAAGGGGAGGGGAAGAAACAATAGGAGAGAGAAAAAAGCATTGTTGATCAAAATAAAGCTCATTTTTATGACCAATATTGTGATTACAAGAAAAAAACTCTCAAATGCACAATTAGCAGACAATAGAATTCACACAATGACAAACAGCACAGAGAGAGAACAGTGAATGAATGTGTCTTCGTCAGTATAAGTGGGTCAGTTGTGTGTGTATTGGATGCAAGGGTGGCAGTTATCAGTTAGGTGAACAGCAATAGTCTCTCTTGCAGCAGATGTTATGACTAGTGTCTGAAGGCAGAGGCACATGTCCTTGAACACGGCAGATGGAATACTCTGAGTCAGACAAAGCTGTCCTTGAGAGTCCAGATACTGTACACCAATGTTTATGAAGGGGAAACAATTATACTGTTGTTCATCGGGAGGACTGAATGCTGAGGGCGTCGAAAACAGGTTGAATAGCACTGACTTCAGAGAAAAGTCCACCACTTCAACAGTGGTGTCCTCCTTGGTCGTCTCCCATGAAGTCCACTTTGGCTCAAAAAACGACGGATGGTGTGATCTGACACTGATGTACCTTGACCTTGGAGTTCACCATGAATGTGTTTAGAGGTTGTTCTGGGCTCTTTTGTTACATTCGTATTATCCGTCTCTTCCATTTTTCATCAAGTTTCCTCCTACGGCCACGTCCAGGGAGGTTGGCTACAGTCCCGTGGATCTTAAATTTCTGAATAATATGTGCAACTGTAGTCACAGGAACATCAAGCTGCTTGGAGATAGTCTTATAGCCTTTACCTTTAGCATGCTTGTCTATAATTTCCTTTCTAATCTCCTGAGACAACTCTCTCCTTTGCTTCCTCTGGTCCATGTTTAGTGTGGTACACACCATGTCACCAAACAGCACAATGACTACTTGTCACCCTTTAAATAGGCCGACTGACTGATTACAAGTTTGTAGACACCTGTGATGTTAATTAGAGGACACATCTTGGTTGAACATGTCCCTATGGTCACATTATTTTCAATCTTTTCTAGGGGTACCATCATTTTTGTCCAGGCCTGTTTCACGGGTTTGTTTTTTTTAAAATAACTCTGTTGAACCACAATTCAAAAGCATTGTCTGATTTTCATTGGTTAATTTTCATAGAATTTTTTATTTATTACCACTTTTGTCAGATTCAAGTTATTTCTGTGACCATTGTGGGTTTTTCTTTCATTAACAGAGGGGTACCAACAATTTTGTCCACGTCTGTATATTGTATTTCATTCCAATAAAAAGCCAGACACCAAGGAACTTTGCCCCAAAATAAATGGACAGAACATTACAACATTACAAGAGTTAGCTCTATAAAACTCTTGGGGGTCCTCATTGATGAATTTCTCAATTTCAAATGTCACATTGACGATCTAACCAAGACACTGGCCAAATACGCTGCTCTGTTTTTTTTAAAGTGAGACATTTTCTACCATTTTCAGCACTTCTCACTCTATATAAAACTTTGAGCCTCACTTACATTGTTGCAATATCACATTTCCAACTCACCTAAAAAAGCTTGAAATTCTCCAAAAGAAAGTCATACATCATCTGAATATAATTCTCCTACTAGTCATCTTTTCCATCGTTATAATCTTCTAAGACTTGCTGAGCATAATTACTTCCAGAATGCCTGTATAATGTATCAGGTTGTCCACAAACTCAATTTTAAATTATGTGAACTCATCCACCCTTCCTTCCCATGCACACCTATACCACTAGAAATAAAAAACAAATTACTGGGAAAAAAACGAAGCCTAAAATCCACCAGGTTTAGTATTGTGTGCAGAGGACTGCAGATTTGGAATGAGCTTGATGATAATCTAATAATGTCACCTTCCATCTCCAGCTTCAAGAAAAAACTAAAAATGCAACTCCTATAGATAAAACTGAAACAGAGGAAATCCTTGGATCAGGTAGTTAGATGGTCCAGTCGTTTGCTTGGTGAGTCACAGCTGAGCCTGACATCCCTGTACACCAGACAAGTACAGAGGATGGCTACCTCCATTTTAAATGATGACTCCCACCCTTTGCACTGCAACTTTCAGCTTCTTCCCTCAAGACGGAGGTTTGCTGTCCCAAAAAGTAAAACCCAGCGCTACAAAAACAGCTTTGTTCCTGCTGCTGTCAAAGAGTTGAACAAGTTGTAACAATATATTGCACATAATTTAGGTACCTATTTATTAACTCCATTTTATGTTTACTTATTTTTGTAGGATGTTATTTGGGTTCTAAATATTTTATTGGGTTTTAGACCTTTGAGTTTTTAACCTCTTTGGCTAGTTTTTAACTTTTTAATATGACCCTTCTCTCTTACCTCTGGTTTTTCTCTCATCTCTTTGTCTTTATACCCTGATTGATGAAGCCTCGAGTATTTTTATCATGTTTATAGTCAGCTTCATGTGTGCCTGTGTTTGTGTCTATGTTGAATGTAATTGTGGCTTGTAAATATGGATGTCACCAGACTGCAAAACAAATCTACCTACGGGTACAAATAAAGTAACCTGAACCTGATCCTATCATTATATAATTAATCTGGTATTTGTTACACAAACTTGCTTACTGATGAGTTGTCACTCCATTGTAATTTTGTTTTATATGTTGATTCACTCCAATAGTATTCAATAACTTGACTACATATCTTGAATTCACCTACTAATTTAATGTAAACAAATGCTGGGATTATGTGCTATATGTCTGTCATATGTTTGTTTGTTCCTGTACACTGGAATTGTCTGGAATTTCCCCGTTGTGGGACTAATAAAGGCTTATCTTACACAAAGACATCAGACTGATTTCTGTCATCATTTTAGAGTAGAATTGGGCTCCCTAGTAAAAGCTTTAAATAGCTTATTTGGGATGACCCGTTCACACTCCAAAACAATGTAAAAAAAAAAAAAAAAAAAGCCCACTGTATACTGCTAATCATGCTGTTGATAATTCATATTGTAATTCATTCATGCTGTTGATAATGTGTGATGTGTGTGTGTGAATAAACTGTGAATAAAAATGTAGCAGTGAAGATTTCCTGTACCCAACTGTTCGACAGTCAAGCTGTAGCAGTCTGCTGGAGAAAGTGCTCCGCTGTCTGTCCAGAGTGTGGTGGAGGGGGTGATCAGGATTGTCCATGATGGATCACAGTTTATTTAGTGTCCTCCTCTCCACCACTGTCTCAAAGGTCTCCGGCCTGAGACCAATTACAGAGCCAGCCCTCTTGATAATCTTGTCAAGTCTGTTGGTGTTGCTGGCTCTGATACTGCTACCCCAACAGACAGCAGCAAAGAAGATGGCGCTGGTGACAAGAGTCTGGTAGAAAGGCTCCAGCATCTTGCTGCACACATTGAAGGATCTCAGCGTCATCAGGAAGTAGAATCTGCTCATCTCCTTCTTGTGCGGAGCATCGGTGTTGGATCTCCAGTCCAACCCGCTGCTGATCCTGACACCCAGGTATTTGTAGTCCTCAACCACCTCCACATCCTCCCCCCTAATCTGCAATGGCTGAGAAGGTGTCCTCTTCTTCCTGAAGTCATTCACCATCTCTCTGGTCTTGCTGACATTCAGCCTCAGGTGATTCTGCTCTGTCCACTCCACAAATCTGTCTACCAGTGCCCTGTACTCCCCCTCCTCTCCCCCTCTTATACACCCAACAACAGCTGAGTCGTCAGAGTATTTCTGCAGGTGACATGACTCAGTGTTGTACTGAAAGTCAGTGGTGTAGAAGGTAAAGCGAAAAGGAGAGAGCACAGTCCCCTTTGGAACTCCCATATCACTAACCACCACATCAGACAAGACATTGCCCAGCAGGACAAACTGTGGCCTGCCTGTCAGGTAGTCAGTAATCCAGAAGATCACAGAACAGTCAACCCCCATCCCCCGCAGCTTCTTACCCAGCAGCAGTGGCTGGATGGTGTTAAAGGCACTAGAGAAATCAAAGAATGTGATTCTCACAGTGTCTCCTCCACCATCCAAGTGCAGAAGGGCTCGTTGCAGCAGGTAGATGACAGCGTCTTCAACTTCTAAATGGGGCTGATATGCAAACTGAAGAGGGTCCAGCCACGTCTTCAGCTGTGGCCTCAGGTGGGCTAAGACCAGCAGGGGAGAGGTGAGAGCAGACGAAGGAGAGAAGGACGACACCACTAAAAAGTCCAAACACAGGATGTCTGGGTGGGACCCCAACTGGCCCAATATTCCAACATTCAAGCCATGGTTGTACAATACTTCAAATGGTAAGTTCCATATGCAAAGTTTTAAAAAAGAAATAAATAGTATAAAATTAACATATTCCAGTTACAATAGTGTCATGTGTTTTCTGCCCCCCTCCCCCCCGTAAAAATATGTTGCCACCGCGCCAAGGTCTTTAAGCCAGAGGAAACACTGGTTTTCACATCCAGATTACAGTAAAATGACTAATAATATCACAATTTACTAATATAAATAGAATAGTAATACAAATTAAAATTGAAAAACTGTACAAATAATTAGCAAAACACAAATAAAAAACATTCAATGAATGAATGAATGAAGGAAGGAATCTTTATTTTGGATAGATTAAAAGTAAAGATTAAAAGAATGGAACAGAATAATATAACAAAGGGGAAAAAAATCTTACAAGGTCAAATTAAACAATAACTCCTCTGATTATACAGTTCAACGTAAGTTATCCAAAATGGGTGATGGCTGAAGCCGCAGCTTATATTGCCCACCCATATTCCATCCAGGAATTCAAAAGAAAAACAAAACGAGCGATTACAATTCAGAACAAAGCTAAGACAAAATGTGACCAAAAAAAAACTAAACAACAACACAACACAGATTGAATATGATAATTCTTATGTGATTTTACATGTCGTCTTGTCTGGATGTCTGGAGTATTTCTTCCTTTAGTTTTTGTTTAAATTGTCCAAGTGTTGTACATGATTTTAATTCAGGTCCAAAAGCATTCCACAATCTGACTCCTTGCACTGAGACACAGTGTTGCTTGGTGGTAGTTCTGACTGAAGGTTTTTGAAATATACATGTTCCTCTGAAATGATATTGTTTCTCCCTTATTTGGAACAGCTTTTGAATATTTGCGGGCAGTGATAGATTCTTCACTTTAAACATTATTACTGCAGTTTTAAAGTCAACCAGATCTTTCAACTTGAGAGCTTTTAATTCAAGAAAAAGTGGGTTTGTTGGTTCCCTGTAAGCAGCTTTATTTATTTTTCTAATAGCTCTCTTCTGAAGCATAAAGACTGGATATATGTTTGTTTTATATGTATTTCCCCATACTTCAGTACAATATGTCATGTATGGGAGTATTAATGAATGATACAAAATATATAGTGTGGGTCGATTCAGCAAATATTTCACTCTGTGTAGTATTGCAATTGATTTGGATATTTTACCTTTAATATAATTAACATGTGACTTCCAGCACAGTTTATTATCAATTATTACTCCAAGAAATTTAATTTCAGATACCCTTTCAATCTCTACACAATTTACACTGAGTTTAGATACTAAGTTGTTGTGATGGTTGTTAAAAATTATAAATTTTGTCTTACTTAAATTGAGTGTTAATTTGTTTGAATCAAACCACAGTTTAAGCTTTCCTAATTCCTTTCTGAGTGTATCCAAAAGATGTTCCAAATTGCTTCAACTGCATAACATATTAGTATCATCTGCAAACAATATTAAATCCATTTTTTTCCGAAACTTTACATATATCATTTATATACATATTGAATAACAATGGCCCCAAAACTGAACCCTGTGGGACTCCACAAGTAACCTTCAGTAACTGAGTTTTTGCTACCAACACATACATACTGATATCTGTTCTTAAAGAACAGATATCAGTATTGATGTACTTAAAGAACATCAATTTCCCACCCTCTGATGACCTCCACCACCTCACACTCACCCACACCGACGTCCGTAATGCACTGAGTCATGTCAACGTACGTAAGGCTGCTGGCCCTGATGGCATTCCTGGGCGTGTGCTGAGGGCATGCGCTGAGCAGCTGGCAGGGGTCTTCACAGACATCTTCAATCTGTCCCTGGCCCAGGCCGTGGTACCAGCGTGCTTCAAGACCACTTCAATAGTACCAGTGCCAAAACATTCAACACCATCGTGCCTAAATGACTATCGCCCTGTGGCACTGACGCCCATAGTCATGAAGTGCTTTGAGCGACTGGTCTTGGCACAGCTCAAAAAAGGCCTGCCCCCTACACTGGACCCTCATCAGTTTGCCTACCGGAGCAACAGGAGTACAGAGGATGCGGTTTCTACAGCGCTGCACTATGTACTCTCACACCTGGATGACAAGAACACCTACGCAAGAATGCTGTTTATTGACTTCAGCTCAGCATTCAACACAGTTATCCCCTCCAAGTTGCTCACCAAACTTGGGGACCTGGGAATCAGTACCTCCACCTGCAACTGGATCATGGATTTTCTGACCAACAGACCCCAGCATGTTAGGTCAGGCCCCAACCGTTCTTCCGTCATCACACTCAACACTGGTGTACCACAGGGCTGTGTGCTCAGCCCATTCCTCTACTCCCTCTACACCCATGACTGCAGGCCTATGTATGGATCCAATTCCATCATAAAGTTTGCAGATGACACCACGGTGATTGGACTCATCAGGGACAACGACGAGTCAGATTACAGGGCAGAGGTTGAGCACTTGGCTACTTGGTGCGCTGACAATAACCTGCTCCTTAACACCAGCAAAACCAAGGAGCTCATAGTGGACTACAGGAAGGAGAGGGAAGAGACACATGACCCCATCCATATCAATGGCATAGCTGTTGAACGTGTCCTCAGCTTCAAATTCCTGGGGACCCACATCTCAGAGGACCTGTCCTGGTCAGTTAACACCACCAGCCTGATCAAGAAGGCCCATCAGCGCCTCTTCTTCTTGAGGACACTGAAGAAGAACCATCTGTCAACTGACATCCTGGGCAACTTCTACCGCTGCGTGATAGAGAGCACCCTGACCAACTGTATCACACTCTGGTATGGGAGCTGCTCTGTAGCTGACCGCAAGGCGCTGCAGCGGGTGGTGAAAACCGCCCAACGCATCACAGGGACTCCACTTCCAGCTATAGAGGACGTCTACAGGAAAAGATGTCTGCGCCGGGCACGCAGCATTCTTAGGGACTCCAACCATCCTGCTCATGGACTGTTCCAGCTTCTCCCCTCCAGAAGACGTTTCAGAAGCCTTCGGACTAGAACCAGCAGGTTTAGAAACAGTTTCTTTCCAACAGCTGTCACGTTATTGAACTTAGTTCCCCGCTGACAATCTTACCATCATCTTTTACCATCCTCACCTGTACATAACTGCATAACTACAAAACTACATCTAACTTATTGCACATTATTTGCACATAACAGTACTTTTAACTTTCTGCACTGCTGCATATATTTGCTTAAATTGCACATACTGTTAATTACCGTATATACTGCACTGCTGTCCTTTGCACTTCTGATTGGATGCTAAACTGTGTTTCTTTACTTTGTATTCATACATGTGTAATGACAATAAAGTTGAATCTAATCTAATCTAATCTAATCTAAGTAACTACATAACCAGGACAGTGCTACCCCCAATACCGTAATTGTGTAGTTTCTTTAATAATAAATTATGATCCACTGTATCAAATGTTTTTTAAGATCCAGAAATACCCCAACTGAATACTCTTTATTTTCAACGGCAGTGGATATTTTTTCTATAAATTCCATTAAAGCAAATGCAGTTGTCCTTTTGTGTCTGAACCCATATTGCTGCTCACACAATAAATTATTCTCCATTATGAAGTTGTCAATTCTCTCACAGAATATTTTTTCAAGTATCTTGGAAAATTGTGGCAATAGTGAAATAGGTCTATAGTTTGAAAATTCCCCTCTGTCACCCATCTTGTATATCGGAATCACTTTAGCTATTTTCATTGCATTGGGAAATATACCTGTTTGGAGAGACAGGTTACAAATATACGTCAGTGGCTTCACTAAGCATTCAATGACAGTTTTGACTAAAAGCATGTCAAAACCATCACAATCCGTAGACGTTTTACTTTTAAATGATTTAACAATTTCAATGACCTCTCTCTCGTCTGTGTTCTTTATGAAAATGGAGTCTTTTATAGCACTGTTTTTGCTTATTGTATCACCTGTAGATGCTGTAATGGGTATTTCTCGAGCCAAATTAGGACCAATGTTAACAACAAATTTATTAAATTCATCTGCAGGTGAGACTGCATTCACACTCTGAGCCGTTTTTTTTTTTTGAAAGATTGGTTGGGTAGCTAGTATTTCTCTTTTCATTTCCAAGAATATTAAGTATTGTCCATGTATTTTTAATATTATCTCTGTTTTTCTCCAGTTCTTTACTGTAATAGTCTTTTTTACTACATCTCATTATATATATTAACTTATTTTTGTATGTTTTATACAGCTGCTCTGCTTCTTTTGTCCTTTTCTTTAGAAAAGCTTTATATAATGAATTTTTCTTTTCACACGCTTTTTGTAATCCTTTGGTTAACCACGGCTTTTTGACAAATTTCTGTTTAAGCTTTTTCTTTACTAATGGACAATTTTTTTTTCATAAAGAGTGGTTACAATGTTCATGAATGTGTCATGGGCTTCATTTACATCTGATACATAAGACTTTTGTCCAGTCTTGCTTCAGCAGGTCTTCTTTAAAAGAACTGATTGCATTTTGTGATTTGTATCTGAAAGATTTTTAAAGTTTTTTCTGTATTGACCCCCGTGTGGCCATGGATAAGTACAAAGACTGGCAAATGGTCACTTATTTCATTTATCAATAATCCACTTTCTATTTTCTTATCAATAATATTAACAAACAGGTTTTCAATAAGTGTAGCAGTGTGAACTGTGATTCTACTGGGATGTTTTATTGTGGGATATAGACTCATACTGTACATAGAATTCATGAACTCTGTAATTACATTTTGTTGAAATGGATTTAGTAAATCAATATTGAAATCTCCACAGATTACAACCATTTTCTTACTAGTTATATTATTGTACAGCTCGACTAATTTATCTCTGAATATCTCAACGCATGTTCCCGGCATTCTATATATACAACTTATAATTCAATTTTTTTGTTATATCTTGGTCAATCTCAACAGTAACACATTCCAGAATCCCTGGTAGTGCAAAGGACATTTCATTTACAAGTTTACACCTATACAGGTCATCAATATACAGTGCAACACCCCCACCTTTTTTTTTTTTTTTGAGATCTATTAATATAAAACATCTGATATCCCTCTATTGCCATCAGAGAAGCCTGCTCTTCATTTAGCCAAGTTTCAGAGACTGCTATAGCTGTAAATTTTCTATCTTAACTGTTTTAAATAGTCCTGAATCTGTGGAAAGTTTTAGTTAAGACTTCTGCTGTTGAAGCGTATTATTGATAGTTTACCATCTAATTGCACTTGATTTTTTAATTGCTTTTCAGTATAATATTCACAGTGATTATGAATATTATTGAAGAACTGGTTATCAGAATCAGTATCATTCTCCTTGTAGTTTATGTTCAGCATAATGGCATATTTTCAGAGACTGAATTTTCTCACTCTGTGTCAAATGACTTCCTCCAACTGGGGATGATTGATGTCTACTAAAGTCAGTCATAAGTTTTTTTTGTTTTAAGTTTTTTTTAAAGTACATTGACATGGTATGTCAAAAGAACTGTTCTTGTCGTGTGTGTGGATATGGATTATCATAGTCTCTTAATTTTCTTAATCAGTGTTCATCTATATTTATTTAAGTCAGTGAGATCTCTTATTATTATGGCCTTGGCTTCCTCAGGTGTTCCATTTAGTTTGATCCAAACTACAGTTTCTTGTCCATGTTGCTTGTATCTTGTTTTGTCTTTTCAGCATCCGTGCTTGCTGTGCTATTTCAGCATTAGTGTTTGTTAAATGTTCATTTAGGTAGACTTCTGTTCCCCGTAGCTTTCCGGCCTGCCTCAGTATGTCATTCTTTACCCCTCTGTTCACAAAGCGCATCACAATTGATTTCTTTGTTTAATTATCCTTTCTGGGTAAAGTATAATAGGCTGAAATTGCATTTACTTCAACCTTTATACTTCTATTTTCAAGGAACTGAAGCACTTGGTTTTCCAGGGAGACTGATTCACTTAGGGGAGCCTCCTCACCTCTCATTCCTGCTGTAGCATTGGCATATGATTGGTATTTAATGTCTAGTCCACTTATAATTAAATCATCCATATGAGAATATTGTTCAAGATCCTTGATGCATCGCTCCAAGGCTGCAATTTTTTTGTCTCTTTCCTTAATTGTTAATTTCAATTCTCGGACTTCCTCCATTAGCCCTAATAGTTTAAACTGTTGATTGGCCACTTTGGTCAGTTCTTCTGACATGAAGTTCAGAGATTTTTTTAATCGCTTCCATTTCTTCCTTCTTTGGTGGCATTTTTACTGACCTGATGATAATAAAACAATCTCTGTTGGTGTCGCCGGTATCCGATCCGACCAACCTCGAATCCAGCTGGGGCGTCAGCTAGCCCCCTCCGCTGCTTACCGCAGCTGTAATTGAGCTCCTGATCCGGCTCCTGTCCAGCTGGGTCCCGGTAGCTCCTCCACTGAGCCCCGCCGTCTACCGCAGTCTTCCTCAGTAGTTCCTCCACCGAGCCCCGCCGCTGTAATTGAGCTCCGATCCGGCTCCTATCCAACTGGGGCCCCAGCTGCTCCTCCACTGATCCCCGTCTCCTACCGCCGCTGTAGTTGAGCTCCAATCCGGCTCCTGTCCAGCTGTTGCCTTGGTTAGTTCCTCTGCCGAGCCCCAGTCACAAGATTCTAAGAATCTGTGCGGGAGGCTCAGACATCATCTACCGGGCTGATGCCGGGTCAGTGAGACGAACCGGGGACAGAGTCGATCCTTTGTATTGGTGTTAGCTACGACTAGCTATGACATTAGCCATAGCAATAGCATTAGCTTAGCACGTTAGCTTAGCACATCCCACGGCTCCTTCGTTCGTCCTTCTCTCCAGCAGACCGACAAAGCTCCAGTGAGTTTGGAGGCTCAACCGTTATCTACCGGGCCAATGCCGGGTCAGTGGGCATCGGCCCAGCATCACTATGGGGTGGAGGGTTTGCATGCCCTAGTGATCCCAGGAGCTATGTTGTCTGGGGCAATCTGCCTCTGGTAGGGTCACCCAAGATAAACTGGTCCTGGGTGAAGGGCCAGACTAAGAACGATCCAACAGACTCTCATGATAAATGCTCGAACAAGGATTCAGTGTACCCTGCCTGGTATGGGATTACCGGGGCCCCACCCTGGAGCCAAGCCGGGGGGAGGGGCTCGATGGCTAGCACCTGGTGGCCGGGTTTCTGCCCATGGGACCCGGCCGGGCTCAGCCTGAAGGAGTTACATGGGTCTGCCCTCCAGCGGGCTCACCACCTGCAGGAGGGACCATGGGGGTCCAGTGCTGTGTGGATCAGGTGGCGGTCCAAGGCGGAGACCTTGGCGGTCTGATCCCAGGCTTCCTTAACTGGCTTTTGGGATGTGGAATGTCACCTCTTTGGTTGGCAAGGAGCCTGAGCTGGTGCATGAAGTTGAGAGATACCAACTAGATATAGTCAGCCTCACCTCAACACACAGCTCTGGTTCTGGAACCAGTCTCCTGGAGAGGCACTGGAGCTTGGCCTATTTTGGAGTTGCCCCGGGTGAGAGGCGACGAGCAAGGACGGGTATTCTTGTATCCCCCACCTTGCTGCCTCTATATTGGAGTTTTCCCTGGTGGACGAAAGGGTTGTTTCCCTGCGGCTTTGGGTTGGGAAACAGATCCTGACCACCATTTGTGCCTATGCACCAAGTGATAGTTCAGAGTACTCACCTTTTTTGGAGTCTCTGACTGGGTGCTGGACAGTGCTCCTCTTGGAGACTCCATTGTCCTACTGGGGGACTTCAATGCGCACATGGGCAATGACATGATGATGGGATTGCCCAATCTGAGTGGTGTTCAGATTGGTTAGCACAGATGGACTTCTGTGCTAACCACAGTTTGTCCATAACGAACACCATATTCAAGCATAAGGGTGTCCATATGTGCACCTAGCACCAGAACACCCTAGGCTGCAGGTTGATGATCGATTTTGTTATCGTGTCATCAGACCTGTGACCGTATGTCTTGGACACTCGGGTAAAGAGAGGTGCAGAGCTGTCAACTGATCACCACCTGATGGTGAGTTGGATCCGATGGAAGGGGAGGATGCCATTCAGACCTGGTAGACCCAAACGTATAGTGAGGGTGTGCTGGGAACATCTGGCTGAGGCCCCTGTCCGGGAGGTCTTCAACTCCCACCTCTGGAAGAACTTCAACCACATTCCGAGGGAGTCTGGAGACATGGAGTCTGAATGGGCCATGTTTCCCACCATTGTTGAAGCGGCTGCCCAGAGCTGCGGTCGCAAGGTTGTGGGTGCATCTTGTGGTGGCAACCCCCGAACCAAGTGGTGGACACCAGTGGTGAGGGGGGCCATTAAGCTGAAGAAGGAGTCCTATCAAGCTTGGCTGGCTTGTGGGACTCCCGAAGCAGCGGAGGCATATCAGCAGGCCAAGAGGAGTGCAGCTTGGATGGTCGCTGAAGCAAAAACTCGGGTGTGGGAGGAATTCGGTGAGGCCATGGAACAAAACTTTCAGTTGGCGTTGAAGAGATTCTGGCAAACTGTCCGGCGGCTCAGAAGGGGGAAGTAGCTCCTCCTGTCCATATTGTGTATGGTGCGGATGGGGCGCTGTTGACTTTGACTGCGGATATCGTCGGGCGGTAGAAGGAATACTTCAAGGATCTCCTCAAGCCCACTGACACACCTTCCACAGGGGAAGCAGGGTTTGTGGACGAGGGGGATGACTTGCTCATCACAGGGACTGAGGTCACCAAGGTGGTTAAAAAACTCTTTGGTGGTCGGGCCCTGGGGGTGGACAAGATTTGCCCTGAATACCTCAAGGCCCTTGATGTTGTAGGGCTGTCATGGTTGACATGCCTCTGCAACACTGTGTGGTGGTCCGAGACAGTGCCTTTGGCATGGCAAACCGGGGTGGTGGTTTTTTTCTTCAAGAAGGGGGACAAGAGGGTGTGCTCCAACTTTAGAGGGATCACACTCCTCAGCCTCCCTGGGAAGGTCTATGCCAAGGTACTGGAGAGGAGAGTCCGGCCGTTGGTCAAACCTCTGATCCAGGAGGAGCACAATGTGGTTTTCGGCCTGGCCGTGGCACATTGGACCAGCTCTTTAATTCAATTCAACTTTATTTATATAGTGCCATTTCACAACAACAGTCATCTCATAGCACTTTCAACTGTAGGGGAACTTTACCCTTTCAAGAATCCTCGAGCGTTCGTGGGAGTTTGCCCAACCAGTTTACATATGTTTTGTGGACTTGGAAAAGGCATCTGACCACGTCCCTAGTGGTTTTTTGTGGGGGGTGCTTCAGGAGTATGGAGTATCAAGCTTGTTGTTATGAGCTACCCGGTCTTAATACAACCGTTGTGAGAGTTTAGTTCATTCTGCCAACACTCGGTTGGACTCATTCCCAGTGAGAGTTGGACTCTGCCAGGGGTGCACTTTGTCACTGATATTGTTCATAATTTTTATGGACAGGATTTCTGGCACAGCTGGGGAACGGAGGGTGTCATGCTTGGTGACCACAGGATCTCATCTCTGTTGTTTGCAGAAGATGTTGTCCTGTTGGCTTCATCGACCAATGACCTACAGGTCTTATTGGGACAGTTTGCTGCTGAGTGTGAAGCGGCTGGGATGAGAGTCAGCGAGTCCATGGTCCTCAGCAGGAAAAAGGTGGATTGTCCTCTTTGGGTTGGGGACAAGGTCCTGCCCCAAGTAGAGGAGTTTAACCTCTTGCACTCCGTTGTACCGCGGACGGGCAAGTCTCTGCGTCCTAGAGCGCACGAGGGCACTCTCGTGCGCCCTCATGCGCTCTAGGACGCATGATGGGGATGGTGATGTAGGTGGTGATGGCGTCCATGCGCGCACTGAAAATAAAAGCTGCAGACACAGCCGCGAACAGATTAGTTCATCTGATTGACCTCTCATTCGACTAATAAGAGCCTTGAATTGGGTTTCTGAAACCTTGAAGAACCAATGACTGAAAACCTAGCAAGAAGGACCCGCCTACCAACGCTGTGAATGCAGTGAGCCAATTGAAGCTGAGAAGTTTGCGAGCTGTTTTTTTTAAGGCTGGGTAAAGACTGACTGCTGCAGCGGATCAAAAAAGGACCCGCAGGAAGAACCCCACAGACCCAGCAGCACGGAGACCATCCACAAATGCAACCTGTGTGACAGGGAGTGCCATTCGCGCATCGGCATGTTCGGCCACAGGCGGTGCTTATTTTGTTTTTGTTCCAGCAGAGTAGACGTTATGATTTCTTCCATGGTCATAGACCGACGGAGGCCGACGACGAAGGCTGAGTGACACACACGCCTTCGCCAGTCTTTTTTTAATTACTACTGTTATTTGTTTTGAAAAATCGTTCACCAAAAACCGCAATCATGGAAGCACAAAACCGCAATAATGGAATTATGTTTTGATCGGGTCGCGAGACCAGAACCACGAGCGGACCAGCGTCGCGTTCGTCTGACAATGGGGAAGAGAAGTTCGCCAGGACACTGCTGTGAAGAGGTAAGGTGTTACAAGCTAAATTATTCTTTATTCCTGAAAATTGTAATCCAAAATGACTTTTGACCGATCGGTAAATTACAACTGTGCGGCGCACGAAATCTGAAGTTCGTGTGCCGCGGTACATGGTTCATTCGTCGCGTCCAGACCGTGAACGCCGCCCCCCCCCGCTATTCTTCTGTAGCGAGGGGGGGGGGGAAGCCGCGGTGACTGAGCTGCTGTCCCACATCCCACATGAGGCTAATCCGTCATGTAGCGATGGCCGATGTCCATCCTCTGTAGCGAGGGGGGGGACAACCCCCCCCCCCACACACACACACAGACACAGCCCTGAGTGTGACCTTTCATTAGAGCCCAAAATGAAGCTTCTACATTGAAGCATTCAAAAGTTACAGACGTTTTTCCAAACTGTGTCATTTGGCACAATTTGGCACAGTTCCAAAACGCCTGGGAACAGCCTGAGGAAAAAGCTGTGTAATATATTCATTTTTTGTGGTATTGTTACAAAATTTGGACCTCAAGCTGAATAACACTTGGTTCTACATTTCTGTTGCATTTTCCAGCCCGGATCTGAAGCTGTGTGTTATTTGCAAGCATTTGTATCCAAAAAAACACCCAGGCCAAATTTATTTTCTTCAAGTTCACTGTGTTTAGATGACTGTAACTCAGTGGCCGGAGTACTTAGAGAGATTATGACTGTTTTGCCAAAAAATTCAAAGTGTTTTCTTTTAAATGAGACCAACCCCATGAAGATGCTGCAAAGGGTTGAAGAACAGCTTTGGATTTAATTTGGGCACATTATTTTTTGGCGTTTTTAGGGAAATTGACCGGAGTGCAAGGGGTTAAGTATCTTGGGGTCTTATTCATGAGTGAGGGAAGAATGGACCAAGAGATTGATAGACGGATTGGAGCAGCATCTGCAGTGATGCGGACGTTGTACCGGTTCTTTTGTGATAAAGAGGGAGCTAAGCTCCAAGGCAAAGCTGTCGATTTACCGGTCAATCCATGTTCCTACCCTCACCTTTGGTCATGAGCTTTGGGTAATGGTCGAAAGAATGAGATTGTGGATACAAGCGGCTGAAATTAGCTTTCTTCATAGGATTGCTGGACTCATGCTTACAGATAGGGTGAGGAGCTCAGTCATCCAGGAGAGGCTCAGAGTAGAACTGCTGCTCCTCCACATTGAAAGGAGCCAGTTGAGGTGGTATAGGCGTCTGATTAGGATGCCTCCTGGACACCTCCCACTTGAGGTGTTTTGGGCACATCCCACTGGGTGGAGACCCCGGGGCAGACCCAGGACTCGCTGGAGAGACTACGTCTCCCAGCTGGTCTGGGAACGCCTTGGTATCCTCTCTGAAGAGCTGGAGCAGGTGGCTGGGGAGAGGGAGGTCTGGGCTTCTCCGCTTGAACTGCTGCCTCCGTGACCCGGACCTCCGGAAAAGTGGTAGAAGATGGATGGATGGACAATCACTACAACAGTTAGCTTTAACAGTTACCAACTGACTATCCAAACCCTGACAAACCAACCTCTCCAAATGTAGATCAACCCCCCCACACAAAACACAAAGTGAAAACACACTGACCTTGTGCCACTTTTCAGCCAAGTGCTCATGAACAAAAACAACAAAAAACAGTTTTATCAACAGTATGCTGCCACTTTGTGTTATTTTTGCTCTTCTTTCTGTTATTTCTGCTGCTACTACGACCCAACTGATGTTTCTGTTTATAGTTGCCATGGTTTCTAGAGTTACTATTTTTTTTCTTTTTTTTTATTTAAGTTTTTGTAAAGGGTATACATGTCATTACAGCATTGCATTGTTTACATTTTCATCACATGTTCCCTATTTTGTTTTTTGACAACATTGGAAAAAGTTATTACAACACCCTTTTTTTAGTGAAAGAAAAAGAGAAAAAGAAAGAACAAAAAAAAAAAAAACAAAACAAGAAAAAACAAAAAACAAACAAAAGAGCAAAAAATAAATAAATAAAAATAAAAGAGACTCTGAGTAGCGTTGGAACAAAGAGAGGTGCCATTATTGGAATGGTATTTGTCAAAGATTAGATCTAATGGAAGACACATATGCGTTCCAGGGTTGCCAAAAGTTCAAGAACCCATCCATGTCCTGTCTCAGTGCGAATGTCAACTTTTCCATCGAGCAAATGTCTTGAATCACGTTAATCCAATCTTCAGGTGTAGGACAATCCTTCAACATCCATTTTTTAGTTAGAGCTTTTTTACTTGCCAATATTAAAACAGTGAATAAGTATTTTTCTCCTCGTCTTTCCAGTGATTCCGGTAGTAAACCCAAATACAAAGTTACAAAAGAAAAGGGAACTGTTATTTTGAATATTTTCCCCAATATTGTCTGTACATTGGTCTAATATTGGTGGATAACTGGGCATGACCAAAACACATGAAAATGATTTGCGGTCTCTTCACCACACAAGCGCCAACAATTCAACCCCTTATGAGTAAATTTGTTTTGTGCAGGTGTTCTGAAAAATCTTACCAAATTTTTCCATCCAAATTCTCTCCACTGCAGGGATGAGGTACTTTTCCATTGTTGTTTATTTAGCTTTTCCCATATTTCCAGTTGTAAAGTGAAATTCCCCTCTTTTTCCCATCTCTCTTTTATATATGATGTGTTGTCTCCTTTTAAGTCTTGAAGACCTTGGTATATTTTAGAAATGTATCTGATCCCTGGGATCCCTTTATATGCCATTAAGAAGACCTTCAGAACACCTGACTGAGCCCTTTCCAAATCCTCCTTTTTAAGTATTTTGTTTATGTGGTGTCTAAGCTGAAAGAACCTGTAAAGGTCTTGATTTATTAGACCTTGTTTTTTCAAATCTTCAAAACTTCTTAAAGTTTGCCCTTTAAAAAAAATTGTAATACTTTATCAGTCCGTTCTCTTTCCACTTTTTAAATCTTGTGTCTGTTTTATTAGGAGTAAAGCCTTGATCATAGGCAATCCATTGCAGTAATCGATAGGGTTCTTTAGTTTGATTCTCTCTGACTATCTTAAACCAAATTTTTAGTGGGGTCTCTATCCACGGGTTAGTGTTATTCAAAAGTTTGGGTAAGGCATTATTCCCTATTATCGCCTGTAGGGGGATGTCACTTGTTATTTGGCATTCCATCTCCTTCCATTGTGCAGTGTAGACTGGGTTACATATCTCTACTGAAGTTTTAATTTGTGCGGCTTTAAAATAGTCCCTTGTGGTGCACATATGTAGTTTCACGGGCTCACATGTATATGACTGTTCATATGCTCTCTTGTATATTCCTGTGGGCTTACTTTGGCTTCACGTATGAAGAGGAACAAAAGGTCTGGACCTCCTAGGGAGATGAGGAGGATGTGAGTGTTGACCTTTGGATATGCAAAGAGATGGACATGAAGGATTTCCTGACCACCGGGGTTTGGGTGGAAGAATTAGGAACTGCAGGGGGGATGCATTGTGTTTGGGATTTAAAGACAATGGAATTTTGTGCTTTGATGTCAAGGGTATAAAACTGGCAGAGTTTGGGGGTTCTGCCTCTTTTCTGATTTGTATGTTAGAGAGTGTGTTGAGAATAAAATGGAACTTGAGAAATAACTCAGCCTCATCCTTTCCACACATCTCCACACCCTGATATTTGGCAGCGCGAGCCCACCTTTGTCTTTGTTTAGCTGTAGGGTTCTGTATCTGATTCTACGTCTCTTGCCCTGCCATATGAATCTTGAGATCCTTCTGTCCAGTTCTTGCCATATTTTTTTGGGAGGTTCTACTGGTATTGTTTGGAAAAGGTATAGAAGACGTTGAAGTATATTCATTTTGACTGCTTCAATTCTTTGTGCAGTATCTAAGAATGGTATCATATTCCATCTTGCTAGATCAGATTTTATTTTTGCCATCAGTGGATCATAGTTTAGCGTTATAATTTTGTTGAGTTGTTTCGGGATATCGACCCCCAGATATTTCATAGATTCCATCTCCCAGTTAGTTTTGAGTTTGCTTAGTAAATATTGATTTGGGTCATAGTTGAATGTTAAAATTTGGGTTTTATGGAAGATGGCGGAGAGACATAACACTTAAACAAAGAGCTCTCCCTAGCCGGATTAAAAATCATCGGTAAATGGCCAACTCGACATAAACGAATCAATAAACTAAGGGATGAAAACACGAAGGAACCGGGCACAAGGACAAAAACAGGGTAAAATTGAAGAATTCCTCTCCAACAACGCAGGAAAAACCGCTGTACGCAAAGCCCAAAAAAACGAGATGTCCACAGCAGAGAAAATGGAGGACACCAGACTCGACAACATGAACGCTGGCATCGCCAGTTTGGGTGAAGAGTTGAGAGAATTCAAGCGACAGCTACAACAGGATTTAGCGGCTCTTAAGGAGGAACTGAAAAAAGAAATTAAGGAGGAAATCATGGCCCTCCGAAGAGAAATGGAGCGTAAATTAACGGAAAACATGGAGGAGCTGCGCTCCCAGCGGGCGTGTATGACAGAAGCGCAGACCCGAATTTCGGAACTAGAAGATTGGAAAAGCGAGGCAAACGAACAACTACAGACCCTGACGACGCAAACGCAGAGGATGCAGGAGAAAATAAACGACTTGGAGAGCAGATCCCGACGAAGCAATATGCGCATCTTTGGAATTCCGGAGGGCATTGAAGGCAACTCGATGACAAAATTCATGGATCAGTTCTTAAAAAAAGAACTGGAAATACCCGGAGAAACGGATCTGCAGATTCAATGGGCGCACAGAACACCGGCACAGAACCCGAAAACAAACTCTCCACCCAGGTCAGTTGTGGTAAACTTTGTGAAATATGACATAAAGGAAAGAATCCTGACGCAAGCATGGAAAAAAAAGATACGAATCGGCGACAAACAGGTATTTTTTGACCATGACTACCCGACAGAAATCGTGCAGCAGCGGAAGAAATATGCCAATATTAAAAAAACGCTGAAAGAGAAAAAAATTAGATTCCAAACGCCGCTAACGAAAATGAGGATTCATTGGGAGGAAGGCACAAGAACCTACAACACGGCCGAAGAGGCAGCGCGGGATATGATGGAGCGGGGCCTTGAGGTGAGCGTGCCGAAGGAGACGGCTGGAGCAGCGGCGGCCCTGAACGCACCACGACAGACGGAGTGGAGACGAGTGAACGGCGGAAGAAGGGGGAGAGACGTAGAGCAGCGGGCCCAGGACAAACTACAAGGCTTTCAACTGAAAGCCTAGATCATAACAAAGATTAAGAAAGGCACAGAAGAAATGAAGGCCAAGAAGACAAGGTAAAAGAGAAACAGACGGCTAGGAGAGGTTTAAGTGATATTTGTTGGACATTTCTAGACTTATGACTATTACTTTGATAGTAATTAGAAGTCTAGGGAGGGCCCTTCACTCTGTGAAGACAAACCCCCCACCCACCAACAGGGACCAGTGGGCAGAAGAAAGGCCCAAAGTACGGAGGTCGAGTTTTTTTAATGTGTTTTTATATAAATATGTGTTATTTTTGTTGTTAAAGGGGCTAGGAGCACAAGTTAAAAAAATGGAAAAACATGAATATGGGTAAAAATCTTAAGATAATGACACTAAACGTGAATGGTCTGAACTCACCTGTTAAAAGGGAAAGAATAATAAGAAAATTCAAGAAGGAAAAAGCTGAAATTATATTTATGCAAGAGACACATTTGAGCAAGGCAGAACATGTGAAACTAAAGAGATTTGGCTATAAGAACTCCTACTACAGTTCATTTAAGGGAGGAGCAAAAAGGGGGGTTATGATACTAATCTCAAACAAAATACAATTTGAAAGTGAACAGGAAATCCAGGATAAAGAAGGCAGGTATGTAATAATAAAGGGAAGAATAGATGGTATGCAGATCACATTAGTGAACATCTATGCCCCACCAGAAAGTGACAAGGGTTTTTTTCAACATCTGTTTGATCTCATAGCAACACACAGTGAAGGAGTCCTAATTTGTGGAGGAGACTTAAATGCTGTCATGGATCATGAAGTTGACACAACAAGTGTTAAGAAGACAAAAAAACATGTAACAAAGTTCATAAGAACCTCACTGGCAGAAATGGGTATGGTAGACATATGGAGGGACCTACACCCACTCGAAAAAGACTATACACATTATTCAGCAGCCCATAAAGTACACTCTAGAATAGATTACTTCCTTATGAATGAAGGTGACAGACACAGGGTGAGAAATTGTTGGATTGGAGGGGCAGAAATATCAGATCATAATCCTATATACATGGAAATATATTTAAACAATAGAAAACGACAAACAACATGGAAACTTAACGTAGGACTGTTAAATGATGAGAAAATGAAAGAAAGAATAAAAATAAACATAAACGAATATATCCAAGAGAATGACAATGAAGAAGTGGACCCAACAATACTATGGGACGCACTAAAAGCCGTGTTAAGGGGTAAATTAATTGTTGAAACAGGAAAAGCAAATAAGACTAAACTGGAAGCGTATGAACAAAGATGTGAGAGACTGAGGGAATTAGAACGTAAACATCAAAGCACAAATGATCCAAAAATATATCAAGAAATTAAAGAAGAAAAAACAAAGATAAAAGAAACACAAATGGATGAAATTGAAAGGAAAAATAGATATCTAAAGCAAAAATATTATGAAACAGGGCCAAAAGCCACAAAACTGCTGGCAAAACAGTTAAGAAAACAACAAACAATGAATAATGTATACAAGATTAAAGACCCCACCACAAATAAAACCACAGTTAACCCAGAAAACATCGAAGAAATTTTCCATAATTTCTACCAAGAACTATACTCGCAACCTGAAGAAACAAATACTAAAGATATCAAAAAATTTCTAGACACATTGGACTTGCCATCAATAGGAAATCAACAAAATGAAAAACTAACAGCAGAAATAACAACACAAGAGATCAGAGATGTGATTAAGTCACTTAAAAACGGTAAATCACCAGGTAGTGATGGATACTCCTCTGAGTTTTATAAACTGTTTATAGAAGAACTCACACCACAACTCCTAAAGTCATTTAATTGGACACTGAACAACAACAAAATACCTCCAACATGGAACGAAGCAATCATTTCAGTTATTTTAAAACCAGGGAAAGAAAGAACAATGCGGAAACTATAGACCAATCTCTTTATTAAATGTAGATTATAAAATATACACAACAATTATATGTAAACGAATAAAGACATTCTTGACGGAATTGATAGAAGATGATCAAACTGGATTCATAGAGGGACGCCAAACACATGACAATATCAGGAGAACAATACATATAATTAACCAAATACATAAAGAAAAGAAAAGCGCAGTAATAATGAGTTTAGACGCAGAAAAAGCATTTGACAGGGTTAACTGGAAATTCCTATATAGTGTACTGGAGCGCTTTGGATTTAACGAAAAATCAGTACAATGCATAAGGACGCTATATCAAGAACCTGTGGCAAGAATCAAGATAAACGGTAGCTTAACAGACAAAGTAAATATACAAAGATCAACTAGGCAGGGATGCTGCTTATCGCCCACCTTGTTTGCTCTGTTCATAGAACCATTGGCTCAAGCAATACGACAAAATAAGAAATTAAAAGGTGTAACAATAAAGGGGGCGGAACACAAGATTGGGCTATTTGCAGACGATATTATAGTTTACCTTGAACAACCAGATAAATCAATAATGGAAATGATGAACTTGATAGAAAATTTTGGAAAATTATCAGGATACAAGATAAACATAACAAAAACACAAATACTGACATTCCACTATAACCCTCTAAACCAGATAACTGATAAGATCAAACTAAACTGGAAGCAAAAAGAAATAAAATACCTTGGAGTGAACATACCTAAAGACCTAAGCAAAATATATAAAGCAAACTATGATAGGTTGGAACAAGAAATAAAAAAAGATATTGATAGATGGTCAATCTTAAATATGGATCTGAATTCAAAAATTGAGACAGTCAAAATCAGCATACAACCTAGATTACTTTACCTCTTCCAGGCTATACCAACAGAGATTCCAGATGCCCAATTCTCAAAGTGGGACAGGATGATATCGAGATTTGTTTGGGGGAGGTAAAAAACCAAGAGTGAAATATAAAACCCTCCAATTACCAAAAGAGAAAGGAGGCATGGGCCTACCGAGTCTAAAGGAATATTACTACTCAGCACAAATAAGATATATCATATGTTGGTGCGACGAGGGATATGAGGCAAAATGGAAAGAAATGGAAAAGGAAATTGAGGGACTCCCAGTACAAAGCATAATAGGGGATAAAGATGCATATAAGCAAATCAAACAAATAGACCCAATCACTAAATTTACTTTAGAACTGTGGTATAAAATAGTACAAAAATATAATATAAGGGAAGACATAAAACTATTGAAATGGGTAGCATTTGACAGTCAGTTTGAACCGGCAAAACAAGATAGGGGATACAAAAATCTGGTGAACAAGGGAATCACAGCATGGGGCAATATCGGAAAAAAAGATCTCGGGAGCTTTGTAAATATCAGGAGAAAATTTAAATTAGAAAGATCGGAATTTTTCAGATATCTGCAGATGAGAGATTACTATATGAAGAAGATTAGGCATAACCTCCAAACAGATGTGAACGAGATTATACAACTTATTTTAAGCTCATATGCAGGAAATAAAATAAGAATTATTTCAAAACTATATCAGAAACTTATGACAAACAATCATACAAGTAACTATATAAAGGAGAAATGGGAGAAAGAGCTCAATTTAAACATAACAGAAGAAAGCTGGCAGGAAATATGGAAAACACAACACACATCAACAAATTCAAGGGCATGGAGGGAATTTGGATGGAAAAACCTGATTCGCTTTTTCATTACACCACAGATTCAAGGAAAATATACAAATACCCAATCTTTATGCTGGAGGGGATGTGGGGCTCAAAATGCAGACCACTCACATATGTTTTGGAAATGCTACAAAATATCATCATTTTGGAAATCTATGCATGTGACAATACAGAGGATATTAGGATATAATATACCAATGAACTGTAACCTGATGTACTTATGTGATCTTAAAAAAGACAATGTTATACAGGCTGAGGACAGATATCTAGTTAAAATCTTGTTGATTGCATGTAAAAAAACTATCACAAAAAAATGGCGATCAGAAGTTCTTCCTGACCAAGAACAATGGACTGACATTGTTGAGGACATACGTATGATGGAAAAACTAACATATCGACGAAGAATGCAAGAAGGAATATGGGAGAAAAAATGGCGGAAATGGACACACTACAAAGTGCAACAACGAGGCAGAAATTGAAAGAATAACCAAAGACACTGAAAAAACCAGAAGAATTAAGAGATGGAAACTAAAAACTTGATGCTCCAACATTTGTCCCCCCCCCCTTTTATTTTTTTATTTTTTTTATTTTTTATTTTTATTTTGTTTATTTTTTTTTATTTTTCCCTACCCTAACCCCTTTGTTTTTTAAATGTAGAATGTGATCTGAATGCATTATATATGATGAAAAATGAATAAAAATCTAAGTTACAAAAAAAAAAATTTGGGTTTTATGCATGTTTAATTCGTACCCCGATAAATCTCCATACTCTGAAAAAACTGAGATTAGTTCTGGAAAAGAGGTGTCCGGATGCCCCAGGTATATTAAAATGTCATCAGCAACGAGTGCTATTTTATGTTCCTTCTGACCAAGTGTAATACCTTGAATTTTTTGATTCTGTCTTATCCATTGGCTCAGAGGTTCTATGAAGATTGCAAAGAGCAGTGGAAACAAGGGGCAGCCCTGACGACATCCTCTTTCCAGTTCAAAAGATGATGATAATTTACCGTTAATCCTTATTTTAGCTGTTGGTTTTTTATATAATGCCTGGATAGTTCTAATGAAGTTGTTATGAAAATTGAAACTGGATAAGATTCTATATAGGAAAGACCAGTCAACCGAATCAAATGCTTTTTCAGCATCCAATCCCAATATGGCTGCATTTATATTTTTTTATTTGATGAATTATGTGTAAAGTGCGTCTAATGTTATCTTGTGTCTGTCTTTGTCTTATAAAACCTGTTTGGTCTAAATGAATTACGTCTGTCAGTATATTTTCTAACCTTTTGGCAAGGATAGTGGTAAAAAGCTTATAGTCCTGATTTAACACACTGATTGGTCTGTAGTTGGAGCAGTCTAGTTTATTCTTTTCAGGTTTAGGTATGACTGCAATGACCCCTTCTCTCCAGGAGGGGGGGATTTCCCCTGTGTGGAGGACATAGTTAAATGTTTTCAGGAGGAGAGGAGACAGTTGCTGTTTAAAGGTTTTCTACCACTCTGCTGTAAAGCCATCTGCTCCTGGGGATTTGTTAGCTTTAAGTTTCATAATTGCTTTTTCTAATTCTTTAGGTTATATTTCTGACAATAGTGTTTTATTTTGTGACTCAGTAAGTTGGGGAAGGTTTAATGTATTTAGGAAGGCTTCGGATGCGTTTTTATGTTTTTTGAGGGAGTACAAGTTCTTGTAGTAGTTCTCGAAGCTTTTAAGAATTTCCTGAATTCTAAATTTTATTTCCTTTGATACTGGGTCTCTGATTTTGTAGCTTGCTATCGCCGTTTGTTGTTTCCTCAATTTATAGGCTAGTAATTTTGCCGATTTGCTACCTGTTTCATAGTATTTTTGTTTCAGAAATTTAAGTTTCTTCTGGATTTCTATTGTGTAGATCTCATTTATTTGTTTTTTAATTTCCTTAATTTTGAGCGAGTCATTAGAATGAGTGTTGTCTTTGTGCTCTTTTTCTAGTTTCTTAAGTTCTGACTCTAATGTGATTAGTTTTTCTTGTCTCAGTTTCTTTTGGATTGCCAGTTTTGCGATAATCTTTCCCCTTATTACAGCTTTGCATGCGTCCCACAGTATTAAAGAGGATACTTCTCCATTATCATTTTCTTCCATGTATCTGAGAATATCTGATTCCAATTCATCTTTCAGTGGTCCTTTCAGCACATTTGAATTTAACCTCCAAGAAAATGTATTATTTGTGTATTTTTGGATACTTAAGTCCATATAGATCGGACTGTGGTCAGAGAGATCCATCAGTCCTATTTTACATGTTTTTACTCTTCCAATGTCTCTATTAAACATAAAAAAATAGTCAATCCTTGAGTATGATGAATGTGGTGCTAAGTAAAATGTATTGGGGTTGGGGGTACTGGGGTTGAATTCCCTCCACACGTCACAGATTCCCATTTCTTTTAGTAGCATCCGAGTTTTTCTACTTTGAGTGTTATTTTGATGTGGAGAGTTACCTGATGCATCCCAGTATGGATTCAGTCTTAGATTGAAGTCTCCACCACATATCACTAAACCTTGGGCTTTAGTTATCATTAGGTCAAATACATTTTTATAAAATTTCCAGTTAGCCCCTGGAGGTGCATATGCATTCAGCAGGGTGATATCTTCTCCCTCTAGCCGACCAAGTACCATGCTGAATCTCCCTTCTTTATCTTTGTGTTCCGATTTTTTTTCAAATATAATTTTGGTTGAGATCAATGTCGCTACCCCCCTCCTCCTCCCTGACTTATATGAAGATGAAGAGATCATATTAAACCCTTGTCTATTAAGTTTAGTGTGCTCCACGTCTGTTAGGTGGGCTTCCTATAAAAATATTATTCCTGCTTTGTCTTTTTTCATTTTGCCTAGAATCTTGGATCTTTTAACTGGATTCAGGATCCATTTTACATTATATGAGATTATTTTGGTTACACCCTGTTTCTCCATTGTGTTGTCTTATTTAGTATAACAGTGTGGTGGCCCTCTTTTATGCTACTCAGAAACTGAAAGAACATTAAGAACATAAAAAACATTAACATAGTATATAAAACTTTAAAACAAGAAACTGACAAAAGATCTTCCTGAGCTGAGGTCTTTTTAGTGACCTTAGAAGAGCCTTGATGGTGTGTTGGCTCTGAGGGAAATTCCTCAAACTCCGTTATGTGCTGAGGGCCCTCTCTTACCCCTTTAAGTTGTCCCATGTTTTTAACGTGAGTTTCAGATCCCAATCCGAACTTGTAATGATTTTATTTTATTTCTCTTTTTTTTTTTATGCCTATACCCTATGAAATTGTGTGCAACCTCCCACCACCGTCACAGCAAACAATCAACGTTAATACAGTATTTGTTAGTGTGGAGAGATCATGTGGTTCATTGTCACATTTCTATTTTAACAAGTTTTTTTTTTTTTAAAGACTTATTTGTTTCTAATATTATGTCTGTTCCATGAAATGTTTTACCACTTCATATTTGCTGATTCTGCATCTCCTTTAATGTTTGTTACCTTGTAGGAGGAGGGTTGGATGCGCAGATTGACTAAAAATATCGTTATTCCCTCCTGTAAACGCTCAGTTTTTCCTTATAGCTCTGGCGCTGGGTTTCCCGCTGCTGGCTCGTGGGTTTTGAGGGTCTCTGTGTGCTCCACGTTTGAGCCTTGATTCTTTCGATCGGGTCTGCTGCGGGTTTATACACCGTTACCGGGAGCCCTCTTCTCTCCATATCCGTGGTTGCTTCTTCCGCCGAGTTGTAGAGACACGTCTCGTCCCCGTAAAACACCCTCAGCTTCGCCGGAAATGGAGTCTGAAAGCGCAGTTTCTTCTCTCGTAGTACCTTTTTAGCGTCGTTGTATTCCCGACGCTTTTTAAGGACCTCCGGGGTGTAGTCGTGCTCCACAAAAACTTTTCTCTCTTGGTGCATAAATCCTTTTGTCTGCCAAGCCAGTCTTACAACCTCTTCTTTTATTCTGGAGTTGGAGAACTTCACCACCACTGATCGTGGGGGCGCTTCCGCCGACGGCCTTGGGGCTAGTGTACGGTGTGCCCTTTCTATCTTCAAGTCGGTGGATTGGGGAATTTCCAACTTCTCTCTCAATATGGATTCCACGCATGCCGCCATTGTGGTGAAACTGTCCTCGACTCCTTCATTCAGACCATGAATTCTTATGTTGTCTCTTCTTAGTCTTCCTTCTTGGTCGGTTAGCTTAGCCTCCAGTCTTGATTGTTGTTTAAGTAAATCCAGCACGGTTTCTTCCAGCCCTTTTATTCTTTCCTCTGCTTCCATGATTCGGTCCTCAGCCTGGTCCACTCTGCTGTTTGTCCTTTTTATTTCGTCTTTAATTTCACGAAATTCGGCCCAACACTCTCGGCGAAATTGTCTTAATTCTTGAAGTACCATTTTTAAGCTAACCTTGTTGCTAGCTTCACTCAGCTCCTCTTCTGAGGGGATGTCCTCCGGATCAGATTCTCCGGCCGATGCGTGTCTTGGCCTGGTAAATGTCGATCTCTTCTGTTTTCCTTTAGGCATAATGACTTTGTCTTTTGATTTTCACTCTTCCAAAAATCCGTTAAATCTGATTTTCAAGGTATTTTCCTGGATCGGGTCTGGCAGCTTCAGCGTTAAGCTGCTATCACCATGGTGTCCAGACCGGAAGTCCCTGTAGAGTTACTACAGTGGGGGAAAAAAAGTATTTAGTCAGCCACCAATTGTGCAAGTTCTCCCACTTAAAAGATGAGAGAGGTCTCCAATTTTCATCATAGGTATACCTCAACTATGAGAGACACATCAAATAGGTTCATTTTGTCTTCTTTTAAGCAGATCTGTCCGACAGATCTGCTGAGCTGGCCCCGCCTACGAAAATCAGCTGATAAATGTCACCTGGCAGCAATCAGCTGACTCTTCTGACGAAGGCTGCAGTGCAGCTGAAACATGTAAAGAAGGTAAAGACAATTTTCTACTTTTATTTTTTGTCTTTCATATGAACAAAAGATAAATATCCGAGACAAAATGAGAAAAAAAAATCCAGAAAATCACATTGAAGGATTTTTAATGAATTAATTGGTAAATTCCTCGGTAAAATAAGTATTTGGTCACCTACAAACAAGCAAGATTTCTGGCTCTCACAGACCTGTAACTTCTTCTTTAAGAGGCTCCTCTGTCCTCCTCTCGTTACCTGTATTAATGGCCCCTGTTTGAACTCTTTATCAGTATAAAAGACACCTGTCCACAACCTCAAACAGTCAGACTCCAAACTCCACTATGGCCAAGACCAAAGAGCTGTCAAAGGACACCAGAAACAAAATTGTAGACCTGCACCACGCTGGGAAGACTGAATCTGCAATAGGTAAGCAGCTTGGTGTGAAGAAATCAACTGTGGGAGCAATTATTAGAAAATGGAAGACATACAAGACCACTGATAATCTCCCTTGATCTGGGGCTCCACTCAAGATCTCACCCCGTGGGGTCAAAATGATCACGAGAACAGTGAGCAAAAATCCCAGAACCACACGGGGGGACCTAGTGAATGACCTGCAGAGAGCTGGGACCAAAGTAACAAAGGCTACATCAGTAACACACTACGCCGCCAGGGAATCAAATCCTGCAGTGCCAGACGTGTCCTCCTGCTTAAGCCAGTACATGTCCAGGCCCGTCTGAAGTTTGCTATAGAGCATTTGGATGATCCAGAAGAGGATTGGGAGAATGTCATATGGTCAGATGAAACCAAAATATAACTTTATTGTAAAAACTCAACTTGTGTTTGGAGGAGAAAGAACACCATACCTACTGTGAAGCATTGGGGCAGAAACATCATGCTTTGGGGCTGTTTTTCTGCAAAGGAACCAGGACGACTGATCCGTGTAAAGGAAAGAATGAATGGGGCCATGTATCGTGAGATTCTGAGTGAAAACCTCCTTCCATCAGCAAGGGCATTGAAGATGAAACGTGGCTGGGTCTTTCAGCATGACAATGATCCCAAACACACTGCCCGGGCAACGAAGGAGTGGCTTCGTAAGAAGCATTTCAAGGTCCTGGAGTGGCCTAGCCAGTCTCCAGATCTCAACCCCATAGAAAATCTTTGGAGGGAGTTGAAAGTCTGTGTTGCCCAACGACAGCCCCAAAACATCACTGCTCTAGAGGAGATCTGCATGGAGGAATGGGCCAAAATACCAGCGACAGTGTGTGAAAACCTTGTGAAAACTTACAGAAAACGTTTGACCTATGTCATTGCCAACAAAGGGTATATAACAAAGTATTGAGATGAACTTTTGTTATTGACCAAATACTTATTTTACCGAGGAATTTACCAATTAATTCATTAAAAATCCTTCAGTGTGATTTTCTGGATTTTTTTTTTCTCATTTTGTCTCTCATAGTTGAGGTATACCTATGATGAAAATTAGAGACCTCTCTCATCTTTTAAGTGGGAGAACTTGCACAATTGGTGGCTGACTAAATACTTTTTTGCCCCACTGTATTTTAATAGTTGACATTACATGGTCTTCTAAATAAAGGCACAAATTTCAAAATAAAATAAAAATGTACACATTCACTTACACTTTAAAACATATTTGTAAAATAAGTAAATGTCAAAAAACAAATTACTTAACTACATCACAGATTATTTAATTCTTTTATATTGATTCTTTCAATCCAGGGTGGATTTATGGCACATCATTGAATATTTAGGGATTTTCGTCATTTTTCATATGTTACATATTCATTTTTATCATTTAAATATCCATGTCATTTACTTTAAGTCTACAGAGTTTCAATTCTATTCTACCACATCATTTTTTTTTGCCATTTTTTGCTAGAACTTTTTGATGTAAAACTACTTTGTCTTTCCTCATGTTGACTGCTCTCATGCCATTTTTCACTTCACTTCTTCTGTCTCATCAATCACTGAGTGGAACCTTGACCTGCACCAACCTTCAAAGGTTTGGGGCTCCTGCTTCAGTCCAAACTGCTCTCCCTCCTGACTGATGCAGACGTCCTCTTGTTCCTCTTTAATCTGGGAACAATCTGCTTCCACCTGAACAACAATAAAGTTTCTCTCCTGGTCTAGAAACTGCTGCTCGTATAGAATCTCCTCCTGGTTAAAGTCATTTTGCTGTGGGACATCTGGAGGGACAAAGAGACACAAGAAAGGTGTTGGAATATGGTTATGACAAGTTCATCCTATAAAGCCTGTTAGAAAAAAATTGTCTTCAGCAGCAGAGACCCTCTGCACCTCTAGTGTAAACACTATATCAGTGTGCTGTGAGACACTGCAATCAGCTGGAATTGATAATTTAATTCAACTTTATTTGTATAACACCGAGTCACAACAAAAGTCATCTCAAGCCACTAGATACATAAGCACATATAGACATCTAGGAACATCTACTTGTGTTTCTGTCATGTTTCAATCATGTTTTAGTTGTTTTTCTGTTATGTTTCAGCCATATTTCTGTCTTGTTTTAGCTGTTTTCAGCCATGCTTCTTTCTTGTTTTAGTCATGTTTTAATTGTGTTACTGTTGTTTTAGTCATGGGTCAGGCCATCGGCGACTCAACCGGCAACCCCGCCCTTCCGAGGGTGTGGAGGTTGAAACTGGGCATCCGGGCAGAACTAAAAACAATGTCTGTCACAGGTCTGTGGTGGACCACTCCCAGTTACACGGGGTGAGACTGGACATCCTGGCAGATAAGCACATCTGTCGCAAGGTCTGTGGTGGACTTTTGCCAGTCAGTGCATCGTGACATGCACTACACAAAGAGCAGAGATAAACAAACCTATCATCTTGACCTGTCCTTGCCACTGATAATACCTCTATCTGCCAAGAATGTGCCGCTAGTCCAGCAAAAGCTAGCGGTACTCAAATACTTTGCAAGCAGTTTCATGAAATGGTCAGTCAGAAAGCAATGCATGTGTACGTCCGAGTGCGGCTCGGACGTCGCCTGGGTTAACAAGGTCAGGAGATCCTGCCAGTGGAGGGCGAAGGACAGAGCTGCATGGAGGAATCTGATCAGACCTAAATGAAACAGTCATTGTCGCCCCCGACAGACTGCTATGATAATTGTTCTTCTTTTAGATTTGATTGGCGATGATGATCACTCTATATATAATTAAAGAAATCTCTGTGATGATGTCACAATGAATGTTACGATCATAGGACTCGCTAAAAGATCATAGGACTTGCTATGACGTCATCAAAGATCAAAGGCAGGCTTCACTCACGATCATAGGACTTGCTATGACATCATCAAAGATCAAAGGCAGGCATCACTGAACGAGTGGTGACGTCAAAGTTCAAAGGGAGTCTCTGTCCTTCTGTCTGTCTGTTATGATGTCACGCTCATAGGACTTGCTATGAGATCAAACGCAGACATCATCACTTATGATCATAGGACTTGCTAAAAGATCATAGGACTCGCTACGATATCAAAGATCAAAGGCAGGCTTCACTCACAATCATAGGACTCGCTATGACATCATCAAAGCTCAAAGGCAGGCTTCACTCACGATCATAGGACTCGCTATGACATCAAAGATCAAAGGCAGGCATCACTCATGATCATAGCACTCACTATAACATCGTCAAAGATCAAAGGCAGGCATCACAGAACAAAGGCAGGCATCACTGAACAAGTGGTGACATCACAAAGATCAAAGGCAGATTTTACCATGGTTACTGTTGCCATGGTAACAATAACTTTCTATGGGCATGCACAGGTATCAGTCATGCACAGGTATGCACTAGTCATAAATAATTCAGAGAAAAACCCCAACGATCAAATGATCCCATATGAGCAGCACGAGATGACAGTGGGAAGGAAAAACTCCCTTACAGGAAGAAACCTCCAGCAGAACCAGGCTCAGGGAGGGGCAATCTTCTGCCATGACTGGTTGGAGGGTGAGGGGAGAAACGAAGTAAAGGAAGAAAGAAGAGACATACTATTCATAACATAACATACAGGTAGAACAATGTTGCTACAGATATGATGTACAATGTTGTATCAAAGCTAATTTCAAGAGTATAGCATTTTTATAGGCTTTTTTCAGGCTTATTAAGCTAGCTGAAAAAAATCTCATAGGTAGCACTACAAGCAGACACATCCGTAGCTGGACCTAGTGGTGTAATGCCCAAACACTAATGCACTGTGAGCATAAATAGCAGATTTTTTTTTAAAAAAAGTGGACGTAGTAGATAGAAATAGTGAAATTTCAAATTATGACATGTAAAATCCAATCTCAACTTGTGAATGATGTCTAGCTAGTCAGCTGTCACACACCTCAAACACACAATCAAGCACATGCGCAGCGGGCCGTGTTGATGCAGACTTCTTATTACGCACATGTCTAGTAGTGGAACAGTACGCACAGTACCGTTACACTACTAGTTACATGACTATAACGTGTGGACGTGTGGGAAGTCTATTCAAAAGCTTTGTCAAATAGGAAAGTTTTCAGTTTTGTCCTAAAGGCAGAGAGGGTGTCTGCCTCACAGACCCAGGCTTGTAATTGGTTCCATAAAAGACGGGCCTGAAAACTGAAAGCTCTACCCCCCATGGTACGTTTAGAGACCATAGGGATTAGTAAGAGTCCTGCATTCTGAGAGCGTAATAATCTGTTAGGATAATGGGGTACAATCAATTCTTTAAAATAACTGGGGGATAGATTATGTATGGTTTTATATGTCAAGAGAAGAACTTTACATTTGATTCTGGATTCAATAGGGAGCCAATGAAGGAAGGTTAATATGGGAGAAATATGATCCCTCTTTTTAGTGCCTGTTAATACCCTAGCTGCAGCATTTTGAATTAACTGGAGAATTTTTAGGACAACCTGACAATAATGAATTATAACAATCTAATCTATAAGTGACAAAGGCATGGACTAGTTTCTCTGCATCAGTTTGGAACAGGATGTTCCTAATTTTAGCAATATTCTGTAAGTGGAAGTAAGCAGTTTTAGAGATTTGTTTGATGTGTCAATTAAAGGACAAATCCTGATAAAAATGACTCCAAGATTCCTGACAGTGGTGGTCGGAGCTAGGGTAAAACCATCTAAACTACATATCTGATCAGAGACAGAGTCTCCAATGTTTTTCAGGCCAATTACAACAACTTCAGTTTTGTCCGAATTAAAGTACTGAAAAGTTGTGGTTCATCCAGGTTCTCATGTCTCAGACATGCATGTAACCTTGTCAATTGGTTTCTGTCTTCTGGTTTCATTGACAGGTATAACTGTATCATCAGCACAACAGTGGAAATTTATTACATGCTTTCTGATATCACCTACAGTGGGGTAAAAAAGTATTTAGTCAGCCACCAATTGTGCAAATTCTCCCACTTAAAAGATGAGAGAGGTCTCCAATTTTCATCATAGGTATACCTCAACTATGAGAGACAAAATAAGAAAAAAAAATCCAGAAAATCACATTGAAGGATTTTTAATGAATTAATTGGTAAATTCCTCAGTAAAATAAGTATTTGGTCAATAACAAAAGTTCATCTCAATACTTTGTTATATACCCTTTGTTGGCAATGACAGAGGTCAAACGTTTTCTGTAAGTTTTCACACACTGTTGCTGGTATTTTGGCCCATTCCTCCATGCAGACCTCCTCTAGAGCAGTGATGTTTTAGGGCTGTCACTGGGCAACACAGACTTTCAACTCCCTCCAAAGATTTTCTATGGGGTTGAGATCTGGAGACTGGCTAGGCCACTCCAGGACCTTGAAATGCTTCTTACGAAGCCACTCCTTCGTTGCCCGGGTGGTGTGTTTGGGATCATTGTCATGCTGAAAGACCCAGCCACGTTACATCTTCAATGCCCTTGCTGGTGGAAGGAGGTTTTCACTCAAAATCTCACGATACATGGCCCCATTCATTCTTTTCTTTACACGGATCAGTCGTCCTGGTCCCTTTGCAGAAAAACAGCTCCAAAGTATGATGTTTCCACCCCCATGCGTCACAGTAGGTATGGTGTTCTTTCTCCTCCAAACATGACAAGTTGAGTTTTTACCAAAAAGTTCTATTTTGGTTCCATCTGACCATATGACATTCTCCCAATCCTCTTCTGGATCATCCAAATGCTCTATAGCAAACTTCAGACGGGCCTGAACATGTACTGGCTTAAGCAGGGGGACACGTCTGGCACTGCAGGATTTGAGTCCCTGGCGGCGTAGTGTGTTTCTGATGTAGCCTTTGTTACTTTGGTCCCAGCTCTCTGCAGGTCATTCACTAGGTGCCCCCATGTGGTTCTGGGATTTTTGCTCACCGTTCTCATAATTTTGACCCCACGGGGTGAGATCTTGCATGGATCCCCAGATCGAGGGAGATTATCAGTGGTCTTGTATGTCTTCCATTTTCTAATAATTGCTCCCACAGTTGATTTCTTCACACCAAGCTGCTTACCTATTGCAGATTCAGTCTTCCCAGCGTGGTGCAGGTCTACAATTTTGTTTCTGGTGTCCTTTGACAGCTCTTTGGTCTTGGCCATAGTGGAGTTTGGAGTCTGACTGTTTGAGGTTGTGGACAGGTGTCTTTTATACTGATAACAAGTTCAAACAGGTGCCATTAATACAGGTAACGAGTGGAGGACAGATGAGCCTCTTAAAGAAGAAGTTACAGGTCTGTGAGAGCCAGAAATCTTGCTTGTTTGTAGGTGACCAAATACTTATTTTACCGAGGAATTTACCAATTAATTCATTAAAAATCCTTCAATGTGATTTTCTGGATTTTTTTTTTTCCTCATTTTGTCTCTCATAGTTGAGGTATGCCTATGAAAAATTGGAGACCTCTCTCATCTTTTAAGTGGGAGAACTTGCACAATTGGTGGCTGACTAAATACTTTTTTGCCCCACTGTATTTATCAAGGGGAGCATACATACAGTTTTATGAAGCGTATAGGCCCCCACACAGAGCCCTGTGGGACTCTATGAGTGAGTTCTGCAAGTAGAAATGGTTCATCATGAACATGAACAAACTGAAATCTATCTGACAAATATGATTTAAACCACTGCAAAGGTGATCATTTACCGAAGTGGTGGCCTAGTTGGTAGAGCATCCGCCTCACAACCGGGAGGTCGTGACTTCAAATCCCGGCTGGGTCATACCAAAGACCATATAAAAATGGTACTTTCCACCTTCTAGCATGGTGCTCAGCATAGTGGAATGGGGAAAGGAAAGTTAACACACAGAGCTACCAGAGGACTGACCCCCCACCGGAGCTTTCACTATTCTCAGTAGCTGTGTGGCCTAGGGTCAGTGAAACAGAAATAGGCGCCGCCCCATACACCACATGGTGTGGAAGGGATTAACTTAACTTAAAGGTGATCACTTAAGCCCTAAAGAATACTCAAGTCTATGAAATAAAATCGTATGGTCAATAATGTCAAACGCTGCACTGAGATCGAAAAGCACAAGTATGGAAACAAGTCCATTATAGGATGCCATCAGTAAATCATTAGTGACTTTCACTAGAACAGTTTCAGTACTATGGTGAACTCTAAAACCGGACTGGAACTCTTCAAATAAATTACTACTTAGTAAATAATCACAATTAATTTGCAACAACTCTTTCTAGGATTTTTGAGGGAAAAAAAAGGCAGATTAGACACTGGCCTATAGTTAGCTAAAAGAAGAGCATCTGCTGTTATTTTTTTTAAAGGGTACTGTTATGTATGTAAAATGAGGGACAGGAGTCTCGTCTGTCATGCAGCAAGTTCACACTTTATTATGAGAACCAAACTATTTATACACAAGGGCCGTGCCCGCCTGACGCCACATCAGGGGCGGGTACGGCAGCACACACACACACACACCACATTCACTACACCACAATTCCCCTCCCCCTTACAAAAATGCAAACCACACGCACAATCAAGACCCCCCCCCCCCCAATTTAGGACCCGAATCGTGCACGAAGGAACAAGGAATCATAAACTGTAGGAAAATGGCCTATCACATTCACACAGAACAAAACCAGCGTTTTTCCTTTTTTTTTTTTTTTCAAAATATACACACAAAAAATAACTAAATTGGACCAAGTCTCTAAAATAAGTAAAATAATCCCATAACATACAGTTAAGCCCAGAAATATTTGGACAGTGACACAATCTTCATGATTTGGGCTCTGCAAGCCACCACATTGGATTTGAAATGAAACAACTACAACGGAATTGAAGTGCAGACTTTAAGGTTTAATTCAAGGGGTTGAACAAAAATATATGATTAAACATGTAGGAACTGTAGCTATTTTTATACAAACGCTCCTCATTTCAGGGGCTCAAAAGTAACTGGACAAATAAACATAACCCTAAGTAAAATGTTACTTTTCAATATTTTGTTGAGAATCCTTTGCAGGCAATGACTGCCTGAAGTCTGGAACCCATGGACATCACCAAACGCTGGGTTTCCTCCTTTGTGATGCTTTGCCAGGCCTTTACTGCAGCTGTCTTCAGCTGTTGCTTGTTTGTGGGTCTTTCTGCCTTAAGTTTTGTCTTGAGCAAGTGAAATGCATGCTCGATTGGGTTGAGATCTGGTGATTGACTCGGCCATTGCAGAATATTCCACTTTGTTGCTTTAAAAAACTCCTGGGTTGCTTTTGCAGTATGTTTTGGATCATTGTCCATCTGTACTGTGAAGCGCCGTCCAATCAACTTTGCTGCATTTGGCTGAATCTGAGCAGAAAGTATATCCCTATACACTTCAGAATTCATCCAGCTGCTTCTGTCTTTTGTCACATCATCAATAAACACAAGTAACCCAGTGCCACTGGAAGCCATTCACACTGCCACCACCATGTTTTACAGAAGATGTGGTGCTTTGGATCATGAGCTGTTCCAATTCTTCTCCAAACTTTCTTCTTCCCATCATTCTGGTACAGGTTGATCTTAGTCTCATCTGTCCAAAGAATGCTGTTCCAGAACTGGGCTGGCTTCTTCAGGTGTTTTTTTGGCAAAGTCAATTCTGGCCTTTCTATTTTTGAGGCTGATTAATGGTTTGCACCTTGTGGTGAATCCTTTGTATTTACTCTCATGAAGTCTTCTCTTTATGGTAGACTTAGATACTGATACACCTACTTCCTGGAGAGTGTTTTTCACTTGAGTGGATGTTGTGAAGGGGTTGTTCTTCACCATGGAAAGGATTCTGCGATCATCCACCACTGTTGTCTTCCGTGGACGTCCAGGCCTTTTTGAGTTCCCAAGCTCACCAGTGCACTCTTTTTTTCTCAGAATGTACCAAACTGTTGATTTGGCAACTCCTAACATTTCTGCTCTCTCTCTGATGGATTTCTTCTTTTTTTTCAGCCTCAGGATGGTCTGTTTCACCTCCATTGAGAGCTCCTTTGACCGCATGTTGTGTGTTCACAGCAACAGCTTCCAAATGCAAACGCCACACCTGGAATCAACTCCAGACCTTTTAACTGCTTAATTGATGACAGGTTAACGAGGGAAGAGCCCATGCAGCCTTGTTTTTTTTTTTTTTTTGCAGCCTTCTGAGTCAATTGTCCAATTACTTTTGGTCCCTTGAAAAAGAGGCGGCTACGTATTAAAGAGCTGTAATGCCTAAACCCTTGCTCCAATTTGGATGTGAATACTCTCAAATTACAGCTGAGAGTCTGCACTTTAAGCCCATGTCGATTATATAATTGTATCCTGAATATGTTTTCGTAAACAGCTAAAATAACAAAACTTGTGTCACTGTCCAAATATTCTTGGGCCTAACTGTACATACTACATACAACTATTTATACACAAGGGCCGTGTCCGCCTGACGTCACACCAGGGGCGGGTACGGCAGCACACACACACACACCCCATACTCACTACACCACAGGTACTGTACCTGTAGTGAATTTTAATCAAAAGCTATTTCAAAGGATCAAATATGATACTAGTGGTTCCGTGCAGTAATTTTGCTCATGCATGAGTTTCAAGCCACTGCTCTCTCATTCAGTCATGGTCAGTGACATCTTGTCTCCTCCATGGCCAGTTTCATCATGGTAGTGACACACAGTTGCTGCTTTGTGCAACTGACTGGGCTGCAGTATAGCAGTCAAAGTTTTAACATCAGAATTTTATGTAATTTTATTTTTTTACAACAAGCAAATCTACCCGCACAAAATTTAATGAAATAAAATTCTAGTATATCAAGATTTATTCAACGTGTTCTGAAGTTACTTGACTGGGAACTTGCCTATTCATCAGGTCCCCTTCAGCTGCCGGTCCCTGGATGTAACTGCGGATCATGTGGTCAATAAAGGCCATTTCCAAGGACGGTTTGTGCAGTATATGTGGTATGTGGAAAAGGGGCACTTTATTGTGAAGTGCAGTGTGGTGATGTGGACTTCCCGTCACGTCACCGCCCTATATAGTGGGCCGGCCACCATGTTATGGCCTCTTTGACACTGGTGCCCACGCCAGGTGCCTGCCGTGTTACCGCTGTGTTCCATCTTCAATAAAGCTGTTTGTTAACTTCATCTTGCCTCATTCATCACCGGGTATTTCCCTACATAACATTTGGCAACTGAGGATTAACTCATGGAGGCGTGTATTACACCACTTCATCTCTTCCTTGAGCTCCCGGGTAAACCGCTGGGTGCCTTGGCGTGGACGGTTCGAGGCTTTTCAAAACCACATCACTGCGATGATGTGTGCTGTAAGGGAAATTGATTTAATTTCCCTTACAGAGACTTGGTTAGGGCAAGAGGATTATGTTGGTTTAAATGAATCAACTCCCTCTGGTTATTTAAACTGTCAAAATCCCAGAAGTTCTGGTCGTGGAGGAGGAGTAGCAACAATTTACCATTCCAAATTACTAGTTAATGTAAAGCAAAAAACATGTTATAATTCCTTTGAGGGCCTGGTCCTCAGTGTTGGGCACTTTAGCAATTTCAGGTTAAACCCAATTTTATTTGCCATAGTTTATCGTCCCCCATCAACCTATTCAGAATTTTTATCCGAATTTGCTGATTTCTTAGCTGATTTAGTGCTGAAATCTGATAGAATAATTATAGTAGGGGACTTTAATATACATGTGGATGTAGATAGTGACTGCCTTAATGTGGCTTTTAATTCAATATTAGACTCGATTGGGTTTTCTCAGAAAGTAGGAAATTCTACTCATTACCTCCACCATACATTGGACCTTGTTCTGACATATGGCATAGAAATAGAAAATCTTGTAGTGTCTCCTCATAACCCTGTACTGTCAGACCATTGTCTGTTAACCTTTGATTTTACTATTTCTGACTATTTGGCTCCTAAAGAAAAATATTATCACAGTAGATGCCTCTCAGATGATGCTGTTTCCAAATTTATGCAGATTGTTTCCTCTATGCCATGTGTCAACACAACGGAAATAAGCTATAGACAGCTTGCTCCTTCTGTAATTGATAACATGGTGGATAGTGTTTCAGCTTCTCTGCATCAGGCTCTAGACTTGGTGGCCCCCTTAAAAAAGAAAAAGTCTAATCAGAGATTTTTAACTCCTTGGTTCAACACAGAAACTCGTAGCTTAAAACAGAAGACTCGTCAATTAGAAAGAAAATGGCGCTCTACTAATTTAGATGGAATCTATTTAGCTTGGAGAAATCATCTTTTAATTTATAAAAAATCTCTTAGAAAAGCTAGAACGAGTTATTACTCTGCATTAATAGAAGAGAACAAGAATAATCCCAGGTTTCTTTTCAGTACTGTATCCAGGTTGACAAAGAGTCAGGACTCTGTCAATTCTAGCATCCCCTTAGAGCTTACTAGTCAGGACTTTATGAACTTTTTCAATAATAAAATTTCATCCATCAGAGATAAAATCAATCAGATTCTTCCCACAGTTAACTTAAATACTGTAACTATTACAACTCCTTCTATTGATGTCTGTCTTGATGAGTTTACTCCAATCGACCTTTGTGAGTTAGACAAAATAGTTTCCTCATCCAAACCTTCAACTTGTCTTTTAGACCCTATTCCTACCAGGTTATTTAAAGAAGTCTTCCCACTTATTGGTAGCTTTATTCTTCATATAATCAATTCTTCATTAACTTTAGGCCATGTACCGCAGGCTTTTAAAATGGCTGTAATTAAACCCTTACTCAAAAAGCCAACGCTAGATCCAGGAGCTTTAGCTAACTATAGACCAATCTCTAATCTCCCTTTCATTTCAAAAATCTTAGAAAGAGTTGTTGCTACGCAATTATTTGACCACCTGCAGGGAAATGGTTTACTTGAGGAGTTTCAATCTGGGTTTAGAATCCATCATAGTACTGAAACAGCCTTAGCGAAGGTCACCAACGACCTCCTCATTGCATCTGATAATGGACTAGTTTCTGTACTTGTCCTTTTAGATCTTAGTGCAGCTTTTGATACTATTGATCATAATATTCTACTTGATAGATTAGAACACTATGTTGGACTTAATGGAACTTCGTTGCAGTGGTTTAGATCTTATTTATCTGATAGGTTCCAGTTTGTTCATGTAAATGATGAGTTTTCTCTCAGCTCAAAGCTTAGTCATGGAGTTCCACAGGGATCTGTGCTAGGCCCTACTCTTTTTAGTTTATATATGCTTCCGTTAGGCAACATTATTAGAAAGCACTGTATACATTTTCATTGTTATGCAGATGACACACAATTATACCTGTCAATGAAGCCAGATGATACTAATCAATTAGCCAAGTTAGAAGCCTGTCTTAAGGAAATCAAAGCTTGGATGACTTGTAATTTTCTGCTATTAAATTCAGATAAGACTGAAGTCATTCTTGTTGGTCCAAAAAACCTTAGAAATTCCTTTCCAAATCAAACTTTCAGTTTGGATGCAGCTACTCTTTCTCTTAATAGCTCTGTGAGGAACCTTGGAGTTATTTTTGATCAGGATTTGTCCTTCAATTCACATATTAAATTTGTTTCTAAGACTGCCTTCTATCATTTGCGTAATATTGCCAAGATTAGGAGCATCTTGTCTCAGAGTGATGCTGAGAAGCTGATCCACGCTTTTGTTAGCTCGAGATTAGATTATTGTAATTCTTTATTATCAGGCTGTCCTAAAACATCTTTAAAAAGTCTTCAGCTGATCCAAAATGCTGCAGCAAGAGTTTTAACAGGTACTAGAAAGAGAGATCATATCTCTCCGGTTCTGGCCTCCCTTCATTGGCTTCCCATAGAGTTTAGAATTAAGTTTAAAATCCTTCTTCTTACTTACAAAGCTCTAAACAATCAGGCTCCTTTTTATTTAAAAGATCTGATACTACCGTATCATCCTAACAGAGCACTACGCTCCCAAAATGCAGGATTACTTGTAATACCTAGAATCTCCAAAAGTACAATGGGAGGCAGAGCCTTCAGTTATCAAGCTCCTCTCCTGTAGAATCAGCTGCCAATCTGGATTCGGGAGTCAGACTCGATCTCTGTTTTTAAGAATAGGGCTAAAACCTACCTTTTTGATATAGCCTACAATTAGGGAGGGATCATGTGTTTCTGAACCCTCCCTTAGTTATGCTGCTAATAGGTTTAGTCAGCCGGGGGACCTCCAGTAATGCACTGGGCCTCACTCCTTTCCTCACTCTCTATGAAATATTTTTTTTTTTTTTTGCTGGTCATTAACATTTGTTTGTTCTCTCCCATAGATTGAGTCCCCATCGTGCTGTTTGCTCTCTACATGTCTGTTCTTTTCTTCTTCTCTATCCCCTCACCCCCCAGCCAGTCGCAGCAGATGACTGCCCCTCCCTGAGCCTGGTTCTGCTGGAGGTTTCTTCCTGTTAAAAGGGAGTTTCTCCTCTCCACCGTCGCCAAGTGCTTGCTCACAGGGGATCGCCTGATTGCTGGGGTCTTTCTGCAACTGTGGGGGTCCCCCCTACAGTTGATAGTGCTATGAGATGACTGTTGTTGTGAAATGGCGCTATATAAATAAAGTTGAATTGAATTGAATTAAAGCCTGAAGGGTCTTGGCCCTCCATGGCACATGATTGGACACCCCTGATGTACAGGATGAAGAGTAGTGGTGACAACACACACCCCTGAGGAGAGTCAGTAGAAGAACCCTTTTGGTCAGACAATGCACCGTTGACCCTTACTCTCTGTGTCCTGTTGGTTAAAAAATCCAGAATGCAACCCACCAGATTATTACTCAAATCAAATTGTAGGAGCCTTTCAACTAAAATGTGAGGTTGGATTGTATAAAAAGCAGAAGAAAATTCCACAAATAAAAGCCTGGCATGTGTCCCATTAAAATCCACATGTTTAAAAAGCATGTTAAGCAGAGCGACAGTGGCATCCTCCACTCCTCTGTGAGGCCTATAGGCAAACTGCAAAGGATCCAATGCATGTTCAGTCTGCTTTAGGACCTCAAATCTGACCAGTTTTTCAAAAATTTTCATTAAAATTGAAGTCAAGGCAACTGGTCTAAAATCATTTACCGTTTTAGGACAGCTGGATTTTGGAACAGGGACAACCACAGCATCTTTCCAGATCTTAGGCACATGTTGTGTCTGTAAGGACTTATTAAAAATGTAGTGAAACACATGACTCAGTTCATGTGCACAGAACTTTACCATGCACCCACATATATTATCAGGGCCCTGACTTTTGTTCACTTTTACAGCACAGAACGTCTTTTTAAACATCCTGCAACTCAATATTAAAGTGCTGACTGTCTTTGAGTTTCTGTTTCAAATCTTGGGTTTCTATGCTAAAATCAAAGGAATCAAAACGACCATAAAAACAATTAAGAGCATTAGACAGCTCTGTGTCCAAATTAAAACCATCTAAAAACACACGATTATTGTGCTCTGTAGGCCTGCAATAGTTTTCATACTAGTCCAGGCTGAACCAAGCTTCTTTGCTGCCATCTTGCTTTCCAATTCTGATTTATAATTCTGTTTTGCTCTTAAAATTTTAGACTTCAGCTCTTTTGTGGCAACCTGCAGCTCAGAAACAACCCCCTTTTTAAAGACAAGTGCCTTCCTCTCTAAGCAGGTTTTAACTGATTTAGTAACCCATGGCTTGTTGTTGGGATATATTTTGACATGTTTACATGGAACGATCATATCCCTGCAAAAAGCCATGTAAGTTCCGGTCTGGACGCCATGGTGATAGCAACTTAACGCTGAAGCTCCCAGACCCAATCCAAGGAAAACATCTTCAAAATCAGACTTAACGGATTTTTGGAAGAATAAAAATCAAAAGGCAAAAACACCATGCCTAACCAAAAACAGAAGAAACTGACATTCCCCAGGCCGGGACACGCAGCGGCCGCAGAATCTGAACCGGAGGACCTCCGTTCAGAAGACGAGGAGCTGAACCTAGCTAACAAGGTTAGCTTGAAATCGCTATTTGATGAATTACGATGCTTTCGGGCCGAATTTCATGAATTCAGAGAGGAATTAAAAAGGACGAACAGCAGAATGGACCAGGCCGAAAACCGAATCTTGGAAGCTGAAGAAAGAATAAAAGTGCTTGAAGATTCTATGCTGGATTTACACAAAAAACAGTCAAGGCTGGAGGCTAAGCTAACCGACCAAGAAGGAAGACAGAGACGAGACAACATCAGAATTCACGGTCTGAAAGAAGGAGCTGAAGATAGTTTCAACACAATGGCGGAATGCGTGGAATCCTTATTGAGAGAGAAGTTGGATATTCCACAAACCACTGATTTGAAGATAGAAAAGGCCCATCGTACATTAGCCGCAAAGCCAGCGGCAGAAGCGCCCCCACGTTTGGTGGTGGTAAGATTCTCCAATTTCAAAATAAAACAAGAGGTTGTAAGACGGGCTTGGCAGAAAAAAAGGATTTATGCATCAAGAGAGAAAAGTCTTCGTGGAGCATGATTACGCCCCTGAGGTTCTTAAAAAGCGACGGGAATATAACGATGCCAAAAAGGTTCTACGGGAACAGAATCTACGCTTTCAGACGCCATTTCCTGCGAAGTTAACGGTCTTTTACGGTGAAGAGTCATGTCTCTATAATTCGGCGGAAGAAGCAACAATTGACATGGCGAGAAGAGGGCTCCCGGTATCGGTGTTTAAACCCGCAGCGGACCTAAGCGAGAGGATCAGGGCTCAAACGTGGTCCACTCAGAGACCTTCAAAATCCACGGGCCAGCAGCGGGAAACCCAGCCCCAGTGCTACAAAGATAAGCTTTCCAGTTCCAGGAAGGAATAGTGACCTTTTTGTCTTTTTTCTTTTCAGTCATTCTGCACTTCCATCCCCCCTCCTACAAGGTAACAAACATTAAAGGAGATGCAGAATCAGCATGTGGTAAAACCTTTCATGGAGCAGTTATAGCATTAGAAACAAATGGAGTTTGTTAGAATGAGATTAGAATACAATTAGAGTGAATGTTTGCTGTGATGGGGGTGGGAGGGTGAACACAATCTCATAGGGTATAGGCATAAAAAAAAAAAAAAATCATTACAAATTCGGATTGGGATCTGAACTTCACGTTAAAAACATGGGACAACTTACAGGGGTAAGAGAGGGCCCTCAACACGTAACAGAGTTTGAGGAATTTCCCTCAGAGCCTACACTCCATCAGGGCTCTTACAGGGTCTTTAAAGAGACCCCAGCTCAGGAAGTTTTTTTGACAGTTTTTTGTTTTAAAGTTTCGTACACTATGTTCTTAATGTTTTTTATGTTCTTAATGTTCTTTCAGTTTCTGAGTAGCAAAAAAGAGGGCCACCACACTGTTATACTAAATAAGAAAATACAATGGAGAAACAGGGTGTAACCAAAATAGCCTCATATAATGTAAAAGGGATCCTGAATCCAGTTAAAAGATCCAAGATTCTATGCAAAATGAAAAAAGACAAAGCAGAAATAATATTTTTACAAGAAACCCACCTAACAGACGTGGAACACACTAAACTCAATAGACAAGGGTTTAAAATGATCTCTTCATCTTCATATAAGTCAGGGAGGAGGAGGGGAGTAGCGACATTGATATCAACCAAAATTACATTTGAAAAAAAATCAGAACACAAAGATAAAGAAGGGAGGTACAGTTTGGTAATTGGGCGGCTAGAGGGAGAAGATATCACCCCGCTGAATGTATATGCACCTCCAGGGGCTAAATGGAAATTTTATAAAAATGTATTTGACCTAATGATAACTAAAGCCCAAGGTTTAGTGATATGTGGTGGAGACTTCAATCTAAGACTGAATCCATACTGGGATGCAACAGGTAATTCTTCACATCAAAATAACACTCAAAGTAGGAAAACTCGGATGCTATTAAAAGAAATGGGAATCTGTGACGTATGGAGGGAATTCAACCCCAATGTAAAAGATTATACTTTTTATTCAACGCCACATTCATCTTACTCAAGGATTGATTACTTTTTTATGTTTAATAGAGACATTGGAAGAGTAAAAACATGTAAAATAGGACTGATGGATCTCTCTGACCACAGTCCGATCTATATGGACTTAAACATCCCAAAATACACAAATAATACATTTTCCTGGAGGTTGAATTCAAATGTCCTGAAAGGACCACTGAAAGATGAATTGGAATCAGATATTCTCAGATATTTGGAAGAAAGCAATAATGGAGAAGTATCCCCTTTAATACTGTGGGATGCGTGCAAAGCTGTAATAAGGGGAAAAATTATTGCAAAACTGGCAACCCAAAAGAAACTGAGACAAGAAAAACTAATCACACTAGAGTCTGAACTCAAGAACCTAGAAAAAGAACACAAAGACAACACTCATTCTAATGGCTCGCTCAAGATTAAAGAAATTAAAAATCTAATAAATGAGATCTACACAATAGAAATCCAGAAGAAACTTACATTTCTGAAACAAAAACACTATGAAGCAGGCAGTAAATCGGCAAAATTACTAGCCTATAAATTGAGGAAACAACAAACAGAAAGAGCAATCTACAAAATCAGAGACCCAGTATCAAAGGAAATAAAATTCAGAATTCAGGATATTCTTAAAAGCTTCGAGAATTACTATAAGAACTTATACTCCCACAAAAAACATAAAAACGCATCCGAGACATTCCTAAACACATTAAACCTTCCCCAACTTACGGAAGCACAAAATAAAACACTACTGTCAGAAATACAACCTAAAGAATTGGAAAAAGCAATTATGAAACTTAAAGCTAACAAATCCCCAGGAGCAGATGGCTATACAGCAGAATGGTACAAAACCTTTAAACAGCAACTATCTCCTCTCCTCCTGAAAACATTTAACTATGTCCTCCACACAGGGGAAATCCCCCCCTCCTGGAGAGAAGGGGTCATTGCAGTTATACCTAAACCTGAAAAGGATAAACTAGAATGCTCCAACTACAGACCAATCAGTGTATTAAATCAGGACTATAAGCTTTTTACCATTATCCTTGCCAAAAGGTTAGAAAACATACTGACAGACTTAATTCACTTAGACTAAACAGGTTTTATAAGACAAAGACAGACACAAGACAACATTAGACGCACTTTACACATAATTCATCATATAAAAAAATATAACTTAAATGCAGTCATATTGGGATTAGATGCTGAAAAAGCATTCGATTCGGTTGACTGGTCTTTCCTATATAGAATCTTATCCAGTTTCAATTTTCATAACAACTTCATTAGAACTATACAGGCATTATATAAAAAACCAACAGCTAAAATAAGGATTAACGGTAATTTATCTTCATCTTTTGAGCTGGAAAGAGGATGTCGTCAGGGCTGCCCCCTGTCTCCACTGCTCTTTGCAATCTTCATAGAACCTCTGAGCCAATGGATAAGACAAAATCAAGAAATTCAAGGTATTACACTTGGTCAGAAGGAACATAAAATAGCACTCTTTGCTGATGACATTTTAATATACCTAGGGCAGCCAGACACTTCTTTACCAGAACTAATCTCAGTTTTCTCAGACTATGGAGATTTATCGGGGTACAAATTAAACATGCATAAAACCCAAGTTTTAACATTCAACTATGACCCAAATCATTATTCACTAAGTGAACTCAAAACTAACTGGGAGCTGGAATCTATGGAATATCTGGGGGTCAATATCCCGAAACAACTCAACAAAATTATAACACTAAACTATGATCCACTGGTGACAAAAATTAAATCTGACCTAGCAAGATGTAATATGATACCATTCTTAGGTACTGCACAAAGAATTGAAGCAGTCAAAATGAATATACTTCCACGTCTTCTATACCTTTTCCAAACAATACCAGTAGAACCTCCCAAAAAAATATGGCAGGAGCTGGACAGAAGGATCTCAAGATTCATATGGCAGGGCAAGAGACCTAGAATCAGATATAGAACCTTACAGCTAAACAAAGACAAAGGTGGGCTCACGCTGCCAAATATCAGGGACTATTTTAAAGCCGCACAAATTAAAACTTTAATAGAGATATGTAACCCAGTCTACACTGCACAATGGAAGGAGATCGAATGCCAAACAACAAGTGACATCCCCCTACAGGCGATAATAGGGAACAATGCCTTACCTAAACTCTTGAATAACACTAACCCGTGGATAGAGACCCTGCTAAAAATTTGGTTTAAGATAGTCAGAGAGAATCAAGCTAAAGAGCCCTATCGACTTCTGCAATGGATTGCCTATGATCAAGACTTTACCCCCAATAAAACAGACACTAGATTTAAAGAGTAGAAAGAGAAAGGGCTGATAAAATATTACGATTTTTTTAAGGGGCAAACTTTAAGAAGTTTTGAAGATTTGAAAAAACAAGGTCTAATAAATCGAGATCTTTACAGGTTCTTTCAGCTTAGACACCACATAAACAATATACTTAAAAAGGAGGATTTGGAAAGGGCTCAGTCAGGTGTTCTGAAGGTCTTCTTAATGGCATATAAAGGGATCCCAGGGATCAGATACATTTCTAAAATATACCAAGGTCTTCAAGACTTAAAAGGAGACAACACATCATATATAAAAGAGAGATGGGAAAAAGAGGGGAATTTCACTTTACAATTGGAAATATGGGGAAAGCTAAATAAACAGCAATGGAAAAGTACCTCATCCCTGCAGTGGAGAGAATTTGGATGGAAAAATTTGGTAAGATTTTTCAGAACACCTGCACAAAACAAATTTACCCATAAGGGGTTGAACTGTTGGCGCTTGTGTGGTGAAAAGACTGCAAATCATTTTCATGTGTTTTGGTCATGCCCAGTTATCCACCAATATTGGACCAATGTACAGACAATATTGGGGAAAATATTCAAAATAACAGTTCCCTTTTCTTTTGTAACTTTGTATTTGGGTTTACTACCGGACTCACTGGAAAGACGAGGAGATAAATACTTATTCAATGTTTTAATATTGGCAAGTAAAAAAGCCCTAACTAAAAAATGGATGCTGAAGGACTGTCCTACACCTGAAGATTGGATTAACGTGATTCAAAACATTTACTCGATGGAAAAGTTGACATTCGCACTGAGACAGGACATGGATGGGTTCATGAACTTTTGGCAACCCTGGATCGCATATGTGTCTTCCATTAGATCTAATCTTTGACAAATACCATTTCAATAATGGTCCCGCTCTTTGTTCCAATGCTACTCAGAGTCTCTTTTACTTTTAATTACTTAATTTTCTGTTTGTTTGTTTTTTGCTGCTCTGTTTGTTTGTTTTTTTTTTATTTATTCTCTTTTATTTCACTTTTTCTTTCACTTTAAAAAAAAGAAAAAAAGGGGTGTTGTAATAATTATCCTACCAATGTTGTCAAATAGCAAAAAATAAGGGAACATGTGATGAAAATGTAAACAATGCAATGCTGTAATGACCTGTATACCCTTTACAAAAACTTAAATTAAAAAAAAAAAAGCCATGTAAGAGCATGTCACATCCACCAAAGAGTCCAAATCATCCCCGCAGGACAGTGTGAACACCTCCCAGTCAGTACAGTTAAAACATTCCTGGAGGCAGAGCACTGAGTCATCTGTCCAGACCTTTATGTCCCTGGTCTTCATCTTCTCTCTTTTGAGAGCAGTTTTATACATGGGCAGCAAATGTACACAGTTGTGATCTGAGGAGCCTAAAGGAGGAAGGGGAAGAGCTTCATAGGCCCCATCTATAGATCCGTAGCACAGGTCCAATGTCTTTTCCCGCCTGGTTGGGCAGGAGACGTACTGATAGAAGTTTTTAAATGTCTTCTTTAAAGATACATGGTTAAAATCCCCAAGGATAAAAATTTGGAGCCTCTGGGGAAATCGACTGCAACCACTGTACCACATCAAAGACTGTGCAGGAGGCGGAGGCAGGATCCACCCTCGGGTAAATGTACACAGTCGTTATGAAAAGCAGGGGGGGATTTGTGGGGTAGATAAAAGGGGCGTAGCGATACGGACAGAAGTTCCACATCTGCCGTCCAGATGCGCTCTCTGACCTTGACAGATGTACAGTACTGTTTATTAATGTACAAACATACTCCGCCTCCCTGACATTTCCCTATTACCTCTTTCTGCTGATCCAAGCGAAGTGGGGCTCCAAAGCTGTCAATACACAGGTCCGGGTCCCAGTCATGATCCGTAAGCCATGCCTCCGTGTAAGCCATAACACAACAGTTCTTGTAATCCTTCTGATATTGGACATTTCCTTGAATTTCACCCACTTTATTTCTCAGGGATCGTACGTTCCCCATAATAATGGAAGGAAAAGGAATGCGGTTAAGCTGACATCTCCTCAGGTTCAATTTTACGCCTCCACGCTTTCCATGTTTCTTTCTCTTGTCTCTCTTTTCATTGCTGTGTCCATGAAAGTCTCTTAAAATAAAGTCCAGCAGTTGCGGCACAAACTCAGTCAAAGACGCTGGATTATCTATGTTTAGCTGCAGTAACATGTCTCCGGAATATTGCATTCTTACCGGCGTGACAGCGCTGACTTCCCAGGCAAAAAGCCGGTAAGAAAGGAGCCACAGTGCAATAACAAGAAGAACATCCATACTGATGGAACCAAAGAGCTCTTCGTTATATAGTCCACATACATTCAAGGACAAAAACGGCACACAGAATTACGTTAAAATACATTAAAGTATATAAAATAGAGACTAAAAGACGCCAAACTTTTCACCCACTGCCGGTCGCTGCCCATACTACTATTACATAACTCCGCTTGCTAGCTTACACAGCTCAAGCAAACAGTTCAAACAGAACTCACGCATAATAATGGGGTTCCATGACGGTACCTGGTCAAGTACCCCCATAACCAACTCGCCCCATCCAGTTACAGCCGCCCCATAACCAGCTCGCTCCATGCCCACCTCACCCCACAACAAACTTGCCCTGGAAGCATATAAATGTAGGCCACACATTACCTGAACTCTCATCATGGAAAACAACAACTTCTTGGCTTGTGCCAAGGAGGTACGGCCACGACAGAAAGCCCTGCTGTGCAATGGATGTCACCAGTGGCAGCATCGCATATGTGAGACTGGTAAGTAGGGCGTAGTAAGCAACCATATTCTGTTTAAGCTTGAATATAACTGACTTTAATCACAAGAGGCTGCGGCACATTTAATTCGGATCATTGTTGGTTATGGGGGGACTTGACGGTAAACCCTTGGTTTTACCGTCAAGTGTTTTAATTTCAAAGAAATTAAAAGTATGTGTGGTGTATAAAAAACAACAGGTTTGGTCAGTGTTGGCGTGATGACGTGGCCGCTCGGTGACGTCATCATGCCAAACATATAAATGCAAGGGATGGCCATTTTGCAGCTTCTCTCTTTCTACCCTTTCTTCGGCACTTGGCCTCCCAACCGACGTTACTCTGTACCACCACTAAGGTTTTATGTAATGAAGTTCATGTTCCTAGCAAGACGCTCTCTGTCAGTTCCTTGTAACATTTCCAGACATAACAAATGGTGTCGAGGATGACCAATGCAAAACCGAGGATAAAACCCTTACTGGCAGAAAAATATTACAATGACACGATCAGTGCTACAGCCCGAAGAATCGTCGTCTTCTGCCGCAAACAACATGTGGGTGAGCCCACTCAACGTTATGCCACAGAGCTCCAAGTCTTAGTAAGCACATGGGCCTTCGGGCCCTTACAAGACAAGCTAATCCGTGACAAGCTAGCAGAAGGCATGAACAACAAGTGGCTAAGAGAAGAGCTAACGCTAATGACACAACAATTTGTCACGGACCTTCATCACCTAGCTAGCATGTGCAAATTAGGTTAGTTGGAGGTTAAGATGGTGCGGGACCAGTTAGCCAAGCCAGACACTGCTAGCACACACGGTAACCACAGAAAGGCCCGGTGATACGGCAGAAGAGGCCAAAGTAAAGACCGTGGATTGGAGGAACGCTACAAAGTGCTTCCCATCTGGCAACTGTGGCAGCGTGCCCAACCAAGGGGCAGCAATGCCAACACATGATGAGAGGGCATAAACCGGACTTGCCTCTGATCCTTACCCGGCATAAGCCTCAGGGAGCCGAAGCAGAGCTTCAGGAGAGGGAGTTCATGGCCAAAGGGGACCTTGGTGAATGACGACAGCCCGGCGCGCATCTCGTCATTAGCGACAGTGACATATTGCCACGACCACAATCAGCACCAGGAGAGAGGGGGCAGAAGTCGGACTCATCTCGCATCCTCGCCTGGCATCGGCCTCCAGGAGCTGCCGCAATGCTGCAGGATAGAGAGTTCGCAGCCCAGCAGGACCCAGCAGAACAATGCCAATCCAGAGTGCGTACCTGCCCGGAGAAGGGGCAGCGACCGGACTCGCTTCAGATCCCCGCCCAGCATAAGCCTCAGGGAGCCGCTGCAGAGCTGCAGGAGAGGGAGCCCGTGTCTATCAGGAACCCCGGGACACAACAACCCGGTGCAGGTTCTATCAACGGTAACAGCAACACATCACCAAGACCAGACTTCCCAGGAGAGGGGAAGAAGAGGCCAGACTTCTTCCGAATCCACACCCGGCACCTGCCTCCAGGAGCGTTGCAGAATGAAGAGCCCACGACCCAACAAAATGCAGCAGAACCACCAGATGCCTTCCAAATCCATGTATGGCATCAGCCTCCAGGAGCTGCCGCTGAGCTGCAGGATGAAGAGTCCACGACCCAACAGAACGCAGCAGAATCACCACAACCTGGTGGACGCCCCACAGCAGGCCTGAAAGCCACACCATCCCAACCATGACGCCGAGTGCAGCTGAACAGAGCGCCACTTGCAGCGACGAACTGGGTCTGGGTTGGCAGAACTGAATGACCAGACCCACAGTCAGCCTCAACACTATCTTCCCCACTACGGGCACCAACCAAGATCAACACGCAGCTGGGGCCAGTGACCTTCCAGCTGGCAGATGGTTTGGTGTGGCATGTCAACCACCTTTGCCAAGTTCAAGCAGCTGCTCCAGATGACATGGCTACACGGGAGTCAACTCGCAGGGTGTGGAACCCAGACTGGGGTTTCGAAGAAGACGAACACGGTCCGCGGGCCTCCGCACCTCCAGGGGTGTTTCCACCATGGGCTCACCACAAGGCCCCTCCAACTGAACTGCTTTCCTCAATAAAAAAAGGACTGTTTAGCTAGGGGCACAGCTGCCAGCGAATAGTGGCACAATAAATCACTCAGTTGTGCTGGGCCACATGGTACTCCACCCACTGGCTCTAGCTACTGTAGTTTTGGGTTCTTTGTGTACCAAATTGGGGAGGGTTTATTCATTAATGTGCGTTTTCTGTTTTTCCCAGGGGGGTGAATGCAAAAAAGCACAGGTTTGGTCAGTGTCGACATGATGACGCGGTCACTCAGTGACGTCATCACGCAGAACATATAAATGCAAAGGACGGCCATTTTGCAGACTCTCTTTCTGCCCTTCCTTCGGCACTCGGCCTCCCAACCGACGTTACTCTGTACCACCACTAAGGTTTGATGTAATAAAGTTCGTGTTCCTAGCAAGGCACTCTCTGTTGGTTCCTTATAACATTTTCAGACATACAAGTATGGTTAAAATAGATGGACTGAAAATATATATTTTTATTAAAACACTGAAAAAAAAATTCCTCTCCTCCTTTGCAGACTTGTTGACTTTAATTACAAGAGGCTGTAGCACATTTAATTTGGATCATCCCTGAAGAAAGTAATACAAGATAAGATAAGCCTTTATTAGTCCCACAATGGGGAAATTCCAGCATTGCAGCAGCAAAGGGATAGCAGCACTCAGAGCAATAGTAAATAAGATAAGAACTGGTTAGCCAAAGTAGTAAATAAATGTACATATGTACACAGTTATATACACAGTGCAGGAGCATTGCAGCTAGATGGTATCAACAGCATTAAAGTTGTTAAATTACCTGGCAGAATATAAATATGGACCCAGACAGTATATTTTGCATTGAATCAACAGTGTTGCTGCCACCATCAATAATACCCCCGTGGCCTGGGAGGAGGTATTCTGTTGCCCAGAGATGGTTTTGAGGCTTCTCCAGACACCGCTTTCATCACTCTGCTGCAGCTTGTCCTCCATCTTCTTCCTGTAGCTGTCCTTCCCCTCTCTGATCTTTCCCCTTAGCACCCTCTGTACGGACTTCAGCTCATCCTTGTTTCCCAACCTGAAGATCCTTTTCTTCTCCTTCAGCAGTGACTTTATCTCAGGGTTGATCCAGGGTTTGTTGTTTGAGAAACACTGTATGGTTTTGGTGGGTATGGTGTTCTCTACACAGAAGTTTATGTAGTCTGTGATGGTGTGTGTGAGGCCGTCGATGTCCTCACCATGTGGATCACAGAGCTGCTCCCACACAGTGGATTCAAAACAGTCCTTCAGAGCGTCCTCCGCCTCCTCAGACCATATCTTCACTGTGCGGGTAACAGGAGGTTGTCTGTGCACCAAGGATTTGTACACAGGCAGGAGGTGAACCAGGTTGTAATCAGATCTTCCCGGGAGGGTGGGGGGGGGGGGGGATGAGGTGTAAGCCTCCTTGATGTTTGCATAAAATAAATCCAGTGTTTTATAGTCTCTGGTATGGCACATGACATACTTGGTGAAAGTTGGCAGAATCAAGGACAGGGAACCATGGTTAAAATTACCAGAGATGAGCTGGAGAGCATTTGGGTGCTACGTCTGCAGCCTGGTAGTGACTGAGTGGATGACGTCATACGCTGCGTCAGCACTTGCAGAGGGGGGTACATAAATAACAATGACAATGACATGTGAGATCTCTCTGGGAAGGTATGCTGGTGGCATGCTCGTGGATAGCAACTTAATGTCCTTGCTACAGTGTTGCTCTTTAATCATAATGTGCCCAGGATTGCACCATCTGTTACTCATAAACATTATCAGACTCCTGCTTCTGCTCTTCCCACTATCTGATGTCCGATCTGCCCGTATAAAGTGGAAACCCTCCAGTCCGATGTTAGCATCTGTTGTTCTGTTAGCCACGTTTCAGTAAACAGCATGATGCTAACCCCCTGAAGGCACTCTCATACCGGGACACAGCTGCTAGTTCATCCGTTTTATTAAGAAGTGATCTCACATTTCCCATAATAACGGATGATAGAACGGGCTTGTACCTTGTCTTCATTGCATGTCGCTTCACTCCAGCTCAACATCCCCATCGTTTTTGCCTGATTTCTCGTGGGATATCGGGTTTCTCAGTTAGCACTGCAGAGCAGCACAATGCTAACAATTAAATCCTACTGTAAACAATGGCTCCTCCACTCACCGGGTCAGTAGTCATTGGCGATATGAGTAGAAAGAGGGCCAATATTAATGCCAGTGTGGCGATATTAGTGTCCTTGGCGTCCGTGATGGATATGGGGTAACAGGATCAGAATATATATACAGTGTGGAATGAGCGTTCAGACTCCAGACTTTTATTCCTCCAACAGCAAACAAGAATGACTCTCTGGGTGCCAAAGTCAATCCTTTATACATCTTACACATTCCCTTCTTTGGCACCAAGAGTACATATCATTACAATAGCATACAATACATCATAATGAATGAATAAGGTTTATTGTCAATACTACCATACGTAATACATACAGGAGAATTGAAATTTGACTTGACATTGGGCGCGCTCAGTAAGCGCATCTCATAGCCGGGGCAGCCCGAAGGCGCCAGTCGAATGGGGGGGGTGAAGAGGGGGGGAGGGGGGAAGGATAGGGAAAAACACAATAGGAGAGAGAAAAAACGCATTGTTGATCAAAATAGAGCTCATTTATGACCAAAACTTTGATTACAAGAAAAAAAACTCTCAAATGCACAATTAGCAGACAATAGATCACACAATGACAAAGCAGTAGTTGAGAGAGTCAGTGTATTGTGAATATATATCAGTAATTGTGTCAGTAGTGTAATGTTGAGTGCAAGTGTAGGTGTGTCAATTGCTAGTGAACAGCAGAGGGCACCTCCTGGCAGTGGATAGATGTTAAAGTCATGTGATCTAAACAGTCTAGCGTCTCTCGCTCTGCTTGCAGGTGGTAAATTGTCACATGGTGCACTGTCCTTGAGCGTTCATCTGCTGAAACAATAACAACTGTGTCTTGTTTGGGTTAGCAGGCAGAGCCGCTCCTTCCGCTTATCTTCGTCAGGAGGAATGTAAACACGGGGCACAAAAGACAAGGTCAAATCAAATCAGCACAGTGCACTCAGAGAATAGAATTTTTCCTCATCCGTGCAATTCTGTGCCTTCATAATACATTCACACCTGCAGTCTCAGGCGTGAAGGCACATTCTTAGCATCTTTTCTCCCTCTCTGCATCTCATCCTTTCACCCCCCCCCCCCCCCCGGGTGCCACAGCACCTGTATTTGGCTCTCCCACCTGAGGCACATGCATTACCATTTCTCACTCCTTCCACCTATTCCCAAAGTCACTGGGTGTGAGTAAGACCTCCCGGTGTGCCACCACAACAGTATCTCACAAAAGTGAGTACAACCCTCACATTTTTGTAAATATTTTATTATATCTTTTCATGGAACAACACTGACAACCATTCACTCTCACATTCATACCTAAGAGATCTGTCCAGGGTGTACCCTGCCTCTTGCCCAAAGATGCTGGGATAGGCTCCAGCACCCCCGCGACCCGAAAAGGATTAAGCGGAAGAAGATGGATGGATGGATGGATGGGACAACACTGAAGATATGACACTTTGATACAATGTACAGTAGTAGGTGTACAGCTTGTATAACAGTGTAAATTTGCTGACCCCTCAAAATAATTCAACACACAGCCATTAATGTGTAAACCGCTGGCAACAAAAGTGAATACACCCCGAGTGAAAATGTCCAAATTGTGCCCAATTAGCCATTTTCCCTCCCCGGTGTCATGTGACTCAGTGTTACAAGGTCTCAGGTGTGAATGGGGAGCAGTTGTGTTAAATTTGGTGTTATCACTCTCACACTCTCTCATACTGGTCACTGGAAGTTCAACATGGCACCTCATGGCAATGAACTCTCTGAAGATCTGAAAAAAGAACTGTTGCTCTACATAAAGATGGCCTAGGCTATAAGAACACTGCCAAACACCCTGAAACTGAGCTTCAGCATGAAGGCCAAGACCATACAGTAGTTTAATAGGACAGGTTCCACTCAGAACAGGCCTCGCCATGGTCGACCAAAAAAGTTGAGTGCACGTGCTCAGGGTCACATCTACAGGTTGTCTTTTGAAAATAGATGTATGAGTGCTGCCAGCATTGCTGCAGAGGTCGAAGGGATTGGGGGGGGGTCAGCCTGTCAGTGCTCAGACCATACGCCGCATACTGCATCAAATTGGTCTGCATGGCTGTCATCCCAGAAAGAAGCCCCCTTTAAAGATGATCAACAATAAAGCCCGCAGCTTGCTGAAGACAAGCAGACTAAGGACATGGATTACTGGAACCATGTCCTGTGGTCTGATGAGACCAAGATAAACTTATTTGATTCAGATGGTGTCAAGCGTGAGTGGCGGCAACCAGGTGAGGAGTACAAAGACAAGTGTGTCTTGCCTACAGTCAAGCATGGTGGTGGGAGTGTCATGGTTTGGGGCTGCATGAGTGCTGCCGGCACTGGGGAGCTACAGTTCATGGAGGGAACCATGAGTGCCAACATGCACTGTGACATACTGAAGCGGAGCATGATCAGAAACTGGGCTGCAGGGCAGTATTCCAACATGATAACAACCCCAAACACACCTCCAAGACAACCACTGCCTTGCTAAAGAAATTGAGGGTAAAGGTGATGGACTGGCCAAGCATGTCTCCAGACCTAAACTCGATTGAGCATCAGTGGGGCATCCTCAAACGGAAGGTGGAGGAGCACAAGGTTTCTAACACCATGATGTCATCATGGAGGAGTGGAAGAGATTCCAGTGGCAACCTGTGAAGCTCTAGTGAACTCTATGCCCAAGAGAGTTAAGGCAGTGCTGGAAAATAATGGTGGCCACACAAAATATTGACACTTTGGGCACAATTTGGACATTTTCACTAGGGGTGTACTCACTTTTGTTGCCAGCAGTTTAGATATTAATAGCTGTGCGTTGAGTTAGTTTGAGGGGACAGCAAATTTACACTGTAATACAAGCTGTACACTGACTACTTTACATTGTATCAAAATGTCACATCTTCAGTGTTGTCCCATGAAAAGATATAATAAAATATTTACAAAAATGTGAGGGGTGTACTCACTTTTGTGAGATACTGTATATTTGTTTAAAACAAAAAGTCTGAAACCCACAATAGCCAGTTACATGTTTAAATTTCAAAGAAATTAAAAGTATGGTTAAAACAGATGGGCTGAAAATATATATTTTTATTAAAACTGCAACACGGAAAATAAAAAAACCTCTTCCCTTGCAGAAAAAAATTATGGTCAGATGTTGAGAGATTTCAACAAACAACAAAAAATGAGGCTGCCGAGTTAGGCTCATTTGCTGCGCACCGCAGGCCATCACTGGGATGAGCTGGTTATGGGGTGGCTCTAACTGATTGGGGCGAGTTGGCTATGGGGGGACTTGACAGTAAACCTCATTGACAGTGGGGCCAAAGTCTGCTGTTTCTAAAGTCGCTTTTCCATTAGCCCCGCTTAGCCTCAATTTGAGAACACGACTCGTTTCACAACGACTCGATTCAGCCTCGATTGCGTTTCGACATTACTGCTGACACGTCTGGGGTGGGTGGGATTTCTTGAACAGCAAGGCGGCGCCACACTCTCGTGACGTGAAGCGCGCGACCCAAGCAAACATAACATGGCTGCTCTACAAGGCGACTCCTCGGTCTGTGGCTTTTTTCGCCATAAATACCAAAAAGGACCGCTAGATAAAGGTACAGGCAGCGAAACGAAACACTCTGGAATAGTTCTGCAGCTTCAGGGAGAGCCAAAGACATGAGGATACAAACTAGGTCATATATGACGGTAAGCTAATGGTTGCTAATGCTAGTTTGCTGTAAGTACGTCGTGCTACACTGTAATGTCTGCAAGTTAGGTACTAAAATATGTATGCTGTGTGTGTGTGTTTCAGATGGCTCTGTTGTTGGGAAATTACCTCTTCAAACGGTCGGTCTGGCGTTCAGCACAGCCTCTCACTGATGTCAACAGCCTGTCACTGATGTCAGCACAGCTTCACCAACGATCAGTGGTTACAGAGCTTAAGAATGTCTGTAGAAACGTTTTTTTCCTGTACAACAAATTTCTCTGCTCTGCGTGAAAATCATGGAGAGACTGTTCAGACATGGACGTACCTGCTTCTGCAGCAGAGTCTGAGGTGGTGTCATAGAAAAAAATGATCAGCTGACAACTTGATCGCCAGTTTAATAACTATATTAGCCACAAAATATGTATTCAAAAAGTAAACAGTACTGAGTTACGTATAATAAGATATATTTGATAGTTATGATGTATTTTAGGCCAAAACAAACTTGATCTAGGATTAAAGGCAATTAAAATAATGCAGTCACAAGGTTACATGGAAAATAATTGATTTACTAGATACATGTACTGTAGAAATATATATTCTCTGCATCAACAACGTACTATACATGCATTCATGTAGTATTGCACTGGGAATTGCACTGACAATAAACCTGTCAAGTTTTTGCAGATGTCTCTTTTTTTATATGTGAAGGTTACCACCATGTGGCACAAATTAAATACTGAAAGATTGGAAAAGCTGTCTAAGAACAATCCAGCAGTTTGAGAAATCACTTTTGGTTTGGTGTAAGTCTGTCAACAGAATTATGAACCATAAAGCAGTTTGTGTTAAAATGTTAAATCCCATTAAACCTAATCCGGGGGCTTCCAATCAGGTGTCATGGGGGGCCAAGACCCTGCAGGTTCTCTCTTCTACCCAGTCTCTTCAGCAGGTGTTGTCACTGATCTGCAGTCAGTGGAAGAAGTTCAGTGGAATCTGCTGTTGAAGACACTGGTTGGAGGTAAAGCCTGCAGGGTCTTGGCCCTCCAAGGCACATGATTAGACACCCCTGCCCAAACCCATTATGATGAAGAGCAGATGCTAATATGACCCACAATTCCTCCATATACATCCAACAATACAGTCTTCAGTTAATAAAATAATTGTTTTGGTTACTTTTTTCTTAAAAATGAGCCATTATTTTCAAGGTCACCGATAAATCCTTTGTACAGTTGACTCTTTTCCCACCAGTGTCTTAACAGACAAAATGGAAAATCATGATGCAAACACTTAAGTCACTAAATTGTTTATTACACTCAGCAGCAAATTCCAGATTATTCAGAATGTGCAAAATTCAAACTGTAAAAAAGAATAAAACTGGAATGGGTCACACACGGCTGCCACGCTTCCTCACTGAGAAGCAACTGGATCGGCCCCTGGTACTGGTCCAGCAGATCTTCAGCCTGCATCTCTGTAAATAGTGAGGCAAGGTCCAGTTTGGGTGGACATTTTCCCGCGAGGTAGGTTGTGGGGAGGCTGATTTCGTCTTGCCTAGACGAACGACAGAAATGGATGTTGGTTAGTTTCAAGCAAGTTCAATACATATACAGGCACATCTCAAAAATTAGAATACCATGAAAAAATTCAATATTTTTGTCACTCATTTCAGAAAGTGAAACCCATATATAGATTCATTACAGGAACAGTGATATATTGAAAGTGTTTATTTTAATATTGATGATTACGGCTACGGCCCATATTAACCAACACCTCAGCGGCCAACATTTATATTTAAAAACTATTTTTTAAAGTTAATTTTATGTAATATTCCAATTTTTTGCAAAATAGAATTTGGGGTTTTCAGGGGCTGTAAGCCGTAATCAGCAAAATTAAAATAAATAAACGCTTCAAATATATCACTGGCTGTGTAATGAATCTATATAATATATGGATTTCTCTTTCTGAAATGAGTGAGTGGTGGGATGTGACAAAAATGCTTCGTTTCCCTGACAAGCACTGCAGGATCCACAGAATAGGTGTATGGGTCTATTCTGACGCTTTAGAAAATTATATGAATGACTTTATAAATCACTGGTTTGAAAAAGCAATTTTAATATGACGAGATTTCGGCTCCTCTGGTCCATTTCACCAGTATCACAATATAAACAGGGAGGCTAACCCTGGCAAGTGGAAACACATTCTAGCATTAAATTGCACACAATTTAATGCGCAGGACCAAAGTGCAATACAAAACACAAACCAGGACTTTAACCAGGATTAACATATTTCATCGTTTTGCTCTCACAAGCGAACATTTAGGAGAAAACAAGCACGAATCAGCAGTTGGTACTAGCTAGCTACTAGCAAAAGCATCATTAGCTAAAACGAGTTAGCCAGCACAAAACGGCGCTGTATGGCTCAAAAAAAGTGAGCTTACCACCAACAGGATAAATAAGCAAACAGATGCACATTATTACAAATCACTCACCATCGATGGTTCTCTCACATTCGTCTTCAGCTTGTCCATAGTCCGGTTTCTATGCTGTGCAGCCATATAGGTCCGGGTCACTCCTCACTGTGGATCTGCCACAAAGCAGAGAAAACTCCGCACCTCTTCGTTGGACCACGGTGTTGAGTTCCGCAAAACCTACAACGCTATCTGTATTAATATCGTATTTACTCCGTGACCGAGTTAGTCCATGACAATATTGCAAATGGCGGTCATCAGAAGACGGCGAAGACGGTCGCTTTCATGACGTTACGACCTGACCAATGAGCGGCGACCAGTCTTTTGACGTCACATCACGGCCCGACTCGGCTCGATTGGACCCTGCCCTAGATCAGTTACGAAAATAGCGCCTGCTAACCGGTGCTGGGGCTAATGGAAAATGCTCAAACGCGGGCTGAGTGGTGCAGTGTTGGGCTAAGCGGGGCTAGTGGAAAAGGCCTATATATGCATCGTTACTCTCAACAGTAAATCTTTCCCTGCAGATCTAACTTTTATTGACTACAGACCCATAGCACTCATGTCTGTAGTCATGAAGTGTTTTGAGCGACTGGTGTCCCAGCACATCAGGGACTGTCTCTCCCCCCCCCTCCTTCAACCCCCACCAGTTCGCCCACAGGGAGAACCGGTCTACAGAAGACGCCATTGCTGCAACTCTCCACAGAGCGCTGAGCCACCTGGAGAACCCAAGGAGCTACGTAAGGATGGTCTTTGTGGACTACAGCTCAGCTTTTAACACCATCATCCCAGAAATCCTGATCAACAAACTGCACCTCCCCCAGATCCCCCCCTCCCACTTGCTCCTGGATAAAAAAACTTTCTCACCAGCCACCCACAAACAGTCAGACTTGGTCCCCACCATTCCACCACACTGGCTCTTAGCACTGGCTCCCCCCAGGGCTGTGTGCTAAGCAGCCCTTTGACTGTATTCCAACCCACCCAACCACCATCATCATGAAGTATGCAGACGACACCACCTTGGTTGGGCTCGTCACCAGTGACAATGAGAAGGTATACAGGGCAGAGGTAGAGAACCTGCTGCTGTGGTGCCAAGCAAACAACCTGAAACTGAACATCCAAAAAACCAAAGAACTCATACTGGACTTCAGGAAGAACAGACAGGACCCCCCCTCCCCCCCTCAAAAATGGTGGCAGCATGGAAAGGTGGGGAGCCTTCAGGTTCCTGGGCACCCACATCTCCTCTGATCTCTCCTGGACTGTCAACACAAACACACAACACTTCCTCCGTGTCCTGAGGAAGAACAACCTGAACCAGAAGCTGCTGCTGGCCTTCCATCACTGCTCAGTGGAGAACATGCTCACCTACTGTCTGGATGTATGGTACGCCGGCTCCATGGCCAAGAACAGAAAGGCTGTGCAGAGGGTGATCAACACCGCCCAAACAATGATTGGTGGCCCTCTGCCCTCCCTGGAAGACATCCCCAGATCCTCCTGCCTCAGAAAGACCAAGGCCATCACATGAGACCCCTCACATCCCGCCCACCACCTGTTTGACCTGCTTCCCTCTGGACGACGGTTCAGATCGATCAGGTCCCACACCTCCAGACTGACAACAGTTTCTTCTCCTGGGCCATCCAAACTGCAAACAGTCAAGAGGCCCCACCTGAACGCTCACATGCACAGAACTGGGGACCTTCTAATTATCACAATAGCACACCTGTCTTTACACTCCTCACTTTCATGTATATTGACTCACCCGTGAAACCACTACTACGTATATTTTCCATAATCCTTGGGCCATTTTACTCAGTTGTGTGTTCAGATGTGTGTTCTGCACTCTTATGTACAAACAGGTAGTTCCACCTGTGTAACAACGACCATACCTGTGTATATTTCCATAATCCTGGGTCATTTTTATTTTTATTTCAGTCGTGTGTTTAATCGTGTATTCTGGAACCGTGTTTTAGCCAATCCTTCTCTCATACTTAATTCGGCAGTAGCCTGGTGGAGCACCCACAATTTTGTTGTACTGTACAGCTGTACAATGACAACAAAGCCTATTCTATTGTAAATTTACATTCATTTGCTGCTGAATTTCATTTTTGTTACTTTAATATTAATTTAAAAGATATCTGAAATTCATAAATTAATAACTTTTCTTGCAAGTTGGTAAGGTTTTTCTGTCATGAACTTGAGACTTTCGTAAATTTAAAACTATATATCTTAAATATAACAAACAAAGCTTCTCAAAGCCTCGTTAGTTCTACATACCTAGTCTGCGTGATTTTATTTTGGAAACTGAAGTCATCGTTTCTCTTTGTCCTCAGACTCAGAATGTGGACTTCCACGGTGGTGCTTTTCTCCAGCACTCAGCAGACCATCGACGGCAGGTCTCCACGGAGCTACATCAGCTATTCATCCATGAGGAGCAGAACAGGAGCCGAACCACCGACACCGACCACATGAAGGCTATATAGGACCGTCTGTGCTTATTTTGTCCTGTAAAAATGATGAGCAGCACCGTACCGAAGACACTACAAATTCAGGAGTAACAGCAGCCTTCTTCCACGGAGGGACCAGCCGGAACTAACAGGCTAACATGCTACTGTATTAAAATCCACTAAAGAATGAGACGGTTTACGGTTTTCTTCGGCTACCGCTTAGAATCTCAGTAACAGTCACACGGAGTCATATGTGAATAAGTCATAGAGACAGTATGAATAATCCGGCATCACTTTCATATTTGGAAGTATTCACCAAGATGAAAACACATGTTGCTAGCTACCGTTGCTGCGGAGTTGTTTTAAGGCTGTTACAAGCTATCGCGGCGATCACAATGACGTCACTTCCGCGTTTCGAATCTTGACGCACCCAACAAAAAACACTTTAGTTAGAGCGTACATGTTTTTCTGGAAGCATATAACACCGCGTTAATAGGCCGATATAAAGTTATGTCAGAAAAATAGGACGTGCTATAAATAAGTTATTTTGAAAACATCAATCACGTGACCGGATGTAGCCGTGTTAGCTTAGCTTGTGTCGGTGGTTCAGTTGAAACAATGAACGGAGTCAGATCAGTGTTTTATTTAGTGAAACAACAATGGGTTCATATTATCAGAGAGAGATCAACTGTTGCTGTTGAAGAAACACGCAGAGAGGCTGAAAAAAAACATCCAACAGAACAAAGAAAAGATGGAAAGTCATAAGAAACTGTTGGATTTCATGAAGCTACAAACAACAACAGGTATGTGAAACTACAGTGGGATAACACACGCTAGAAACGAGACTTTTGGAGGATTTTGGTCCAAAAAATCTGCAGGGAGCCACGAGGCTGGATTAGAGGCTGTTTTTACACTACTGTAGTAACTTGCAGGATGTCTGCTTTTTGGGAGAGGATGAAGAGCTGTTCACACCAACCACTATAAACATAAGTGTAACTGTAAAATCAAAACTCTAAAAATCGTTCTAACTCAAGTGGCTACAAGAATCCACACTTCGGTGATCGTTGTAGTGTGGACTCTACCATCCACTTGAGTTAGAACGATTTTAGAGCTATAAATTTATAGTTATTTGTCTTTATATTGCTTGGTGTGGATGGCCCTTTATCAGAGGCCTGAATGAACACGCATAACTAGTGTAGTCGAGGGTCTTTTCTGTTGCTTATGCTCAGGATAACCAATAAATAAAACATGGAGACTCGAGCTGGAACCAGGAGGAGCACTTTATTGCATCTATTCATCATGACAATTCTCCCACGAGTACCTATATGCAGCCAAAATGGCCGAACATGTGGGCCGCCCTGTTTGACAGCCATTTTTGGCCGATCTGCCCTGGAATATAACTTTTTGTCTTTTGAAAACCATCCATCCATCTTCTTCCGCTTAATCCTTTTTGGGTCGCAGGGGGGCTGGAGCCTATCCCAGCATCTTTGGGCGAGAGGCAGGGTATAAAACATTCAAATAAGCTTGTCCGATATATAAAATATTGAACGGCATCCCATCGAACAGACGGCATTCCAGGAGCGGTGGTCAAAGCATGTGCAGACCAGCTGGCAGGGATCCTCACCAAGTTGTTCAACCTCTCCCTGATGCATGCCACCGTCCCCTCCTGCCTCAAGGCCTCCACCATCATCCCCATCCCCAAAAAGTCCGCAATTGACAGCCTGAATGACTACAGACCTATAGCACTCATGTCTGTAGTCATGAAGTGTTTTGAGCGACTGGTGTCCCAGCACATCAGGGACTGTCATCCCCCCTCCTTCAACCCCCATCAGTTCGTCCACAGGGAGAACCGGTCTACAGAAGACACCATTGCCACCACTCTCCACAGAGTGCTGAGCCACCTGGAGAACCCAAGGAGCTGCATGAGGATGGTCTTTGTGGACTACAGCTCAGCTTTTAACACCATCATCCCGGGCATCCTGATCAACAAACTGCACCTCCCCCAGATCCCCCCCCCCCCACCTGCTCCTGGATAAAAAACTTTCTCACCAACTGCCCACAAACAGTCAGACTTGGCCCCCAACTCTCCTCTCACACTGTCCCTCAGCACTGGCTCCCCCAAGGCTGTGTGCTAAGCCCTCTACTGTACTCCCTGTACATCTTTGACTGTATTCCAACCCACCCAACCACTGTCATTGTGAACTACATGGACAACACCACCTTGGTTGGGCTCATCACCGACGACAATGATAAGGCATACAGGGCGAAGATAGAGAATCTGCTGCTGTGCTTCCAAACAAACAGCCTGGAACTGAATGGCCAAAAAACCAAAGAACTCATACTGGACTTCAGGAAGAACAGACAGGAGACCCCCCCCCCTCTCCATAAATGGCAACCGCGTGGAAAATGTCCCCGCCTTCAGGTTCCTGGGCATCCACATCTCCTCTGACCTCTCCTGGACTGTCAACACAAAGGCTGTGGTGAAAAAAGCCCAGCAGCGGCTGCATTTCCTCCGTGTCTTGAGGAAGCACAACCTGGACCAGAAGCTGCTGCTGGCCTTCTATCGCTGCTCAGTGGAGATCCTGCTCACCTACTGTCTGGGTGTGTGGTACGCCGGCTCCTCGGCCAAGAACAGGAAGGCTGTGTGGAGGGTCATCAACACTGCCCAAAAAATTATCAGCAGCCCTCTGCCCTCCCAGGAAGACATCTCCACATCCTCCTGTCTCAGAGGGCTCAAGGCCATCACAGGAGACCCCTCACATCCCACCCACCACCTGTTTGACCTGCTTCCCTCTTGATGACGGTTCAGATCGATCAGGTCCCGCACCTCAAGACTGACAGTTTCTTTCCCTGGACCATCCGAACTGCAAACAGTCAGAGGCCCCACCCCCTCCCTCCAAACGCTCACATGCACAGAACCGAGGATCTTTCAATTATCACTATAACTCACCTGTCTTTGCACTCCGCACTTTCATGTATATATTGACCCATTTGTGAAATCACTCCTGTGCATATTTTCTATAATCCTTGTTCTGCGCTCTTGTGTACATACAGTGGTGTGAAAAAGTTTTTGCTCCCTTCCTGATTTCTCTTTTTTTTGTATGTTTTTCACACTTAAATGTTTCAGATCATCAAACAAATTTAAATATTAGACAAAGATAACTTAAGTAAACACAAAATGCAGTTTTTTAAATGAAGGTGTTTATTATTAAGGGTAAAAATAAAATCCATACCTACATTGCCCTGTGTGAAAAAGTGATTCCATCCCCCCGTTCAAACATAAACTAAACCTACTAAACCTTTTTAAACCTACCAGCTTCTGCGCGAGTGATCCTCGCTAACTCACCTCTGCTGGTGGCCAGGGACTACCGCACGCTGGCAGAGGAGGCAGACCTCCTCATCCTGGCAAACAAGGCTTTTAGCGTTCAAGCAGTGAGACCAGCATCTCCAGTGGAGCCCAGCAAGGTCGAGGAGCCAAGGGTGGTGGCCAGGACGCTGTGTTTTTATCACTGCTGTTTTGGCAAGGAAGTGCAACATTGTCTGCTGCCGTGCCACTTCAAGAAGCTGGGAAACGGGACAGCTGGCGGTCAGTAGCAGCTTCTCCCTGTTGCCAGCGGTCGCAGCTGCTTTTCATCATGGACGCACGTTCTGGGAGACATTTTTTGGTAGACTCTGGCTCCCAGAAGAGCCTCATTTTGGGCGGTGCGGTGGTGCAGTGGTTAGCACTGCACCAGCACAGCAACTCACCCTTGGCCATGGGATCCCTGGTTCGATCCCAGCCCCTGACCAACAGTGATCTGTGTGGAGTTTGCATGTTCTCCCCATATCTGCGTGGGTTTACTCCGGGATTTCTCCAGTTTCCTCCCACATGCCAAAAACATGCAGGTTAGGTTAATTGGAGACTCTAAAGTGGCCCTAGGTGTGAATATGTGTGTGAATGGTTAAGGGATAGCGCTGTACCGTGGCTGCTTCATCCATCCAGGTGGATGCCCTCAATTTCCCCTCTGGGGATGAATAAAGTATGCAAAATTTAAAAAAAAAAAATAAAAATCAAAATTTTGCCAGTCAGTGCAGACAGGCTGGCAGAAGGCTGTGGCCTCTCTTTAACCCCTTACACTCAGGGGTCAGTTTCCCTAAAAATGACTAAAAATAACATACCCAACATCCATCCAACCATCTTCTTCTGCTTAATCTTTTTCGGGTCTCAGGGGGCTGGAGCCTATCCCAGCATCTTTGGGCAAGAGGCAGGGTACACCCTGGACAGATCGCCAGTCCATCACAGTGCCAACACAGAGAGACAGACAACCATTCACTCTCACAGTCATACCTAAGGATAATTTAGAATCCCCAGTTTGATGCCAATTAACCTACTGGTGCATTCCAAATAAGAGTATAGGTCGGAATAATAGTACAGTGGTACCTCTACTTAAGAAATTAATTCGTTCCGGAAGTATTTTCGTAACGTGAAAATTCCGTAAGTAGAGACGCGTTTTACATGTAAATGCCCTAATCCGTTCCAAGCCCCCCAAAATTCGGACATAAATTTTTTATTAATCATAAAAATGCATCAAAACATGTAACAAATACATGTTACAATTAGATTACTGCACAATAAACATAAAATGAGAGTTGTACATAATTTAAAAAAACAAAGAATAAAGTAAAGAATAATAAAAATTCCAAAACCAGGTAAGCCCTCTAATAAATGTGAAAATATGAGACCAATAAGCCTATTAAATGCTGACCTTAAGATAATCTGTAAAATTTTAGCAAGACGAATACAAGAAAGGAGACCTTGGCGGACTGATCCCAAGCTTTCTAAACTGGCTTTTGGTACGTGGAATGTCACCTCTCTGGTGGGGAAGGAGCCTGAGCTGGTGTACGAGATTGAGCGATACCGGCTAGATATAGTCGGCCTCACCTCAACACACAGCTCCGGTTCCGGAACCAGTCTCCTGGAGAGGGGCTGGAGCTTGGCCTTTTCTGGAGTTGCCCCGGGCGAGAGGCGACGAGCAGGGGTAGGTATTCTTGTATCGCCCCACCTTGCTGCCTCTATATTGGAGTTTTCCCCGGTGGACGAAAGGGTTGCTTCCCTGCGCCTTCGGGTTGGGAAACGGGTCCTGACCATCATTTGTGCCTATGCACCAAATGATGTTTCAGAGTACCCACCCTTTTTGGAGTCTGTGACTGGGGTGCTGGAGGGTGCTCCTCCTGGAGACTCCATTGTCCTACTGGGGGACTTCAATGCGCACGTGGGCAACGACAGTGAAACCTGGAGGGGGGTGATTGGGAGGAACGGCCTGCCCGATCTGAACCCGAGTGGTGTTCAGTTATTGGACTTCTGTGCTAACCACAGTCTGTCTATAACGAACACCATGTTCAAGCATAAGGGTGTCCATATGTGCACCTGGCACCAGGACACCCTAGGCCGCAGGTCGATGATCGATTTTGTTATCGTATCATCAGACCTGCGACCGTATGTCTTGGACACCCGAGTAAAGAGAGGTGCAGAGCTGTCAACTGATCACCACCTGGTGGTGAGTTGGATCCGATGGCAGGGGAGGAAGCCATTCAGACCTGGTAGACCCAAACGTATAGTGAGGGTGTGCTGGGAGCGTCTGGCTGAGGCCCCTGTCCGGGAGGTCTTCAACTCCCACCTCCGGAAGAACTTCAACCACATTCCGAGGGAGTCTGGAGACATGGAGTCTGAATGGGCCATGTTCTCCACCTCTGTTGTTGAAGCGGCAGCCCAGAGCTGCGGCCGCAAGGTGGTCGGTGCATCTCGTGGTGGCAACCCCCGAACCAAGTGGTGGACACCAGTGGTGAGGGGGGCCATTAAGCTGAAGAAGGAGTCCTATCAAGCTTGGTTGGCTTGTGGGACTCCCGAAGAAGCTGAGGTGTACCGGCAGGCCAAGCGGAGTGCAGCTCGGGTGGTTGCTGAAGCAAAAACCCGGGTATGGGAGGAGTTCGGTGAGGCCATGGAACAAGACTTTCGGTCGGCTTCAAAGAGATTCTGGCAAACTGTTCGGCGGCTCAGGAGGGGAAAGCAGCTCCCCGTCCACACTGTGTATGGTGCGGATGGGACACTGTTGACTTCAACTGGGGATATCGTCGGGCGGTGGAAGGAATACTTCGAGGATCTCCTCAATCCCACTGATACGCCTTCCACAGAGGAAGCAGGGTTTGGGGACGAGGGGGATGACTCGCCTATCACAGGGGCTGAGGTCGCCAAGGTGGTTAAAAATCTCCTTGGTGGCCGGGCCCCGGGGGTGGACGAGATTCGCCCCGAGTACCTCAAGGCCCTGGATGTTGTTGGGTTGTCATGGTTGACACGCCTCTGCAACATTGCGTGGAGGTCGGGGGCAGTGCCTTTGGCATGGCAAACCGGGGTGGTGGTTCCTCTCTTCAAAAAAGGGGACCGGAGGGTGTGCTCCAACTTTAGAGGGATCACACTCCTCAGCCTCCCTGGGAAGGTCTATGCCAAGGTACTGGAGAGGAGAGTCCGGCCGTTGGTCGAACCTCGGATTCAGGAGGAGCAATGTGGTTTTCGTCCTGGCCGTGGCACATCGGACCAGCTCTTTACCCTCTCGAGAATTCTTGAGGGTTCGTGGGAGTTTGCCCAACCAGTTTACATGTGTTTTGTGGACTTGGAGAAGGCATTTGATCGCGTCCCTCGTGGATTTTTGTGGGGGGTGCTTCGGGAGTATGGGGTATCGGGCTTGTTGTTACGAGCTATTCGGTCTCTGTACGACCGTTGTGAGAGTTTAGTTCGCATTGCCAACACTCGGTCGGAGTCATTCCCAGTGAGAGTTGGACTCCGCCAGGGCTGCCCTTTGTCACCGGTCCTGTTCATAATTTTTATGGACAGGATTTCTAGGCGCAGCCAGGGAATGGAGGGTGTCATGCTTGGTGACCACAGGATCTCATCTCTGTTGTTTGCAGATGATGTTGTCCTGTTGGCTTCATCCAGCAATGACCTACAGCTCTTGCTGGGACGGTTTGCCGCTGAGTGTGAAGCGGCTGGGATGAGAATCAGCACCTCCAAGTCCGAGTCCATGGTCCTCAGCCGGAAAAAGGTGGATTGTCCTCTCCGGGTTGGGGACAGGCTCCTGCCCCAAGTGGAGGAGTTTAAGTATCTTGGGGTCTTGTTCACGAGTGAGGGGAAAATGGAGCGAGAGATCGACAGACGGATTGGAGCAGCATCTGCAGTGATGCGGACGTTGTACCGGTCTGTTGTGGTGAAGAGGGAGCTTAGTTCTAAGGCAAAGCTGTCAATTTACCAGTCAATCTACGTTCCTACTCTCACCTATGGTCACGAGCTTTGGGTAATGACCGAAAGAACGAGATCGCGGATACAAGCGGCTGAAATGAGCTTTCTCCGTAGGATTGCTGGACTCACCCTCAGAGATAGGGTGAGGAGCTCAGTCATCCGGGAGAGGCTCAGAGTAGAACCGCTGCTCCTCCATATTGAAAGGAGTCAGTTGAGGTGGTATGGGCATCTGATTAGGATGCCTCCTGGACGCCTCCCACTTGAGGTGTTTCAGGCACGTCCCACTGGGAGGAGACCCCGGGGCAGACCCAGGACTCGGTGGAGAGACTATGTCTCCCAGCTAGTCTGGGAACGCCTTGGTATCCCCTCTGAAGAGCTGGAGCAGGTGGCTGGGGAGAGGGAAGTCTGGGCTTCTCTGCTTGAACTGCTGCCTCCGCGACCCGGACCTCCGGAAAAGCGGTAGAAGATGGATGGATGGATGGATGGAATACAAGAAATTTTACCAAATATTATTAATCGAGATCAGAATGGCTTTATAAAGGGAAGACAAGGCTTCCATAATGTAAGAAGACTATTTAATATTATTTATTTTAATAAAGAAGCACCGGATACAGCTCTCCTATCACTGGACGCTGAAAAGGCCTTTGATAGAGTTGAATGGCCCTTTCTTTTTGAAGTCTTACAAAGGTTTGGACTTGGAAATAATTTCATAAAATGGGTTCAGATAATATACAATAATGCTACAGCAGAAATCCTAACAAATAACAATATTTCAAAATCAATAAAAATCAATAGAGGATGTCGACAAGGCTGTCCACTTTCACCTTTACTGTTTACTATGGCAATTGAACCTTTAGCGATGGCGATATGTTTACATTCACAAATATATGGAATTAAAGTTGGACCAACAGAACATAAAATCTCCCTGTACGCCGATGACATAATTTTGTTTTTGTCGAATCTAAAAAAATCAATTCCAACCTTTTTGAATTTAATTAAGAATTTTGGGGAAATATCAGGATATAAAATAAATAAAACTAAATCTTCAATATTAATGCTAAATGAGACCCAGAGAAATTACCCAGACCCTGAGGTAAATCAATTTAATGTTGTAAATCAGTTTAAATATTTAGGAATCCAAATTGTGCCTAAGCTAGAATCAGTCGCCAGTGTCAACTATGAAGCCTTAATGTCAGATATCAATGAGTTAATTCAGAGATGGATGTCACTACCAATGTCGATGATCGGGAGAATCAATATACTTAAAAGTAATATTTTACCTAAAATACTTTATTTATTTCAATACATTCCCTTATCACCACCTTTAGATTTATTCTCAAGAATTAAAAAAAAGTTAGTGGAATTCTATTATTTTTCATCAAATGATCTCCCTCACTGGACTGAAATGGAATCATACAATTTACCTTTACCTCTTCCCATATTCATATACTCAGATTCGGCAAAAAAATTACAAAAACAAGTTAAAAATCCATTTTGTAGTAGTAGATTAGTTTATTTGACAGGGACAGTGCAATAAACATAGACAATTAATCAAAGACAATCAATCTGATGTGTTGCACATAGAGTGTATAGCTATTAGCTAATTTGCAACTCTTGTCCCTGGATGGGCTTTAGAAAAAAGAATCAAGATAAAAATATACACAATAACCACATACATCAATGCAGAAAAATTATAAATACACAATTATAAATATTATAAATATTATAAACACAAATATAACAGCCTGACTCACCTTTAACATAAATATTATAAATACACAAATATAACAGCCTGACTCACATTTAACACATATAACATAACTCACATTTGCCTATTTCAGGCCTTCCTCCCTCCGTCACTCACTATAAACAAACACATTTATTCCTTCCCTTCATTCACTCTCATTTTGCAGACAAATAATTCATACATGAGTACATTCTTGTTTATTTTTCAGCCAGTTTTTAACATTTTTAGTGAATGTTTTAAAGTCCGTTATTATTTTAATTTCATTTGGCATTGTGTTTCAGATGTGACTGCCCTTTATAGAGAAAGCTGTTTGTCCAAATGTGGTTCTGCGGTGGAATATTTTACAGTTATTGTTAACAGAACTCCTGGTGGCTCTGCTGCTGTCCTGTCTTTGGACGAAACCAGCAAGTGGCTCGGGTGCTGATTTATGGAAACATTTGAACGTTAATTTCAGAAGACAGAGGTCAATGAAGCTCTCAAAACTCAATAGGTTGTATTTTTTTTAAACATTACAGTGATGCCACCTAATGGGCTTTTTGTCCAAGATTTTTAGGGTTTGATTATATAATGAACCTATATGTCTTATTGTGGAAGGGGCTGCTTGAGCCCAGACTGTCAAACAGTCTGGGCTGTCAAAATTTGTAAAGCATATGATCAAAATATGGTGTGAAGCTAAAAACTATTTAAAAGAACCACAGTTATTGTCACAATTTAGTCCAATATGGGGTAATCAATATTTTAAACCAGGGAGAGCGGATGCTGTATTTAAAGTATGGAATTTAAAAGGGATACAAAAGATTCAGGATTTATATTTGCCATGTGCAGATAACGTGTCTTTTGAAGAGCTGAGGATCAAATTTAATCTTAATAGAACACATTTTTTTAAATATCTTCAACTTAGAAACTTTATTCGATCAAATCAAAATAAAGCTCTCACTCGACCTATTTATTCATCCTTGGAAAAAATGTTGATGAAAGATAGTAAAAGAAAGGGTATTATTTCAGAGTTTTATAACTCATTGACACTATCCTTCAAGTGAAAATTCACTGAAAAGATTAAACTACTGGAAAGAAGATCTGCAAACTGAAATTTCAGAGGAACAATGGGAATTGGCTTGTACAGAAGCTCAAACCAAATCAATAAATGTACGTCTTAAATTGATACATTTTAAATGGTTAATGCGGATGTATGTTACACCGGAGGAGTTAAATAGATATAACAAAAATATACCAGATACGTGCACAAAATGCATGGAAAGTAAAGGAACCCTATTTCATTGTGTATGGGAATGTAGATTAATAAGAATGTTTTGGGAAGAGGTGAGGGTAACAATTGAAAAAATAATCTCAAAACAAATCATATTGAATCCTAAACTGTTTTTGTTGGGTCTGTACCCAGAAAAGCATAATTTTAATAAAAGTGAAAGAACATTCATAGACCTCAGTTTGCTTAATGCCAAAAAATGTATTGCACTATTATGGAAAAAGACTCATAGACCAGATGTGACTCAGTGGTTAAGACAGATGTTAACAAACCTTCCATTAGAAAGAATAACGTATATACTGAAATCAAAGGAAATTGTGTTTGAGAATATATGGAGACCTTTTATTGATTATGTAAAAAATTTAAACATAACTCTTGAAGAAGGTGAATGATGTGTGTGGACCTTGTAAATTCCAAACTGGTGAACATAATATGTATACTTATGTATTGGATTGTCTAGACTAAACAGAGGAGCATTGTTGAAGATTTGATTTTGTTGGTGGTTGGTGTTTTTAGTGCATTTTTTTTTGTAGTACTTTAGTGTTAGTGTTTGATTGTTTGTATCATGTTTGTTAAAAAAAAAAAAGGTTCAATAAAGATATTGTGGGAAAAAAAAAAAGAATAATAAAAATTATGTTCATTTACCGTTTAACTGCTATCGTCGCCGTCGTCACCTTTTGCCTTCTTTGGTTCATGTTCTCTCTCATCAGTGGTTTTTGCCTGACGTTTTGTGAAGAACCGATCCAAGGACGTTTGCTTTTGTCGGCTTTTAACAATCCTTCGCCTTCCTTTTGTTTTAATACCGTGCCGATCGTAGATGTATTACGGCCATATTCTTTGGCGAGATCAACCAAACGCATCCCTTTTTCATACCTTTCTATTATCTCTTGCTTTGTTTGTATGGACAAAAAAACTCTCTTCTTCTTCTTTTCTCCTTTTCCACTTATCTCCATCACTTTCTTGGGGCCCATAGTGAATAAAAGTTAATACTGTACTGTACACACACGTAAAACTGCACGAACTTCCTGAACACTTCGTGGCCAATGGGATACCAGGAAGATGCTAGGCGATAGCCAATGGCAGAGCAGCTACAAGTATGTTTACATTCGGTAAACTACGGGAGCTGCGAGGAGCGCGTACTTTTTTGCCTTTCGTATCCTGAAATTTCTTTCGTAACAAGAGGCAATATTTTCCCGTTGAGGCGTGTCGTAACCTGAAAATTCCGTATGTAGAGACGTTCGTAAGTAGAGGTACCACTGTATAGGGTGGAAAAAACTGAAAATTTTAATAAGAGTATAGGGCGTAATAATAGTATAGGCTGGAAATTTGTTAAAATTTCAATAAAAGTATAGGTGCACAATAATAGTATAGGGACGCACAATACATACAAAGTTAAATAATGTTCATAATTATGCCTGAGATATTGAAATATCTACAAAATTAAAAGAAACCACCTTCTGAATTGGTTTTATTTCTTTTGAAAATATTGTATGAACAATTTATCAGAGGAACATTAATAGCAATTTAAAATTTACCAAATTTAATGGTGAAGTTTAAACATTTGAAAAAAAAATAATACAACAAATGTACCAGTATATTCATAATATTGCAAATCAGCTTACTAATACTTGCTACCTGTCAAAAATATGAGGATTTAGTTTACAAATATACAGTATATATTTACTTTATAATTAAACAATATAGCATATAATGATTTTATTGTTGATTAATAGGGTAGTAGGGTTCACATACAGACATATTATTAAACTTCTTTGTTTCCTTATTGTACTTCTAGTTCAGATACATGTATGTTACCAGTGAATGTATCAGTAATCAGAATCAGAATCGCGTGGCGCCGCAGCGTGTTTGAGTCTGTTCTGTGCTTGTGAGATGTGAAGTGTGTAATAAACTGTGTGCCATGAGTCGGCCTCTTATCTCACACACTCCACACTGTCTTTTTTTGCCATGTTTTTGGGGTAGGAAACTGCACTCCGCTCACCATCTTCACTGCCCGCTAGCTTACGCTCCACAAGCGCGAAGGTTTTGTCATGCGCACAATACTGACCTTTGAACTAGGTCAGAGTTCACCTTAACGTTACGTATAATAAACATATTTTCATTTTTTTTATTTTTAAGACATTGTCATTTTAAAATCTATATAAATGCAAGTGTGATTTTAAAAAATAGCGGCAGAAAAAATTACATCTTAGACGCAGCTCACTTGCGAGTTGTGCTATTTTTAGAACAGGCCTGCGGGCGACTTATGTGGTCCTTGCGGGCGACTTGGTGCCCGCGGACACCGCGTTGGTGACCCCTGGTCTAAATTGACAGAAGATTGACAGAATACAACCTTTCTTTGAGCTTGAGAAACTACCAGTACACACATGCTACAGTATGTATTCCCGCATCCACAGATGTTCAAGTTGTTTTGGTTCAAATTTAAGCTAAACATTAACATAAACCTACCTTTAAACAGTTCGATTTGCTTTCCCAACTCCTCTCCTCTTTCTGTTTCATAGAGTATTTCTTCAACTTTAAATCAAAACCGTCAGACACCGGGTCAGACACTTCAGAAGCCATCGTCTGCTGCTCCGCGCATGGCCCCGGGCACATGGCATGACGACATGTAGACTGTTTTGTAAACAACCGGCACGTGTATCCCGAACACAGCCGAACATAGCCGAGATAATACGGAAATAAAGGAAGTGCCTCCGACAGCTTTTTCAGCCAATCACGAGGAGTGATTTAGTGGCTGCGGGCCCGCTGCTTAGTACACACACACTTGAAAAAATATATACATACGAGTGCCACACTTCAATCGGTAAAGCTTTGAATAAATCTCGAAAAAATGTCCTTCATGTCAAAGCTGGCGCGGACCCCGAAAATGCACACGCTTTGTGCAACGCAACCTTCTGGTTTGGACAGCCACGCTGGTGTCCTGATGGCAACAAACGCAGCACCCGGCGGTGAGTTTCCGACGACAAGCGAACGCAGCAGCCTGACTGATCTGCCCTCCCTTCCGCTTCAGGGAGACTTACGACGCAGAGTTTCCAGGCGAAACTCTCCGGAGAACACCCACGACTGGGACCTACGTTCAGGTTCACGCGTTCTGATAAGCGTATAGACCCAAATAAAACCATATAGGGTGACATAGGGCATATCCTTATAAGCGTATAGACCCAAATAAGACCGTATAGGGCTGCATTTTTGGGCGAAATAAATACCCGTACATGTACGGGTATTTGGAATGCACCAGTAACTTGCATGTTTTTGGCATGTGGGAGGAAACCGGAGAAATCCTGGAGTAAACCCACGCAGACACGGGGAGAACATGCAAACTCCACACAGATCACTATTGGTCGGGGGCTGGGATCAAACCCAGGATCCCCTGGCCAAGGGTGAGTTGCTGTGCTGCCGCAGTGCTAACCACTCTGCCACCGCGCTGCCCGGTGCATACCCAACATGCCCAAAGTAAATCAAAAGCTGTTCTTCATCCCTTTGCAGTATCTTCATGGAGTTGGTCTCATTTAAAAGAAAAACTCAGATTTTTTTTTTGGCAAAACAGTCAGAATCCCTTTAAGTGCTTCTGCCACTGAGTAATAATGTTTTAAACAAACTGAATTTGAAGAAAATAAAGCTCGCCTGGGTGGGGTTTTTTTAAGATACAAATGCTTGCAAATAACATACAGCTGTTAGATACTGGCTTTAAAACACAATGGGAATGTAGACCCAAGTGTTACCAAGTTCAGGTCAAAATTTTATAACAATACCACAAAAATGAATATATTACACAGCTTTTTTCTCAGGTTGTAACCAGGCATTTTTGAACTGTTGCCATTTTGGCACAGTTCAGCTTTCACCTTGGAAAAACGTCTATAACTTTTGAATGCTTCAACATAGGTCAAGTGGACCCCTGATCAAGTGAGCACTCTAAGTGGACCCTGGAATCCAATCTGTAAATTAAATTAAATCACCCTTATTGTCATTCAACCGTACAACCAGTCATGTACAGCAGAACGAGATTGTGCTTTACCTATCTACAGTGTAAATCACACACACCCCAAGTGCAGAATCAGAGGGCCGCTGCCATGCAAGGCGCCGCCACAGAGTTCCCTCCTCCATTCCATTTATTGCTGAGCACCAAGCTGGATGGCAGGAAGTTCCACTTTTATATGGTCTTCGGCATGACCCGGCCGGGATTTGAACCCCTGCCTCCCGGGTGTGGGGCGGATGCTCTACCAACTGAGCCACCACTCCGGTAAATGTACATGTACAAGTACATTTTGAATCCAGTGATTTATAAATGCGAAGAAGGAGAACAACAAAAATTTGTGTAAAGTTGTTGGAAAGACTTTTCCCGGTCAGTAAGAAATGTAAAATATATATGTGTGTATATATATGTGTAAAATGACGACTAAGCTGACGTTATTACATTTCACTCCAGTATGCACAGAAACCACCCCCGCTATAGAGGAACATGCCACACGAAAAACGCGTGGCCATGCGGGACCTGTGATAACCGATCGATCAAAAGTTATTTTTATTTCTATTTTTATATTTTTATCTATAAAGAATAATTTACATTATAACACTTACCTGTCCACAACCACATCATGAATGCCGGCGAACATGTCCGCTCATCTCCGCGCCGTTCCTCATTGTCAGATGAGCTGGCGATTTCTCATTGTTCACCCGACTCTGTCAAGCAATCTATGCGTTTATCCGTGTTCTTTAGGTTTACTTTGTGAGCCATTTTTCAAAACAAGTGAGTAAAATAGTAGCCAATGCTAGCTTTACGCACAAGTTGGACTGTGTTATTCACTCAAGTGGCTCCAGCCGGCAAAAAGGATTTACACGCGGCAAAGTATCTGTTTTATCAAGCAGTGTGAAAAAGGACCCCACCCCCCCTTCGTGTCCAATACCACTGAATTCAGAAATTAACTGGCTAAATGACACGTTCATCATCATGATACTCAGTTACAACTGGCTCGTTGTACTCGCGGTAGTTGGTGGGCAGGTTCTTCTGGCTAGGTTTTCAGTCATTGGTTATTGAAGGCTGTAAAAACCCAAATCGAGGCTCTTATGGGTCTAATGAGATGTCAATCAAATTTAAACCAATAGGAAACTCCTTTACTTTCCTGTTTACAACTGTATCTGTACCTTAAGACCAGAAATGCAGGTTTTTTTTCATTGTGCACTGAGACGTGCGTAATATGCCCGCCCCCGGTATCCCTGAGTCTAAGTTAATGGCTGCCAACGGATCCCACATCAGGACGCTTGGAGAAAGGACAGTGACTGTATGTTTACATGGATGCACTGACCAGTGGGACTTTGTGATAGCTGCATGTTCAGTCCCCATCTTAGGTGCTGATTTTCTGTGTGCCTATGGACTCCTTGTTGATGTTGCCAACAGGCGTTTAGTGGACGCTGTATCTTTTTCCTCCTTGCCCTGCATAGCTCGGGGAGTTGGGCCACCAACACACGCAAATGTTCTTGCTCCGGGGGTAGATACCAGCGTTTGCCTTCTGTGTTCCCAGCACTCATGGTGCCCACTTTTTCCGCTACGGTAACCAAGCACAGGGTCGAGCATTTTATCACCACGAAAGGTCTGCCTGTGTTTGTGCGCTCTCACCATCTGGATGCAGCTAAACTAGCCATTGCGCACGAGGAGTTTACTAACTTAGAACGCTTAGGTATTGTTTGGCACTCCAACAGTCCTTGGGCATCCCCGCTGCACATGGTCCCCAAGTCCAATGGATCGTGGTGGCCAAGCGGTGATTTCCGACGCTTGAACAACGCCACAGAACATGACCAATACCCCATCCCACACATTCAGGATTTTTCCGTGCACCTGGCTGGGACGCGCATTTTCTCAAAGGTGGATCTGGTCCGTGGTTACCACCAGGTCCCAGTGTGCACAGAGGACATTCCCAAAATGGCGGTAATAACTCCCTTTGGTCTTTATGAGTTTTTAAGCATGCTGTTTGGGTTAAAGGGCGCAGCACAGACTTTCCAAAGGATGATGGATGTAGTGCTCTGTGAATTGCCGTTCATTTTCATCTACTTAGATGACATTTTGGTGGCTAGCACGTCAGAGGAGGGGCACCTTGCCCATCTCAAACAAGTTTTCCAGCGGTTGGAAGTACATGGGCTGTTTGTTAACCCAGTGAAGTGTCAGTTCAGGCTGCCGGTAATCAACTTTTTGGGCCATCGCATCTCGCCGGAGGGCGCAATCCCGCTGCTGGACAAGGTATGCACAGTGTCAGATTTTCCTCGTCTGCAGACCGTGAGGGTGCTGTAGGAATTTTGGGGGATGGTCAGTTTTTACAACCGCTTCCTCCCCCACACAGCCCAGCTGCTGCAACCGCTGTACGGCGTGCTTAAAAAAAAAAACACGAATAGCATTGACTCGACCCCCGATCGGGTCCAGGCTTTCACAGATGCCAAAATGGCACTCACCAATGCGGCTTTGCTGGCCCACCCAGCCCCATCAGCGCGGATAGTACTCACCACAGATACATTGGATGTCACGGTAGGAGCCGTGTTGGAGCAGTACATCTCTGGTTTGTGGTAGCCCCTCGCCTTTTTCAGCTGTACTTTGCGCGACAATGAGCGTAAGTATAGCACTTTCAACAGAGTTGTTGGCTCTCCACTTGGCTACACGTTATTTTCAATTCTGGCTTGAAGGTTGCGAGTTCTCCGCATTTGTCAATCACAAATCACTGACTTACGTGATGTCCATAGTCTCAGAACCGTGGTTGGCTCTGCAACATCAGCACTTGGCCGCAATTTTGGAATTCACGACTGACATCCAACATGTAGCTGGTAAACTTAACGTGGTGGCGGACTGCCTGTCATGCACACTGGTATCTCCAGTCAGTGTTTCCTCTGGCTTAAAGACCTTGACGCAGTGGCAGCACATTTCTCCCCGGGGTGGGGGGGTACACATACTGGAATATGTTAATTTTATACTGTTTTTCTTTTTAAAATTTTACACAGTGACGTTGCATATGGAACTTACCATTTGAAGTATTGTACAACCGAGGCTTGAATATTGGGCCAGTTGGGGTCCCACCCAGACATCCTGTGTTTAGACTTTTTAGTGGCGTTATCCTTCTCTCCTTCCTCTGCCTGAACACTTCCCTCTCCTTGGCTCCTCTCTTCTGTCTCATCTTGCCCTCTCTGAGCTCTGTCTAGTTCAGGTTCTCTGTCTATGGTGGTATACAAACAGGTTAGAAAATATCAAGTGTCATGTTTTGTCCTGCAGGATTTTTTTGTCATGTTTATAAATTATAGACCTAAGAAGAACTAGAAGACCTAAGAAGTTTGTCAGCCTGATCGAGGCACTCCATACAGGTATGCAAGCAAACGTGGCAATGAGTGGTTCAGTATCTAAAGACTTTTCAGTAAGCAACGAGGTGAAACAAGGGTGTGTGCTGGCACCTACACTCTTCTCGCTATATCTGGCAGCCATACTTGAGGTGGCCTTCAAAGACACTTCAGAAGGAGTATACATTCAAACAAGGAAAGAAGCAGACTTGTTCAATGTGGCACAATTTTAAGCCAAGAGCAAGACATCGATAAAGGGAGTAAGAGAAATGCTCTTTGCCAACGACAGTGCTCTAGTTGCACACAGTGCGGAAGATATGCAATCTTTAATGGAGAAATTTACAAGAGCAGCTAGCCAATTCAGCCTCAAAATCAACATCAAGAAGACGGAGTGCTTTTATCAACCACCAGAGTTCTAGTTATCAACATCACTACCAGAAGAGATCAGCATTGGTACAGAGCCACTAGTCAAGTGCAAGACTTTCAAGTATCTAGGGAGTACTACTTCAGGGACTGCTAGGCTGGAGGATGAACTGTCTCTCAGAATGGGAAGAGCAAGCGCTGTGTTTGGAAACTTGAGGGAGAGACTGTGGAACAATTGACATGTGTCTATCCATGTGAAATGCAAAGTGTACAGAGCGACAGTACTGGCTACTCTATTGTACGGTGCTGAAACTTGGACTGTCTACAGAGTGCAGGTAAAGAAACTCCATGCGTACATGTTGAGACACCTTCGAGCCATAATGAACATCTCATGGAAAGACAAGATAACCAACATAGAAGTGTTGAAACGAGCTGGTCTACCATCAATGGAGGACATGCTAATACAGGTGAACCTGAGATGGCTCGGACATGTTGAGAGGATGGACCACCAGCGTCTCCCTCGGCGGTTACTCTACTCACAGTTATGCGAGGGCAGACGCAATCAGGGTAGACCAAGGCTCAGATTTAAAGGCACTGTAAAAAGAAACTTGAAGAAGCTGGATATAGACAGGAGTTCCTGGCAGCGGAAGGCTAAGGACAGAGCTGCGTGGAGGAATCTGATCAGACCTAAATGAAACAGTCATTGTCGCCCACGACAGACTGCTATGATGATGATGATTATGATGATGATGATGATTACTTTCCCTGGGTAATCCCTTTGTCTATTATGCTGTATGTGTTTCTGTTGTTTTGGTCATCTAGTATCGTGCTGCTGTTACACTGTAATTTCCCAGTTTGGGATCAATAAAGTCCATCCATCTGCCAGCCAGCCAGCCAGCAAGCATAGCCTCCCACAGTTGCTGTTTTGATGTGAACTGCCTCCCATCATCATACGTAGATCTTTTGCTTGAGGATGCTCCAAAGGTTCTCAACAAGGTGTCAGGGAAGGATGGGGGCCACACCATGAGTTTCTCTCCTTTTATGCCCATAGCAGCCAGTGACACAGAGGTATTGTTTGCAGCATGAGATGGTGCATTGTCATGCATGAAGATAATTTTGCACTTGGAAGTAGGGCTGGGAACGATCCCTAATTTCCAGAATCGATTCGATTCCAATTCTTGAGATTCTGAATCGATTCGAATTCGATTCGATCCCGATTCGATCTGGGGAATTACCATTTTAATAGCCATTTTACTTCCCATGAAACAAAAATCTTCGAGACCTAATGCTGCAAATTGTACCAAGAATCTTCTAACTTTAATACATAAATTATCACATATAGAACTGACCCAAAATCAGTTACGATAATGCACTTTTTATTATTTAACTTATCATTTCATAAAGTACTCACAGGTGCTTTCTTTAGTGCAAAGGGCGTGTTGTGTCAAGTTAACTATCCAGAGTAAGTAAACAAATTCAAAGCCTGAACCATGCATACATAATCTCACTGTATTTCAGTCCCTCCAGGATTTTGTCAGCTGTTTTTGTGATTGTTGTGGCCCAAAATGCCTGAATTTGTGGGAGCTTTTCCAAAAAGTTATGGCACTTTTAGAGTTTTTTTTGCACTCAAAGTTGTGTGAGGAAGTACAAATTTTAAAGCAGCTGCTTTTTCCATAGTTTACAGTGATGCTATTCTATGCAACACCACAAGAAAAGCACAGGATTGCCAAAACTTTCCTGTTAAACAGTGATTTATTTAGAATTAAATGCTCAGTAAAATTGTAAAAAACAAAATGACCAACATTGTGTTCTTGCTGAGAACTTAAAAAAAAGAAATAAAAGAATTTGTCATTACAGCAACTAAATTGCATTGAATGCTTGTTAGTGTGGAGAAAATGATGGCAGCACCTCCTTGAATCTTGAATTTGAAGGTGGTCTTCTGTGCTGAAATCCACATGAAGCAGGGATGCTCCTCCACTGACAACCTCTGACCTTCAGAAGGTCTCAGTGAGAATGAAGCTTCCAGTCTTCACACATCTGAAGGCAGATAAAAAGAATAGATTTCACAGTAAAATTAACATTCATATTTTTAGATCACCACACCACAGTAGGGTTTAATAATTTAGTTTTTTTTTTTTTTTTTTTTTTTTTTATATTTTAACTACAAATTAACTTTCAATGCTTGAAAAGGGTTTCAGTTCATTTCCTGGGAAGATTTGTTCATTTCAATTTAGTTCTACTGAGTAAAAATAGCTTGTTGTACTGCAGCCTTTATTAATTCTACCATCTTAATTTTATTGTGATTTATTCTCTTCACATCTCTTAAGTGGTAGAAGTCCATAATCTCATAAAATATACCTTAATTCTGCATTTATTCACAGCGCTTAACCAACAGTTCTCTCTGTGTCCATAGTTTGTAAAAGAAACCACCATCATGCCAGATAAATTATTAATTGACGACACAAATGTTAAAACAAACAAATGATATTATACTTACAGTCTCAGCAGCTCCAAGTCTCCCTCTGCTTCACGGGTTTCAGTCTCCGTGCATTTTCTGTTTATCAGTCGTCAACTTTATGTTCCAACACAGCGCTGCACGTAGTAAAAGTCCATTTATCCCCGCTTTATGAAAAATATTAAGAAGCTGTTGAGGACAGTCTTTACGGTGACTTTTGTTACTAAATTAAGAGACACGCACGTTAATAACTCCGCTCATGTAAACACGAAAGTAAAGACGTGTGCACACGCCGCAGGGAACTCTTGCCGGATGAGAACCGTTTTAACGCCACAGAAGAACTAGCATATCCGTTAGCTTGCTAGCTCCTTTAGCGTGTCGGCTGTTTATGGTTCTCGGCCGTTGTTCCTGGCTCACTGACCCGGTTTCGACCCGATTATACTCAGCAGACATTCACAAACGTAAAAATATTATCTTAAATATATTATATTAAAAGATCGATCCGCGGATTTTGTGGATCGATATCGGCTCAGTCAAATGTGGATCGATCCATATCGATATATCGATCTTTTGAACCCACCCCTACTTGGAAGGCATGGTTCTTCTTTTTGTACCATGGAAGAAAGTGGTCAGTCAGAAACTCTATATACTTTGCTGAGGTCATTTGCACACCTTCAGGGACCCTAAAGGGGTCTACCCACTGCAACCGTTTCTTCTTGTGAGCATTGGTTAGGGGTGGCCAAATAGTAGGTTTATGCACAACTGCAAGCCTCTGGAGGAGCCTACACCTTGAGGTTTGTGGGACTCCAGAGGCACCAGCAGCTTCAAATACCAGTTTGCTGCATTGTAATGGCATTTTCGCAGCTGCTCTCTTCGTCCGATGAATTTGTCTGGCAGAAACCTTCCTCATTATGCCTTCATCTGCACAAACCCGTCTGTGCTCTGAATCAGCTGCAAATTTCTTCACAGTATAATGATCACACTTAAGTTTTCATGAAATATCTAATGTTTTCATACCTTGTCCAAGGCATTGCACTGTTTGACACTTTTCGGCAGAAGAGAGATCCTTTTTCTTTCCCATATTGCTTGAAACCTGTGGCATGCTTAATAATGCGGAACATTCTTCTGGAGTAGTTTTCCTTTAATTGGACTCACCTGGTAAACTAATTATGACAGGTGTCTGAGATTGATATCAGTGATCCAAAGAGCCCTGAGACACAATACCATCCATGAGTTTAATTGAAAACAAAAAAATTGAATGTTTATGACACTAAAATCTGATTTGCATAATAATTTGGAATGCAGTGTAAGTTCTCAAGAATACAATGTTGGTCATTTTTTGACAGTTTTACTGAGCATTTAATTCTAAATAAATCACTTTAACAGGAATTTTTTGGCAATCCTGTGCTTTTCTTGTGGTGTTGCACAGAATAGCATCACTGTAAACTGTGGAAAAATCAGTTACTTTAAAATCTGTACTTCATCACACAACTGTCAGTGTGGGAAAAAAACAACTAAAAAATCATAACTTTTTGGAAAAGCTCCCACAAATTCAGGCTTTTTGGGCTGCAACAATCACGAAAACAGCCGACGAAATCCTGCAGGGACTGAAATACAGTGAGATTATGTTGACATGCTTCATGCATTGAATTTGTTTACTTACTCTGGGTTGTTAACTTGACACTACACACTCTCTGCACTTAAGCATAAATTAAATAATAAAAAGTGCATTGTTACCTCCGCCAAAGAGGTAATGTAATCGGGGTGGTTTGTCTGTTTGTTCTTAGCAGGATTACACAAAAACAACTGGACAGATTGTGATGAAATTTTCACCTGAGGTAGCCCTTGGGCCAAAGATGAACCCATTAAATCTGGTGATGATCTGAGACTACATACCTCCAGGGTCCTTTCATGCAAGGACCTTGAAGCAGCCTTGGTGGAGGTATGCACTTTCTGGGTGCTTTTCTAGTTGTGACTGATTTTGGGTCAGTTCTTTGTGGCAATTTATGAATTAACAAAATTAGAGTATTACTAGTACAATTTGCAGCATTAAGTCTCTAAGAATTTTTTTCTTGAAAAATAAAATCCAATTTTGTTTAAGCTGAGATTGGCTTCAGGTGTGCTGGCAATGGAGTAGGTGTGTGCGTTGCTGGCTCCTGCTATATTTTTTTCTTTACTTTTTAAACCCTATTTTGCTGTAAGTTGTTAATGTTTTGGACATTTAATACGTGCAGAATCTGTTTTGAAATATGTCCAAAACAAGAAAGCAGACTGAGAAGGAGGCAGCAGGGAATAATATTAACACCAGCTTAGCTGAGGATGCTAGTATCAGCCTTAACCCTGCACTTGTTGCCTTGCTTGAGCAACACAGAATGTCCATAGCTGCTGACTTCAAAGCTTCATTTGAACTTATTAATGGTAAGCTGGACAAAATTCAAGCAGATGTGGCGAACCAGGAGCAACGCATTGGCGACCTTGAAAACAACGCGGAGGACGTCAGCCAGCGCCTAGCGGCGCTTGAAGTTACATGCGAGTCAATACAGGAGGAGAACAAACTTTTGAAAAACAAACTTTCTGACCTGGAGGGAAGAAGCAGGAGGCTGAATATTCGTCTGGTGGGTCTGCCGGAGTCCTTTGATGTGGGTCCACGGCCATCTGAATTTTTTTCTCGGCTGTTGGTGGACGTCTTTGGCACACAAACTTTGCCATCTCCCCCAGAGCTGGATAGAGCCCACCGCAGCCTCATGTCCAAGCCGAGTCCGAATGGGAAGCCGCGCGCTGTCATTATTTGTTTCCACCGGTTTCGGACCAAAGACTTGGTGATGAGAGAAGCGCGGAGACGCCGTGGGACTTTGGAATATCGTGGGCATAAACTTCAGTTCTACGAGGATTATAACGCCGACGTTCAGAAGCAACGAGCCGAATATAAGGAGGTTATGTCCGAGTTGTACAAGAGAGGTTTTCGTCCTTCTCTTCTTTTCCCCGCCAGGCTCCGGATAACTCTTCCAGACGGCAAAAACCAGTGGCTGGCGTCCGTCTCGGAGGCCACCTGCTTCATGCAAACTATGGAGAGAAACCAGCAATTTTCGCCTTGAACTGGACATTTCTGGGTTGACCAGCTGCCGCGCTGGGCTGCTTGTTACTTCATTGAAGCTGCACTGACTGGACATTGATGCATTTTCAGATGTTTAAAAACAAGGTAAAATTGGCTCCCTATACGTTGTTGTTTACTTAATTCTTTTTTTTAATTTTATCTTATTTATTTATTTTTTTTTTTTTTTTAGGGTAAAACGTTCATATTATGCAGGATTGAAGCCAGTTGTATGGGAGTATTCTGTTAGGATGAAAATAGAGCTGGAGATGGAGCGGTTGCTGTTTTTTTGCAACCGGCTGGAGTGTTGTTATAGGTTTGGTTGTTGGATTTTTTTATTTTTTTTTTTATTTTTTTTTTATTTATTTTTTTTTTGTTTTGTTTTTTTGTTATGGTTTTATTTACACCCCCCTTACCCCTTCCTTCCTTTTTTTTTTTTTTTACCCGTACCTCACTTTATTCTTCTTTGGGCTACACAACATAATATATAAATTTTACTCTTTGAATGAATAGTAATCTTACTTTGGTAAGCCTGAATGTGAAGGGGTTGAACCATCCAATTAAACGAAAGAGAGTCATGTCACGTCTAAAGCAGTTTAAGCCTGGGGTATTGTTTTTGCAGGAAACCCATTTGCAGGATTCCGACCACTTGCGTTTGTCAAAATGTTGGTCAGGACAATTTTTTCATTCAAATTTTAAAGCTAAGGCCAGGGGCGCTGCTATTCTTATTGATCGAAATATCCCATTTATTCCCTCTAATGTTGTATCAGATAAAAATGGACGATTTGTAATAGTATCAGGTAAACTTGGCGATAAACATGTCACTTTGGCTAATCTGTATGCACCGAATTTTGATGATGTGCACTTTTTTCGCAACCTTTTTTCGCAACTTCTAGATTTAAATACTCATTCTCTAATTCTTGGGGGTGACTTTAATTTGTATATGGATCCGATCTTAGATCGCTCATCTTCAAAACCTGCTAGTCTTAATAAATCTGCAACTTATGTTAAGTCTTTTCTTGAGGAATATAGCCTTACAGATCCTTGGCGTTTTTTACATCCTAACGGCAGGGACTATTCTTTTTTCTCTCACGTACACCATACTTATACCAGAATAGATTATTTTTTTGTTGACAATTTATTAATTAATAACCTTTGCTCTTGCAGTTATGATAGCATCTCGGTTTCTGATCATGCCCCTCTTGTACTTAAAATGATCCTCCATGGATGTGACTCCATGAGAAAGCATTGGAGATTGGATCCATTATTACTTACAGATGAAAAATTGGTTGCGAATATTTCTTCTAAAATTAATTTTTTTTTGAAAGAAAATAAAACTCCTGGTATGTCAAATAAAACGATATGGGAGGCCATGAAGGCATTTCTTAGGGGGGAATTTATTTCATTGGCAGCATTTAAAAGACGATCCTTAATACAGGAACAGAAGGCTATTTTAGATCAAATCCTGGACATTGACAGACAATATGCTCAATCTCCATCACCCGCTCTGTACAAGGAACGTATGACATTACAAACTAAACTTAATTTACTTTCTACTCGACAAATTGAAGGTTGTTTAATAAGGAACAAGAGTGAATTTTATGAACATGGCGAAAAAACCAGTAAACTTCTAGCTAATCAACTACGTGGTATTAGAGCTAAGCAAATTATTACTGGAGTTAGGACAGATAAAGGAGAGGTGACATCTGACCAACAAGCGATTAATGATATTTTCAGGTCATTTTATTCCAAATTATATACCTCAGAATATACAACAAACTTAAAGGATTTGGAAATTTTTTTTGATTCTATTGATATTCCTTCGATTTCTTCAGAATCTCGGCAAATTTTAGAAGCTCCCATCACAAAAGAAGAAATTCAGCTGGCAATATCATCCATGCAATCAGGAAAATCTCCAGGACCTGATGGGTTTTCCGCTGATTTTTTCAAAAAATTCTCTGATGACCTCGCCCCTTTCCTTTGTCAAGTTTTTACAGAGTCGCTTGACTCTGGTACACTTCCTCCTTCATGCTATCAGGCCTGTATCACTGTGTTGCTTAAAAAGGATAAGGATCCTGTTGATTGTGCTTCTTACAGGCCTATTTCCTTGTTAAATACCGATGTTAAAATTTTGTCAAAGTTGTTAGCTTCAAGGTTGGAAAAGATTCTTCCTTTTATAATTTCACAGGACCAAACCGGTTTCATTAAAAATCGCCATTCTTTTTTTAACTTGCGGCGGTTGTTTAATATTATTTATACTCCTCACCACAACATACCTGAATGTCTTATTAGTTTGGACGCTGAAAAGGCATTCGATAGGGTTGAGTGGGAGTATTTGTTTTTTACTTTGGAGAGGTTCGGTTTTGGTCCTTCCTTCTGTTCCTGGATTAAACTTCTCTATGCTAGTCCTTTAGCTTCAGTGTTAACTAATTGTCGCTATTCTGACTATTTTAGACTTTACTGTGGTACGAGGCAAGGCTGTCCTTTGAGCCCGTTGCTCTTTGCCTTGGCAGTTGAGCCGTTAGCTATTGCAATCCGTGGGAGCCGGGACTTTCTAGGCATTCGTAGGGGTGGCATTGAGCATAGGGTTTCACTCTATGCTGATGATCTTTTATTATTTCTCTCCAACCCACTTACTTCATTACCCGCTATACTTAATATTTTGGATAGTTTTAGTAGGTTTTCTGGTTATAAAATTAATCTTAATAAGAGTGAACTGTTTCTGATTAATGAAAAGATTCAAGTTCAGGATTTTGAAAATTTTCCTTTCAAGGTTGTTATTGATCATTTTAATTATCTTGGGATATGTGTCACTAAACAATTTAATTACTTGTTTAAAAATAATTTTCTCCCCTTACTTGACCAGTGCAAGTTAATACTTTCCAAATGGTCCCCATTATCCTTGTCTTTAATTGGCAGAATCAATTCTGTAAAAATGATGTTACTTCCAAAGTTTTTATATTTGTTTCAATGTCTCCCCATTTTTATTCCTAAATCCTTTTTTAAGTCTTTGGACTCTCTGATTACCTCATTTATTTGGAATGGTAAACATCCGAGATTGAGGAAAGTTTTTCTTCAAAGACCCAAATCAGTAGGTGGCATGGCTCTGCCTAACTTTCAATATTACTACTGGGCAGCAAATATCAGGTGCATGTTATATTGGAAACATTTTTATCTGGAACCCAAATCACCTATTTGGATCCTTATGGAGTCACATGTGGACAATCAAACTTCCCTACCGGCAATTTTAGGTTCACCACTTCCCCTTGCTTTGTCTACACTGGGTAATAATAAAGTAGTTTGTCAGTCTCTTAGAATTTGGTCTCAATTCAGGAAAAATTTCGGTCTTCAGTTTTTTTCCATTAGAAGTCCAATTGCCGCAAATCATTTATTTACCCCATCAACTATTGATAGTGCATTTCATATATGGCACAGAAAAGGTTTAAAATCTTTTGCGGATTTATATTTTGATGGTCAATTTGCAAGTTTTTCTCAACTTTCCACCAAATTCGACATCACTTCTACACATTTTTTCCGCTTCCTCCAGGTCAGACATTATGTGCAAACCATGACAAAACAATTCCCTCAAAAACCTTCTGATAATCCTCTAGATGATTTTTTATTAGTTAAACCAACTTCTAAGGGGGTAATGTCAGTTTTATATAATTTAATTTCAAATTTACAATCTTCTTCTCTGGCCGCTATCAAATTGAACTGGGAACAAGATCTTAATTTTACTTTTACTGATGAACTGTGGGACTCTATTCTTGGCCAGGTTCACACTGTATCAATGTGTGCTCGTCACGCTCTTATTCAATTTAAGATTGTACACCGGATGCACCTGTCCAAGGTTAAGTTAGCACGTATTTACTCGGATATAGACCCAACTTGTGAAAAGTGTGGTAGCGCTCCTGGCACTTTGCTTCACATGTATTGGTCCTGCCCTGCATTGATGAATTTTTGGCATTCTGTTTTTATCACTATGTCTGAAGTCCTGCAATATCAAATTAAACCTGATCCATTATGCGCCATTTTTGGTGTGGCTCCAGAACTTGTCTTGCCAAGTTCCAAATTAAAAGTATTCAAATTTTCATTATTATTGGCCAGACGTGCTGTATTACTGAAGTGGAAAGACTCTTCGCCCCCTTCACATTTACAGTGGATAAAAGATATAATGTCCTGTTTGGATTTAGAAAAAATCAGATATACAGTCTGTGGCTCTGAAAACAAATTCTATAAATTATGGCGCCCGTTTCTTGATTTCTTTGAAAGACCCACGATTATAGTTTCTGAGTAGCTCATATCCCCTTTACCCCACCCCCACTTCACACACACAATTTTTCTTTGTATTTTTTTTTTTTTTTATTGTTTATTTAAAGGTTTTTGTGCTTTGAAGCATTTACATTTGTTGGCTTTAAGTTCTAGTTTTTTACTGTTTGGTTGAAACAAAAATGAAAATTTCTAATACTTTGTATTGTATTGATACTTTAATTAATAATAATAAAAAGACCTTTGAAAGAAGAAAAATAAAATCCCTGTTAAAATGGTAATTTCCATGATTGAATTGAATCGGAAATGAACTGATTCAGAACGTCAAGAATTGGAATCGAACCGATTCTGGAAATTAGTGATGATTCCTAGCCATTCTTCCCACATGTTACAGTCATGTAACTAGTAGTGTAATGGTACTATGCGTACTGTTCCACTGCTAGACATGTGTGTAGTATGAAGTCTGCATCAACAGCGCCCGTTGCACATGTGTTTGATAGTGTGTATGAGCTATGTGACAGCTGCTAGCTAGATGGAGATATCATGTTTTAATTGAACGTCATTCATAAGTTTATATTGGATTTTGCATGTTATAGTTTTAAATTTTATTATTACTACCTACTATGTCCACTTAAAAAAAAAAAATCTGCTATTTATGCTCACTGTGCATAGTGTTTGGTCATTACACCACTAGGTCCAGCTACGGATGTGTCTGCTTGTAGTGCTACCTATGAGATTTTTTTTTTTAGCTAGCTTAATAAGCCTGAAAAAAGCCAATAAAAATGCTGTAATCTTAGGTTAAATTAGCTTTGATGCAGCATTGAAGAAGAAGAAGAAGCCATCTCTGTTGTTATTCAGTCCATACAGCCAATCATGTACAATAGAACGAAATTATGTTCCTCCTATCTACAGTGTTAATCACACGTAGAATCAGAGAGGTCGCTGCTATGCAAGGCGCCATCACAACCAACTTCTCCTTCCCCCATTCTCTTACGCTGAGCACCAAGCTAGAAGGCAGGAAGTACCATTTCTATATGGTCTTTGGTATGACCCGACCGGGACTTGAACCCCCAACCTCCGGGTTGTGGGGCAGATGCTCTGTCAACTAGGTCACCACTCCAGTGGAGTGCACGTCATATCTGTACCAACATTGTTCTACCTGTATGTTGTTGTTATGTCATGAATAGTATGTCTCTTCTCCCCCCCCCCCCCCCCGCCCCCAACCAGTCATGGCAGAAGACTGTCCCGCCCTGATCCTGGTTCTGCTGGAGGTTTCTTCCTGTAAGGGAGTTTTTCCTTCCCACTGTCGCCTAGTGCTGCTCATAGGGGATCATTTGATCGTTGGGGTTTTACTCTGAATTATTTTATGATTTGTGGTTATATATCTAGCACCTTGAGATGACTTTTGTTGTGACTCGGTGTTATACAAATAAAGTTGAATTAAATCATCAATTCCAGCTGATTGCAGTGTCTCACAGCACACTGATTTAGTGTTTACACTATACAGTATAGGACTATAAGGCTGAAGACAATTTTATCTAAGAGGCTTAATAGAATGAACTTTATCTCTTTGTGTCAGAACCGTATTCCAACACCTTTCTTGTGTCTCTTTGTCCCTCCAGATGTCCCACAGCAAGATGACTTTAACCAGGAGGAGGTTCTGGATGAGCAGCAGTTTCTAGACCAGGAGGGAAAGTTTCTTGTTGTTCAGATTGAAGCAGATTGTTCTGAGATTAAAGAGGAACAGGAGGACGTCTGCATCAGTCAGGAGGGAGAGCAGTTTGGACTGAAGCAGGAGCCCCAAACCTTTGAAGGTTGGTGCAGGTCAAGGTTCCACTCAGTGACTGATGAGACAGAAGAAGTGAAGTGAAAAATGACATGAGAGCAGTCAACATGATGAAAGACAAAGTAGTTTCAGATCAAAAAGTTCTAACAAAAAATGATGTGGTAAAATAGAATTGAAACTCTGTAGATTTAAATGACATGGATAGTTAAATGCTAAAAATGAATATGTAGTATAAGAAAAATAATTAAAATACCTAAATATTGACACTTCCGGTTATGGCTGCCACGTAGGACGGACGTGTCTCGCTCTGCTCTGCTCCTGGAGAAAAAAAATTGGCAAATAACTCTCTCATTTGGGACAGAACGTATCCCAGCGTTTGGGCGAGGATATGTCGGCGAAGCCTAAGGCTGGAAAACCAGGCAAAGGAAAAAGCGAGCCGCCGAAACAGTCCAAATTAACGGACTTTCAGGTCTGTGACGCAGCAAATAAAACTCCATATATGGCGGAGGAGGCTGGCAACGGTGCAATGTCTGCGGGGGGAGGCGCAGATGCGCTGATGGCTGCCATGAGTTCAATGAGAGCGGACTTTTCCTCTAGATTTGATGGGATTATGACAGCGTTGGAAGGAATAAGAAAGGAATTGGGTGACTGTGTAGAACGAACGGCGCAGATGGAGCTCCGTCTCGCTAGTGCTGAAGATGACGTCACCCGTCTTCAATTAAAGGTGCGCACTTTGGAAAAAAAAAATAAATCTCTGGAAAATAATATTTTGGATTTGGAATCTCGGTCGAGACAGAATAACTTGAGGCTGGTGGGTCTTCCAGAGGAATCAGAAGGTCGGGACGTATGTTCCTTTCTGGAAAAGTGGATTCCGGAGGTGCTGGGCAGCGAGGAATTGCAATCAGCAGTGGTTCTGGAAAATGCACATCGTATTGGCCCACGGAGAGATAAGGGACCGCCGAGGACCTTAATTATGAAGTTTCTTAGCAACAGAGACAGGATGAAGATCTTCAACGCTGCACGAGCTAAAGGAGAGATTAAACACCAGGACCAGCAGGTGCGGTTCTACCCAGATTTGGCCACAGGAATCCAGCAATTGAGGAAGCAGTTTGATCCCATACGTAAGGAGCTGCGCAACCTTGGGATTCGTCATGGTGTAATCTATCCTGCGAGACTGCTGACCACGTATGAGGGCAGAACCCACATCTTCAAGACCCCAGAGGAGGCGCAGGAGTTCATCAAGAAGATCAAAGAAGAAGAAGAGACTGGTGGGAGCTAAGCATGAACAAAATATAAGGTAGAATAATTAAGCATTTGCACAGGCATCTGACTGACTTGAAGTAAATAGTAAGTTTACAAAATATAGATTGTATTATATATTAAAAAAACAAAACAAAAACAAAACAAACAAAAAAAACTATGATGTACAAAGTTGTTAAAAATTTTGGAGTTAAGTTGGAAAACTACAGAGGAGAGTTAATGTTACGTCATTAAAAGCAGTAGAGTTAGGGCGATTGGGAGGATGAAGAAGGAGTGGCTTAGGCTGTTCCCCGTGGGTGTGGAACGGTCGATGGCTATATCGGGAGACGGAATTTTTCTTTTGATTTTGGGGGGTTTGCCACAAGTGTGGGAAGGGGAAATTTGTTTGTGTGTAGTTTGTAGGATGAATGTTCAACCACTCATGTTTTTGCTTCTCTGTATGAGCATGTTTACACTGCAAGGTAATCCCAAACTCTCTATTGATCATAAACCAAAGTGTTAATCTTAATTTAACTTCATGGAATTGCAGAGGTCTACAAAATTTAAAAAAACTTAAACAAGTTATGAATAAAATAAAAGACATGGGTTCAAAAATTGTGTTTTTACAAGAAACTCATCTAATAGAGGAGGATGTTAAAAGAATTAGGAGTAGATGGCAAGGAAGTGTATTCACCTCTTCATTTTCATCCCGAGCCAGGGGAGTTATGACTCTCATACATAAATCAGTTCCTTTTCAAGTGAAAAATGTAATTGGAGACAAATTTGGAAGATATGTAATCATTCAAGGTTCTTTGTTATTAGAAAATATAAATCTTGTGAACTTATATGGTCCCAATATAGATGATCAGAAGTTCTTTGCTAATTTATTTCTTATCTTATCATCACTTACAGGGCAACATATAATAGCAGGGGATTTTAATTGTACATTGAATCCAGGTATAGATAGATCAACAGGACTGGATTGTACGCACATTGGATGTAGGATGACTATTAATCATTTTATGAAAGAATTGAGATTGTTAGATATATGGAGAGAAATGAAACCACAAGTTAAAGCCTATTCTTGTTATTCCAGTACCTACAAGACATTCTCACGTATTGATTATTTTTTGATTTCCACAGAATTAAGGTCCAAGATTCAAAACTGCTTTTATGATAACATCGTGATCTCTGATCATGCACCCTGTTGTCTAATATATGTAGATAAAAAATTGACAAAGGAATCAGGTAGATGGCAATTTCAGCATAAATGGCTTCAGGATGAGGAATTTGTCAAGTATATAGAAAAACAGATAGACGAGTTCTTTGACATCAATACTACACAAACATCAGCATGTGTAAAGTGGGAGGCTTTCAAAGCTTTTATTAGGGGACATATTATTAGTTATACAGGATCAAAATCTAAGAAGACTCGAGAGGAGAGAGCTAAATTGGAACATAAAATAAAAAGTCTTCAGGAAAAAGTGTATGCAGGAAGTGACCCAAGGTTGGAGAATGAATTACTGATTTTGAGAGCTGAATACGACAAAAAATCAGCGAATAGAGCTGCCTCGAGTCTTCTAAGATTGAAACAATCTTTTTATGAACAAGGTGAAAAATCAGGAAAATTATTAGCATGGCAGATTAAACAATTAGAAATTAAAACACCAATTACCAGTATTATAAGTAACGGACAGGTAGTTATAGATCCTTTAGAAATTAATAGAACCTTTAGAGATTACTATGAAAAATTATATGATACCAAAAATGAACCTGATTTAACAAAACTAAATGGGTTTTTGAACGAACTATCTATACCGTGTATTCCAAATGAAAACAGGGAGATATTGGAGTCTAAAATTAGTCAAGAAGAAGTTGGGCTAGCCATTGATAATATGAAATCAGGAAAAAGTGCAGGACCAGATGGTCTTCCAGTTGACCTTTATAAAAAATTTAAGAATAAATTAATAAAACCTTTTTTGGAAATGGTTTTAGAAGCATTTCAAAATAATAATTTACCATCATACATAAATAATGCCTTAATTATACTGCTGCCAAAACCAGGTAAGCCCTCTAATAAATGTGAAAATATGAGACCAATAAGCCTATTAAATGCCGACCTTAAGATAATCTGTAAAATTTTAGCAAGACGAATACAAGAAATTTTACCAAATATTATTAATCGAGATCAGAATGGCTTTATAAAGGGAAGACAAGGCTTCCATAATGTAAGAAGACTATTTAATATTATTTATTTTAATAAAGAAGCACCGGATACAGCTCTCCTATCACTGGACGCCGAAAAGGCCTTTGATAGAGTTGAATGGCCCTTTCTTTTTGAAGTCCTACAAAGGTTTGGACTTGGAAATAATTTCATAAAATGGGTTCAAATAATATACAATAATGCTACAGCAGAAATCCTAACAAATAACAATATTTCAAAACCAATAAAAATCAATAGAGGATGTCGACAAGGCTGTCCACTTTCACCTTTACTGTTTACTATGGCAATTGAACCTTTAGCGATAGCGATACGTTTACATTCACAAATATATGGAATTAAAGTTGGACCAACAGAACATAAAATCTCCCTGTACGCCAATGACATAATTTTGTTAATGTCGAATCTAAAAAAATCAATTCCAACCTTGTTGAATTTAATAAAGAATTTTGGGGAAATATCAGGATATAAAATAAATAAAACTAAATCTTCAATATTAATGCTAAATGAGACCCAGAGAAATTACCCAGCCCCTGAGGTAAATCAATTCAATGTTGTAAATCAGTTTAAATATTTAGGAATCCAAATTGTGCCTAAGCTAGAATCAGTCGCCAGTGTCAACTATGAAGCCTTAATGTCAGATATCAATGAGTTAACTCAGAGATGGATGTCACTACCAATGTCGATGATCGGGAGAATCAATATACTTAAAAGTAATATTTTACCTAAAATACTTTATTTATTTCAATACATTCCCTTATCACCACCTTTAGATCTATTCTCAAGAATAAAAAAAAAGTTAGTGGAATTTATATGGAACAACAGGAGGGCTAGATTACGTTTGTCTTTATTATATTTACCATTTGATCGTGGAGGTCTTAAATGTCCAAATTTTATATTGTATTATTGGTCGGCACAACTGAGGTCTATGACATATTATTTTTCATCAAATGATCTCCCTCACTGGACTGAAATGGAATCATACAATTTACCTTTACCTCTTCCCATATTCATATACTCAGATTCGGCAAAAAAATTACAAAAACAAGTTAAAAATCCATTTGTAAAGCATATGATCAAAATATGGTGTGAAGCTAAAAACTATTTAAAAGAACCACAGTTATTGTCACAATTTAGTCCAATATGGGGTAATCAATATTTTAAACCAGGGAGAGCGGACGCTGTATTTAAAGTATGGAATTTAAAAGGGATACAAAAGATTCAGGATTTATATTTGCCAAGTGCAGATAACATAATGTCTTTTGAAGAGCTGAGGATCAAATTTAATCTCAATAGAACACATTTTTTTAAATATCTTCAACTTAGAAACTTTATTCGATCAAATCAAAATAAAGCTCTCACTCGACCTATTTATTCATCCTTGGAAAAAATGATGATGAAAGATAGTAAAAGAAAGGGTATTATTTCAGAGTTTTATAACTCATTGACACTATCTTCAAGTGAAAATTCACTGAAAAGATTAAACTACTGGAAAGAAGATCTGCAAACTGAAATTTCAGAGGAACAATGGGAATTGGCTTGTACAGAAGCTCAAACCAAATCAATAAATGTACGCCTTAAATTGATACATTTCAAATGGTTAATGCGGATGTATGTTACACCGGAGGAGTTAAATAGATATAACAAAAATATACCAGATACATGCACAAAATGCATGGAAAGTAAAGGAACCCTATTTCATTGTTTATGGGAATGTAGATTAATAAGAATGTTTTGGGAAGAGGTGAGGGTAACAATTGAAAAAATAATCTCAAAACAAATCATATTGAATCCTAAACTGTTTTTGTTGGGTCTGTACCCAGAAAAGCATAATTTTAATAAAAGTGAAAGAACATTCATAGACCTCAGTTTGCTTAATGCCAAAAAATGTATTGCACTATTATGGAAAAAGACTCATAGACCAGATGTGACTCAGTGGTTAAGACAGATGTTAACAAACCTTCCAGCTGCTCTTGCTTGCTTGTTTTTTTTTTTTTTGTTTTTTTTTTCCTTGCCTTCTGATTGTTGCTCTGAGTGTTGCTATCCCTGTGCTGTTGCAATCCTGGAATTTCCCCTTTGTGGGACTAATAAAGGCTTATCTTATCTTATCTTATCTTATTAGAAAGAATAACATATATACTGAAATCAAAGGAAATTGTGTTTGAGAATATATGGAGACCTTTTATTGATTATGTAAAAAATTTAAACATAACTCTTGAAGAAGAAGGTGAATGATGTGTGTGGACCTTGTAAATTCCAAACTGGTGAACATAATATGTATACTTATGTATTGGATTGTCTAGACTAAACAGAGGAGCATTGTTGAAGACTTGATTTTGTTGGTGGTTGTTGGTGTTTTTAGTGCATTTTTTTTTTTTTGTAGTACTTTAGTGTTAGTGTTTGATTGTTTGTATCATGTTTGTTAAAAAAAAAAAAAGGTTCAATAAAGATATTGTGGAAAAAAAAATACCTAAATATTGAATGATGTGCCATCAATTCAATTCAACTTTATTTATATAGCGCCATTTCTTATCCTACACTTTATTACTTTATAATATTATAATAATATAATAGTATATTATATTATTATTATTATTATTAATATTATTATTAATATTTATAATAATAATAGTTTATTTCTCTTATCTTATCATGTTTAATGTTGCAGCACTGTACCAAGACAAATTCCTAGTTTGTGTACTACATGAACAATGGCAATAAACCTGATTCTGATTCTGATTCTGATTCACAACAACAGTCATCTCATAGCACTATCAACTGTAGGGGGAACCCCCACAGTTGCAGAAAGACCCCAGCAATCAGGCGATCCTGTGAGCAAGCACTTGGCGACGGTGGAGAGGAAAAAACTCCCTTTTAACAGGAAGAAACCTCCAGCAGAGCCAGGCTCAGGGAGGGGCAGTCATCTGCTGCGACTGGCTGGGGGGTGAGGGGATAGAGAAGAAGAAAAGAACAGACATGTAGAGAGCAAACAGCATGATGGGGACTCAATCTATGGGAGAGAACAAACAAATGTTAATGACCAGCAAAAAAAATATTTCATAGAGAGTGAGGAAAGGAGTGAGGCCCAGTGCATTACTGGAGGTCCCCCGGCTGACTAAACCTATTAGCAGCATAACTAAGGGAGGGTTCAGAAACACATGATCCCTCCCTTAGTTATAATAATGATAACTTTCAATCCACCCTGGATTGAAGGGATCAGTATAAACTGATAGTTCCATAAACTATCGGATCTATTAATGTGTGTGAGTGAGAGAGTTAAACTGTTGACAGTTGATTAATTGTTACATATTGTTGTGAAGAGCAAATGGAGCTTTCAGTTTCAGGGTTTTTTTAACATGCCAAGTGTTGCACGTTTATTTCCTCAGTGGAATTAAACCCCCTAGATGTACATAATTTGTTTCATTTTACAAGTAAGTGTTTAAAGGTGACAACTTATTCATTTCACCTACCAAAAATATATCTCTTTTTAAAGACTGTTATGCTGTTTTTATTGCCGTTATGTTTTTTGTTTTTTTTATTGTCTCCCTAACGTCCCTACCCCTTCTTATTTTATATGGACCTGCTTGTGTGTCTGAAATAAAGATTAATTATTATTGAGATACTGTATATATCGTGCATTGAGATGTGTCTCCATATCATGTATATGGAGATATAATTTTTGACCCATATCACCCAGCCCTACCCTAGAGTATAATAATCAGGGAAATGACCAAATGAGTGAATGTCTGGCTCTGTTAGCTGCAGGTAACTGCTGCTGGTGAAGGAGCCAGTGTTTTCAGGCAGATTTAAGCTTTCATTGTCTTACATTTTCATGTTCTTTTCACCGCCCCCCCCCCTTTCAAATGCCAGAATCGGTGATTACTGAGGCCCAACTACATACCACAAGGCTAATAGGAGCTAGCACTACATTATCAGAATAAATCCTGTGATAAAAACACTTAACAGTTGAAGGACTTGCCCAGCTGTATGTACATTGGTCTAGGATAATGACTGAAACTGTATTGGTCCTTAAAAGCAGTTTAATGGCAAAACCCATCTGAATTTTGGTCAAGTTTTCAAAGTAGTTTGTTAAAAAATGCTAACTAGCCTGGAGGATGATGTCATTTAGGTCAGAGAGTCCTTATTGGTTCAACACTACCCACGTGCCAGGACCATGAATAGGTATGTCACTAAAAACGTTCCATCTCAACTCGCCTTTTTGCAGGGGGCGCGGCTTAAGTTAAACTTTACAGCAAAAAAACAGAGATATGAGCCATCTGAGCGATTTTGCTCTTGATATGTCTTGTAAGTCGTAAAAAACATTACAGACATGTTAATAAGGGAAAAAAAACCTTGATTTTTGGTGGAATGTCACTTTAACACGTATACATCACCACTTGACTGATCTAAGCCGATGGAAAATAATTTCATCTCTTTGACGATACAGTTAGTTTGCACTTGTGGTGGACACAGTACACATGGCACTCCACCCAGGACAAGGGGGTTGGTGGGGGAGAAGATAGTTAGAGATGCTAATGGAGAAAGGTGAGAGGAGCCAACCAAACAAAGATGTGCCTTTCGCCCCCCGCCGCGCCAAGTTAACACCTGAGGACGCAGGGGTGCAAATGTATTGTAGCAAGACCTGCTCTGTGACGTGTGTGTCAATGTTAATGTATGTGCATGTCTTTCAGTCTGAATGTTAATGTGTTTACCGTGTGTGCCGGAGGCGGGAATTAAAGTGTATAAAGGAGTTCGCTCAGGCACTCGGAGGGAGTCAGAAGTTTTCTGTGTTTTATGTTGGGAGGTGAATAAAGTTCGCGTGTCGTCCAGCTCGCTGTCTCGTCTGCTTTCATCTTCCACACACTTCAAATTAGTTTCTCTTTTGGTTCAGTGTACCAGTTGGAGGAATCATCTGCTGTTACTAGTTAGCCATTAGCCCCTGCTTGCAACACCAACAGGAAACAGTGCAGTGGCCATTGTTGTGCATGGGTGCTTACAGATTACAAATTATTTGTATTTTTTGGACTAATTAACGAGTGATATTAGATATTTTTACACAGAAACCTGAATGTACCAGGACACCTTATTTGACAAACACTGGACTAGAAGAGATGTAAAAATAGAATTACTAATAAATAGTACATTCTTTATTACTACTGTTGATTTGCTGGGTACCAGCTCAGCCATATTGGCTCCAAGTAAGGAATTTAACTGTGTATTACCAGAGTTTGCCTGTATTCACAAGAGAAAACCCGATAACACAACCCAGAAGTACTTGTTAGGCACACTTTTTAAATTTCAGTTGTTTCAAGTAAAAGATGACACCATCACATCACAACTGGTACCAAATCAGAAGGTTCACTGAATGAGACCTAGTGAGATCATGGTGGACCCTAACAAAGCAACAGGGTTGCTGTGGGTGACTGAAAGGACTGTATTAAGTCAGCTGGTCCTCTAAAACTAAACTGTGTCCACTAAGGGGCATCAGTCAGAATGCATCAACAACAAGCCAAGATGGGACTTGGAGATTTAACAAACAGCTGTTCTTGAAGTTTATCTGTTTCAGTATAAATGTGTGTGGTTCTGTAAATACAAAGAAATAACCCAAAAAGAAATGAGATAACCTACTTATGAATATATAATTATACAATAAAAATATACAATCAGTTTTCTATATATCACTTAGAGTAACTAAATAGCAGCAAACAAACACCAGCATAAAACATTCAGGATAAAGAAATATAAACGTCCGCCCTCGTTATAAGCATTAACTGTGCAGACATTAGTGATTTATAAAACCACAATTAAATAAATAAAGATAATGTTACATACACATCAGGTCTGAACACTAATAAACACATCAAAATTAGTGTAAAATACAAGCTAACTTATGTGTGATGTGACTAACAGCTATCTGGAAAACCTATTACTGTGCAATAATGGTAGAAAGAAATTACATTAAATCTATTGAAATTACACCACAATATTAAAACAAGAAATACATGTCAATAAATATTAGCTGTACTTACAAGTATCTGAACACACGCACTCTTGGTGACACCAAAACCTAACATTTAACATCTAACCAAAAACTCAGCTTCTCAGATCATTATCTCCCCTCGAAACCGCAGTGCAGACTGACATGCAGTTGTATTCATTTGCCTGCAAGGGATGCAGTTCAGCCGTTATTAGTCAGTTATTTTTCACTATGACAAAGTAGTTCTTCATCAGAGGGGTGTTTGTGTGTGAGTATTTTTCTTGATGGCCACCCCATATAGACAAATTCATGTCCGGAGTGGTGGCCTAGGGGTAGAGCATCCGCCCCACAACCGGAAGGCTGGGGTTGAAGTCCCGGCCAGGTCATGCCAAAGACCATTTAAAAGTGGAACTTTCTGCCTTTCAACTTGGTGCTCAGCAATAATGGAACGGATGAGGGAAATGTGGGCGGCAGTGGCTCAGGAGGTAGAGCGGGTCGTTCAATAACCAAAGCGTTGGCAGTTCGAGTCCCGCTTTCCCCACCCATCCTACCACTGTGACCCTGGGCAAGGCACTTTACCCACCTTGCCTTCAGTGTCCATGACACTGGGTATGAATGTGTATAAATGTTCGGTAGTGGTCGGAGAGGCTGTTGGTACAGATTGGCAGCCACGTTTCCGTCAGTCTACCCCAGGGCAGCTGTGGCTGCAGCAGTAGCTTCCTACTATCAATGTCTGTATGCAGAGTGAATGAACAGAATTTTCATTGTGAAGTGCTTTGCGTTTCTTGAAAGGTGCTATATACAGTCCCTCCAGGATTTCACGATGTTGCATTTGTACTATTTCATGTGAAATCAGCCAATCAGCGCAACTATTCTGCAACCTTGCAACTTTGTCCAATCACTGCAACTTTCCCGCAATTTTGGCCAATCCTTGTCAACTTCTGCCAGTTTCACCAATCAAATGCATCTCTAACTGGCGCTGAAAGGGGCATCGTTGCACCGCGTTCACTTCCGTGTTTACAGTGAGGAATGAGTTTATAGTTTACAGTAAGTAATGGAACACTCCGTCTGCCCCAGCCTGCCCATGGACACCTCACCATGTCTCCGTCCTGACCGCATGCACAAAGCGCTGGGTTTGTGTTGAAAAACATGTGCCTGTCCAAAAGCACCCCATCATGGGAGCGCGCGTGGGGAGAGTACACTACACTACAGCCAGTGTTTGAACATTTATACATCTTTAGAGTTAAAATCATTACTACATCTGGTGAATGAGCTTTAAAACTCGATCTCTGGTGTGGTTGGACAAACGCACCCCCCGTCCCGCTGTAAATGAAAGATGTGTGTATGTGAAGACTGACATGCAGCAGACAGACAAGTAGGCATGGAGAGAGAGAAAATATTCTCTGTATTTTTTTTTTTTTTTCGGGAAAACACAGACTCCAGTAGCCAATACAGAGCAACAGAATAAATTATTTATTTTTTCATCTGTGCTCGGTATCGAGTGGTTGGAAACCGTAGGGAGCTTTCAAATGAAGGTGCTGCCAGTAATTTCCAAATCTCTACTCTTTAATGTGCATTCAGTGCAATTTAGCTGTTGTAATGGATATTGTGTTAATATTTACTGTTGCACAAGAGTTTTTCTGTATAACAGAAGTTTCTGCTTAATTTACAAATCACTATAATAGGAAATTTTTGACAGTCCTGTGCTTTTCTTGTATTGTTATATAGAATATCACTGCAGTAAACTGGAAAAAAGCATCTGCTTTAAAATTTGGAATTCTTCCCACAACTTTTAGTGCAAAAAACACTCTAAAAACATTGCAACTTCTATCGCAACTTTTTTTTTAAAAAAAAGCTCCCGCCAGTTCAGGGTTTTTGGCCCGCAATGATCATCAAAACATTCCACGAAATCCTGGAGGGACTGTATATAAATGCAAACCATTATTATTATTATTATTATTATTATTATTATTATGTGGAAAAGCACTGCGAAAATAATCTTTTCATCCCGTGTCCCCTTTTAGACATCAGGAAACCATGTTAACATGTGAAACAATAATTTTGTCCCCTTTAAATAGCTTGTTACCTCCACCAAGGGAGGAGGGAATGGAATCGGTGTGGTCTGTTTGTCCCTCTGTCTGTTGGCAGGATTATGCAAAAACTACTGGATGGATTTTGATGAAATTTTCACCAGAGGTAGCCCTTGGGCCAAGGATTCTTCTTCTTCTTCTAGCTAGTCCCACATTCTGGTGGCGTCGCTGTGGCAGACACCTTCTTTTTCCACTTGATTCTGTCATAGACATCATTCACTGATGCATCAATCTCTTCCAAGTCCCATTTAACACAATCTGACCATCTCAGTTTTGGACGTCCTCTTTTGCCCTTTCATGGTGGTACCATCTCTAATGTCCTTCTACACACAATGGTATCATCTCTCCTCTTGACATGCCCAAACCATCTAAGCCTGCTCTCTCTGCTCTTCACACCAATACCTTCAATGCCCATTCTCTTACGGATGTCATCATTTCTAACATGGTCCTTAAACGTCCACAAGCCCATCTACACATCTTCACTTCTGCTACTCCTAATCTCCTAACTTTTTTGCTGTTCAGCGGTGTTGTCTCCATGGCATAGAGCATTGCTGGCTGAATGACTGTCTTGTGTATCTATTCTTTGACTTTTGGTGGCACTCGCTTGTCACACATGACTCCGGACATCTTCCTCCAATTGTTCCAGCCACACTGGATCCGCCTGGTTACTTCAGCATCGCAACCACCATCAGTCTGCAGGGTACTTCCCAAGTACTTGAAAGTTCTCACTTCAGGAATCACACTTGATTGGAGTTCAACACTGCCCAACGATGGACCATTCAAGCAGAGATATTCCGTCTTAGATTATGACACCCTCATCCCTCTACTTTCTAATGCACACCTCCATTGTTCTAGTTCTTCTTGGAGACTCTTCTTCTCTCTGTTACACAAGATCACATCATCAAGACCACATCATCCCTTGGGCCAAGGATGAACCCATTAAATTTTGGTGATGATCTGAGAGTGCATACCTCCACCAAGGATCTCGTTTGTATTTGTGCAGCAGGATTACACAAAAGCTACTGGATGAATTTAGATGAAATTTTTATCAGAGGTGGTCCTTGGCCTAGAGAGGAACCCATAACATTTTGGTGATGATCTGAGAATGCTTACCTCCACCAAGGCTCTTTTCTTCTCACAGTGTTTTAGCAAGAATCCTCCAAAAGTACTGGATAGATTTTAATGCAATTTTCCACCAAAACTGGCTCGTGGCCTTCACAGGAGCCCATTACATTTTGGAGGTGATCCATGAGGGACGGAAGGAGCCTTGGTGGAGGTATGCACTTTCTGAATGCTTTTCTAGTTGAATCTGAAACAGATTCATTGCTGTTGTAATTATTGCATGCATGAATAAGAACTATTTGTTACCAGGTGGTGACTTTTTTGGCCAGTCAGTGTATTTATTCTTTCTGGTTTTGCTGTTACTGTCATTTTTTTTATGTCTCTTTGTTCCTCCAGATGCTCCATGGCTACATGACTGTAAAGAGGAGGAGGTTCTCACTGTCCAGCAGCTCTGTAACCAGGAGAGGAAATTTTGTCTGGACCAGGAGGAACAAGATGCTGCACAAGTTAAAGAGGAAGAAGAGGAACTCTGTACCAGTCAGGAGGAAGAACACTTTGGACTGAAACAAGAGCCTGATACCTTCATGGTGACTCCTACTGATGAAGACAATGACAAGAGTGAAACTGTACCAAACAGTGAACAGTTCCTCTCGCACAGCTATCCTGACACTGAGAGCCAAGACCAGGGAGCAGGTAAGAATGTAAACAGGGGATCAAATAAACATAAAGAACCAAAGCAAAAGAAGAGACTTCACACAAACAGAAGTGACAGAAACAGTATAGACAATTCCTCCATGTCAGAGAATCGGTGTGATACTGACACAGGTGAGGAGTCTGTAAAATGTTCTGTTGGTGACAAAGACTGTAAAAATGAGTCCCAGAAGAATAAACATTACACAGTTAAGTCACATGTTTGCAGTACGTGTGGGAAAAGATTTGGGAAGAAGAGTAAGTTATCACGTAATGAGAAAATTCACACAGGTGAGAAGCCATTTTCTTGTAAAACATGTGGGCAAACTTTTAATGAATTTCGTCAATTGAAAACTCGCATAAAAATCCACACAGGTGAGAAGCCATTTTCTTGTGAAACATGTGGAAAAAGATTTAATGAACGTGGTAATTTGAAAAGTCACATGAGAAATCATACAGGTGAGAAGCCATTTTCTTGTGAAACATGTGGACAGAGTTTTTCTCGGCAAGATCATTTGAAAACTCACGTGAGAATTCACACAGGCGAGAAGCCATTTTCTTGTGAAACATGTGGGCAAAGATTTAATCAGCATGGTAGTTTGAAAACTCACATGAGAAGTCACACAGGTGAGAAACCATTTTCTTGTGAAACCTGTGGGCAAAGATTTAATCAACATGGTAGTTTGAAAACTCACATGAGAATTCACACAGGTGAGAGCCCATTTTCTTGTGAAACATGTGGGCAAAGATTTAATCAACATGGTAATTTAAAAAACCACATGAGAAATCATACAGGTCAGAAGCCATTTTCTTGTGAAGCATGTGGACAAAGATTTAAGGATAGTTATACTTTGAAAACTCACATGAGAATTCACACAGGTGAGAAGCCATTTTCTTGTGAAACATGTGGGCGAAGATTTCATGAATTTGGTAGTTTGAAACGTCATATGAGAATTCATACAGGTGAGAAGCCATTTTCTTGTGAAACATGTGGGGAAAGATTTAAGCACAGTGGTAGTTTGAACACTCACATGAGAATTCATACTGGCGAGGAACCATTTTCTTGTGAAACATGTGGGCAAAGATTTAAGTACAGTAGTAATTTGAAAAGGCACATGAAAATTCACACAGGTGAGAAGCCATTTTCTTGTGAGACATGTGAGCAAAGATTTAATCAACATGGTAGTTTGAAAACTCATATGAGAATTCACACAGGTGAGAGGCCATTTTCTTGTGAAACATGTGGGCAAAGATTTAATCAACACGGTAGTTTGAAAACTCACATGAGAATTCACACAGGTGAGAGGCCATTTTCTTGTGAAATATGTGGGCAAAGATTTAATCAACATGGTAATTTGAAAAACCACATGAGAAAGCACACAGGTGAGAAGCCATTTTCTTGTGAAACATGTGGGCAAAGATTTAATCAACATGGTAGTTTGAAAACTCACATGAGAATTCATACAGGTGAGAAGCCATTTTCTTGTGAAGCTTGTGGGCAAAGATTTAAGGACAGTCGTACTTTGAAAACTCACATGAGAATTCACACAGGTGAGAAGCCCAATTAATCGATGTAACTATACCAAACGACTACGGCCTCAACAGAGCAGAAAGAGAAAAAATAACAAAATATCAAGACCTCAAAAACGATCTAAGGAGCACCTGGAATCTGCAGGATGCAGATATTATACCTGTGGTGGTGGGAGCAACTGGGATGGTTAAGAAGAACTTGAAAAAATATCTACAAGCAATACCCGGCTGCCCTAGCATCTGTGAAATACAGATCTCAGCAATCAGAGGAACAGTCTCTATCTTAAAGAGAGCCCTTGGATACAAAGCTTTTTAATTTAAAGTGTAATCATAGACCCCTGGCTGGGGCCCATTGCACTTGTAAGGAAATGAGATGCAAATAAATAAAACAGTGAGAAGCCATTTTCTTGTGAAACATGTGGGCGAAGATTTCATGAATTTGGTAGTTTGAAAAATCATGTGAGAATTCACACAGGTGAGATCTCAAAAACGACCTAAGGAGTACCTGGAAACTTCAGGAAGCAGATATTATACCTGTGGTGGTGGGAGCAACTGGGATGGTAAAGAAGAACCTGAAAAAATATGTACAGGCGATCCCCGGCTGCAGCTTCATCTTCAAGTGTCACAAACACTCAGCTGGGATCCCTATCAGACCAGCACAGATCTGGACCTGGGCTCCAACAAGATCAAAAAAGGACTTAATCCTTTAGCTGCCCAGTTCGCCCTATGGCAACTTAACCCCCTAGTGGTCAAGAGTGGTAAAAAAATTTGTCAATAAAATAGTTCAGATTTCCAAGGCTATAACTTGAAAATTACAAGAGATAATTTCTTACTGTCAATTAGAAAGATGTAGAATATGACCCAAAGTTTCAGATAGGAATAAATTTACACATCTAATTTGCATAATGTCACAGCAGCTATATAAATTACATAACTCAGTCAAAAGTGGACTTTGGACACATGGTCCATTTTTTTTATGCCGATTTGTCTGCAGGGGTGTGTCTTTATCTAATCTTCAAAGCATATAAACCAGAAAATCAATAAAATGTCAAAAAAAAACATATTTCTCTCTTACTTACCTGTTACCGGGAGGGGGGCTCGCCCACCCACATGACCGGTCTGTTTTTGTCCATCATAGCCAGTGTTTGTGTGTTTGCTCAGCGATTTACACCGTCTACCACATCTACAAACTCTTATGATTACCCCACGTGAATTTTGTTTGTATTCCCTGGCTATTTTTTCTGTTTGGTGCAATATTCCTGTGGGAATACATGCCACCCGTGAGCGCCGCCATCTTGGTCCTTGGAGCTCCGTCTTTTGTTACATTGACCTTGATGTAACACATTTAGTTAGTAATTTACACTCATGTACCACATCTACAAACTCTTATGATTATCCCACGTGAATTTCGTTTGTATTACGTGGCTATTTTCCCCGTTTCATGCAGTTTCTGTCATCAATGCTGATGCAACGCTGATGCGATGACCAAACGGTGGCATCCACATTGGTGTGTGAGCTCAAAGCGGAAAAAGGAAGAATAATAATGAGGATTTCTTCTTCTTTGCTATATTCCACGTCAGCCGTGATTCCTTCGACGCGTGTCTACCACCTTCTAAACTGTCAGATCAATAGAGATTAGTACAAATTCTCAGTATAGCTGGGGACGTCAATAAATTGGCACGTGCAGTTGCTGCGTTGTGCCACTGGGGGCGCGTGACCCGTCCATTTAATCTGGGCAGTTAAAGGGTTAAAGGTATACAAGAAAAGAAGAAACTGTAAAATGGTCCCTTGAGGAGAAGAAAATTATCCTGTCATGCTTCGCCTATTCAAGGTATGAGAAGTGAGGCAGAAGAAAAAAGCAAGTTTCTGAGAAGAAGATCAGAGACTCTGAGCTCCCACCAGAAAAGAAAGTGGCCACCACCACTTCCATATTAATTAAGCTTAAAGAGAATAAAGAATTCAAATTATTACTGCAAAAGGTCAACAGAGGCCTAACTGTACTTGTACCTCCAGGGGTCAATCTGACAGAGCTGAACTGTATAAACTTCAGAGCAGCGTGGTATATGCAGAGTAAGCTAGCTTCAGAATATTAAGAAAAAAATAAACATCAAACCAAGACAAAAATCTCCACACCTATTTGGAAAAATAACTTCAAGGAAAAATTAATTGATTTAAGGCTGAAATCTCCCAAATGACTAAGTATATACAGAACCAAAACTGCACTACCAAATTACTAAGAGTAATGAACAGAATCCCCCCAAAAAATATAACATTAGGAAAGAGCAAATTAAAGGAAAAATGGCAGCACACCAGGTGCAAGTCAAGGCCCTAGCAGCGCAAATTAGAAACAGGTAAAGGAGAGAGAACTCAAAATTGATCAATAAATTATTCACAGAAAGCCCAAAACAAGTCAATAGGAGGCTTGCAGAAGAAACCATAGAAGTAGAGGTACCTCCTGAAAAAACACAGCTGGAAACATTCTGGAGAAGCCTGTTTGAGGACCCAGTACAACATCAAAGTAATAATTGGATTCAAACTATTGCTGATAAAAATAAAGGAAAATGACAGATGCCCTCATTAAAAATTACAGAAGAAACTGCTCAAGAAAAAAATCAGGAAATATCTCAACTTCAAATCCCCTGGAATAGATAAAATACCAAACTTCTGGCTCAAAAAGATGACAGCATTACACAAACACTATGCAGAGGCATTCAGCCGACTTATTGGGGAGAAGAAGAAGCACCAGAGTGGCTCACATATGGAAATACCATACTCATGCCCAAGAGCCCTGAAACCCAACAAGTTAATAAATACAGACCCATCTGTTTCCTCCCTACCACATACAAATGGCTGACAGGACTCCTTACTGAGACCATCTATGAACATCTGGATATAGGAAACTACTTGCAACCACAGCAAAAAGGCTGCATAAGAAATAAGCTGGGAGCCAAAGAACAACTGCTCATTAAAAAAAAAACATCCTGGAAGACTGCAAGAAACATGAGAGAAACTTAAGCATGGCGTGGATAGATTACAAAAAGGCATTCGACAGTGTCCCCTGTTCCTGGATAACACACTGTCTGGAGCTGTATGACATCAACCCAGAGGTTAAAACTTTTCTGGAGGCCCAGATGGCTAAGTGGAAAACCACAGTTACACTTAACCATAAAGAAGGGCAAATAACAATCTCAGACATCAGGATCCAATGAGGAATATTCCAGGGGGACAGCCTCTCGCCATTGCTCTTCTGTCTGTGTATTGACCCCTTAAGCAAAATCCTATCAGATCTTGATATTGGGTATGACTTAAGCAAAGGCAGAACAAGAAAAGGGAACAAGAGAGTGAATCATCTGCTCTACTTGGACGACCTCAAGCTTTATGCAGAATTTGAACAGAAACTGAATCAACTTGTCAATACTGTTCACATGTTCTCAAAAGACATCTGCATGGAATTTGGACTTGACAAATGCGCAGAATGTACAATAAAAAAAGGAAAGAAAACAGCATCAGAGAACATCCAAATAGATGACAATAAACGCATCAAAGACCTGGAAGATGAATCGGCATATAAATATATGGGTATAGAGGAGAACACAACTACTGAACACAGGAAAATGAGGGAAATAATCAAAAAAGAATACCAACATTGCCTAAAGAAAATCTGTAAATCAAACTTAACACCTAAAAATAAAATCAGTGCAATAAACCAGCTGGCAGTACCAGTTGTCACATATGGATTTGGGGTGGTAGACTGGCCGCAGGGGGAACTGGACAAGTTGGATGTTCAGACCAGGAAGACCATGACGCTTCACAAGGTAACGTATAGAAATCAGTGCTTAGATAGGATATATATACTCCGTAAAGAGGGAGGGCTTGGCCTAATCGAAATAAACCAGGCCTACAGGGTGACAATAATAAGCATTGGTCAATACCTAAAAAGCGCCAATGATGAGACAATGGAAAAAGTCACCCAACACCATGAAACCCTTAGTCATTTCACATCCATAACTTAACAAGCCAAGGCCTTTGCAGGAGATATATTAAATAACATAAAAGCCAGTCAACAAAACCCAGCAACAAAAATAGCTAGAAAGATGCGGGTAAAGTACAGCAAAAGGACACAGGAGGAAAGAAAAGAAAGATGGAAACAGCATAAGCGAGCAGGGCGCTTTCAGGAGGAACTCAGTAGGGATTATATTGATAGGGAAGAGACATTGCGCTGGATCAGGAACGGTGATCTGGGGTACAACGAGGAGAGACTAGTGGTGGGAGCACAAGACCAGGGACTTCTGACTAATGGCTTCAAAAAAATGGCAGGACTGTCACAGAGTGACAAATGTCGATTCTGTCATGCAGCGGTGGAGAGTGTAAGCCACCTACTCTCCGGCTGCCAGGTCCTCATAGCTGATGGACACTACACTGCTCGCCACAACAAGATCTTCTGTTATATACACTGGAAAATATGCAAAGAATTTAAACTGGAAGTAAAAGGACCAGTATGGGAGCACGATCCAGAGCCAGTCAGCTCCAGCGGAGATATTACCATCTTTTATGACAAGGAAATCCCAACTGGAAGACACATAGAAGGAGGAGCAATAAAACCGGACATTGTTATCTTGGACAAAAAGGGCAAAACTGCCAAATTAATAGATATAACCATACCAAACGACTACGGCCTCAATAGAGCAGAAAGAGAAAAAAAATAACAAAATATCAAGACCTCAAAAACAACCTAAGGAGCACCTGGAATCTGCAGGAAGCGGATATTATACCTGTGGTGGTGGGAGCAACTGGAATGGTAAAGAAGAACCTGAAAAAATATCTACAGGCGATCCCTGGCTGCCCTAGTATCTGTGAAATACAGATCTCAGCAATCAGAGGAACAGTCTCCACCCTGAAGAGAGCCCTCGGATACAAAGCTTTTTGATTTCAAGTGTAACCATAGACCCCTGGTTGGGGCCCATTGCACTTGTAATGAAATGAGATGCAAATAAATAAAACAGTGAGAAGCCATTTTCTTGTGAAACATGTGGGCAAAAATTTAATCACCGTGGTAGTTTGAAAAGACATGAAAATTCACACAGGTATTCAGTCAACACTCGTTTACATGCAGTACATACTGCACATGCATACATAACCATACACATGTATACATCCATAATGCAAAATTCACAACCCAACACAGCAATCTACATTATACATCAGACTACACACCCCTCTGCGTCTCTATACCTTGTGAAAATAGTATCTTAATTTTTAATAAAACTTCTCCTGGGCATCTGAAAATTGAGCATTTTTACATTTAATGTGCCCATTAAATTGTAATCCCCCTCTGTGTTGCAGAAAATTCCTAAATACCCACGAGCAACAAATTCCTCCTCACTTTATACATTGTTGGTGCTGTTTAAAATGAACAAGGTCAAATAATTTCCATTTTTAGATCAAGAAATACCCCAATTGTAAATGTCTTTCTTTGGAATTAGTGATTTCTTCTATGAGTTCTGTTAATGCTGATGATGTACACCAGTTTGCTTTAAATCCATATTGACTGTCGGAGAGTAGCTTGTCTTGCTCTATAAACTTTTCTAATCCATCACTGAAGAGTTTGTAGAATTTTTGACAGCTGTGTCAGAACAGAAATCTGGAGTGTTACTTGTCACCATGTTTATATAATGAACTTTTGCTGTTTTAATTTTATTCGGAAATTGTCCCGTTTGGGATGAGTTTAAGATGGGAGTTCGTGATTTGGAAATTCCCTCAATTACCTATTTCACTGTTTTTCATATATGTGTCATCACAATCAGTTGTTTTGTTTTAACATTTATTAACAATGTCTATTTTATTATTCTTTAACTGATTTAATAAAGATTGAACTAAGATTTCCTTCTTTTTTATTGTCTGTAGATTTTTTTTTTCCAAGTTTGGCCCAACACTTCTAAAATATTTGTTAAACTTATGAACACATTCCTTTTTGTCCACTGTGGGTCAAAGCCCAAAGGGGGGAATATATGTTTTAGGTCTATCCGTCTGTCCCACTGTTGTGAAATGAACTCCTCCTGCAGTTTTGGTCCGATTGTTTTGAAACTTGCTGCCATGGTTTGATATATACTGAGGATATGCATATTGCAATTTGGTTCTGATTGGATGATTTTTGCGGGAATTGTAGCCCCTGACCTTGTTAACCCGGGTGATGTCCGAGCCGGAATGAGTTGCTCTCTGACTGACCATCAGAGCTGCGTGGAGGAATCTGATCAGACCTAAATGAAACAGTCATTGTCGCCCCCGACAGACTGCTATGATGATGACAATGATGATGTAGCCCCTGACCTTTGACCTCCTGTTTCACCTCGGTTCATAGACAGTAACTGTCTTGTGAAATCAACTCCTCCTACAGTTTTGTTCTGATTGTTTTGAAACTTGATACCATGGTTTGAGATACTCTGATGATGCGCATATTGCAGTTTCACTCTCATTGGATGACCTTGAGATCAAAAGTCAGAGGTCAGATTTTTCCATAAATTTTCTAAACACAATAACGAATGAAAGAAATGATGTAGGCTTTACAAATCGCAATAAGACTTGTATCTAATACACATCTTGGATGACTTGCACCCTCACCTAACTATGGGTTTGGTGTCAAGGGGTCAGAGGTCAAAGTTCAAAGTTTACATTGCAGTTGCACTGTGGTAAATGGTAAATGCTACTTTTACTATTACCGTAAAATGAGTAGAGCTAGGACCACCAAACCAGGTATACAGGGTCACCTTGGAATCCTGGCCTCTGACTGTGAGTTTGGGGTCAACGGTCAAGGTTAACATTCCCTATGCCTTATTCCTATACGAGTAAAGCTAGGGCGACCAAACTTGGTACACAGGTTCACCCTGTGACCCTGAAGTGTGACTGAGGTTTTGGGATTGCAAGGTCAAAGTTCAACATCAAAATGCCTTATAAAGTATATCTCAACAACAAAGAAAGCTAGGGTCACTAAACCTGGTACACAGGTTCACTCTGAGACCATAACTTCTCACTACAGGTTTGGGGTTAAAAGGTCAAAGGTCAAGGTTGGCACTTCCTATGATCTCTTACTATAGAAGATGTAAGTCTCACTAGGGCAGGGCTATTCACTTACAAAATCAGTTGGGCCACAATTTGAAATCAAGACATGTAACTGCCGCACATGTTCAGTGATCTGTTGAATATGACAAATTTCAAACCAAGACAATTCAGCATAACGCAAAATATGCACTTTTTATTCATTGTTTTGGTTTTAAATGTGCACTTGGCACACGACAAAGGCACATCAAAAGTGCATAAAAACACAATAACAGTGTTGGAGTTGAGCAAAACTTGAATTTGTAGAAATATTTTTCCTCTTGAACAACAATTAAATAAATAGAATGGGGGGGGGGGGGGACAATTTGGTTATTCTGTAAATAACCAAAATGGTTATTTAGAGAATTTTATTTTTTTCCCATTCTTTTTATTTAACCATTTTGGTCACATCTTACTCAGGCATATCTCAAAGTGAAGAGTTTGTTTGCAAAAACAGATAAGTCCAATTGGTTTAATAATGAGAAAAACAACTTTTCATCTGTTGGTTTATATGTGTTAGTATTTCCAATTCAGCTTCTAAGACATGGTCACTTGAAATATGAGTATCTCAGACATAATAAAACAGAAAATTGAACATCAACTCATTGTTATTTTTTGGCAGTTTATGAGCACAAAAACGGATAAGTCCACAATACATACTTTTGCAAAAACAGATATGTCCGGAAAATCATGCTAGTTTGTCTGGTGAACGCATCACTGGTTCATCTGCTTCATCAAAACTATCCATATTTGACATAAAATGTAACAAAATTGTAAAAAAAAAAAAAAAAAAAATGAGCGCAAAATCATGCAAAGCGAGCAAACCCAATTAGGTGTAGCGTCATCGTCTCCTCAAACCAAGACAGAAGATCACTTCTCTCCATTTTACAGGAATTTCACTTTATTCCTTATACAGGAATACCACTTTTCTGCATTTTACAGGAATATCACTGGCTTTCATATCGACTCATCCAGGCCTGACCAAAGATGTTTGTTTTCCCAGGACCCCAATGTAAACAGTTGCCTCTTGCAGAGATTGTAAGGATCAGAATTTGCTTTTAAAGGATCAAAGGAACATAAACTCGGGAGACCAGACCTCCAACGTGAACAATGCATGTGGATAACATCCCCTTACAGGAAACCAATGTTCTTAAAAGGGTCATAAACGGCTTAATCAGACGGGTTTATAGCCCCCGATGTTTTCCAGATATTTCCTCCCAGATACCATGGACCTAAAAGAAATAATCTACAGCTCAACAGTACCTCCTAGCGGATACCTACGAAATGTGTTTCAGTATGTAGGATGACTTTTTAATTTGTTCTAAACATTGTTTCTTTCAGCTTATCCTTCTCCCCTGGATCCTAAGGACACTGAAAATCATCCCTCTTTTATCACCAACCATGGTTTGCTGTACTACATTAAGCTTTGATCTAAATATGAATGCATGTATTATATGCCAAAATTTCTCTCTCCAAGTGCCAATGGTGCAAAACCAAAGTCAACTATGTTGGTCTCTTGGTAGGATCAAAAGGGGTCCTACCACAAACGGCACGAATTCAAGGTGTGCTAAACATCAAAGCCCCTACCAACATCTCTGAACTCCGGAGCTTCCTAGGGGTATGCAACTACTCACGTCAGTTCATTGAGGATTATGCAGACTTGGCAAAACCCCTTACAGATCTCCTACGAAAGGACACCCCTTTCATTTGGTCTGAGGCTCAAGAACAGGCTATGCTAGCGTTGAAGTAAAAGCTATGCACAGCACCATGTTTGGCCTATCCCAACTGCGACCAGCCATTCTTCTTACAAGTGGGGTTCTCTGCCAACTGCTTAAGCGCTGGATTATACCAAATCTACGACCACGACAAACGAGTCGTGGCCTATGCCAGCAAAACCCTCTCTGGTCCGGAACTGAAATACTCGGACTGCGAAAAAGCCCTTCTGGCCACTGTATGGGCAGTCAAACATTTCTCCAACTATGTGGGAGGCCAGAGAATCACAGTTGAGACTCACCACCAACCAGTGGTCTTCCTTAACAGTCAACGCATCAGAGAAGGCGTTGTAACAAATGCCAGAATAGCCTCCTGGTTGATGGCTCTACAAAGCTTTGACGTGGAGGTCTGCTACGTACAAAAGTTGAGAAGCCCTCTCGGCACAGACTTGGCTGCCTGCCAACGGTGCTCTGAGGACACTCCAGGACCATCCATTTGTGCAGAGCCACCTACAGTCACTGAAGACCCAAACCATCATTACTTTGACCAGAACATCTGTCAAGATATGGTCACCGCCTATGTCGATGGTTGTTCTTTTCACCAAGAAACTCACATTCGTGCTGGTGTGGGTGTGGCATGGTTGAACAATCAGCCTTGTGAACCCCACAGCTATCAACTGGGTTCCCAATCTTCTCAGTATGCGGAAATCGCAGGTGTGCTCATTACACTGCAACTTGCCGTAGACCATGGCATTCGCACATTGGTCATCTGCACTGACTCCAACTATGCACGCCTCAGTTTCACTTGTCATTTAGCACTCTGGAAGGCCAAAGGTTTTCTAACCTCCAACCGCAAACCGGTTAAACATCAAGACCTTTTCAAGGCATGTGATCACCTGGTCACCTCCAACAACCTCCAGGTGTATTGGAAAAAGGTCAGAGGTCACTCGCGCACACCAGGTCAGGACAAAGAATGGAATGACCTTGTGGACTCACTTGCAAAACAAGGAGCCATACAAGGCACACCCTGGTCCTTTGATTCTGCTCAGGCGCTGACTTCACAGTCCCGCCCACCCACCCCTACAGTCTGCGCAGTCACTAGGGCCCAGACTAACAGGGCCCAAGACACGACACAAACCACAGGTCCCCTCGCGGTTGACCCTGTTTTCACTGATGCTGACCTTATCTCTCTTCAAACCCTTGACCCTGCGACCCATAAAATGATACAATACCTCTCGGATCCTGCACTTAATGCACCATCCGACTCGGATCTCGCTGACACTCCAGACTTGAAACCACTTTTTGCCGCACGATCATCCTTGCAGCTGCGAAATGGCATTCTAGTTCATGTTTCCGATGAACTGCCTGCGCTTGTGGTCCCTCGTAACCAGAGGGGGGTGATGATTGTTCATGCCCACGATCTCCCAACTGCAGGACACAAAGGCGTCAAAGCGATGTACAACGCGCTCAAACAAGTGGCATATTGGCCATACAGTGGGGCAAAAAAGTATTTAGTCAGCCACCAATTGTGCAAGTTCTCCCACTTAAAAGATGAGAGAGGTCTCCAATTTTCATCATAGGTATACCTCAACTATGAGAGACAAAATGAGAAAAAAAAATCCAGAAAATCACATTGAAGGATTTTTAATGAATTAATTGGTAAATTCCTCGGTAAAATAAGTATTTGGTCAATAACAAAAGTTCATCTCAGTACTTTGTTATATACCCTTTGTTGGCAATGACAGAGGTCAAACGTTTTCTGTAAGTCTTCACAAGGTTTTCACACACTGTTGCTGGTATTTTGGCCCATTCCTCCATGCAGATCTCCTCTAGAGCAATGATGTTTTGGGGCTGTCGCTGGGCAACATGGACTTTCAACTCCCTCCAAAGATTTTCTATGAAGTTGAGATCTGGAGACTGGCTAGGCCACTCCAGGACCTTGAAATGCTTCTTACGAAGCCACTCCTTCGTTGCCCGGGCAGTGTGTTTGGGATCATTGTCATGCTGAAGACCCAGCCACGTTTCATCTTCAATACCCTTGCTGATGGAAGGAGGTTTTCACTCAAAATCTCACAATACATGGCCCCATTCATTCTTTCCTTTACACAGATCAGTCGTCCTGGTCCCTTTGCAGTAAAACAGCCCCAAAGTATAATGTTTTCACCCCCATGCTTCGCAGTAGGTATGGTGTTCTTTCTCCTCCAAACACGACAAGTTGAATTTTTACCAAAAAGTTCTATTTTGGTTTCATCTGACCATATGACATTCTCCCAGTCCTCTTCTGGATCATCCAAATGCTCTCTAGCAAACTTCAGATGGGCCTGGACATGTACTGCCTTAAGCAGGGGGACACGTCTGGCACTGCAGGATTTGAGTCCCTGGCGGCTTAGTGTGTTATTGATGTAGCCTTTGTTACTTTGGTCCCAGCTCTCTGCAGGTCATTCACTAGGGCCCCCCATGTGGTTCTGGGATTTTTGCTCACCGTTCTCGTGATCATTTTGACCTCACGGGGTGAGATCTTGTGTGGAGCCCCAGATCAAGGGAGATTATCATTGGTCTTGTATGTCTTCCATTTTCTAATAATTGCTCCCACAGTTGATTTCTTCACACCAAACTGCTTACCTATTGCAGATTCAGTCTTCCCAGCCTGGTGCAGGTCTACAATTTTGTTTCTGGTGTCCTTTGACAGCTCTTTGGTCTTGGCCATAGTGGAGTTTGGAGTCTGACTGTTTGAGGTTGTGGACAGGTGTCTTTTATACTGATAATGAGTTCAAACAGGTGCCATTAATACAGGTAACGAGTGGAGGACAGAGGAGCCTCTTAAAGAAGTTACAGGTCTACGAGAGCCAGAAATCTTGTTTGTTTGTAGGTGACCAAATACTTATCTTACCAAGGAATTTACCAATTAATTCATTAAAAATCCTTCAATGTGATTTTCTGGATTTTTTTTTTCTCATTTTGTCTCTCATAGTTGAGGTATACCTATGATGAAAATTGGAGACCTCTCTCATCTTTTAAGTGGGAGAACTTGCACAATTGGTGGCTGACTAAATACTTTTTTGCCCCACTGTACATACAAAAGGATGTAGCAGACTACATCAAGGAATGTTTCGTATGTTGCCAGTTTCAACCAACCAACCCGATTCATTGAGCACCCCTACAGAAAAGAGGCATTTCATTCCCATGGTCTGACCTCCAAATTGACTGGGTAGGTCCCCTTCCACGGTCAGCCAGAGGAAACAAATACTTCCTCACAGTCACATGTGCTTTCACCAAATGGGTCGAGTGCCTGCCTGCTCCTAATGACATGGCAGAAACCACGGCCTACTTGTTGATGAACCATGTATTCTCTAGATTTGGTCTGCCAAGCCGAATCAACTCTGACCGCGGCACTCATTTCACCGCCGAAGTCATGCGACAACTGTGGGAAACCTTGGGAGTTAAAGCTAACTTCCATATTAGCCACCACCCACAATCTTCTGGACAGGTTGAAAGAACCCACTGAACTGTGATCAACATACTGAAGAAGTATGTTTCACCACACCAAAAAGACTGGGATGTAAAACTCCCGCTGGTCTTAATGGCCATCCGAGCCACACTCCATGAAGCTACGGGGGTGTCACCTTTTGAAATGATGACAGGCCGGCAAATGACTTTGCCCCTGCATTTACTCTACCAACCTGGAGAAGCCAGTGTTGCTACAGCTTACACTACTCACCAGTACATGACTGACCTGACCAAACATCTCCAACAGACTTTTGCCTTTGCCCAAAAACATTTGGACCGATCAGCTGAAGGACGCAAAGCCTACTACGATCAGAAAGCCTCACATGACGAACTCCAAGTGGGAGACAAGGTTTTCTATTATGCTTTCATTCCTCAGACAGGACAGACCAACGCACGAGCAGGAAAACTCACTCGGAAGTTCCTCCCCAGGTGGACAGGTCCACACACGATCACAGATAAACTCTCTCCGGTTGTTTACCAAATCAAAATAAGCAAAGGTCGCCAGGACCCCATCTCCAAATGGGTCCATCGTAATCAAATCAAAGCTTACAAAAACCCCATGGGACTCGTCGGGGACAACACTGTTCCATTAAGTCAGTAAACAAACCTAAAATCTTGTTTGCGCCCGATAGATAACTGTTAGCTGACTATCAGCCTCAGGCATGTTCGGTCGCATTTCTCTTCCTCAATCAGGTAACTGCATTAAACCTTCAAAAGGAGAAAGTTAACCCAAACTGACTTCCTTAAAATCTACCTTTAAAAGACCCTGCAAAATTTCATTCAGTGTCATCAAGGTACTATTTCAAAATAGTACACACAAACCTCCAATATCACTAGCTTAAGTCAATTATCACAAAACCCTCTAAAGGTGATAAAACACTAATAGCCTAGAGCTCAGTCTCTAACAAATTTGTTCCACCACTGAGAATAACTTTCACCTATCACTCAGGTACCTCAAGAAAAGGAAGACCGACAAGAAGCTCAAGATTAAAAAATGACTCACTTCTATTCGTTTGCCAGGACGATGGCCCTCCTGTTTTTCAGTTTAGCCCTCTACCTAGCACTCTCACCTACTTTCGCCCAGTTAGAACTGGACAGAGCCCAGACAAGAAGTCAACAATCCCTAGGTAGATTCTCAACCACGGCCTCATCATTAGGGCCCCTTGCTAGCCTTAGCATGTCTACTGTTAAATCAGTCAACACCGCTACACTGAAATGCCAGATAGTTGAACCACCAACTGTTACCAAAACCTTTCAAGATACTGTGTTGGTTTTGAATGTTTGCTCCAAAGCCTCGTTCAAACTCAACAAGGTCTTGGACTTGTCACTCTTCATGTTAGAGGGTGACCATGCTCACCCACATCTAATGCCTGTGTTTCTTCGAAAGGTAGCTAGAAATATTAGATTTTCAGCTAACACTTTGACAATGAGCCTGCCTTCACCGCTTCTTGCCCCTGTTTCAGATGTTACAAAGTTATTCCTCATTGCCACTCAAAGAACAATGATGACTTTCCATGTTCGCTCAGTCCTCCAGAACAAAGGTCTCAAATACCCTCTGAGTAAGGCCTCTGTGGAACCATGGTTTAGTCCAGCTAAACCAATTCAATTCGAACCTCCTTGAATTAACTCAATATTGCTTAACCTAAACATCTACCTCAAATAAGCAATAAATTTTTGTTTTGCATTCTTTGTTTTGACTATTATTTTACTTTATTTTTAGAATTTTTGAAGTTATATGCATGCTTATATACAAACGTATATTTTTATATATAGTTCTTGCACTCCATTTTGATTTTTTGTGCCCATTCAAACTATTTTTAAACAATTATAATAGCTATTTCATTGTAAACCAAAATTCCTACCTCAGGTATGTAAGACCACGCACTTATTTTTGGTAACCAGAATTTTTGAGTCATTTCAAGACATATGCCTTAGCTTACTACTCCAAGTCAATTTTATAATTTACATTTGTCCATATTCAAATTATTTTTGGAAATTCATGGAAGTCCTTCCAGTAAACCAAAGTCAAAGATCTGTACTTAGTAATAGATATTGTTTGCATGCTAGTGTGTATGGACATCACAAAAACCTTTTAACCCAGTATTTAGGTCAAGTGTTGCCAAGGAGACGAAGCTGCCATGGGTGTGTACCAACGCTGACCGATGCTCACCATTGCTACAAAGGGGGGCTCTGTAGCATCATCGTCTCCTCAAACCAAGACAGAAGATCACTTCTCTCCATTTTACAGGAATTTCACTTTATTCCTTATACAGGAATACCACTTTTCTGCATTTTACAGGAATATCACTGGCTTTCATATCGACTCATCCAGGCCTCTTCCAGGCCTGACCAAAGATGTTTGTTTTCCCAGGACCCCAATGTAAACAGTTGCCTCTTGCAGAGATTGTAAGGATCAGAATTTGCTTTTAAAGGATCAAAGGAACATAAACTCGGGAGACCAGACCTCCAACGTGAACAATGCATGTGGATAACATCCCCTTACAGGAAACCAATGTTCTTAAAAGGGTCATAAACGGCTTAATCAGACGGGGTTTATAGCCCCCGATGTTTTCCAGATATTTCCTCCCAGATACCATGGACCTAAAAGAAATAATCTACAGCTCAACAGTACCTCCTAGCGGATACCTACGAAATGTGTTTCAGTATGTAGGATGACTTTTTAATTTGTTCTAAACATTGTTTCTTTCAGCTTATCCTTCTCCCCTGGATCCTAAGGACACTGAAAATCATCCCTCTTTTATCACCAACCATGGTTTGCTGTACTACATTAAGCTTTGATCTAAATATGAATGCATGTATTATATGCCAAAATTTCTCTCTCCAAGTGCCAATGGTGCAAAACCAAAGTCAACTATGTTGGTCTCTTGGTAGGATCAAAAGGGGTCCTACCACAAACGGCACGAATTCAAGGTGTGCTAAACATCAAAGCCCCTACCAACATCTCTGAACTCCGGAGCTTCCTAGGGGTATGCAACTACTCACTCCATTTCAATCTGCTTTTGATAAAGTCGATTGGTCAGTCTTGCGATCGACATCACCAGTTTTATGACCCGGCGAGGTAACTTTAAAAAGAGAAGTTAGATTTGAGATTGGGAGTTAGAACAGCAGAAAAAGAGAACAGAGAGAGATGGAGACAAGAATAGCAGAAAAGTAGAAAGTAGAAAAGAAAGTAAGTTAAGTTGCAGCTCTGTGAGAGAGATTCAGGAAAAAACACAGGATTAAGAATTAGAAACACAGAAAGAAGAAAGAGATTTTGAGAAAGATCAGGAACTAAATTAAGATTAAAGAAGCAGAATAGTAATCTAGATCTCAGAAGAAGATTTTATTCCACCATTTCAAGGTCCTGTGTAGTTTTATTCTATCTAAACTGTTCTTTGTGAAGTTTGTCAAGTCTTTCGTTAGTTTCTGGTTGCTGAGGAGAAACCACTTTTTCTTTAGAGCTCGCTTTTTCAGAGAATCAAATTGTCAAACTTTTTCCTTCACCTCAGAAGCCATTCTTATCCTAGTAAATGTTTTTCTCATTCTTTTTATGACTTTTCACGCCGTTAAATTGGACCTTTAATTTCCCTAATTTAAAGTGAACAGAGACTGTTTTGGACTCTTCCCGGCCTTATACCCACCTGACTGAGAAGTTTCTCCTTCAGTTTTTGGTCTATCCCGCTACATGAGACCTCAAATTCGGACTCTTTTCCAAGGACTTGTCACGCCGCTCTGTGACAGACCATCCCCTGCTGCCATTGTCTGGAGAGCCCCCAGCTGAGTTTACACTTCCACGGCTGTGAGGAAGCATTGCAGCAGCCGCTTCCTCCGACGTCCTAACTCCCAACTCGGCCGGTATCGACCCCCTGAAATGTGGACCTACAGCTGTTTTGTAAGTGAAACTCCTACTTCTCCTGTCTGCTGGGTTTAAAACGTGATGTCCTAACAATTAAATTACAATTAAATATGGCCCATGTTTCAGGGCTCAATTAGTCTCAGCCACAGGGTAAAGCTGTAAACTGAAGGAAAACTCTTAGTCATTTTTAAGTAACTGCCCTTAAATTTTTGTAGATTAATTCAGAAGTCATTTTTAGATAATTAGCTTATGAATTTTCCCCATAAAATTGCGTTGTTTTCAGCCTCATTTACCGTTGAAACATAAGTCTGGTTCCTCCTTGGTTCTACAGAGGTGTAACGCTGGATTTTATGTTCAGAAATCCAATATCAGTTGATGTGATATCGTACACTTATCATTTGAATCTGGTTATCCATCATTTGAATACCATACCATGTAACCTGAATGAGTTTAATAAAAGGGTGAATGAGAGAAGTTGAAGCGTTTTTCTTTTGCATATATCTGTTTCCTAATCATGGCAGGATAAGAACTCACTGAAACTTTGAGACTGATTCATTAAATAATTGAAGGTACAAAATTAATTAAAATTAAAGTTAATATTATTGTCCGGTCGCAGGTGCAGTGCATGTCACAGCACTGCGTCTGTCATAGTGGTGGCACTATCTGTTCATGCACTCAACAATGTTAAAGGGTTAATACTTGTACCAACAATAAACTACATATAAAACCCTATACTAGTTTTCTCTCCAATGCTGATACTTTTACTCTGATATGGCAGAATCTCAAAGATAGCACTAGCCCTCAGACACGAATGTGCAATTTCGTGTGTGCTTGCCTCTTTCCATTGACTTTCTATGCATTCGTGCCACCCGTTTGTGTTTGGTGTAGGCTTGGTATCTTACCACTAGCACCATTAGCCACAGTCAAACAAATGTGCTGCATTGTGGGCTAACGGTTGCTAGGCTACATGGAGTGTTGCGTTTATGGTCTGTAGTAATTAATGGATTTCTGCAATTTTGTGAAACGTCTTGGCCTTTGCTTCTCTGGCTAGACCACAGACTGGGCCTGGGCCACTCTGAGGTTGGTTCTGGGACGCATGTGGCCCATGGGCCACTAATTGAAATGGTCTGCACTAGAGGATCAGAGTGTCATTGATTGTCCTGGATGTGAAGGTCTGAGCTGGGTGTGTGTCCACAGTCAAATGGTGTATCCACTACGTTTTGGTGTGACATTCCAGCACATCTGCATGGAGCCAGTCTTTGCATTAGCAGCACTGCACCCACTCCAGTTTTTGCACCTCTGGATCCAAAAGTCTGTAAACATGCAAGAAATTCCATCCATCCATCTTCTATCGCTTTTCTGGGGTCCGGGTCGTGAATGCAATACTTCAAGCAGAGAAACCCAGACCTCCCACTCCACAGCCACCTTCTCCAGCTCTTCGGGGAGGACACCAAGGCATTCCCAGACCAGCTGGGAGACAGGTGAAAGAAATGTTATGTTTCACGTTCAAAACTTCAAGTTTACTCTGAACACATTTGCATACTCAAGTTTAGACCCTTTCACCATGGCACTGCTTCCTTTGTGAGTAGACCATGCTAACTCATTTTGTGGAAAAAAACAGTTCTTTTTAATCCCCCGCTGGTCGAAGCCCAAAGGGGTCGAAGAGCTTTTTGGGCAAAGACTGAAGGGGGATTATGTTATGGGCCAGTCCGTCTGTCCATCTGTCCCACTTTTGTGAAATAAACTCCTACAGTTTTGGTCCGATTATTTTGAAACTTGGTACCATGGTTTGAGATACTCTGATGATGCACGTATTGTAATTTGGTTCTGATGGATGATTTTTGCGAGAATTGTAGCCCCTGACCTATGACCTCCTATTTCACCTCACTTCATAGACAGTAACTCTTGTGAAATCAACTCCTCCTACAGTTTTGCTCTGACTATTTTGAAACTTGATATCATGGTTTGAGATACTCTGATGATACACATATTGCAATTTCACTCTCATTGGATGACCTTGAGGTCAACGGTCAGATGTCAGATTTTTCCCTAAATCTTGTAAACATAGTAACTACTGAAAGAAATGATGTAGGCTTTTCAAATCGATACATGAGATGTATCTAATACACATCTTGGATGATTTACACCCTGACCTAACTATGGGTTTGGTGTCAAGGGGTCAAAGGTTCAGTGTTAACATTGCAGTTGCACTATGGTAAATGCTGCATTAACTATTGCTATAAAAATGAGTAAAGCTAGGGCCACCAACGCTGGTATACAGGTTCAACTTGGGATCCTGAACTCTGACTATGGGTTTGAGGTCAAAGGTCAAGGTTAACATTTCCTATGCCTTATTACTGTACAACGAGTAAAGTTAGAGTCACCAAACTTTGTACATGGGTTCACCCTGTGGCCCTGAAGTGTGACTATGGTTTTGGGATCACAAGGTCAAAGCTCAACATCAAAATGGCTTAAACTCTATAGCTCAACAGCGAAGAAAGCTAAGGTCACCAAACTACACAAGTTCACCTTGGGATCCTGACCTCTGACTATGAGTTTGGGGATAAAGGGTCAAAGGTCAAGGCTGGCATTTCTTATTACTGGACAACAAGTAAAGTTAGGGTCACCAGACTTGGTACACAGATTCACCCTGTGGCCCTGAAGTGTGACTATGACCTTACAATTGCAAAACCATAGGTCAACATCAAAATGGCTTATAAACTCAACAACAATAAAAAAAACTAGGGTCACCAAACTTGGTACACAGGTTCACCTTGAAATCCTGACCTGTGAGTATGGGTTTGGGGTCAAAAGGTCAAAGGTCAAGGTTAACATTCCTCATGCCTTATTACTGTACAAGTAAAGCTAGGGCCACCAAACTTGGTACACAGGTTCACCCTGTGACCCTGAAGTGTGACTGTGGTTTTGAGATCGCAAGGTCAAAGGTCAACATCAAAATGACTTATAAACTACAGTATATCTCCACAACAAAGAACGCTAGGGTCACCAAACTTGCTACACAGGTTCACCTTGGGATGCTAATCTCTGATCACTGTTAACAATATCCCCGTTTCAAACACAAAATAGGGCTGTTTACATATCCAGGTATTTGCATGTGAACGTGCAAACCTGGGAAAGCACAGAGGTAAGAAAAAACAGCAGTTTACCATTGAAACAATACTGCATATCAATATTATGACAAGCTTTCACTGCAAGATCAGCTCAGATACGATCAAAAACTTTAAATTTGTGATCTCAAAAAGTGTCCCTACCATCTACCAGCCAGTATGTGGAAGAATGATTCAACAGAGTGTCCAGAAACAATATTTATTGATATTTGTAACGATGAATAAATGCAGCAGCTTGGCTGTGCATTGGTGCAACGCTAATAATAGAAAATAAATTGTACCTGCTGTGGAAATTCCCAAAAAGTGATTAGGTTTGCAAAATTTATCCGCTGGAGCTCACAGGAAAAACAGCCTCCCGTCTCCCTGATGGGAGACGCTGTTCATTTACACTCATTTGCCCTGTTAATCCCAACACTTCGTTTCAGCTCTGCAGAGTTTCGGTCCATTTTTCCACAGGTGAGTGTCAGTCTTATTTTTAAACTAGTTTAATTGCAGTGTTGATACATTTACTCTGAGGCTGATAAGCAGCTCAAATTGGAATTAATATTCCTGCCGAGCCAACGTGCCCCCTGGTGGGCCGTTTTTGGCCCACAAGCTATACGTTTGACACCCCTGGACCAGCCCATAAAAACGTATATTTAAAGGATTTACTTCCATGAAATAGTTGCATATCACAACAGCATGTAAATGAATAAGATAAACTAAAACAGAAAGCACAGATAAATGAAAGTTCACCGCTTAGAAGAAGCTGTTCTTTACTGCAACAAATCACAGTCACTTTTTCTCTGTGCGTAAGAAAAGTCACACAGTTTCTTACACAACTTACACATTTGCACAACTGCAGACATTAAATGCGAGCTTCTTGCTCAAAAAATACTCATGCTTAACCACAGAGGTAGGAGCGGTTGGGGGCTACTCACCGCTCAGACAGCAGGTGATCAGGGCTTGATATGAGAAGTTGCCACCGGGTTGTGGTGTGAACTGGGGCAGGACAGGAAACCGACCCACGAGACTGACAGCTGCGCCAGCTATGGCAGGGTCAGTTTATTTGCGCTAAAAATATCTATCCATATTAATAAAACGAGTAACGCATTACTGAATTTTTTAAACAGTAATTTTGTTACACAGCACGTTCCTGCAAAAGTAGTGGCGTTACAGTGACGCGTTACTCCCAACACTGGTGACAAACATACAAAAAAATGAGAAATCAGGAAGGGGGCAAACACTTTTTCATACCACTGTAAATTACAACACAAGGGGGGAACATGATTCCAACCCACTGGAAATTCACAGCAGAAAAACACAGACTTGGGATTGTGGTGAGAGTTTGCTAGATATGTCTTGTAAGTCACAAAAAACATGTTACAGACATGTTAACAGAAAAACTTGATTTTTGCCCAAGTGTCACTTTAAAACCAGAAAACAGATAAAAGTTAAATTTCCACCAAACAATAAAGATTTGTAACAGAAAAAGATAATTAATGAAAGCTGATATTCACCTTTAATATAAAACAGGCAGTAAACTAATGACGCAGAAATATCAACTAAATCACATAATCAGAATTCATGTGAGACGTGTTCAGGAGGAAACATGTCACGTATGAACAGAGTGGGCAGGGAGAACGTTAGAACGTTCCGAGAGACCCTCTGACAGGAAGAAAACTCCAGAACCATTTACCTTGTGTTCTTATTAAAGACAAAAATAGAAAGGAGATGTTTTTACCTTCTTTACATGTTTCGACTAAGGCTGCAGTGGAGGTCCAGCATCCTGGCCGACCTTCACAATGTGTCCCCGGACAATGAGAGCCACCAGAGGTCCAGTCCCATCCCAATTCTCAAGCCCCAGGCCCAGCAGTACCAGCTGAACACTGGTTCATGATTGAACCACTTGGATCAGTCTTGTGTCCCAGTGGTTCAATCATGAACCACTGTGTCCCTGCCTTGCCTTGTGTCCCTGAGCAAGACACTTTACACACCTTTCCTCCAGTGTCCATAACACTGGGTGTGAATGTGTCTAAATGTTCGGTGGTGGCCGGAGAGGCCGTTAGCGTGGATTGGCAGCCACATTTCCGTCAGCCTGCCCCAGGGCAGCTGTGGCTACAGTAGTAGCTTGCCACTACCATTGTCTGTCTGGAGTGAATGAATAATATATCTATTTGTAAAGCGTCTTTGAGCGACTATGATAAAGCGCTATATAAATCTGATGCATTATTATTATTATCCCAAGGCATCAAATACAGAGCTCTTCTTTATAGCTTTTGAGAAGCCAAGCTACACAAATTTGTCTGAGCCTTGTTACCTTCTTGTTCCTGTCCGAGCAACAGTGCAGGTAGTAACGGTGAAACGGTAAGTCTGTTAACTGGCTTTGTTTTGTACTTTTGCATGTTTCTGTTGAAAGCTGCAGTCAACAGTCGAAACATGTAAAGAAGGTAAAAAAAAAAAAAACATCTCCTTTCTATTTTTGTCTTTAATAAGAACAAAAGGTGAATAATTAAAAGAAGACAAAATGAACCTACTTGAGAAACTCCAGAACCATTCAGAGGAGAACATCCTGGACTGGAGGAGGATAACTTCATCTGGAGGAGACAGGAGCTCCTCACAACCAACCACTCTCCTCCTTCTAGAGCTTTGCATCTGTTTTATTTCATGCATTAGTATGCCTTGTAATAGAAAATCATGGCTGTAGGATTTTAAAGTGGCCACAGCATGGTAAATCAACCCCTTCTTTGCAGCCATGTCTGAAAACTGTAAAATCAACACCATGACCCCTATAATTTATTATTTTATGGTTTAGGAATTGCAACCACTTTTATACAAAATCTCATTTCAGGGGCTCACAAGGAATTGGACAATTAAAGCAAAAGCTGTTTTATGGACTGCATGGGCTGTTCCTCATTAATCCATCATCAATCAAACAGATATAAGGTCTGGAGGTGATTCCAGGTGTGGCGTTTGCACTTGGTAGATGCCTCTGTGAACCGATATCATGCAGTCAAAGGAGCTCCCAATGAAAGGGAAACAGACCCTCCTGAGGCTAAAAAAAAAAAAAAAGAAGAAATACATCAGAGAGATGCAGAACTGTTAGGAGGGACCAAATCAACAGTTCATTACAACAATCCAGTAGTTTTTAAGGCAAAGAAGTTGAATATTCTGCAATGGCTGAAACAATCAGCAGATCTGAACCTGATCCAGCAGCATTTGACTTGGTTAAGACAAAACTTAGGGCAGAAAGATCCACAAACCGTAACAAATGAAGACAGCTGCAGTAAAGGCCTGGCAAAGCATCACAGAGGAGCAAACCCAGCATTTGGTGATGTCCATGGGTTCCAGACTTCAGCCAGTCATTGTTTGCAAAGGATTCTCAACAGCTAATGTTCATTTGTCCAAATACTGCTGAGTCCTTGAAATGAGGAGATTTTGTATAAAATGGTTGTAATTCCTCAAGCATAACTTCAATCTGGATTTGAAATCCCCAAATTAAAGCTGAGAGTCTGAACTTTAATTAAGCGATATTACCTGAGAGTGAGTTTGGTATTGTAAGCATAGTAACTCCAAGATGTGATGTGGCTTGTGCCGTCTGCATAGCCAAGGCTTCCTTAATGAACGGGCTAGGCTGGACTGAAGCCCAGGGGCATACAAAGATCAGGGCCAATTATGAGCCAAAAAAAAAAGATAACGGTTAACTGGTCAAATTCTATGTACATCACTTGATATTCATGTGTAGTTGCTGAGTGGTCTAATTTGCAAGTGCCTCACATGGGTACCACGTAACAATAGCCTGTCAGAGGAATTGTTTTGACGTGACTATGCAAGCACAAGTAAGAGGTAAGAAATAATTAGCTTGGTCAAAATGTCTGGGGAAAAAAAAAGTTTGAGAACATGATGAGCCCATCCATCTATTTTCTACCGCTTTTCTGGAGGCCCAGGTCACGGAGGCAGCAGTTCAAGCAGAGAAACTCAAGCTTCCCTCTCCCCGGCCACCTGCTCCAGCTTTTCAGAGAGGATACCAAGATGTTCCTAGGCCAGCTGAGAGACGTGGTCTCTCCAGTGTGTCCTGAGTCTGTCCCAGGGTCTTCTCCGAATTGGATGTGCCTGAAACACCTCAAGTGGGAGGTGTCCAGGAGGCATCTGGATCAGATGCCCATACCACCTCAACTGGCTCCTTTCAATGTGGAGGAGCAGCGGCTCTACTCTGAGCCTCACCTGGATGACTGAGCTCCTCACCCTATTTCTAAGGGTGAGCCCAACAATCCTACAGAGACAGCTCATTTCAGCCACTTGTATCCGCGATCTCATTCTTTCGGTTATTACCCAAAGCTCATGACCATAGGTGAAGGTAGGAATGTAGACTGACTGGTAAATCGACAGCTTTGCTTTAGAGCTCAGCTCCCTCTTCACCACAAGAGACTGGTACAACGTCCGCATCACTGCAGAGGCTACTCCGATCCATCTGTCAATCTCATGTCCATAAAAATTATGAACAGAATCAGTGACAAAGGGCAGCCCTGATTGAGTCCAACTCTCACTGAAATGTGTTTGAAATTTGTATAGGGACCAGATAGCTCATAACAACAAGCCCGATATCCCATACTCCCACAGCACCCCCCACAAGAGACCATGAGGGATGCGGTTGAATGCTTTCTCCGTCAACAAAACACATGTGGACTGGTTGGGCAAACTCCCTTGAACCCTCGAGGATTCTTGAGAGGGTAAAGAGCTGGTCCGATGTGCCAGGACAAGGACGAAAACCACATTGCTCCTTCTGAATCCGAGGTTCAACCAGCGGTTAGACTCTCCTCTCCAGTACCCTGGCATAGACCTTCCTAGGGAGGCTGAGAAGTGTGATACCCCTAAAGTTGGAACACACCCTCCGATCCCCCTTTTTTTTTTTCCACAATATCTTTATTGAACCTTTTTTTTTTTTAACAAACATGATACAAACAATCAAACACTAACGCTAAAGTACTACAAAAAAAAAAAATGCACTAAAAACACCAACAACCACCAACAAAATCAAGTCTTCAACAATGCTCCTCTGTTTAGTCTAGACAATCCAATACATAAGTATACATATTATGTTCACCAGTTTGGAATTTACAAGGTCCACACACATCATTCACCTTCTTCTTCAAGAGTTATGTTTAAATTTTTTACATAATCAATAAAAGGTCTCCATATATTCTCAAACACAATTTCCTTTGATTTCAGTATATATGTTATTCTTTCTAATGGAAGGTTTGTTAACATCTGTCTTAACCACTGAGTCACATCTGGTCTATGAGTCTTTTTCCATAATAGTGCAATACATTTTTTGGCATTAAGCAAACTGAGGTCTATGAATGTTCTTTCACTTTTATTAAAATTATGCTTTTCTGGGTACAGACCCAACAAAAACAGTTTAGGATTCAGTATGATTTGTTTTGAGATTATTTTTTCAATTGTTACCCTCACCTCTTCCCAAAACATTCTTATTAATCTATATTCCCATAAACAATGAAATAGGGTTCCTTTACTTTCCATGCATTTTGTGCATGTATCTGGTATATTTTTGTTATATCTATTTAACTCCTCCGGTGTAACATACATCCGCATTAACCATTTGAAATGTATCAATTTAAGGCGTGCATTTATTGATTTGGTTTGAGCTTCTGTACAAGCCAATTCCCATTGTTCCTCCGAAATTTCAATTTGCAGATCTTCTTTCCAGTAGTTTAATCTTTTCAGTGAATTTTCACTTGAAGATAGTGTCAATGAGTTATAAAACTCTGAAATAATACCCTTTCTTTTACTATCTTTCATTATCATTTTTTCCAAGGATGAATAAATAGGTCGAGTGAGAGCTTTATTTTGATTTGATCGAATAAAGTTTCTAAGTTGAAGATATTTAAAAAAATGTGTTCTATTGAGATTAAATTTGATCCTCAGCTCTTCAAAAGACATTATGTTGTCTGCACATGGCAAATATAAATCCTGAATCTTTTGTATCCCTTTTAAATTCCATACTTTAAATACAGCGTCCGCTCTCCCTGGTTTAAAATATTGATTACCCCATATTGGACTAAATTGTGACAATAACTGTGGTTCTTTTAAATAGTTTTTAGCTTCACACCATATTTTGATCATATGCTTTACAAATGGATTTTTAACTTGTTTTTGTAATTTTTTTGCCGAATCTGAGTATATGAATATGGGAAGAGGTAAAGGTAAATTGTATGATTCCATTTCAGTCCAGTGAGGGAGATCATTTGATGAAAAATAATATGTCATAGACCTCAGTTGTGCCGACCAATAATACAACATAAAATTTGGACATTTCAGACCTCCACGATCAAATGGTAAATATAATAAAGACAGACGTAATCTAGCCCTCCTGTTGTTCCATATAAATTCCACTAACTTTTTTTTTATTCTTGAGAATAGATCTAAAGGTGGTGATAAGGGAATGTATTGAAATAAATAAAGTATTTTAGGTAAAATATTACTTTTAAGTATATTGATTCTCCCGATCATCGACATTGGTAGTGACATCCATCTCTGAGTTAACTCATTGATATCTGACATTAAGGCTTCATAGTTGACGCTGGCGACTGATTCTAGCTTAGGCATAATTTGGATTCCTATTGATTTGCCTCAGGGGCTGGGTAATTTCTCTGGGTCTCATTTAGCATTAATATTGAAGATTTAGTTTTATTTATTTTATATCCTGATATTTCCCCAAAATTCTTTATTAAATTCAACAAGGTTGGAATTGATTTTTTTAGATTCGACATAAACAAAATTATATCATCGGCGTACAGGGAGATTTTATGTTCTGTTGGTCCAACTTTAATTCCATATATTTGTGAATGTAAACGTATCGCTATCGCTAAAGGTTCAATTGCCATAGTAAACAGTAAAGGTGAAAGTGGACAGCCTTGTCGACATCCTCTATTGATTTTTATTGGTTTTGAAATATTGTTATTTGTTAGGATTTCTGCTGTAGCATTATTGTATATTATTTGAACCCATTTTATGAAATTATTTCCAAGTCCAAACCTTTGTAGGATTTCAAAAAGAAAGGGCCATTCAACTCTATCAAAGGCCTTTTCGGCGTCCAATGATAGGAGAGCTGTATCCGGTGCTTCTTTATTAAAATAAATAATATTAAATAGTCTTCTTACATTATGGAAGCCTTGTCTACCCTTTATAAAGCCATTCTGATCTCGATTAATAATATTTGGTAAAATTTCTTGTATTCGTCTTGCTAAAATTTTACAGATTATCTTAAGGTCGGCGTTTAATAGGCTTATTGGTCTCATATTTTCACATTTATTAGAGGGCTTACCTGGTTTTGGCAGCAGTATAATTAAGGCATTATTTATGTATGATGGTAAATTATTATTTTGAAATGCTTCTAAAACCATTTCCAAAAAAGGTTTTATTAATTTATTCTTAAATTTTTTATAAAGGTCAACTGGAAGACCATCTGGTCCTGCACTTTTTCCTGATTTCATATTATCAATGGCTAGCCCAACTTCTTCTTGACTAATTTTAGACTCCAATATCTCCCTGTTTTCATTTGGTATACACGGTATAGATAGTTTTGTTAAATCAGGTTCATTTTTGGTATCATATAATTTTTCATAGTAATCTCTAAAGGCTCTATTAATTTCTAAAGGATCTATAACTACCTGTCCGTTACTTATAATACTGGTAATTGGTGTTTTAATTTCCAATTGTTTAATCTGCCATGCTAATAATTTTCCTGATTTTTCACCTTGTTCATAAAAAGATTGTTTCAATCTTAGAAGACTCGAGGCAGCTCTATTCGCTGATTTTTTGTCGTATTCTGCTCTCAAAATCAGTAATTCATTCTCCAACCTTGGGTCACTTCCTGCATACACTTTTTCCTGAAGACTTTTTATTTTATGTTCCAATTTAGCTCTCTCCTCTCGAGTCTTCTTAGATTTTGATCCTGTATAACTAATAATATGTCCCCTAATAAAAGCTTTGAAAGCCTCCCACTTTACACATGCTGATGTTTGTGTAGTATTGATGTCAAAGAACTCGTCTATCTGTTTTTCTATATACTTGACAAATTCCTCATCCTGAAGCCATTTATGCTGAAATTGCCATCTACCTGATTCCTTTGTCAATTTTTTATCTACATATATTAGACAACAGGGTGCATGATCAGAGATCACGATGTTATCATAAAAGCAGTTTTGAATCTTGGACCTTAATTCTGTGGAAATCAAAAAATAATCAATACGTGAGAATGTCTTGTAGGTACTGGAATAACAAGAATAGGCTTTAACTTGTGGTTTCATTTCTCTCCATATATCTAACAATCTCAATTCTTTCATAAAATGATTAATAGTCATCCTACATCCAATGTGCGTACAATCCAGTCCTGTTGATCTATCCACACCTGGATTCAATGTACAATTAAAATCCCCTGCTATTATATGTTGCCCTGTAAGTGATGATAAGATGAGAAATAAATTAGCAAAGAACTTCTGATCATCTATATTGGGACCATATAAGTTCACAAGATTTATATTTTCTAATAGCAAAGAACCTTGAATGATTACATATCTTCCAAATTTGTCTCCAATTACATTTTTCACTTGAAAAGGAACTGATTTATGTATGAGAGTCATAACTCCCCTGGCTCGGGATGAAAATGAAGAGGTGAATACACTTCCCTGCCATCTACTCCTAATTCTTTTAACATCCTCCTCTATCAGATGAGTTTCTTGTAAAAACACAATTCTTGAACCCATGTCCTTTATTTTATTCATAACTTGTTTAAGTTTTTTTAAATTTTGTAGACCTCTGCAATTCCATGAAGTTAAATTAAGATTAACACTTTGGTCCATGATCAATAGAGAGTTTGGGATTACCTTGCAGTGTAAACATGCTCATACAGAGAAGCAAAAACATGAGTGGTTGAACATTCATCCTACAAACTACACACAAACAAATTTCCCCTTCCCACACTTGTGGCAAACCCCCCAAAATCAAAAGAAAAATTCTGTCTCCCGATATAGCCATCGACCGTTCCACACCCACGGGGAACAGCCTAAGCCACTCCTTCTTCATCCTCCCAATCACCCTAACTCTACTGCTTTTAATGACGTAACATTAACTCTCCTCTGTAGTTTTCCAACTTAACTCCAAAATTTTTAACAACTTTGTATATCATAGTTTTGTTTTTGTTTTTTTTGTTTTGTTTTTGTTTTGTTTTTTTAATATATAATACAATCTATATTTTGTAAACTTACTATTTACTTCAAGTCAGTCAGATGCCTGTGCAAATGCTTAATTATTCTACCTTATATTTTGTTCATGCTTAGCTCCCACCAGTCTCTTCTTCTTTGATCTTCTTGATGAACTCCTGCGCCTCCTCTGGGGTCTTGAAGATGTGGGTTCTGCCCTCATACGTGGTCAGCAGTCTCGCAGGATAGATTACACCATGACGAATCCCAAGGTTGCGCAGCTCCTTACGTACGGGATCAAACTGCTTCCTCAATTGCTGGATTCCTGTGGCCAAATCTGGGTAGAACCGCACCTGCTGGTCCTGGTGTTTAATCTCTCCTTTTTTAGCTCGTGCAGCGTTGAAGATCTTCATCCTGTCTCTGTTGCTAAGAAACTTCAAAATTAAGGTCCTCGGCGGTCCCTTATCTCTCCGTGGGCCAATACGATGTGCTTTTTCCAGAACCACTGCTGATTGCAACTCCTCGCTGCCCAGCACCTCCGGAATCCACTTTTCCAGAAAGGAACATACGTCCCGACCTTCTGATTCCTCTGGAAGACCCACCAGCCTCAAATTATTCTGTCTCGACCGAGATTCCAAATCCAAAATATTATCTTCCAGAGATTTTTTTTTTTTTCCAAAGTGCGCACCTTTAATTGAAGACGGGTGACGTCATCTTCAGCACTAGCGAGACGGAGCTCCATCTGCGCCGTTCGTTCTACACAGTCACCCAATTCCTTTCTTATTCCTTCCAACGCTGTCATAATCCCATCAAATCTAGAGGAAAAGTCCGCTCTCATTGAACTCATGGCAGCCATCAGCGCATCTGCGCCATTCCCCGCAGATATCGCAGCGTTGCCAGCCTCCTCCGCCATATATGGAGTTTTGTTTACTGCGTCACAGACCTGAAAGTCCGTTAATTTGGACTGTTTCGGCGGCTCGCTTTTTCCTTTTCCTGGTTTTCCAGCCTTAGGCTTCGCCGACATATCTTCGCCCAAATGCTGGGATACGTTCTGTCCCAAATGAGAGAGTTATTTGCCGATTTTTTTTTTTCCAGGAGCAGAGCAGAGCGAGACACGTCCGTCCTACGTGGCAGCCATAACCGGCCGATCCCCCTTTTTAAATAGAGGAACCACCACCCCAGTTTGCCATGTCAAAGGCACTGTCCCCGACTTCCACGCAACATTGTAGAGGCGTGGCAACCATGACTGCCCTACAACATCCAGGGCCTTGAGGTACTCAGGGTGAACCTCGTCCACCCCCGGGGCCCTGTCACCAAAGAGTTCTTTAACCACTTCGGCAACCTCAATCCCTGTGATGTGTGAGTTATCCCCCTTGTCCTCAAGTCCTGCTTCCTCTATGAAAGGCATGTCAGTGGGATTGAGGAGATCCTCGAAGTATTCCTTCCACCGCTTGACGATATCCCCAGTCGAAGTCAGCAGCACCCCATCTGCACCATACACAGTGTGGACAGGGAACTGTTTCCCCCTCCTGAGTCGCCAGACAGTTTGTCAGACTCTATTCAAGGCTGACCAAAAGTCTTGTTCCATGGCCCAACCAAACTCTTCCCACACCCGAGTTTTTGCTTCCGCAACCACCCGAGCTGCACTCCGCTTGGCCTGCCGGTACACTTTAGCTGCTTCAGGAGTCCCACAAGCCACCCAAGCTCAATAGAAGTCCAATAAAATATAATAGAATAAAATTATTGAGAGGAAAAGAGCTTAGGGAAAATGAATTGTTCAAGAAATCCTGAAGTTTAAAGCATTTTTCTTAGCTGGAGCATTGAGTGGAGGCAGAACTGCTAATTACTGCATGGAGGAGACAGGTGGGCCGTTAAAGCTCTCACCTGGAGGAGAAGGGCGAAGGCAGAAGAAAGACCATGATTGCTTACATCAGACAGATGTGCATGGGAAAGTGGACTCCGATCCTGGTCAAAAGTAGACTGGATCAAACATGCATCCATAGAGTATGAGGACATAATGAAGGATTTTTCTTTAAAGAAGGCCAGAAGAATGGAGTTCTAAAAAGGTGAGACATACTATTTACAGCGCTTTCTAGCCACCTGTGCAGGTTTTTCATTGCTGCTGTTGTGTATTGTTTGAATCAAGAATACTTCCAGAGGCAGTGCATCAATAGAGGGTGCAAGTGTGCCACCCCCCTAAAATATTCAGAGATAAAAATATTTCCTGAATAAATCAATCATGATATGCAAAATAAATGAGACATAGCACTTCCGTCTGTCTTAAGAAAACCCATCTTAAGGCCTTGAAGGTCTTGCGTATTAAAAGACCCTGGATGAGTCATGTATTTCATTCTAAATTTTCAACAAGGGCAAGAGGAGCAGCTATTATCATCAGTAAGAATATAACATTCAAACTTAAAAAATCTATAGAAGACCCTAACAAACGTTTTGTGGCCATTTCAGGTAAATTATATGATATTCCAGTCATCTTGGTGAGTGCTTATGCCGCTGTTTGGGATGATGAGAAGTTTATATCTCATCTCCTCTCCTCTCTCCCTGATATAGTCACTACCTGATCATAGGAGGCAATTTTAACCTTGTTTTGGACCCTAAACTAGACAGATCTTCCTCCAGGCCTTCTATAATGTCTAATGCTGCCGCAGCAGTGAAATCCTTTACGGATCACCTTACCTTATGTGACCTGTGGAGAGCTTTAACCCAGCTGTCAAAGCTTTTTCATTTTTTTCACATGTCCATCACACGTACTGGAGGATTGACTTTTTTTAATTGATAACAGACTGTTACCTTGGGCCAGTGACATCAAATATCAGAGTATAGTTATTTCAGATCACGCACCGACATCAATAGTCTTGAACTTTCCTAGCAATACCTCTTCCCATACTCATTGGAGATGCTCTCATTTTTTATTAACTAACCCACAATTTAAAAAATTCTTTTCTGAGGAAACTGTTGACTTTTTTCAGGTAAATGATACTCCTGATATTTCGAGAGGTATTCTTTGGGAGACATGTAAGGCATACCTGAGGGGACAAGCAATCTCTTTTGCTTCCCAGCAGAAAAGGGTGGATATGGAGAAGATAAACCAGCTTTCAGATCAACTGCTGGAAATTGATACACAGTATGCTATGACCGTACCCTCACTCTTTATGACCAATTTCTTAAAGTTCAAACTGAGTTTGAACTCTTGCTAACATCTTAAGTTGAAATACAGTTGTTCAAAACAAGACAAAGTTATTTTGAAATGGGAGACAAGGCGTGTAAATTGCTCGCTCATCAGACTAGAGCCACAGCCTTATCGAAGCTGATCCCCAGAATAAAATCACAATCCGCGGTAATAGTTACTGACCCAAAGTCTATAAATGAGGCATTTTAAAATTTCTATTTGAATCTTTACACCTCAGAGTATTCATCAGAAACTTGAAAGAAAAATAATCCCCTAGAGGAGATCCCATATCCCCAAATTGATATAGATCTGGCTGAAAGATTAGGCAGGCCAATTACACAGGCTGAAGTATGAGAGGCAATTGGACAACTACAAAACGGCAAATCACCTGGTCCAGATGGGTTTGCAGTAGAATTTTATAAGGCATATTCCAATCTCATCATCCCGCATCTTGTCAGTGTTTATAATGAATCATTTGGTGGAGGTAGATTACCTCCGACCCTATCTGAACCAAATATGCCTCTTATTAAAAAAAAAAAAAGATAAAAGACCCACTTGAAAGCAATAATTATAGACTGGTTTCACTTTTGAATGTGGATCAAAAAATTCTTACCAAGGTTCTAGCCAACCACATTTGCAATTAGCCCTTCCTACTTTGATTTCTCCAGACCAGATGGGTTTTATGGCTGGGAGGAATTCGTCATTCAACTCTAGATGACTTTTGAACATCATAGGTTCCCCCAACCTTGTCATACTCGAGGTGGTGATTTCTCCAGATGTGGAGAAAGCATTTGACAGGGTTGAATGGGAATACTTATATTACATCTTGTCAAAGTTTGGCTTCAGTTCTAATTTTATTGCATGGATCAGACTGCTATATGACTCTCCCACTGCCCATATTCTTACAAATGGTGTGAGATCACCCCCATTCGCTCTCTGTCGCGATACTAGACAAGGATGCCCCCTCTCCCCTCAACTATTTGCTTTAGCTATCGAACCACTGGCTATCTGGCTTCGAGAAGAGAGGGGAGTCAAAGGCATCACTAGAAATGGCATTATCCATAAGCTATCCGCGTATGCGGATGATTTGTTACTATATGTGGTGAATCCGACCTCGACCATCCCTCTTATTACGGATATTTTAACCCTTCTTGTGTCTTGGTTTCATGGACATAGAAAGCGCCCTCACTGTCTATGTCGCCGTTCTGCGCCTGTCATGTGATGTATCATGTGATGTGGCCATAAACCATATAAAAATCCCCAGTTGTACTAAATATTTCACCTCACAAAGTGGCAGACACATATAACTTACTGCTCTTGCCTTGGAGGACTGATGCCTCACAAATAACCACCCAAAAACCTCACTTCTGGGACACCAACGAAGAAGAGTTTGTAAACAAATGTTGATGTGCTCTATTGCAACACAGGAGGCATTTGCTCCCAACTTTGCCAACTATGATTCTAAAAAGAGATTATTTAGCTTATGAAGGTAAATATCTACATTTTGTTATAACAGAGGGTGGCCGAAGCTGGTTAATTTTCACCTGCCATCAACTCCAGCACCATGTGACTGGACAGAACAATTGCGCCAGTTCTGTGTCATCATATAAGATAAATTGCGGTGAAATAAAAGTGAAATTGAGGTGGAATAATCATAAGAGTTTCTGGATGTGGGAAAGAAAGCGAAAATGACCGAGAGAAGACAAAATAATGACCAGAATGATGAAAATGGACGAAACGAGCCACCTGGCCAGTGGTAAGTCTAACGAATTTCTTTGTTGTTTACATTGTACTGATTTTCTGGTTCATATACTTTGAAGATAAGATAAGATTGGTGACAAAAAACAAAACCATCCTTTGTTTAAATATGTCCAAAGTCCACTTTTGACTGAAAGTTATGTAATTCAATATGGCTGCCATGGCATTATGCAAATTAGATGCATAAATTTACTCCCATCTCAAACTTTGGATCATATTCTACATCTTTCTAATTGACAGTAAGCCATTATCTCTTACCACTTTCAAGTTATAGCCTTGGAAATCTCTGACATCTGAACTGAATATTTTCTTGAAAAAAATCTTGACCACTGGGGGGGGGAGGTTGCCTGGAGCAAAAATGCACCACAGACAGTCATTGGGTGAGTTAACTCGATTTGTTAGATACTCCGGTTACAAACTGAACTTCAATACAAGTGAACTTCTCCCTATCAATCACCTAGCCAGGACCATTCCACCATCCTCCTTTCCATTTAGAGTAGTCTCAGAGGGATTTCAGTATCTAGGAGTTTTTATTACAATTTCATTTGATGATCTTTTCAATAGAAATGTTCACCCCCTTGTGGATAAATGTAAACTGACATGACCTGCTGGTCTTCTCTCCCTCTTTTTCTATCTGGCAGAGTTAATCTTATAAAGATGGTGATACTACCTAAATTTCTTTATTTGTTCCAACATGTCCCACTATTTATGAAAAAATCCTTTTCCAGTCATCTAGACTAGACAATATTGTCGTTTTTATGGTCGGGTAAACCCCCTCGAATGGGGAGAAAAAAAAACCTACGCTGCAACTCCCCCAAAAATTGGGTGGTCTTGCGCTACGTAATTTTATTCAATACTATTGGGCTTGTAATATTACCAAACTTACTCAATGGCTTGATAACAAAGCTGAAACCTGCCCTTCATGGGCTCAAATAGAACTACGGTCCTTGAGGTTTTCCTTGCAATGACTCCTCACTACACAACTCCCTTTGAAGATGCACAGTGTGTCACAGAACCTTGTCGTTGTTAAACTCATTGAAGATTTGGATGCAATTTCATAAACATCATGGTTTGAAAGAACCCTCAGTCTTGGCTCTGATTTTCAAAAACCATTCATTTACACCGGGTGGCGCGGTGGGGGAGTGGTTAGCACTGCGGCAGCACAGTAACTCACCCTTGGCCAGGGGATCCTGGGTTCGATCCCAGCCCCTGACCAACAGTGATCTGTGTGGAGTTTGCATGTTCTCCCCGTGTCTGCTTGGGTTTACTCCGGGATTTCTCCGGTTTCCTCCCACATGCCAAAAACATGCAAGTTAGGTTAATTGGCATCAAAACTGGGGATTCTAAATTGTCCTTAGGTATGACTGTGAGAGTGAATGGTTGTCTGTCTCTCTGTGTTGGCCCTGCGATGGACTGGCGATCTGTCCAGGGTGTACCCTGCCTCTCGCCCAGAGATGCTGGGATAGGCTCCAGCCCCCCCGCGACCCGAAAAGGATTAAGCAGAAGAAGATGAATGAATGAATGAATTCATTTACACCTTCTTTGTCTGACCCTACAGTTCATATTTGGCGTGACAAGGGCCTAGCTTTTATTAAGGACCTTTATAAAGAAAATATTTTTTTAGATTTTGCAAAACTTGTAGCCAAGGTTAAGCTGCCTCACTCCATTTTTTTCCCCCATTATTTACAAATTAGACATTTTGTCGGTGGCGGAGTGGTTAGCACTGTGGCAGCACAGTAACTCACCCTTTGCCGGGGGATCCTGGGTTCGATCCCAGCCCCCGACCAACAGTGATCTGTGTGGAGTTTGCATGTTCTCCCCGTGTCTGGGTGGGTTTACTTCACGATTTCTCCGGTTTCCTCCCACATGCCAAAAACATGCAAGTTAGGTAAGTTGGCATCAACTGGGGATTCTAAATTGTCTTTAGGTATGAATGTGAGAGTGAATGGTTGTCTGTCTCTCTGTGTTGGCCCTGCGATAGACTGGCAATCTGTCCAGGGTGTACCCTGCCTCTTGCCCAAAGATGCTGGGATAGGCTCCAGCTCCCCCGCAACCCGAAAAGGATTAAGCAGAAGAAGATGGATGGATGGATGGATACTTACTGTGGCGGGTTTGGGAAAACCCCCACAACAGACTAAGGACAGACAGCTCGCTACTCCTGGTTTTTTCCGCTGCATGCTGTGATGTAATCTGCCATTCATGCATTGTTTCACTGCTGTGATGCTAATGTGCCATTCATGCATTGTGTTCATGCATCCTGTCCTGTCTGTGCCTCTCATATGCTAATGCCCATATCGACTGCTGTGAATGTCTTTGATGTATTGTCTGAGTTGGGTATATATGCTGCACTGTTCTATAAATCTGCCTCTCATTCTCTCACTCCTGCATCTGCTGCTGACACGCACACGCTGTGTCTTTTTGCTGGAGAGCCTCCGAGCCGCCCATTGGGCGAGCTTCATGACGGCGGTATGATTTAATAAACCTGCTTAAAACCTTCACAAACGCTGCCTTATTTCATGCCGCTGCACTTACCCTCATTTTCCTAACCATCCACCTGGGTCCCTAATTGATTCACTGCTTACACTCGATCCAGGTCAAAGACGAGTTACTTCTATGAGCTACAGTACCACTGACTCTCTTAATTCCAATTGTTCTGCCCGTCTGAAATGGACCTGGGAAAAGGAAATAGGAGAATTGATTTCAGAGGACTGGTGGGACCAAATTCTTGACCAAGATCACACAGCTTCCCTATGTGCCAGACATGGTTTATTACAATGTAATTTATACAAATATTCAGTTGGCAAAAATTTACCCAATCACCAATGACAGTTGCAACAGTTGTAAGCAGTCACCTGCTAATCACACCCATATGTTTTGGTCGGATCTCCAGAATTTTTGGCATCAAATCTTTGATACATTTACAACAGTGTTGGACATGGAACTTGGTCCAGAACCATATACAGCCCTGTTTGGGATCCCACCACTTACAACACCTAACCTTCCACAAGAAAGCATTGTGTATTGGCTGTTACAACTTTACTAATCAGACACCTTATTTTGTTAAAATGGTAACACGTTTCTCCCCCCTCACACAACAGTTGGCTTAGGGAGGTTAATACATATTAAACTAGAAAAGATTAGATTCTCACTTGCAGGTGCCATTAAAATCTTCAACAAAACCTGGGAGCCCTTTATAGAATACTTAGAGAATACCACTCTTCACCCTGGAAATGATTAAATATTGCTAACCCCCCTTTTTTATCCTTTTTTCTTTTGTTCTGTTTTTGGAAAAGGATAATGAGAGCTAACGTTTCTAGATATGTTCTTAAGAACTGTTTAGGTTTAAATATGCTAATGCTAATGTTGATACTGTGGAGAGTGCAAATAAAGGAAACCAGACTTGCACAGCAGACGACTTTATTCACTCTCACATCAGTCATAACAGAAAAAGCATTACCCCAATATACCAGGGTCTCTCCTTTTATATCCTCCACCCATCACACATCTGCATGACATCTCGCATCACAATACATTCAACCCTTCTCCCCCCACTAGTTCTTCCTGCTACCTCACCATAACCGCTCTCATCTCAATACCTATTGTCCTTCTCTGTTTACCCTCTGCATCCAGTCTGAGATGATTAACCCAGCTTCTACCCCCCCCCCCCAAGAATCTCAGACCAAGTTTCAGTCCTCACATCCTTTTGGCTTCAGTCTCTTCCCGTATCTGCTGTAACGGGGGTTCTCCGCCTCCGCAGGGCTGCTGTGCTGGTGGGGGGCTCCTGGGGGTGTGTCTGTCTGCGGGTGGGCAATGGCGAGGGGGGGGGGGGGACCTTCAACTTGCCCATGTGGCTGCTCTGATGAATCGTTTACCTGGGGAGTACTCCGTGGGGTCTCCCATGCTGAGGGGCCCGAGCCAACATCACTTGCTCGTCCGCCACCACAAAGGCGGGCTTAAGTCTGTCTATACATATTTTCTCCCGACGACCCCCCAAGTCTAACAAAAAATGTTTGTCCCCTGGTTCCAGCACTCTGAACGGGCCATCGTAGGGTGGGCACAATGGGGAGGCGGTGGGCATCGTGCCTGACAAACACGAACGCCGTGTTCTTCAAAGTTTTTGGCACAAAAGCGCGTGGAAAACAGTGGTGGGCCGGGCCCGGCAGCATGCCTGTATCTGCGCTATGCTGCAAACGCTGAGACGGACAGTTGTCCGGCGTGGGATTATCTTGCAAAAATTCCCTGGGGAGCCGCAGTGGCTGAGAAAAAACAAGTTCCGCCGGGGAAGCCTCCAAATCCTCTTTTGGTGCAGAACGCAACCCCAACAAAACCCACGGCAACCGGTCTACCCAATTTGCATCCGTCAGCGAAGACCTGAGCGCTGCTTTCAGTGACCTATGGAAACGCTCACATAACCCATTGGCCTGTGGGTTGTACGCGGTTGTGCGATGAATTTTAACACCCAGGCTACGGGCCATCGCGGACCAGAGGTCGGAAACGAACTGACGGCCCCTATCAGACATGATGTCCGACGAGATGCCAAAACGTGCCACCCATGTTGTCAAAAAAGTGCGTGCCACGTCCGCGGATGCGGTTGCCGTCAGCAGGACTGCTTCCGGCCAGCGTGTGGTGCGGTCCACCACTGTCAGAAGGTGCATGCACCCCTGCGATGGTGGGAGGGGGCCCACGAGGTCCACATGAACATGGTCGAACCTCTTAGCCGGTATATGAAATGGCTCCAAAGGAGCCTTCGTGTGTCTGTGTACTTTGGCTTGTTGGCACGCTACGCAGGCTGCAGCCCACTCTTTAACTTGTTTGCGCAGGCCTGGCCATACGAACTTCGCTCACACCATTTTGACTGACGCGCGCACTCCTGGGTGCACCAGAGCGTGAACTGACTCAAACACTCGGCGGTGCCAAGCAACTGGGACCACCAGGCGTGGGCGTCCTGTGGAGACGTTGCAGATTGGGGGGGGGGGGGGTGTGCTGCTGTCTTGCAGTACTCTGCTCTCCAGCCTTAACCCTGTTGGTCCAGACTGGAGCGCGCACACGTCCGCATTGCCAGTCTGCTCTGCGGCCATGGCTGTATAATCTATCCCCACACAGACCGGGGCCACTACTGCGTGCGAGGGGCAGTCTGCCACCACATTCAGTTTACCCGACACTTGCTGAATATCGGTCATAAACTCCGAGATCGCGGCCAGCTGTCTCTGCTGCCGGCTCGACCATGGTTCCGAAACCTTGGCCATCGCGAACGTTAGCAGCTTGTGGTCCATGAACGCGGTGAAGCTGCGCCCTTCCAGCCAGAACTGGACGTGGCGTATGGCCAGGTGGAGAGCCAGCAACTCTCTGTCGAATGTGCTGTATTTACACTCACTATCGCGCAAAGCCCTGCTGAAAAAAGTGAGCGGCTGCCAAGAACTGGCGACGCGTTGCTCCACGACGGCCCCTATGGCCACGTCCGAGGCGTTGGTAGTGAGCGCTATCTGGGCCGCCGGGTCCGGGTGCGCCAACAGTGCGGCGTTTGCCAGGGCTGTTTTAACCTCAGAGAGCACCTGCTCCGGCTCCGGAGTCCATTCAACTCTGTCCGCCGGTTTCCATTTCTTGAGCGCGGCGTACAATGACTGCATGAGATGAGCTGCGCGGGGGAGGAACCGGTTATAAAAGTTAACCATCCCCAAAAACTCTTGCAGCGCCCTGACCGTCTGTGGCCGGGGAAAATTCACCACTGCGCGAACCTTGTTGCTCCCTCCGGTGAGATGCGGTGCCCCAAAAAGTCAATCCCCGTCACGCCAAACTGGCATTTCGCCAGGCTGATTATTAACCCATGCTCTTGCAACCTCTGGAAAACCATCCTGAGGTGGGTTACGTGTTCGTCCTCGGACACGTTGGCCACCAGGATATCATCCAGGTAGACAAACACAAACGGCAGATCGCGCAACACCGCATCCATCATGCGTTGGAATGTCTGTGCCGCGCCTTTTAATCCGAAGGGCATGCGTAAAAACTCAAACAAGCCAAACAGAGTTATTACCACTGTTTTGGGTATACCCTCCGCGTGCACTGGGACCTGGTGGTAACCATGGACCAGGTCTATTTTAGAAAAAATGCGTGCCCCGGCAAGGTGAACGGAAAAATCCTGAATATGGGGAATCGGGTAGCGGTCGTGCGCTGTGGCGTTATTCAATCTCCGGAAATCTCCGCACGGTCGCCACAATCCCTCGGCCTTTGGCAATTGAGTTCACATTGAAATACTGTGTGACTGTATGTTTTTTCATATATTTCTGCAAAGTGTGGTTAGTCTGAGTAAATAACTGCATATTTTCCTGTATATATTTACATCCTTTTATAGAAACGTGGACAGACTGTAATTTACTGTACATACTCTGTTGTCATTGAATCCTTATTTAAATCCTCCACCTGAACAACGAGAGCAAGTTTTTAGCCAAAGTCAATTCCTTGTATGTGTTGTGCATACTTGGCCAATAAAGCTGATTCTGATTCTGATTCTGATTCTTAGGGACCATGTGTAGCAGGGATGCCCATGGGCTGTTTGAGCGCCTGATGATGCCCAACTTTTCCAAGTTGGCAACTCCTTGCATGCTATGGCCAGTTTAGCTGCGTCCAGGCGCCGAGGTCGTGCGAAAACGGGCGGCCCAGTGGTGGTGATAAAGTGTTCCACCCCGTGTTTAGTGCTGGCCGCCAAAAACGTTGGGACCGTGAGTGCTGGGAACTGAGTGAGCAGTGTGTGGAACTTACCGCCTGAAGCTGTGATGTTGGCTTGTGTTACTGGCCCGGCCCCTTGAGCTGTACAGGGGAGAGAATCAAAAGACATTGCATTAACCAGGCGCCTGTTAGCAACATCAACTAGCAACCCGTGTGCACACAGAAAATCAGCTCCCAGGACTGGGAAACTCAATGCCGCTATGACGAAAGTCCACTCGTACATATGGCTGTGTAGGGATAAAGTCAGTGTTCTCTCACCAAAAGTCTTAATGTCCGAGCCGTTTACAGCTACCAGCTGGGGGCCGCTAGCTCCCGCTAGTCGGTCGGCGTAGGACGGCAGGATGAGGCTCTTTTGGGAGCCAGTGTCTACGAGGAACCGTCTCCCCGAGCGCGAGTCCGTCATGTAGAGCAGCTTGTTCTCTTCACCAGCGGTCGCAGCTGCTACTGACTGCCAGCCTTGGTGTTTCCCGAATGCTTGAATTGGCACGGTGGCACACATCTGCGTGCGTTCTCTCCAAAGCGGCGGTGATAGAAGCAGAGCGTGTCTCTCTGGCGCTTCCTGGCCCCCGCTGCCGCTACCGTCGGTGGCTCCTCGCCTCCGCTGGCCATCTCGCTGGGTTCTGACTCCGCCGCATTCACTGTGAGGGCTCTGGTGGTGAGGATGATCCGATCTGCCTCCTGGGCTAGCGCCCGGTAGTCACGTGTGGCCAGCAACAGCGAATTGGCAAGGACCGCTCTTGCATCTGTTGGGAGGTTCCAGAGGAAAAGGTGGGCAAACAGAAAATGCCCGTCGGCCATGCCCATCAACGCCAACATCTTCTTCATCAGTTCGACCGCCGACCCATCTCCTAACTCGGAGTGCCTCAGGAGCCTCTCTGCTCTTTCACAGTCCGAGATCGTGTAGCGCCGGGTCAGCGCGGCCTTGAGAGCCCCATATTTGTCGTGTGCTGGAGGCTGTTGGAGCAGGCTCGCTACTTGCTGAGACGTGCGAGTGTCCAGCGCTGCGACGACATAGTAACATCTGGTGTCGTCTGCCGTTATTCACCGGAGGGCGAACTGAGCCTCGGTGTGGTGAAACCAAGACCGCGGGTCGTGCAGCCAAAAGTCTGGTAGTTTGACCGAAACAGCGCATGCGTTGCTGGGGGTTCCCGTCCGGGCCGTTTCTGGGATGCTTGCCGCGTCGCTGGGGCTTCCCGTCCGGGCCGACTCCAGGGTTCTTGCCTCGTGTTCCATAATTCGTCAAGGGGTCACCAGTGTGGAGAGTGCAAATAAAGGAAACCAGACTTGCACAGCAGACGATTTTATTCACTCTCACATCAGTCATAACAGAAAAAGCATTACCCCAATACACCAGGGTCTCTCCTTTTATATCCTCCACCGATCACACATCTGCATGACGTCTCACATCACAATACATTCAACCCTTCTCCCCCCACTACTTCTTCCTGCTACCTCACCATAATCTCTCTCATCTCAATACCTATTGTCCTTTTCTGTTTACCCTCTGCATCCAGTCTGAGATGATTAACCCAGCTTCTACAATACTACCATGAGCAATGTATGTACGGTGGTCCTGATTTCTCATTTTTTTGGAACGTTTGTCACACTTAAATGTTTCCGATCCGTCCATCCATCCATCCATCCATCCATCAATCCATCCATCTTTGACTGCTTTTCCGGAGGTCCAGGTCACGGAGGCAGCAGTTCAAGCAGAGAAGCCCAGACTTCCTTCTCCCCAGTCACCTGCTCCAGCTCTTCAGAGGGGACACCAAGGCATTCCCAGACCAACTGGGAGATGTCATCTCTCCAGCGACTCCTGGGTCTGCCCCGGGATCTCCTCCTAGTGGGACGGTACGTACCCAAAGCACCTCAAGTGGGAGGCGTCCAGGAGACATCCTGATCAGATGCCCAAACCACCTCAGGTGACTCCTTTCAATGTGGAGGAGCAGCGGTTCTGCTCTGAGGTTCTCCCAAATGACAGCTTCTCACCTTATCTCTAAGGGTGAATCCAGCAATCCTACGAAGAAAGCTCATTTCAGCCGCTTGTATCCGCGATCTCATTCTTTCGGTCATTACCCAAAGCTCGTGACCATAGGTGAGGGTAGGAATGTAGATTGACCGGTAAATCGACAGCTTTGCCTTAGAACTTAGCTCCCTCTTCACCACAGCGGACTGGTACAACATCTGCACCACTGCAGATGCTGCTCCGATCCGTCTGTCAATCTCTCACTCCATTCTCCCCTCACTCGTGAATAAGACCCCGAGATACTTAAAACTCCTCCAGTTGGGGCAGGAGCTTGTCCCCAATCTGGAGAGGACAATCCATCTTTTTTCGGCTGAGGACCATGGACTCAGACTTGGAGGTGCCGATTCTCATGCCAGCCGCTTCACACTCAGCAGCAAACCGTTCCAGTAAGACCTGTAGGTCATTGCTGGATGAAGCCAACAGGACAACATTATCTGCAAACAACAGAGATGAGATCCTGTGGTCACCAAGCATGACACCTTCTGTTCCCTGGATGCACCTAGAAATCCTGTCCATAAAAATTATGAACAGGATTGGTGACAAAGGGCAGCCCTGGTGGAGTCCAACTCTCACTGGGAATGAGTCCGACCAAGTGCTAGCAAACTCTCACAACAGTCATGTAGAGACTGGATAGCTCGTCACAACAAGCCTGATACCCCATACTCCCGAAGCACCCCCCACACACACACACAAAAAAACCCCACAAGAAACATGGTCAAATGCCTTCTCTAAGTCCACAAAACACATGTAAACTGGTTGGGAAAACTCCCACGAACCCTCGAGGATTCTTGAGAGGGTAAATAGTTGGCCCAATGTGCCACGACAAGGACAAAAACCACATTGTTCCTCCTGAATCTGAGGTTCGACCAACAGCTGGACTCTCCTTTCCAGTACCTTGGCATAGACCTTCCCAGGGAGGCTGAGGAGTGTGAAGTTGGAGCACACCCTCCGGTCTTCTTTCTTGAAGAGCGGAACTACCACTCCGGTTTGCCATGCCAAAGGTACTGTCCCCAACCTCCACACAATGTTGCAGAAACGTGTCAACCTTGAGGTACTCAGGGCGAATCTCATCCACCCCCGAGGCCCGGCCACCAAAGAGCTTTTTAACCACCTTGGCAACCTCAGCGCCTGTGATGGGTGAGTCATCCCCCTCGTCCACAAGCCCTGCTTCCTCTGTGGAAGGTGTGTCAGTGGGATTGAGGAGATCCTCAAACTATTCCTTCCACCACTCAACAATATCATCAGTTGAAGTCAACAGCGCCTCATCTGCACCATACACTGTGTGGACAGGGAGCTGTTTCCCCCTCCTGAGCCGCCGGACAGTTTGCCAGAATCTCTTCGACGCCGACCGAAAGTCTTGTTCCATGGCCTCACCAAACTCTTCCCACACCTGAGTTTTTGCTTCAGCAACCACCCGAGCTGCACTCCGCTTGGCCTTCCGGTACACCTCAGCTGCTTCGGGAGTCCCACAAGCCAACCAAGCTTGATAGGACTCCTTCTTCAGCTTAATGCCCCCCCCCCCCACCACCACCACCACTGGTGTCCACCACTTGGTTCGGGGGTTGCCACCACAAGATGCACAGACGACCTTGCAGCCAAGGCTCTGGGCAGCCGCTTCAACAATGGAGGTGGAGAACATGGCCTATTCAGACTCCATGTCTCCAGACTCCCTTGAAATGTGGTTGAAGTTCTTCCAGAGGTGGGAGTTTAAGACCTCCTGGACAGAGGCCTCAGCCAGATGTTCCCCATACACCCTCACTACACATTTGGGTCTACCAGGTCTGAATGGCATCCTCCCCTTCCATCGGATCCAACTTACCACCAGGTGGTGATCAGTTGACAGCTCTGCACTTCTCTTTACCCGAGTGTCCAAGACATACATTGCAGGTCTGATGACATGATAACAAAAGATCATCGACCTGCGACCTAGGGTGTCCTGGTGCCAGGTGCACATATGGACACCCTTATGCTTGAACATGGAATTCGTTAGAGTTCGTTATGGACATACTGTGGTTGGCGCAGAAGTCCAATAACTGAACACCTCTCGGGTTCAGATCGGGCAGGCTGTTCCTCCCAATCACCCCCCCCCCTCCAGGTTTCACTGTCATTGCCCACATTTCAGATCATCAAACAAATTTAAATATTAGACAATGATAACACAAGTAAACACAAAATGCAGTTTTTAAATGAAGGTGTGTGGAGAAAAAGGAATGGGCGAAGGCAACGAGCTGGATGACGCAAGGCTTTATTTTTCTCCAACAACATACAGCAAACAGGCTTCATAGCTCTGCTGAGCTATTGCTCTATCAGGGTATCTGTACATCCCATTGGCTGCACGGTGGCGCAGTGGTTTAGCACTGTGGCAGCACAGTTTTACCCTCGGCCGGGGGATCGCGGGGATCATGAAATCGTGGGTTCGATCCCAGCCCCCGACCAACAGTGAGCTGTGTGGAGTTTGCATGTTCTCCCCGTGTTGCGCGGGTTTACTCCGGGATTTCTCCGGTTTCCTCCCGCACACCAAAAACATGTAGGTTTAGGGCGCTCGCGCACGCAGCGACCAGCAGCCGGTGACTTGTCACCAGACTGCAAACCAAATCTACCTACGGGTACAAATAAGTAACAAAAAAAAAAAAAAAAAATCCCTCTTTTATACTTTCATTCCCATATGCAGAGACTCAGCACTTCCGACCCTCATACATAAAGAGAAATGCAGCACATTAACATACAGATTGTCAGACAATGCACATCATTAGCATAACATACACAGGCACCGCTTCAACACCTCTTTCTCTCTGCGGCTCCCAGTTAGTCTTCCTCTCCCCAGGAGATGTATAGAACTAACTGTCCCTTTTGATACCTCCCGGTGATGCTTCCTCCTTGAGTGTCATAATTCTCCTCTCCACCCTGCATTCTGGGTGTGAGACAAACCCCCAAACACTGTGTATTGTGTCCGCCACAGGTGTTTATTATTAAAAAAAACAACAACAACAACGTGGAAGTAAAAGTCCTCCAGGATGAGACAAAAGTTGTACTACCACCTAGTGGCAGTAGGTTTGGCTTCAAAACATTAGCTTTTCCTTTAGACATCACTATAAAGGAGGCCCCCAAGGCATATTTAATGCCAAGTAAAAGTCTTTTATTTCAAATTTCAGAGGAACAATGGGAATTGGCTTGTACAGAAGCTCAAACCAAATCAATAAATGCACGCCTTAAATTGATACATTTCAAATGGTTAATGCGGATGTATGTTACACCAGAGGAGTTAAATAGATATAACAAAAATATACCAGATACATGCACAAAATGCATGGAAAGTAAAGGAACCCTATTTCATTGTTTATGGGAATGTAGATTAATAAGAATGTTTTGGGAAGAGGTGAGGGTAACAATTGAAAAAATAATCTCAAAACAAATCATATTGAATCCTAAACTGTTTTTGTTGGGTCTGTACCCAGAAAAGCATAATTTTAATAAAAGTGAAAGAACATTCATAGACCTCAGTTTGCTTAATGCCAAAAAATGTATTGCACTATTATGGAAAAAGACTTATAGACCAGATGTGACTCAGTGGTTAAGACAGATGTTAACAAACCTTCCATTAGAAAGAATAACATATATACTAAAATCAAAGGAAATTGTGTTTGAGAATATATGGAGACCTTTTATTGATTATGTAAAAAATTTAAACATAACTCTTGAAGAAGAAGGTGAATGATGTGTGTGGACCTTGTAAATTCCAAACTGGTGAACATAATATGTATACTTATGTATTGGATTGTCTAGACTAAACAGAGGAGCATTGTTGAAGATTTGATTTCGTTGGTGGTTGTTGGTGTTTTTAGTGCATTTTTTTTTTTTTTTTAGTACTTTAGTGTTAGTGTTTGATTGTTTGTATCATGTTTGTTAAAAAAAAAAAAAAGGTTCAATAAAGATATTGTGGAAAAAAAAAAGTCTTTTATTTCTGCATCAATCAATCAGTCCTGACCCAGAAAAAACTCTGAGGGAGATGGATTTTCCTGTAAATTGGTTTTACGGGGTCTAGCATAGGATGCTAACTACTGTGGTGCTGGCACTTTGACTGACAGGCATGATTGACAGACTGGTGGACCCGGGAAGGAGACGTCACATCCTGTTAATGTAATGCAGGATGTGCAGCAGTAGCAATTGATGTTAGCCGTCATTTTTATAGTGAATTTCTGGGAACAATACGGTTTGTTCTGCAAGCGGCATTGCTAACAGGCGTCAATGGTCTCCCGTTCTCCCGGTGAGTGCAGTTCTTCCATTATTTTACATATTATTACAGCTAACTGGCCAGTTAGCCTTCAGTTAGCTTTTATACAAAAGATGTTAACTCAGTTCTGTTTAATTAGTGTAAAAAAATTGTTTTATGTGCAGTATAATAAAGCATTAGTTAAAAGCCTTGAATTTGTTTATCCAAATTTAAGGCTTATTTATTGTTAAAATAGCAATTAAAGGTGCAATCCATTACTTTTGTGACCTCCTGGCCAGTAGATGTCACACACACTGTTGCCTCATGATTCCCCTTCTGCTTCCTGATCAGAGTTGGGAACAGGAAACAGAGTCGCAGTCTTACATGCCTCTCTGCAGCTCCTCTTCATCCACCACCCCTCAACTTAGCCCCTGTCTTCACCATCAGAGAATCATTGTCTGCTCCCTCCAAAGTAAATAAAAATATAATGTATAAGCATCCCAAAGTGATTAAACAAAAAGTTGGTAAAACTCAAATCAAACATGAAGTCTCTAATGATTTGGCCTCTGTTCCTCCTCATAATTTAAAAATTAAATGCGGTTTGTTAAATATTAGGTCTCTAGCTCCCAAGTCTCTGCTAGTCCATGATCTGTTAATTGATCATCAGATTGATTTAGTATCCCTTACAGAGACTTGGTTAGGGCAAGAGGATTATGTTGGTTTAAATGAATCAACTCCCTCTGGTTATTTAAACTGTCAAAATCCCAGAAGTTCTGGTCGTAGAGGAGAAGTAGCAATAATTTGCCATTCCAAATTACTAGTTAATGTAAGGCAAAAAACATATTATAATTCCTTGGAGGGCCTGGTCCTCAGTATTGGACATTTTAACAATTTTAGGCTAAACCCAATTTTATTTGCCATAGTTTATTGTCCTCCATCAACCTACTCTGAGAGTTTTTATCCGAATTTGCCAAATTCTTAGCTGATTTAGTGCTGAAATCAGATAGAATAATTATAGTCGGGGACTTTAATATACATGTAAATGTAGATAGTGATTCTGTTAATATGGAATTTAAGTCAATATTAGACTTGATGGAGTTTTCTCAGAAAGTAGGAAATTCCACCCATTATCTCCACCATACATTGGACCTTGTTCTGACATATGGCATAGAAATAGAAAATCTGGTAGTGTCTCCTTATAACCCTGTACTGTCAGACCATTGTCTGTTAACCTTTGATTTTACTATTTCTGACTATTTGGCTCCTATAGAAAAATATTATTACAGTAGATGCCTCTCAGATGATGTTACCAAATTTATGCAGATTGTTTCCTCTATGCCATGTGTCAACACAACGGAAATTAGCTATGGAGAGCTTGCTCCTTCTGTAATTGATAGCATGGTAGATAGTGTTACAGCTTCTCTGCATCAGACTCTAGACATGGTGACCCCTTTAAAAAAGAAAAAGTCTAATCAGAGATTTCTAACTCCTTTGTTCAACACAGAAACTCGTAGCTTAAAACAGAAGACTCATCAATTAGAAAGAAAATGGCACTCCTGTGGCTTATATTAATCATATATTCCATACCTACATATTTATAGACATATTAGAACAGGGGTGGGCAATCATGTGCCATGGAGGGCCATTCTACTGCAGGTTTTCTGTTCCACCCAGTCTCTTCAGCAGGTGTTTTCAATGATTAGCAATCCTTGAAGCTGGTCAGAGCACACACCTGCTGAAGAGACTGGGTGGAACAAAAAACCTGCAGTGGAATGGCCCTCACTGCCCACCCCTGTATTAGAATGTTTAGTGATTACATATGTGGAATGACCTCACGCCTCAGAACAGGACAAGAGGTCTCAACCACCGGCGAGGATCAAAGAACAGACCGAGTCGCAGCGGTGGAGACCGGATCGAACTTCCTGACCACCCAGGGTCAGGTGGAGGAGACGGAGGACAATGGAGGGGGATTATGTTAATGCGGGATGTCAGCTTTGATATGCAATGTCTTTTGTTGAGTGTGGGTATAAGTATGAAGGTCTGACTGCGCTCGACCTCTTATTCTGCTTCTGCACCGAGATGAGATGTTAGGGAGGTGAAGCTGATAATAAACTTTGATTTATAAAATCACATCGCTTCTTCATTCCAAGCTCCCTACACTCCACTAATTTAGATGAAATCTATTTAGCTTGAAGAAATCATCTTTTGTAGGAGTCAAGAATTGAGGAGACCGGATGATTTTTCCAGTAACTGCTTTAATTCCCCATTCATCCTATGTCCTTTCTCGATCGGAGTGAAAAGAGTAAGGACGCAGTCACACACATACATTTATACATTCATCTTCTAACAATACATCACACACAAAAGTCACAATAGCCGTACAGACTCGTTATGCAACACAAAAGCAGGCTTTAATCTATCGATACTGATCATCTCCCTCCTGCCCCCCAAATCTAGCACAAAATATTTCTCCCCGGTTTCCAGCACTCGAAATGGACCGTCGTAAGGTGGGCGGAGACTATGCCGCTGAGCATCGTGCCTGACAAAAACAAACTCTGCGTCTCGTAAAGCCTGGGGCACGAACACACGCGGGAAAGAGTGATGAGCGGGGCCCGGGAGCATTTCTGCTCCCGTGTTACTCAGAGACCCCCGGATCGGGGGGGGGGGCCCTGGTGCCGTGTGGTCGGGTAAAAACTCGCCTGCCAGCCTGAGCGGTTGTGCGAAGACCAATTCTGCTGGTGAGGCATCTAGATCCTCTTTGGGTGCCAAACGCAACCCCAATAAAACCCATGGTAGTTTGTTTACCCAATCTGTGTCCGTCAGTGACGCTCTGAGGGCTGCCTTCAAAGACCTGTGAAAACGCTCACATAAACCGTTGGCCTGGGGATGGTAAGCGGTCGTGCGATGTACCGCCGCTCCTAAGCCGCTGGCCACTGCTGACCACAGTTCCGACGCAAATTGAGGTCCCCTATCAGACGTAATATCTGACGGGACCCCGAACCGCGCTAGCCAGGCTGTTAAAAAAGCGCGTGCCACCTCTGCCGCTGTGGTCGATGTTAACGGGTCCACTTCCGGCCAGCGAGTGGTTCGGTCTACCATTGTCAAGAGATGCGTGAACCCTTGTGAAGTGGGCAGGGGGCCCACGAGGTCCACGTGCACATGATCGAAGCTTTTAGCCGGAATGTGGAACGGTTCTAAGGGCGCCTTAGTGTGCCTGTGAATCTTAGCGCGCTGGCAAGCCATGCAGGTTTTAGCCCACTCCTTCACGTGCTTGCGCAGGCTCGGCCAAACAAACTTCTCCGCCACCATTTTCACCGAAGCGCGCACCCCTGGGTGCGCTAGGGAGTGCACGGCGTCAAAAACGCGGCGGCACCACGCGGCTGGCACCACCGGGCGCGGTCGCCCCGTGGATACATTGCAAATAAGTGGGGGGAAACCGGTTTGTAGATTTCTGCGTTCCAGCCTTAACCCTGTTGGTCCAGACAGGAGCGCGCGCACGTCCGCGTCCTCACTCTGCTCCGCCGCCATGGCTGCATAATCTATTCCCACGTGGACCGGAGCCTCGCGCGTATCCGCGCTGTTACCGCACTCTGGGTAAGCGGCCGCGCAATCCATTTCCGCGCGGATGGGTGCTGTTACCGCGCGTGACAGACAGTCTGCAACCACATTGATTTTACCGGCTACATGCTGAATATCGGTGGTAAATTCAGAAATTGCGGCCAGCTGTCTCTGTTGCCGCCCCGACCACGGTTCTGAAGTTTTGGACATCGCAAAAGTGAGTGGTTTGTGGTCGACAAATGTGGTGAAACGCCGCCCTTCCAACCAGAACTGGAAATGACGAATAGCCAAGTGGAGCGCCAGCAGCTCCCTGTCAAACGCGCTGTATTTTCGCTCAGCCTCGCGTAGGGACCTGCTGAAGAATGCGAGTGGTTGCCAAACCCCGGCAACCTGCTGCTCCACTACGGCCCCTATGGCCACATCTGACGCGTCCGTGGTTAGCGCTATGCGGGCTGCCGGGTCTGGGTGGGCCAACAGTGCCGCGTTTGCCAGTGCCCGTTTAACCTCTGTGACCATTCAATCAACCATTCAATTCAATGGGGACCATTCAATCACATGGGAGGGCTTCTGCTTTTTGAGCGCGGTGTACAAGGGCTGCATAAGCTGCGCTGCGTGGGGTATGAAACGGTTATAAAAATTCACCATCCCCAAAAATTCTTGCAACGCTTTTACCGTTCGAGGCTGGGGAAAATCTGCCACCGCGCGTACTTTGGCCGGCAGAGGAACTGCTCCCTCCGAGGAAACGCGGTGCCCTAAAAAGTTGATTTGTGCCACGCCAAAATGGCACTTGGCCGGGTTGATTATCAACCCATGCTCTCCCAACCTCTGAAAAACTGTCATGAGGTGTTCTGCGTGCTCCTCCTCGGAGGTGCTGGCTACCAAAATGTCGTCTAAATAGACAAAAACAAAAGAAAGGTCGCGCAACACTGCATCCATCATCCGTTGGAAGGTTTGTGCGGCGCCTTTAAGGCCAAAAGGCATTCGTAAAAACTCAAAAAGCCCGAACGGGGTTATTACGGCTGTTTTGGGGATGTCCTCTGTTCAGACCGGGACTTGGTGATAACCGTGGACCAGGTCTATTTTAGAAAAAATTCGCGCCTTTGCCAAATGCACTGAAAAGTCCTGGATATGCGGAATCGGGTACCGGTCCTGCGCTGTGACATTGTTCAACCTGCGGTAATCGCCACAAGGTCTCCACGAGCCGTCAGCTTCAGGTACCATGTGGAGGGGGGAAGCCCAAGCGGACTTCGAGCGGCGAATTATGCCCAACCTTTCCAGGTTGGCGAACTCCTCGCGCGCAATGGAGAGTTTAGCTGCATCCAAGTGCCGAGCCTTCGCAAAAACGGGTGGGCCACTCATGGTAATAAAGTGCTCCACCCCGTGCTTCGCCACCTTAGCTGAAAAAGTAGGAATTGTGAGTGCTGGAAGCTGGTGTAGAAGGCTGTGAAACTGACCACCTGCTGTGGCGACGTTGGTCTGAACTGGCGGCAGGCACACCCGAGCTGCACAAGGGATAGAACAGAAAGAGAGTGCATTTACTAGGCGTTTGTTGGCCAGATCAACTAACAAACCATGTGAACACAGAAAATCAGCACCTAACATATTGAAGCTCACTGCCGCCACGATGAAATTCCACTCATAGGCGCGGCCGTGGAAGGACAGAGACAAGGTTCTCTCTCCGTACGTCTTGATGCTGGAGCCGTTGGCCGCTGTCGCTCCATCTCCGCGGGGTCCCGCGACCCGATCAGCATAGGTGGCAGTGATGAAGCTCCTCTGGGCTCCAGTGTCCACCAGGAATTGCCGCCCGGAGCCCGCGTCTGTCAGATAAAGCAGCTTGTTCCGTTCGCCGAGAGTGGAAGCTGCTAACGACTCCCGGCCCGGTCGTTTCCCTGCTTTTTGAACTTGCAGAGCGGGATGCATTTGTGCGCCTTCCCAGCGAAACGTCGATGGTAAAAACAGAGGCCGTCATCTCCTCTGCCACGGAATCTCGCCGCTGCTGTCGCCGCTGGGGTGGTCACTGCCATCTCTGGCTCCACACTGCCCCCGGCCGCTGCGCCGAGGTCTGCCGCTGCCACGGAAGCCTCTGGTTCCTCGCAGGCGTTGAGGAGCCGCTACGCCTCTTGGGCCAGGTCGCGGAAGTCCTGCTGGGTCAAACATCTCCTGCTGGATAGGGAACCTCTCGTGTGCGCTGGGAGGGTTCTCAGGAAAATATGTTTGAAAAGGAATGCGTCGTTGTCCGTCCCGATCATTTGCAGCATGTCCTCCATGAGGACAGTCGGCCTGCGTCCACCTCTGTCGCGCAGGTCCAGCAGCTGCCTGGCTCTTGCCTCAGACAACGGCACGAAGCTCCTGATGAGGGTGGCTTTCAGCACGTCGTATTTGCCGACGGCGGGTGGTTGCTGCACCAGGCTCCGCACACACCGAGCTGTGCGGCTGTCGAGCGTCGCGATGACATTATGGAATTTAATGTCATCCCCTGAAACTCCCCCGAGCAGGAACCGCGACTCCACATGCTGGAACCACGAGTGCGGGTCGCTTTGCCAGAACTCGGGGAGCTTAATCAGTCTTGTGCCCCTGCTGGCATTCCCCGGTGAATCCGGGTCTGAGCGGCTGTCTCCCAGCTCTTCCATATCAATCACGAGGCTGTCCTCCAGCCTCGGCGTGCTCAGATTCATGCGTAGGTCACCAATTGTAGGAGTCAAGAATTGAGGAGACCGGATGATTTTTCCACTAACTGCTTTAATTCCCCATTCATCCTACGTCCTCTCTCGATCGGAGTGAAAAGAGTAAGGACGCAGTCACACACATACATTTATACATTCATCTTCTAACAATACATCACACACAAAAGTCACAATACTCAGCTACATCCTTTCATCTCTAATAGAACACCCAGAGTCCTTCTGTTCTCCTTTCCGACCCCCAAAGGTCAGGCCGGGTAATCTTCTCCTCTCTCCTGAGTCCCCAGGGGGTGCAAACATGTCTTCCTCTTGAGGTGTGAAGTCAATACACATGGCTAGCTCAAAGTCTCTCTTGGTTGAATTCAGCCAGCCACATGTGAGTTACATAGGTTATAACTATGGGCTCCACACTTTTAATTTATAAAAAATCTCTTAGAAAAGCTAGAACAAGTTATTAATTCCACATTAATAGAAGAGAATACGAATAATCCCAGGTTTCTTTTCAGCACTGTAGCCAGGCTGACAAAGAGTCAAGACTCTGTCAATTCTAGCATTCCCTTAGAGCACAGGTGTCAAACTCATTCCATGGAGGGCCAAGACCCTGCAGGTTTTACCTCCACCCAGTGTCTTCAACAGGTGATCTCACTGAATTTCTTCCCACTGATTGCTGATCAGTGAAAACACCTGCTGGAGACATTGGGTGGAAGTAAAACATGCAGGGTCTTGGCCCTCCATGGAATGAGTTTGACACCCCTGCCTTAGAGCTTACAAGTCAGGACTTTATGAACTTTTTCAATAATAAAATTTCATCTATCAGAGATAAAATCAGTCAGATTCTTCACACCGTTAAATACAGTAACTACTACAACTCCTTTAATTGATATCTGTTTGGATGAGTTGACGCCAATTGACCTTTTAGAGATAGATAAAATAATTTCCTCATCCAAGCCTTCAACTTGTCTTTTAGATCCTATTCCTACCAGGTTATTTAAAGAAGTCTTCCCATTTATTGGTAGCTCTATTCTTCAAATAATCAATTCTTCATTAACATTAGGCCATGTACCGCAAGCTTTTAAAACTGCTGTAATTAAACCTTTACTCAAAAGCCAACGCTGGATCCAGGAGTTTTAGCTATCGACCAATCTCTAATCTCCCTTTCATTTCAAAAATCTTAGAAAGAGTTGTTGCTTCACAATTATTTGACCACTTGCAGGGAAATGTTTTATTTCAAGAGTTTCAATCTTGGTTTAGAATCCATCATAGTACTGAAACAGCTTTAGTGAAGGTCTCGGCGCCACACGAGTAGGCTGCCTTTTGCAACAGCGGCTCGATTCCGAGTTTTTTTTCCCTTCCTCTCTCTTTTGATCAGTCTTTTTTTTCACCCCACTTATATCACGGACACAAAGATCGTCCCAAATGTCTCCTGAGCCGGTGGACGGAGCCACTGTTTATAGCAGGATACGATACAACAGGGAAGAGCTGCTAGCATTTAACCGCCACCCGGTCCCATTGGAAAAACTCGACATACCGAGAGAACTGAGGCGAAAGCGTCGCAGCTGCCGGGCTGGAGTAAGGCGGAGGACAAAAAATATAAGGTACAGACCCTCCCTTCCATCTGTTGTCATGGGAAATGTACGGTCGATACTGGGAAAGTTAGATGAGCTAGCGGCTATCTCCCGTTATGATAGCACTTACCGGGAGTGCTCTCTCCTTTTGTTTACTGAGACGTGGCTAACTGAACTAGCAGCAGATGCTAACATTGAGCTGGAGGGTTTTCACATGATACGAGCTGACCGAACACCGGACAGTGGCAAAGCTAGGGGCGGTGGAGTGATAATGTATGTTAACAACAACTGGTGCAGACCGGGACATATCACTGTTAAACAACGACACTGCAGCAAAGACATTGAGTTGCTAGCTGTTAGCATGAGGCCTACATATCTCCCGAGAGAACACTCACACGTGATCTGCATTGTTGTTTATGCAAATCCGACGGCGAACGCTGGGACAGCGCGTGACGTCATCCATTCAGTAACCAGCAGGCTGCAGACAGAACACCCAGATGCTCTTCTCCTCATCTCAGGCGATTTCAACCACGTTTCACTGTCTCCCATTCTACCCACGTTCACCCAGTATGTCACATGCCACACTAGAGACAATAAAACACTGGATTTATTCTACGCAAACACTAAGGAGGCGTACACCTCATCACCACTCCCCCACTCGGGAGATCGGATCACAACTTGGTTCATCTCCGGCCGGTGTACAAACCCCTAGTGCACAGACAACCTCCGGCCATGCACACTGTGGAGTTATGGTCTGAGGAGACAATGGACACTCTAAAGGACTGTTTTGAAGCCACCGCCTGGAAGCAGCTCTGCGATCCACATGGTGAGGACATCGATGGCCTCATTCACACCTTCACGGGCTACCTCAGCTTCTGTGTGGACAAATCCGTTCCCACCAAGACCATACGGCATCACTCAAACAACAAACCCTGGATCAACCCTGAGATAAAAACACTTCTGAGAGAGAAGAAGAGGATCTTCAGGTCGGGGAACAGGGAGATGCTGAAGTCCGTACAGAGGGAGCTGAGGAGAAAGATCAGAGAAGGCAAGGACAGCTTCAGGAAGAAGATGGAGGACAAGCTGCAACAGAGCGACATCAGCGGGGTCTGGAGAAACCTCAAAACCATCTCGGGGCTCCAGAATACCTCCCCCCAGGCCACGGGGGGCAGGGAGTGGGCGAACAACCTGAATCTGTTTTTCAATAGATTTGACCAACCGCCCTCCCCCCTGTCTGCACAACAACCACTGCTGCCTCTAAGAAATCAAGTCCTGCTGCCCACTCCCCACTCCACCGACACCCCCCCCCCCCCCCACTCCCAACACACAGCCCCCCATCCTGACCCTGACCAAGACCCAGGTGAGGACGGAGCTGAGGAAGATCAAGGCGAGGAAGGCGTCGGGACCGGACGGCATCAGCGCAAAGCTCCTCAAGTCCTGTGCAGACCAGCTGTGTGGGATTGTGACGTATATCTTCAACATGAGCCTGAAACTGGGGAGGGTACCACAGCTGTGGAAAACATCTTGTGTGGTACCTGTACCAAAAACTTCCCACCCCAAAGACCTGAACAGCTACAGACCGGTGGCCTTGACGTCCCACTTGATGAAGACCCTGGAGAGACTGCTCCTTGCTCATCTCCGCCCCCTGGTGGAACCAGCGATGGATCCACTCCAGTTCGCCTACCAGCATGGCATTGGGGTGGAGGATGCGGTGATCTTCCTCCTTCACCGTTCTCTGTCCCACCTGGAGAAGCCCGGGAATATGGTGAGGATCATGTTCTTTGACTTCTCCAGTGCTTTCAACACCATCCAACCGATGATCCTGAAGGACAAGCTGCTGCGCGCAGGGGTGGACCAGCACCTGTCATCATGGATCCTGGACTACCTCACGAACCGGCCTCAGTTTGTGAGAACCCGGGACTGTGTTTCCGACACGATCATCAGTAGCACGGGGGCCCCCCAGGGAACGGTGCTGGCTCCCTTCCTGTTCACTCTTTATACTGCGGACTTCTCACACAACACAACACACTGCCATCTACAGAAGTTCTCTGATGACTCTGCGATCGTTGGTCTCATCTCCAACGGAGATGAAGCTGAGTACAGAGGGCTTATCCAGGACTTCGTGGACTGGTGCCATCGGAACTGCCTCCAGATCAACGCGAGGAAAACTAAGGAGCTGGTGGTGGACTGCCGCAGGCATGGGCAACCCCTCACAGCACCAGTAAATATACAGGGAACAGACATCGAGATGGTGACATCCTATAAGTACCTGGGTGTTCATCTGAACAATAAACTAGACTGGTCACACAATACTGACGCACTCTACAAGAAGGGACAGCGCAGGCTGTTCCTGCTGAGGAGACTCGGGTCTTTTGGTGTACAAGGGGCGCTGCTGAAGTCATTCTATGACACGGTGGTGGCATCAGCCATCACTTTTGGAGTGGTCTGCTGGGGCAGTGGCATTACTGCAGCCGATAGGAAGAGACTGAACAAACTGATTAAGAAAGCTAGCTCTGTCCTGGGGCAGCGCCTTGATCCGATGGAGGAGATAGGAGAGAGAAGGACGGTGGCTAAACTGTCATCTCTGCTGGAGTCCGAGTTCCACCCTATGCAGGACATACTGGATGCACTGAGGAGCTCATTTAGCAGCAGACTACATCATCCCAGGTGCACAACCGAGAGGTTTCGTAGGTCCTTCCTACCAACGGCTGTCAGACTGTACAACCTAAGCAGGGCTGCTCGCAGAGATAGCAAAAAGACGTAACAAACTAATAGTTTTTTGAATGCAAAAGATACAATAGACTTACACAATGGTCCCCTCCGGCATACAACTAGGAACATATCGGTCGCTATGGAGGGTGAGAATATGTATGGGCACATAATCATACCATGTAGGATAACTAAGTAGACGGTTATGCTGTTTCATCCCATCTAGCAACAATGCTCTGCACTGTGTGTGTTTATATATTTACATATTTATTCCATCTAGCTACAATGCTCTGCACTGGGTGTGTTTATATTTATATATCTATATATTTATTCCATCTAGCTACAATGCTCCGCACTGTGTTTTTATATATCTACATATTATTCCATCTAGCTACATTGCTCCGCACTGTGTGTGTTTATATACTTGCATATTTATTCCACCTAGCTGCAATGCTCCGTACTGTGGGTGTTTATATATTTACATATTTATTCCATCTAGCTACAATGCTCTGCACTGTTCATATATTCATATATTTATTCCATCCAGCTACAATGCTCTGCACTGTGTGTCTGTGTGTGTGTGTGTGTATATATATATATTTTATAGTAATATGTACATATGTATATTAGCTGCTCTTGCTTGCTTGGTTTTTTTTTTGTTTTTTTTTTTCTTGCCTTCTGATTGTTGCTCTGAGTGTTGCTATCCCTGTGCTGTTGCAATCCTGGAATTTCCCCGTTGTGGGACTAATAAAGGCTTATCTTATCTTATCTTATCTTAATGACCTCCTTATTGCATCTAATAATGGACTTGTTTCTGTACTTGTCCTTTTAGACCTTAGTGCAGTTTTTGATACTATTGATCATAATATTCTACTTGATAGATTAGAACACTATGTTGGACTTAATGGAACTTTGTTGCAGTGGTTTAGATCTTATTTATTTGATAGGTTCCAGTTTGTTCATGTCAATAATGAGTTTTCTTCCAACTCAAAGCTCAGTCATGGAGTTCCCCAGGGATCTGTGCTCGGCCCTACTCTTTTTAGTTTATATATGCTTCCGTTAGGCGACATTACTAGAAAGCACTGTATACATTTTCATTGTTATGCAAATGACACACAATTATACCTGTCAATGAAGCCAGATGATCGTAATCAGTTAGCCAAGTTAGAGGCCTGTCTTAAGGAAATCAAAGCTTGGATGACTTGTAATTTCCTGCTATTCAGATAAGACTGAAGTCATTCTTGTTGGTCCAAAAAACCTTAGAAATACCTTTCCAAATCAAACTCTTAGTTTGGATGTGGTTACTCTTTCTCTTAATAGTTCTGTGAGGAACCTTGGAGTTATTTTTGATGAAGATCTGTTTTTCAATTCACATATTAAATTTGTTTCTAAGACTGCCTTCTATCATTTGCATAATATTGCCAAGATTAGGAGCATCTTGTCTCAGAGTGATGCTGAGAAACTGATCCACGTTTTTGTTAGCTCAAGATTAGATTATTGTAACTCTTTTTTATCAGGTTGTCCTAAAACATCTTTAAAAAGTCTTCAGTTGATCCAAAATGCTGCAGCAAGAGTTTTAACAGGTACTAGAAAGAGAGCTCATATCTCTCCGGTTCTGGCCTCCCTTCATTGGCTTCCCATAGAGTTTAGAATTAAGTTTAAAATCCTTCTTCTTACTTTCAAAGCTCTAAATAATCAGGCCCCTTTTTATTTAAAAGATCTGACACTACCCTATTATCCTAACAGAGCACTATGCTCCCAAAATGCTGTATTACTTGTAATACCTAGAATCTCCAAAAGTACAATGGGAGGCAGAGCCTTCAGTTATCAAGCTGCTCTGCTGTGGAACCAGCTGCCAATCTGGATTTGGGAGTCAGACTCAATCTCTGTTTTTAAGAATAGGGTTAAAACCTTCCTTTTTGATATAGCCTACAATTAGGGAGGGATCATGTGCCCCTGAACCCTCCCTTAGTTATGCTGCTAATAGGTTTAGACAGCCGGGGGACCTCCAACAATGCACTGGGCTTCACTCCTTTCTTCACTCTCAATGAAATATTTTTGCTGGTCATTAACATCTGTTTGTTCTCTCCCATAGATTGAGTCCCCATCGTGCTGTTTGCTCTCTACATGTCTGTTCTTCTCATCTTCTCTATCCCCTCACTCCCCAGCCAGTTGCAGCAGATGACTGCCCCTCCCTGAATCTGGTTCTGCTGGAGGTTTCTTCCTGTTAAAAGGGAGTTTTTTCCTCTCCACCGTCGCCAAGCGCTTGCTCACAAGGGATTGCCTGATTGCTGGGGTCTTTCTGCATCAGTGGGGGTTCCCCCTACAGTTGAAAGTGCTATGAGATGACTGTTGTTGTGAAATGGCGCTATATAAAAAGTTGAATTGAATGATGGAGAGTAGAAGTGACTAATAAACTGCAGAGTGCTCAAAAATGTCTTTTTTTAATAATTTTATTGCTTAGAAATTATGCATGTAGTGTGTGTGTTTCATAGTTGTTTTATATGAAATAAAACAAATGCATGTTGCATAATTAAGCATTTTTATTTGTATTTGTTAGTTTCTGTTGGCATGATCCTGACAGACTGGACCAGTGGATTGATCATGAAAAGGCAGACGTGGACTCCAATCAGACCTCTCAACTGTGCAGCCAACACTTTAGGATTCATCCCTTTACACTGAACTCTGAGGTAAAGAGACTTTCTTGTGCCTTATAAAGAACGAAATCCCACAGATAAAATATCAATACTTTAATTGGTGTGAAAAAATTCTATAAATATTCTCCTCAAAGAACAAATTCAGATGACCACGGAGACACTTGGTATATAAAAAGTGTAACTATGATATTTCCAAACACAAATGTCAGCCACAGTGGTACAATATCTCTCTATAAATGCAAGAAATCTCTGTCTGTGTGTGTGTCTGTTCCACGCATAACTCTTTAACCGTTCGTCAGACTGGCCTAAGATTTTAAATGTACTTTGCTGAGGTTACGAGGGTGTGCATCCCCGGATATGGAGTCACTCAGTCAAAATATGTAATTTTTATCCATAAAAGTTTAGTCACCACTCTGTCACTGCTGTCTCTCGTGCCCTTCAGTGTGTGCGGGGTGTCGGATTGACTCCGTGCTGATTGGATAATGTGCAACATGACAACCAGTCAGTCACCACTGTGTTCCCTGGACAAAACAAGGAAGTAAAAAATGACAAATTTGACTAGAAAAACAAAATACTGAAGATTTAATCAGTCCCTCTAGGAATGCGATGTTGCAATCGCGTCAATTCACATGAAATCAGCCAATCACATGACTATTATGCGACCTTGCAACTTTGTCCAATCACCATAATTTAGGCCATTCCTTGTCAACTTCCGCCAATTTCACCAATCAAATTCGTCTGAGTGGCACGCAAACACTCAGTCTAACCAATCAAATGTATTGCTGCACCGCGTTCACTTCTTTGTTTACAGTGAGTATTAACGGAACACATCAGCAACCAGTGTGTGATTTAAAAAAACAAAAAAAAACAAAAAACACTTACCCGCGAGGTTTCCAACACCATCCCTTCCTCCGTCTCCCCCAGCCAGCCAGTGAATGTCTTGGTACGTCTTCGTCCTGACCGCGTATAGGAAGTGCTGGGTTTGTTTTGAAAAACGTCCGCCTGCCCCAAAAGCACCCCGTCGCAGAAGCGTGCATGAGGAGAGACGCTGTAAAACCACAAACACAAGCAAATCTAACACTACAGCCAGTGTTTGATCATTTTATACATCTTTAGAGGTAAAATCATTACTACATCTGGTCAGTGAGTTTTAAAACTGTGAATCCCCCCCTAAATGAAAGATGTATGTCTGAAGAGACAAGTGTGTGTGTGTGTGTCAAGACGCGCAGCAGATAGACAAGTAGGAGTTAGGCATGGAAAGAGGGAGAATATTGTCTGTATTTTTTTTTTTTTCAGAAAAACAGACTCCAATAGACGATACAGAGCAACAGAATAAATTGTTTATTTTTTCCTCTCCGCTCGGTCACGAGTGGTTGGGAACCGTAGGGAGTTTTCAAATGAAGGTGCTGCTAATAATTTTCAAATCTCTACTCTTTAACATGCATTCGATGCAATTTAGCTGTTGTAATGGATATTACAGTATGTTAATGTTTGTATTTGCTGTTGCACAAGAGTTTTTCTGTATAGCAGAAGTTTCTGCTTAATTTAGAAATCACTGTAATAGGAAAGTTTTGACGATCCTGTGCTTTTCTTGTGGTGTTATATAGAATATCACTGCAGTAAACCGGAAGAAAAAAAAATCTGCTTTAAAATTTGTAATTCTTCCCACAATTTTTTGTGCAAAAAAACTCTCAAAACATTGCAACTTTTATTGCAACTTTTTGAAAAAGCTCCTGCGAATTCAGGCTTTTTGGGCCGCAGCAATCATAGAAACATCCCGCGAAATCCTGGAGGGACTGTTTAATGCTTAAAGAAATTATACCATAAAGTTGCTGTGATTGCATAGGTCTGAAGGATAATTCGGCATATGTGGAGAACATGAGATGCGCAAGCAGACTGGGCAGAACTGGGTCTAGCAAATCAACACAGACATGCCAGGAGAAGCAGCAGCCAGACACGACCTGGCTCAAAGGCACGTTAACTGATGGCAATTAAGAAAAAAAAAAGTTATTTTCAATAAAGTGAAAAAAAGATAATACATGGATTGTGCTTTTGCCCTGAGGCTGATTTATCATGGAAAACAGCTGAGCTCTGTGGTTCCAACGATCAGCTGATTGGATCCACCTCCACCGGTGTTCTGACATTTTGGCATAAATATCAGAACAGCACTGGACAGCTGATGGGACAGACTGCAAAGGTAAAAAAAAAAAAAAAAAAAAAAAAAAAACACACATGGGGGGAAGGCCGTACAACCTCTGCTCCACGAATGTGGGACACATCAACCATACACTGGATAAATTTTCAGCATGGGGCACATATTTTTTCCAGTTTATAAAATTTTTCACCGGGTCTGAGGTGTGTGCGAAAAAAAAAATGCATTTTGGTTAACGTTTAGAGGGTCAAAAATGTGATTGTTTAGGCAGAATAACAATAATAATAATAGTAATCATAATCTTCTTGCATCAATAAAAGACAAATGCTTACAATGGAGCCACGGCGCTCACATTGTTAGTTTTTGCCAGTCACGCCCTGAAGGTTCAGATCATTATTTGGCCTCAGTATCGCCCCAACACCATGATATAATTACCGCCTCAATTGTAGCATTAAAGTTTTAAAAAACCTTTTAATAACAAAATATTGCTAAAATATAAAATGATGCACTACAATGGGTCTCAACTATTTGTAAATGTGTCCTGTTATAGTACTGCATGAGTTTATTGACGATACACAGAAGAAATTCAATATTACACTAAACTCCATCACTGAACAGTGATATAAACTAAAATAATTATAATGATGACTGAACAACTCCCATTCCCCAAAGGGCAAGATACACTATTATCTTGAATATAAATGATAAAAGATCACACAAATAAATGATCTGACAAACAAATAAACAAGGACTCTGAAACAGTCGGTAATATTGGATGTCCCATTCATTTTCAATATTTAGGTATTCTGTAATTAATATTCATGCAGTCAAATAAATCTTAGTGCCATTTAGTCCCTTTTATATTGGTCAAAGTCTAACATGTGTGATTGCCTACATATAGGCTTCACCTTCTTTATATTCCACTTTGAAACACAGCCTACATTTGAGCCTGGAAAGCTTGATTGGGATACCTGTTTCAGACAGGAATACTTGCGTTCTACGGGCAGTGCACCAGTTATACTAAATATTATTTATGTGTTATATATATATTTTAGGGGAAGATGTTCTGGGAGAAAACAGCTGTTCTACCATTTTCCCTTTTTCAAAACCCCCAAAGCAGCCAAGGAGGACCGACTTGGTAAGTAGTCCTGAATAGGTAAAGTGACTGTCCTATCACCTGTGGAAATCACTGTGAGGAAGTTACATTTATGGGCAATAGTTTCTGATGCCGATCAGAACTTTGTCTTAATAAGACACAACAGAACAGAGCTTTCTTGTTCAACATGTCTGCCATGATGGCACTGCCCTGACAGCCAATATTTCTGATAATGTCCATTCATCAAGCAGTTTACCAAAGAACAGTCAAAGTGAACAGCTGCAAGAGGCAGCCTTGGATCATCCCTGCATGTCTGCACCTGGAAATGAGTTCTCTGATCACAGCTACAGCATGTCTGAGTCTCCAAAAACCCTGAAGAGAAAACCTTCAGTTATAGAAACAAAGTTATTAGTGCACCCAAAAACTCGGACTGAACATACAGACATAAGGAGAGTGAAGGAGTTTATTCTGTGAAAAGTTCTCCACAACAGTTTCAGAAGCAACAATCAGCTGGAAGACTTTTCTTCTGACGCAGTCTTCCAGTATTTCCATAGAAGAAACATCTTATTTCAGCTGATTGGGCCTTCTTGATGGTTGTGACGATGCTCCAAGAGATATCTTAGAGAATACAGAAGAAATTCTGCATTTTATGAAAACTTGAAACAATTTGGAACCACACTGCACCTTTAGTCTCCAAAAGTCTAAAAGAAGTTTCTCCTGGCTCTGGCTCCCCCTCAGACCAGACCAAAACAGTCCAGTAGCATTTCTGTAGATCCTGGATCTACTGTAGCTTTATTTTTATTATTATTTATTAGTTTTTCCATCTTGCCTTGAGAGAGAGCAGTCGCATTTTTCTTCCCTCCTCCCCTGCCTTCCTGATCTATTCCCAGCTTTTGCAATGTTGCGTTTTTGTCTGTGTTTAGTCGCTCTTCTTCTGCTGAATCTTAATCTAAATGGAAATTATGGATTTGGAAGCGGCTTAAATGTGCTATTGTCACTATTTTTCAACAAGAATTGGGCCAAGGGGGAGCCCAAGAATTGGAACCTACGAGGAGACTCATGGACATTGGAATTCATGCGTCTATGGAAACATTATTGGTTATGATCTCAGGACTTCTATTTTTGGCTGTGGAGTTCCCTGATGTATCAGAAATTGAAGGAAAGTGAGAGAGCTGATCAAGCGGACCTGGCAAGCTCCTTCATCAAATTCGACCAGTTGGGGAGGGCACGAGTAGCGGCAAACGGTGAACTGAATGACAGTGATTCAGTGAAGGAATACATCTGAAGCCCTGTGCTCTCTATGGAAAAACAGTTTAAGCCTGCATATATAATGGAAGCACAGAACTACACGGATGAGGACAAATTCTATTCTCTGAGTGCACTGTGCTGATTTGATTTGATTTGACCTTGTTTGCCCCGTGTTTACATTCCTCCTGACTGAGATAAGCGGAAGGATCGGCTCATGTCTACCCAAACAATCAACAATCAGTTGTTTGTCGTCAGCGGATTGGACCCTCGAGGACAATGCCCATGTGCCTTCTGCAAGCGAGAGAGAGAGATAGACTCTGGACTTGTTTATAAGTCACATGATTATAACATCTATCCACTGCCAGGAGGCGCCCTCTGCTAACTAACTAACTAACCTGCACTTATATAGCGCTTTTCTAGTCACAAAGACCACTCAAAGCGCTTTCATTAATACTAACCCTCTATTCTAAGGGCCTATAGGAAACAGATATCTAGGGACAATTTAGAACAGCCAATTAACCTAATATGCATGTTTTTGGCATGTGGGAGGAAACCGGAGAAATCCCGGAGTAAACCCACGCAACACGGGGAGAACATGCAAACTCCACACAGATCACTGTTGGTCGGGGGCTGGGATCGAACCCACGATCCCACGATCCCCACAATCCCCCGGCCAAGGGTAAACTGTGCTGCCGCAGTGCTAACCACTGCGCCACCGTGCAGCCCACGGTGCTGCTCTGCTGCTCACTAACAACTGTTACATTTACACTACACAATGCATACAACACTACATGCATACGATATACACACACTGCTCTCCTTCTGCGTGTGATTTGTCTACTAAATGTCTGCTAAATATGCATTGAGGGTTTTTTTGCCTGCAATCAAAATTTCGCTTACTCATTAAGCGTCAATTTGATAAAACATGTTTTTTTCTCTCGCCTATTGTGTCATATCCTTTCTTTCTTTTTTTTTCCTTTCTTCTTTATGACTGGCGCCTAGCGGCTGCCCCGGCCTTGGATGCGCTCTGCAGAGCGTGCCCAAATGCCAAGTCACGTTTCGTTACCTTGTATTCATACATGTGTAATGACAATAAAGTTGAATCTCATCTCAATCTCATCTCATCTCATTTAGAGCTTTAAAACAGGCCACTAAGCAGAAGAAAGTATACAAAGGCACGTGTGGCTCCTTATTGTTGATGAAATGTACATTATAGTGTCTTCACAATCATTAAAATGCCAACTATTAAAACTGAAAAAAAATGGACATCATGGTGGACCAGGGTCTGATGTTGTTCTCTTTCTCTGTGTGTCTAATAGAAGATCTTCACCGTGTGGAAACTGAAGACTGCGTGGAGCACTTGTTCCAGACTGATGAGAACCAGTTCATGAGCCCAGCCATCACAGGTGAAAACATGGAGTCATTCAGTGTGTTAAATGTTAAAGTTACAGTTCCGGAAGAGTCCATGCTGTGACCTAAAATCACTTCTGTTTCCAGAGGACAGCAGAGAAGACCACTGGTCCTTCACTTCAGCCTTTTCAGGATGTTTCTCTCCAACCAGGACTCAGACTGTCTTCAGACCCCCATCCTCACCATGCACTGCTCTCCCTGTTTTATTGTAATAAACTTTAAACAGAACAGAAAAATATATTTTCTTTTTTTAAATTTTCTCTCTCCATCTTTGCCTAAAACCAGAGGTGGGTGGAGCAGCCAGAAATTGTAACATTACCCTGTTATTGTCATTGTTCAAGAAAGAGGAGCCACCAAGGTGAGGATGAAAGTATTCAATAAAAATGTTTCCACAGTAGTAATGACAGTTGCATATTTGGAATATGTTTCTCCTAAATTTGTCACTCTCTTATATTTTCCAAAGTTTTTCTAATAAATTTAGGATCCTTTTCTCAATGTACAACTTTTATCCTATGAATCTTAGTTTTTTCACATAAACAAGTAAATTCACAACTTTTTACTTATAAATTAGCAGTTGTTTTCCCATAAATTTGCTCCTTTTTTCTTGTACATTTGAAATTGGAGTATGTTCTTCTCGATTTAAAACATTTTTCTTTTAAATGTGTCACTTTTTAGGGATAAAATTCTCTGAAGGGCAGTGGCGTGAAAGTCTGACACGCATACATACTTCTTCGTTGTGTGTCCGTCACGGACTTATTCAATTTAAGGTGCTTCACCGTCTCCACTATTCAAAGGATAAGCTTGCTAAGATCTTTCCCACTATTGACCCTAGCTGCCCAAGATGTAGCCATGCCCCAGCCTCGTTAGGACACATGTTTTGGCTGTGCCCCGCTCTTACAAATTTTTGGGAATCTATATTTGAGGTCTTTTCATATATCTGCAAACAAGAAATAATCCCCAGTTCCCACATAGCTATTTTTGGCATAATACCCCCAGATTGCAAACTCACAACTTATCAAGGTAACGCTCTAGCATTCGCTTCTTTATTTGCCCGCAGGCTTATTCTGTTCCAGTGAAAGTCAAATAACCCTCCATCTTTCTCACATTGGCTAAAGGAGGTGCGTTCCTTTCTACCACTAGAAAAACTTAGATATAATGTTTGCAGAACCCGTAGGAACTTTGCCTTGACGTGGAGTCCTTTTATAGATTATATTGAGAGCTCTTCTTTTTGTTGAAAATTATGTAATAAAATAATAATAATAAAAACAATAATTGTAATAATAATAACAATAATCAACAAATGTTTGGTTGGAAAATCATAAGGTGATTACAAATGTGTGTCATCTGGGATAAGTTAAATCACAGCAGGGTGACCCTGTCTTTTTTTCTTTTTTTTTTTTAAGCCTTGAGGAATTGGGAGGGAGGGGTTTTCTGTATATATGCAAGTTTTTTTTGTATATGTTATAAAAAAAGGCAGAAAAAAATATTGTACACTAAAGTTAGATGGGAAAAAGTAGTAAAATGGTCTTGTGCGGAACCACCAATATTTTTAGGGTGGATAGGTATTGTTAAAGAAATCTACAAGATGGAACGATTGACTTTCCCTTTACACTTGCCTATGGAAAAAAATGGCTCTAGTACCTGAAACACACAAAAGAAAATTGTAAATTTTATTTCATATATGTCTGCTTGTTTGTGATTTTCTTTGTTGTTGTTGTTGTTTATGTGAAAAATGAAAATGCTAAATAAAAAGTTTTTTAAAAAAAGTGTCACTTTTTTTTTCATAAATTTGTGACTGTTTTATGTGATTTTTTTTTTTTAACATGAATTTACCTCTTCTTACATATTAACGTGCAACATTTTTTTAATTTGTAACTTGTCTAAATGAGTTGTTCCTTTGTAGCTGCACTGGACCAGAAGACCAATGATACCAACACCCATTTCAGTGAAATAAGATCATAAATTTAGCAAAATGACCAAAGGTGCAGTCATTTCAGGTGAGACTAATTAGACATTTTAAACCGGCACATTTCTAACAAGTTTTCAAATAAGTGAAATAAAAAAATTAGTGACTGACCACTGAGTTTTTTCCTCAAATCTACTTGAGTAGAAAGTATCCTGCAATAAAATTACTTGTGTATGTACTGTTCTGTCAAAGTTGCTTGAGTACATGTACATTAAGTAAAATGAACTAGTTACTCCCATCTCTGCCTAAAACGCACCATTCTCAGCTACTGTGTCTACAAGTAGAAGAACCTGTTATGGCAACATGTTTATCCGTAATTCCCAATGTTTGACTTTAATGAATAAATCTAACTTGTATTCTATCAAACCTGCAGTGTAGCTATCACTACTGCACACGTTAATTTTTTTTAATTCTTAACTACTGTCAATAAGAAAATACAGGAAAAGTACTTGAGATAAACCTTTAATAATGAAATAACAGTCTTTGGAAATCCAATATGATGTGTAGCCATAAACAAACATGTTGTGGCGGGTTGATTCAACCCCCCCACAACACACAGAGACAGTCAGCTCGTTACTCCTGGGTTTTTTCCGCTGCATGCTGAGTTTACAGCTGTGAGGTTAAAGTGTCATCCATGCATTGTGTTCATGCATCCTGTCTGTACCTCTGATATGCAAATGCCCAGATTGACTGCTGTGAATGTCTTTGATGTATTGTCTGAGCTGAGTATATAAGCTGTCCGATTTTCATGTTCACTCTCTCACTCTTCAACTGCTGCTGGACACACACACTGTGTGTCTCCTCTGAGAGCCTGAGGAATTCGGCTTCAGCCTGCTCACACTATGGGCTGGAGCCGAGTTCCCGTGAAGGCGGTATGATTCATTAAACCAACTTAAAACTCCATTGCTGCCTTTATTTTATCATCCGCTTTACTGGTGACCCCAAGAACACACACATTTTGGGCAAACGCAACCTTCTGGTCTGGACGGCCACGCTGGCGACCCGACGCTGAAGAAAACGAGCTGCTGGCGAACGCAGCATCCGGCAGTGATGCTCTGCCGACGAGTAAACGCAGCAGCCTGACTGATTTGCCCTCCCTGCGGCTTCAGGGAGGCCTCAACGCAGAGCTCACGGCAGGCGAGCTACTCTCCGGACATCGCCCAAGACGGGGTAAACGGCAGTAAACATCATGGCGCGACCCTCGCCGAGATCGGGGAGTCCAGCGGGACAGCCTGAGGGACAAAGATCGTCTATCTCCCCTCAACACTCCAACGCACCATGACTAATCTGCAGCCACGGCTCATCATAGATGTTTTTCGGCGCCAACTGCGCCGATCTCCACCAAGTTTCCGACCCTGATTCCTCTCCAGCGGGCCCACCCACGCAAGGAGCCCCGGCACACGCACCGGGGGTGACGAGGACGGCACAACACGCACGGAACAAGAATGGCTCCTGAGACCACCACCGTCCTGTGCAGCTGCACGCAGAACCTTCAAGGCTGTGCGCTCACCTGAAGCAAGCACGCGCGCAGCGCGCCCACAGGATTCACTGATGGTTTCAGCCACGGCGCACAAAGGATTCAGCCGTCTGCTTTTCCCGAGGGCTTTAGGGCTGCGCACGCACCTAAAGCCAACACGCCAAGTTCCTCTGCTTTTGTTTACGCAACCCCGCCGCTCCTGTTTTTCTTCATGGCCACGAGAGGAGTCAGAGACTAATTTTTCTTCTGGTGATCTCCACAAGTTCAACGGGACAGCCCCTCGACATCGCGGAGCAGCAAACAATTTTTGGCGCGCCTGGTCAGCACTTACTACCCCCCTTCCCCCCCCCTCCACCTGCACAGAGCTTTTCCCTGCTCGCTGCCCAAACTGCAACATCGAGGTCTCGGCCCCCTGCCGTGCCCTCTGGGGGGAGCGTGTGGCGGGTTGATTCAACCCCTCCACAACACACAGAGACAGTCAGCTCGTTACTCCTGGGTTTTTTCCGCTGCATGCTGAGTTTACAGCTGTGAGGTTAAAGTGTCATCCATGCATTGTGTTCATGCATCCTGTCTGTACCTCTGATATGCAAATGCCCAGATTGACTGCTGTGAATGTCTTTGATGTATTGTCTGAGCTGAGTATATAAGCTGTCCAATTTTCATGTTCACTCTCTCACTCTTCAACTGCTGCTGGACACACACAGTGTGTCTCCTCTGAGAGCCTGAGGAATTCGGCTTCAGCCTGCTCACACTATGGGCTGGAGCTGAGTTCCCGTGAAGGCGGTATGATTCAATAAACCAACTTAAAACTCCATCGCTGCCTTTATTTTATCATCCGCTTTAATGTAATAAATGCATGAACTGAGGTGCAGTTGTGTAAAAATGTAAATCATTTAGAAAGGTTAAAGAAAAATGACTTTGGATTGATTACCAAAGAGATCGTAAACATAAAACATCAATGTTGGCCTGAAAGAAGAAGGGAGAAGGTGCTTCCATCTCAGACCACCTCTGCTGAACACACCAACGCCTGGTCTCTGCAGCGCTCAGCTCCACATCAGATGTAGTCGTCACGGCTCACGCAGACGTTTGCTGGGTTAAAAAATACACAATCATTAAAGCACATTACCTCCTCTGCTCAGCTGAATGTTTACAATAGAAAATAACCTTTACTGACTTGTAGCCTTGGAAAGTTCAGGACTTCATAGATGTTTCCTGGTATCCTGGTCTGATACAATTTCTGGAATAGAATTGATACAGATATATGGCAGATATATCTGCCATATACAGAGGTGGGTACAGTAGTCAGAAATTGTACTCCAGTAAAAGCAGCATTAACTTATAATAATTAAACTTATAATTAGTCATGTTTGAGTAGTTACCAAAATCATTATTTTAGTAAGAAAGTCTAAAAACCTTACTTGAGTAGTAACAAGATTACTCTGGCTAATTTGAGGGGTTTTCTCTTAAATTTGTATATTTCTTAGAAATTTGTCATTTTTCCCCCTAAATTCTGCTGCTGTTTTTTCATAGATTGGGGGCTTTTTTTCCCGTCAAATTTATGACTTTCTCCATTTTGTGCAGTGGTGTGAAAAAGTGTTTGCCCCCTTCCTGATATCTTTTTTTTCTTTCCTTTTTTTTTTTTTGATTTTTGTCACACTTAAATGTTTCAGATCATTCATTCATTCATTCATCTTCTTCCGCTTAATCCGTTTCGGGTCGCAGGGGGACTGGAGCCTATCCCAGCATCTTTGGGCGAGAGGCAGGGTACACTTTGGACAGATCGCCAGTCCATCGCAGGGCCAACACAGAGAGACAGACAACCATTCACTCTCACAGTCATACCTAAGGACAATTTAGAATCCCCAGTTTGGTGCCAATTAACCTAACTTGCATGTTTTTGGCATGTGGGAGAAAACTGGAGAAAATCCCGGAGTAAACCCACGCAGACACGGGGAGAACATGCAAACTTCACACAGATCACTGTTGGTCAGGGGCTGGGATCAAACCCAGGATCCCCTGGCCAAGGGTTCCTGGGTTCGATCCCAGTTTCAGATCACCAAACAAATTTAAATATTAGACAAAGGTAACATAAGTAAACACAAAATGCAGTTTTTAAATGAAGGTGTTTATTATTAAGTAAAAAAAAAAATCCAAAGTAAAAAAAAAAAAATCCAAACCTACATGGCCCTGTGTGAAAAAGTGATTACTCCCTAAACCGAATAACTGGCTGGGCCACCCTTAGCAGCAAAAGCAAAAGTGATTGCCACCCCCTCCTGCTAAAACATAAATTAACTGTTGTTTATCACGTCTTTGGAAAGCCGAGTTCAATTTCTGTAGCCAAGCCCAGGTCTGATTACTACCACACCTGTTCTCAATCAAGAAATCATTTAAATCGGACCTGCCTGACAAAATGAAGTAGACCAAAAGATCCTCAAAAGCTAAACATCATGCTGCGATCCAAAGAAATTCAGGAACAAATGAGAAACAAAGTAATTGAGATCTATCAGTTTGGAAAAGGTTATAAAGCAGTTTCTAAAGCTTTGGGACTCCAGCGAATCACAATGAGAGCCATTATCCACAAATGGCGAAAACGTGGTGTTATGGAGACACTTTATTGTGAAGTGCAGTGTGGTGACGTCGACTTTCTGTCACATCACCGCACTGCCCTATATGGCGGGGTGAGCCGCCATAGCACGGTCTCTTGCGCCAGATGCCCACTCCAGGTGCTTGCTGTGTAACCGCTGTTCTTGCCATCAATAACGCTGTGTTCAACGCTCCCTCATCTTGCCTCATTCATCACCAGGTTTGCATACATAACATTTGGCAATCGAGAATTAACTCATGGAGGCGTGCATAATACCACTCCACCCCTTTCTTGAGCTCCCCGGAGAACTGCCGTTGCCTTGGCCACGCTGGTTTGAGGCTTTTCAAACCTACATCACCGCGCTGGACCTCAGGCAGCTCGAAAAGCTAAGGGCATGTGCATTCTCGTGCCAGCGAGTCCTGCAGACCCTCAGCACATCAGACTCTTTTGAGGACGTCGTGGAGCTGCTAGCCAACAATTTTCACACTCCTGATAGCGTGACTGTGCGGAGGATCGTTTTCGCCAGCAACACCAATGTGTAGGTGAGCCCATCCACCAATTTGTCGCTGACTTAAAGCAGCTAGCTAGTGAGTGCCGCTTTGGACAGTTGGAAGATAGTATGGTGCTCAACCAGCTCACGGAGCACACGTGGAACACTGCATTGCGAGCTAGGCTACTAATAGCGCCAAATGACTTAACATTAGCCAGAGCTGTCCAGCTGGAAGCTGCAGACAAGCTAACCTCAGAGCTAAACTGGCGCCAGTCACAGTGGACACCTGAGCCACCCGCCACAGCAAATGTTATGGACTTGGATAGCGAGGATAACTTGGATGACAACATTATGGAAACCAATGTTGCCAGCCGAAGGTCTGCCCCGGGAAGGCCCCCGTGTAAGGGCTGTGGGTCTGCGACGCACCGACATAAGATGAAGAAGTGCCCGGCAAGAGGAAAACATTGCAGCAAATGTGGACGCTTGAACCATTATGCTAGAGTGTGCCGCTTCTCTGAGCCAGAGAGCCCTTAAAAGATATCACTCCACCCGCCCCGATAACTATCCATACAGTGAACCCCAGCACAAATAGGTACACGTATTGTTCAGTGGAGTTGGACGGCGTGGAGGTGCCACTGTTGCTCGACACGGTGGCAGTGCGGTCGATGCTGAATTGGGCCACGGTGAAGAAGTTCTTCCTCCACTACAGGATTAAAAGCAACCTGGTGCCGTTTTATGGCTATAGAGGTAGCAGGGTGTGTACGGTTGGGACTTTGGAGTTAACAGTTTGTTACAAGTCTGCGAAGATGGTTGACTTCGCGTTCTAAGTGGCAGCGCGTGGTGATAACATCATGGGCTGTGACCTATTTTATGGACTGGGTTTCACCATTAAAGATGGTACAGGGAACAAATGGTCGGGTTGTGGCCACTGGAACCGGAGAGGCTGTTGTGTTGAACGAGGGGCTACCGGACACTCCAGCGGTCAAGCAGGATCAGTTTCACTCTGGTTTGGCACAGGAAAGTCTCAGTGCCGGCGCTCAGGACATGGCAGAGGGGGGTACCAAGCGTGGCAGCAGGGCACCTGCATCGGTGAATGACACCATGCTAGCCCCAGATGCCTTCGGAGCTTGGCTGCAGGGCAATGGGGGGGGGGGGGGTGTGTGTCTGCAACTATAACAGTGACAGCTACAACATTTTTAGAAGATTTTTAGAAGAGGATGGGGCCAGACTGATGAGCATGGTGTTACCGCATGCTCAGCAGCAGCACATCAGGCTGAGCAGGGCCCCACTTAGGGTTTTGGACTTGGTTCGGGTTCGGGGTGATGAACAACCACGGCAAAGATGGGCCAAACGACAGCCAGCGAAACACCAAGTATGTCTGTGGATAGTGGTGAAGTTGGGCGCAGCATACTTCCGGTTGTCTGACGGATCATCGAGGCATGCCAATCAGCTTCGGCGTGTCCAGGAGGATGCTCTGGGTGATGAGGCTGGAAGAGAGTCGATGTTGGAGATATGGGAACCCGACTCCATCATTCAGAAGATCAGCCATTGTCCCAGGGGTTCGCTGCTTCCAGGGGCGTGCTTACTGAGGGGCTGCCCTGGGCCCCCCCATGCCGGTTCCACCTTTCCCACCCAAGTGACTGTGCTGTAATATTATTGTTTATAGTTCTGAGCGTTTTGCATGTTTTATGGGGTTATGTATATTTTTGTGTTAGCTCAGGAGCATGGCAGATATTTTTAGTTTAATAATACTCTTTTTAGTTTATCCGGTGGGAGAATAATCCACGTGCCATGCAAGCTGTGTGGTAGTCCACCCACCAGCCCTATTTTAGGTTGTTTTATATGAGTGTATTAGGCCAATTAAGTACATTAGCTTTCGTTGTTTTAGAGTGTGATTCGGGTTCTAAATTTGGGTGGTTTTGGATTGTGTGAGTGGGTTTGGACTTTCAAAACGGGGGATGAAATGTTATGGTGGCACTTTATTGTGAAGTGCAGTGTGGTGATGTCAACTTCCTGTCATGTCACTGCACTGCCCTATATAGCGGAGCAAGTCGCCATAGCACGGTCTCTTGTGCCAGATGCCCACACCAGGTGCAGGCCGTGTAACCACTGTTCTTGCCATCAATAAAGCTGTGTTCAACACTACCTCATCTTGCCTCATTCATCACCAGGTTTGCACACATAACACAGTGGTGAACCTTCCCATGAGTGGCTGGCCGACCAAAATTACCCAAAGAGTACAGCAATGACTCATCCAGGAGGTCACAAAAGACCACACAACAACATCCAAAGAACTGCAGGCCTCATTTGCCTCAGTTAAGGTCAGTGTTTATGACTCCACCATAAGAAAGAGAGTGGGTAAAAATGGCCTGCATGGCAGAGTTCCAAGACAAAAAACACTGCTGAGCAAAAAGAACATAAAGGCTCATCTCAGTTTTGCCTGAAAACACCTTGATGAGCCCCAAGACTTTTGGGAAAATACTCTGTGGACTGATGAGACAAAAGTTGAACTTTTTGGAAGGTGTGTGTCCCATTACATCCGGCGTAAAAGTAACACAGCATTTCAGAAAAGGAACATCATACCAGCAGTAAAATATGGTGGTGGTAGTGTGATGGTCTGGGGCTGTTTTGCTGCTTCAGGACCTGGAAGCTTTGCTGTGGTAAAAGGAACCATGAATTCTGCTGTCTACCAAAAAATTCTGAAGGAGAATGTCTGGCCATCTGTTTGTGACCTCAAGCTGAAGTGCACTTGGGTTCTGCAGCAGGACAATGAGCCAAAACACACCAACAAGTCCACCTCTGAATAGCTTAAGAAAAACAAAATGAAGACTTTGGAGTGGCCTAGTCAAAGTCCTGATCTGAATCTGATTGAGATGCTGTGGCATGACCTTAAAAAGGTGGTTCATGCTCGAAAACCCTCCACTGTGGCTAAATTACAGCAATTCTGCAAAGATAAGTGGGCCAAAATTCCTCCACAGTGCTGTAAAAGACTCATTGCCAGTTATTGCAAATGCTTGATTGCAGTTGTTGCTGCTAAGGGTGGCCCAGTCAGTTGTTAGGTTTAGGGAGTAATTACTTTTTCACACAGGGCCATGTAGGTTTGGATTTTTTTCCCTTTATAATAAACACCTTCATTTAAAAACTGAATTTTGTGTATACTTATGTTATCTTAGTCTAATGTTTAAATTTGTTTGAAATGTTTAAGTGTGACAAACATACAAAAAAAGGAGAAATCAGGAAGGCGGCAAACACTTTTTCTCACCACTGTATTCCTAAATATTTAATATTACCTGATTGTATTGGAATAGTGGATATATTTGAAAAATTACAATTTATCGGTAAGACTGTTGATTTACCCCAGTTAATAGGTTAAAGTTAAAGGTCTTTTGGTGTACAAGGGGCGCTGCTGAAGACATTCTACAACACGGTGGTGGCATCAGCCATCACTTTTGGAGTGGTCTGCTGGGGCAGTGGCATTACAGCAGCCGATAGGAAGAGACTGAACAAACTGATCAAGAAAGCTAGCTCTGTCCTGGGGCAGCGCCTTGACCCAGTGGAGGAGATAGGAGAGAGAAGGATGGTGGCTAAACTATCATCTCTGCTGGAGTCCGAGTCCCACCCTATGCAGGACATACTGAACGCACTGAGGAGCTCATTTAGCAGCAGACTACATCATCCTAGGTGCGCAACTGAGAGGTTTCGCAGGTCCTTCCTACCTACGGCTGTCAGACTGTATAACCTAAGCAGGGTTGCTCGCAGAGATAGCAAAAAAACGTGATGACCTAATAGTATTGAATGCAAAAGACACAACAGACTTACACAATGGTCCCCTCCAGTATACAACTAGGACAATATCGGTCGCTACGGAGGGCGACAATATGTATGGGTACATATTCATACTATGTAGGATAACTAAGCAGACGGTTATGCTGTTTATTCCATCTAGCTACAATGCTCCACACTGTGTGTTTATATATTTATATATTTATATGTACATATGTATATTCGCTGCTCTTGTTTTTCTTGTCCTCTTGATTGTTGCTCTGAGTGTTGCTATCCCTGTGCTGTTGCAATCCTGGAATTTCCCCATTGTGGGACTAATAAAGGCTTATCTTATCTCTTATCTTATCTTAATAGAGTAGTCTGACAATGATGAAAATTTATCAATGAGCACCACTGTCTGAAGAAGAGATCTTTGAGTTTTCAAGGAAAATCAATACATCATCAGCATAAAGACTTATCTTGTGTTGTTTTTCTCCGGTTTGGATACCTCTGATATCAACATTTTGTCCTATGGCTGCTGCTAATGGTTCAATAAAGATGGTAAAAAGTACAGAAGAGAGTGGACAACCCTGCCGGGCGCCTCTCTGGGGATTAAAGCTTCGAGAAGTTTGATCATTTGTTCAGACAGACGCAGTTGGACAACTATATAGTGTTTTAATCCAGTTTATAAAAGATGAACCAAACCCAAACTTGTTTACCACCATAAAAAGGAATTTCCATTTAACACGGTTGAAGGCTTTCTTTGCAACCAGAGATAATATTGTGGTTTCTAATTTATTAATCTTACAGTAGTCTATTAAATGAAATAGCCTGCGTGTATTATTAGCCGAGTGCCTACCCTTGATGAAACCTGTTTGATCTGGGTGTATAATAACCGGAATTATCCTTTCCAGTCTATTGGTGAGAGCTTTGCAAATTATTTTAAGATCAACATTCATAAGTAAGATGAGATGGTAGCTGGATGGAAGCATAGGTTCTTTTTCGGGTTTAAGGAGCAGGATAATATCAGCCAAGTTCATATATGGAGGGATTACATTACACTGGTCAACACCAAATTTATTGTCTAAGTTTGTTTAGCTGATTTAGGACAATTTTGATGTGCTGAATCCAAAAATCACATTGGTTTTCAGGTCAACTTTTTGAATTATGGCCACATGTTGTTTTATATGTTTTTGTTTACATGTATGGGTATTTTCGCGTTATATGATGCAAAATTCTTTTTTATGTCTTGAAATTCTCTGAATTTTGAACAATGATGATGTAACATTCAATTTACATGTACTTAACTTTATATAAAGGTAAGTACATGAACAGTACTAAGTAAGTACAGGTTTTTACTTAGCACCTGATCGAGAGAAACGGATGTCATTTTCGGATTCAGTGGTGCAAAATTATTTTAAATCAGTTGAAAAAACACAGACAACTTAAAAAAAAAATTATTTTTGTAACTCTGTGTTATCTTCTTTAATTTGGTTCACCATTTTAAAGAAGGTAGGTGCCATCACAGGCCAAAATTCTTTATAGAATTCTACTTGAGAACCATCTGGTCCCGGAGCTTTGTTGTTTGGGATGTACTTAAGTGCCCCTTGGAGTTCAGACACCAGAAAAGGTGCATCAAGAGCTGTAATTTGTTTATTATTTAATCGTGGAAAATTAACACTGTCCAGAAATTCATTTACAGATATGGACAAAATTGTTATCTAAAAATTGTTTGTAAAAAAATTGTTATCTGTTATCAAATCTGTTAATGAAAGAAAACCCACAATGGTCACAGAACTAACTTGAATCTGACAAAAGTGCTAATAAATAAAAATTCTATGAAAATTAACCAATGAAAATCAGACAATGCTTTTGAATTGTGGTTCAACAGAATTATTTTAAAAAACAAACTCATCAAACAGGCCTGGACAAAAATGATGGTACCCTTAACTTAATATTTTGTTGCACAACCTTTTGAGGCAATCACTGCAATCAAACGATTTCTGTAACTGTCAATGAGACTTCTGCACCTCTCAGCAGGTATTTTGGCCCACTCCTCATGAGCAAACTGCTCCAGTTGTCTCAGGTTTGAAGGGTGCCTTCTCCAGACGGCATGTTTCAGCTCCTTCCACAGATGTTCAATAGGATTTAGGTCAGGACTCATAGAAGGCCACTTTAGAATAGTCCAATGTTTCGTTCTTAGCCATTTTTGGGTGTTTTTAGCTGTGTGTTTTGGGTCATTATCCTTTGCAAGACCCATGACCTGCGACTGAGACCAAGCTGTCTGACACTGGGCAGCACATTTCTGTCTAGAATACCTTGATAGTCTTGAGATTTCACTGTACCCTGCACAGATTCAAGACACCCTGTGCCAGATGCAGCAAAGCAGCCCCACAACATAACAGAACCTCCTCCATGTTTCACAGTAGGGACAGTGCTCTTTTCTTGGTTTGCTTTGCGTGTGTGAACATAGAGCTGATGTGTCTTGCCAAAAAATTCCAGTTTTGTCTCGTCTGTCCATAGGACATTCTCCCAGAAGCTCTGTGGCTTATCAGCATGCAGTTTGGCAAATTCCAGTCTGGCTTTTTTATGATTTGTTTTCAACAGTGGTGTCCTCCTTGGTCGTCTCCCATGAAGTCCACTTTGGCTCAAACAATGACGGATGGTGCGATCTGACACTGATGTACCTTGACCTTGGAGTTCACCATAAATGTGTTTAGAGGTTGTTCTGGGCTCTTTTGTTACCATTCGTATTATCCGTCTCCTCCTGCGGCCATGTCCAGGGAGGTTGGCTACAGTCCCGTGGATCTTAAATTTCTGAATAATATGTGCAACTGTAGAAGAGCTCCAGCTCTTCAGAGAGGATACCAAGGCGTTCCCAGACCAGCTGGGAGACATAGTCTCTCCAGCGAGTCCTGGGTCTGCCCCAGGGTCTCCTCTCAGAGGGACATGCCCGAACACCTCAAGTGGGAGGCGTCCAGAAGGCATCCTGATCAGATGCCCATACCACCTCAACTGGCTCCTTTCAATGTGGAGGAGCAGCAGTTCTACTCTAAGCCTCTCCTGGATGACTGAGCTCCTCACCCTATCTCTGAGGGTGAGTCCAGCAATCCTACAAAGAAAGCTCATTTCAGCCGCTTGTTTCCGCGATCTCGTTCTTTCGGTCATTACCCAAAACTCATGACTATAGGTGAAGGTAGGAACATAGATTGACTGGTAAATCGACAGCTTTGCCTTAGAGCTCAGCTTCCTCTTCACCACAACAGACAGGTACAATGTCTGCATCACTGCAGATGCTGCTCCGATCCGTCTGTCAATCTCTCGCTCCATTCTCCCCTCGCTCATGATTAAGACCCCAAGATACTTAAACTCCTCCAGTTGGGGCAGGAGCCTGTATCCAACCCGGAGAGGACAATCCACCTTTTTCCGACTGAGGACCATGGACTCGGACTTGGAGGTACTGATTCTCATGCCAGCCACTTCACACTCAGCGGCAAACCATCCCAGTAAGACCTGTAGGTCATTGGTGGATGAAGCTAGCAGGACAACATTATCTGAAAACAACAGAGATGAGATCCTGTGGCCAACAAGCATGACACCTTCCATTCCCTGGCTGCGCCTAGAAATTCTCCATCCATCCATCCATCCATCCATCTTCTACCGCTTTTCCGGAGGTCCGGGTCGCGGAGGCAGCAGTTCAAGCAGAGAAGCCCAGACTTCCCTCTCCCCAGCCACCTGCTCCAGCTCTTCAGAGGGGATACCAAGGCGTTCCCAGACTAGCTGGGAGACATAGTCTCTCCACCGAGTCCTAGGTCTGCCCCGGGGTCTCCTCCCAGTGGGACGTGCCTGAAACACCTCAAGTGGGAGGCGTCCAGGAGGCATCCTAATCAGATGCCCATACCACCTCAACTGACTCCTTTCAATGTGGAGGAGCAGCGGTTCTACTCTGAGCCTCTCCCGGATGACTGAGCTCCTCACCCTATCTCTGAGGGTGAGTCCAGCAATCCTACGGAGAAAGCTCATTTCAGCCGCTTGTATCCGCGATCTCGTTCTTTCGGTCATTACCCAAAGCTCGTGACCATAGGTGAGAGTAGGAACGTAGATTGACTGGTAAATCGACAGCTTTGCCTTAGAACTAAGCTCCCTCTTCACCACAACAGACCGGTACAACGTCCGCATCACTGCAGATGCTGCTCCAATCCGTCTGTCGATCTCTCGCTCCATTTTCCCCTCACTCGTGAACAAGACCCCAAGATACTTAAACTCCTCCACTTGGGGCAGGAGCCTGTCCCCAACCCGGAGAGGACAATCCACCTTTTTCCGGCTGAGGACCATGGACTCGGACTTGGAGGTGCTGATTCTCATCCCAGCCGCTTCACACTCAGCGGCAAACCGTCCCAGCAAGAGCTGTAGGTCATTGCTGGATGAAGCCAACAGGACAACATCATCTGCAAACAACAGAGATGAGATCCTGTGGTCACCAAGCATGACACCCTCCATTCCCTGGCTGCGCCTAGAAATCCTGTCCATAAAAATTATGAACAGGACCGGTGACAAAGGGCAGCCCTGGCGGAGTCCAACTCTCACTGGGAATGACTCCGACCGAGTGTTGGCAATGCGAACTAAACTCTCACAACGGTCGTACAGAGACCGAATAGCTCGTAACAACAAGCCCGATACCCCATACTCCCGAAGCACCCCCCACAAAAATCCACGAGGGACGCGGTCAAATGCCTTCTCCAAGTCCACAAAACACATGTAAACTGGTTGGGCAAACTCCCACGAACCCTCAAGAATTCTCGAGAGGGTAAAGAGCTGGTCCGATGTGCCACGGCCAGGACGAAAACCACATTGCTCCTCCTGAATCCGAGGTTCGACCAACGGCCGGACTCTCCTCTCCAGTACCTTGGCATAGACCTTCCCAGGGAGGCTGAGGAGTGTGATCCCTCTAAAGTTGGAGCACACCCTCCGGTCCCCTTTTTTGAAGAGAGGAACCACCACCCCGGTTTGCCATGCCAAAGGCACTGCCCCCGACCTCCACGCAATGTTGCAGAGGCGTGTCAACCATGACAACCCAACAACATCCAGGGCCTTGAGGTACTCGGGGCGAATCTCGTCCACCCCCGGGGCCCGGCCACCAAGGAGATTTTTAACCACCTTGGCGACCTCAGCCCCTGTGATAGGCGAGTCATCCCCCTCGTCCCCAAACCCTGCTTCCTCTGTGGAAGGCGTATCAGTGGGATTGAGGAGATCCTCGAAGTATTCCTTCCACCGCCCGACGATATCCCCAGTTGAAGTCAACAGTGTCCCATCCGCACCATACACAGTGTGGACGGGGAGCTGCTTTCCCCTCCTGAGCCGCCGAACAGTTTGCCAGAATCTCTTTGAAGCCGACCGAAAGTCTTGTTCCATGGCCTCACCGAACTCCTCCCATACCCGGGTTTTTGCTTCAGCAACCACCCGAGCTGCACTCCGCTTGGCCTGCCGGTACACCTCAGCTGCTTCGGGAGTCCCACAAGCCAACCAAGCTTGATAGGACTCCTTCTTCAGCTTAATGGCCCCCCTCACCACTGGTGTCCACCACTTGGTTCGGGGGTTGCCACCACGAGATGCACCGACCACCTTGCGGCCGCAGCTCTGGGCTGCCGCTTCAACAACAGAGGTGGAGAACATGGCCCATTCAGACTCCATGTCTCCAGACTCCCTCGGAATGTGGTTGAAGTTCTTCCGGAGGTGGGAGTTGAAGACCTCCCGGACAGGGGCCTCAGCCAGACGCTCCCAGCACACCCTCACTATACGTTTGGGTCTACCAGGTCTGAATGGCTTCCTCCCCTGCCATCGGATCCAACTCACCACCAGGTGGTGATCAGTTGACAGCTCTGCACCTCTCTTTACTCGGGTGTCCAAGACATACGGTCGCAGGTCTGATGATACGATAACAAAATCGATCATCGACCTGCGGCCTAGGGTGTCCTGGTGCCAGGTGCACATATGGACACCCTTATGCTTGAACATGGTGTTCGTTATAGACAGACTGTGGTTAGCACAGAAGTCCAATAACTGAACACCACTCGGGTTCAGATCGGGCAGGCCGTTCCTCCCAATCACCCCCCTCCAGGTTTCACTGTCGTTGCCCACGTGCGCATTGAAGTCCCCCAGTAGGACAATGGAGTCTCCAGGAGGAGCACCCTCCAGCACCCCAGTCACAGACTCCAAAAAGGGTGGGTACTCTGAAACATCATTTGGTGCATAGGCACAAATGATGGTCAGGACCCGTTTCCCAACCCGAAGGCGCAGGGAAGCAACCCTTTCGTCCACCGGGGAAAACTCCAATATAGAGGCAGCAAGGTGGGGCGATACAAGAATACCTACCCCTGCTCGTCGCCTCTCGCCCGGGGCAACTCCAGAAAAGGCCAAGCTCCAGCCCCTCTCCAGGAGACTGGTTCCGGAACCGGAGCTGTGTGTTGAGGTGAGGCCGACTATATCTAGCCGGTATCGCTCAATCTCGTACACCAGCTCAGGCTCCTTCCCCACCAGAGAGGTGACATTCCACGTACCAAAAGCCAGTTTAGAAAGCTTGGGATCAGTCCGCCAAGGTCTCCGCCTTTGACTGCCACCTAATCCACATAGCACCGGACTTCCATGATCCCTCCTGCAGGTGGTGAACCTACTGGAGGGCGGACCCATGTAACTCCTTCGGGCTGAGCCCGGCCGGGTCCCATGGGTGGAAACCCGGCCACCAGACGCTAGCCTTCGAGCCCCTCCCCCAGGCCTGGCTCCAGGGTGGGGCCCCGGTAACCCCATACCGGGCGGGGTACACTGAATCCTTGATATACAATTTATCATGAGAGTCTGTTGGATCGTTCTTCGTCTGGCCCTTCACCCAGGACCAGTTTGTCTTGGGAGACCCTATCAGAGGCAAATTGCCCCGGACAACATAGCTCCTGGGATCACTGGGGCACGCAAACCCCCCCACCACGATAAGGTGACGATCCATGAGGGGGGCCTAGAAATTCTGTCCATAAAAATTATAAAAAGGATCGGTGACAAAGGGCAGCCCTGGTGGAGTCCAACTCTCACTGGGAATGAGTCAGATTGAGTGTTGGCAATATGAACCAAACTCTCACAACGGTCATACAGAGACCAAATAGCTCGTAACAAGCCCGATACCCCATACTCCCAAAGCACCCCCCCACAAAAAACCACTAGGGATGTGGTTGAATGCCTTCTCCAAGTCCACAAAACGCATGTAAACTGGTTGGGCAAACTCCCACAAACACTCGACGATTCTCAAGAGGGTAAAGAGCTGGTCTGATGTGCCACGGCCAGGGCAAAAACCACATTGCTCCTCCTGTATCCGAGGTGCAACCAATGGCCGGACTCTCCTCTCCAATACCTTGGCATATACCCTCCCAGGGAGGCTGAGGAGTGTGAAGTTGGAGCACACCCTCTGGCCCTCTTTCTTGAAGAGAGGAATCACCACCCCGGTTTGCCATGCCAAAGGCACTGCCCTTGACCTCCACATAATGTTGCAGAGGCGTGTCAGCCATGACAGCCCTACAACATCCAGGGCCTTGAGGTACTCAGGACAAATCTCGTCCACCCCCAGGGCCCGGCCACCAAAGAGATTTCAACCACCTTGGCAACCTCAGCCCCTGTGATAGGAGAGTCGTCCCGCTTGTCCACAAGCCTTACTTCCTCTATGGAAAGCGTATCAGTGGGATTGAGGAGATCCTCGAAGTATTCCTTCCACCACCTGACGATGTCCCCAGTGGAAGTCAACAGCACCCCATCCGCACCATACACAGTGTGGACAGCCCTCCTGAGTCACTGGACAGTTTGCCAGAATCTCTTCGAGGCCGACCGAAAACCTTGTTCCATGGCTTCACCAACTTCCCCCTATACCCGAGTTTTTGCTTCAGCAACCACCCGGGCTGCACTCCGCTTGTCCTGCCGGTACACCTCAGCTGCTTCGGGAGTCCCACAAGCCAACCAAACCTGATAGGACTCCTTCTTCAGCTTAATGCCCCCCCCCCCTCACCACTGGTGTCCACCACTTGGTTCGGGGGTTGCCACCACGAGATGCCCTGACGACTTTGCGGCTGCAGCTCTGGGCCACTGCTTCAACAATGGAGGTGGAGAACATAGCCCATTCAGACTCCATGTCTCCAGACTCCCTCGGAATGTGGTTGAAGCTCTTCCGGAGGTGGGAGCTGAAGACCTCCCAGAGGTGGGCCGGTCCCACAATTTTTGTTAATTCCCCGATGTACTGAGCCTTTCAGTTGCAGGGTTTAATGCCAGGTTGAAGTCTCCTCCTATTATGAGTGTGGTGTCCAAGTGCTCAGACAGAGAAGTGAAGAAAGTGTGAAAATAGGATGGGTCATCAACATTTGGGCCATAAACGCTTGCAATACATAGCTCCAGAATATGAACTGAGAGTTTTAATAGTATAAATCTACCTTCTGGATCTGCTATAGTGTTATTCACAACAAAGCATATTCTTCTGTTTACCAATATAGCTACCCCCCTTTGTTTGGAATTAAAGCAGGCTGAGTACATGTAGAGATGAATGCATCTACAGACAATTCAGAAACATGTGTTTCCTGTAATAAGACAAAGTCTGCCTGTAGATCCTTCAGTCGATTAAAAACTTTTAGCCTCTTCTCCCTGGTACCAATTCCACATATGTTCCATGTGACAAACTTTAATGTTGACGTGTTTTCACTAACTGGTTCTGTGCTAAAGGAGAGCTAAGTGTGCCTATGTTTGTATGTCCGTAGTGTATCTGTGCGCATGTATGTCCTGCACATGTTGTATGGCTGTGTATGCACGTGCACATATGCCTATGTACTGTATGTTGTGCGTAGAGTATATACCTACACTACCGTTCAAAAGTTTGGGGTCACCCAGACAATTATTTTGTGTTTTCCATGAAAAGTCACACTTATTTACCACCATGAATTGTAAAATGAATAGAAAATATAGTCAAGACATTGACAAGGTTAGAAATAATGATTTGTATTTGAAATAATAATTTTTTCCTTCAAACTTTGCTTTTGTCAAAGAATCCTCCATTTGCAGCAATTACAGCATTGCAGACCTAACATGATTGCACAAGGGTTTTCTAATCATCCATTAGCCTTCTGACGCAATGAGCACACACATTGTACCATTAGAACACTGGAGTGATAGTTGCTGGAAATGGGCCTCTATACACCTATCTAGATATTGCACCAAAAACCAGACATTTGCAGCTAGAATAGTCATTTACCACATTAGCAATGGATAGAGTGTATTTCTGATTAGTTTAAAGTTATCTTCATTGGAAAAAAAGTGCTTTTCTTTCAAAAATAAGGAAATTTCTAAGTGACCCCAAACTTTTGAACGGTAGTGTATATGTATGTGCATGTGTTCGCGCACATGATGTCTCTGTTGCATTTACTTACATTGCTTGCATTTGCAAGAATGAGTGGGGTGCATGTACTTAAAAGTTATTTCCTATAGACCAAATGTGCGAGAGAGAACAGACATGAAGGTTAATAACTGGTGAGAAGATACCAATAAAATTCAACAACCTAACATCAACAAGATTAACTACAAAAGACAAGGATTGAATAAGAGACCTGTGCACAATCACACTTTTTTCACATGTAGCTAAGGAAACAAACTAGACTCTAGAATAGCCAGGGGGGTTATAGTTTCATCCATAAACAGCTTGTCATCTATAAACAATCTATCCACAGAGATATTAGCTTGTTTACCTTCTTGGATTTTTTGTTTCCTAATGGGAAAAAGCTTCCCCTTTGGGACCTTGGAGAAGTCAGGTTATTTAGCACCGCAGACAGAAACAGGGAATAAGCATGGGAGAACAATGCCCAGGAAGGACAGAGGGGGTTGAATGCAGTGTAGTGTAAATATCATGCTGTGTGAGGTGAAGTGCCATGAAACTTGTAAAGTGTGACTTGGGATATAAAGAGGAGAGCTTGCTGTAACCATTCAGTCCATTCTGTGCTTGTGAGATGTGAGTGTGTAATAAATCGTCTGTCATGAATCTGCCTCTTCATTTACACACTCCACACTGGTGACCCAAGACGTATTATGGAACATGAGGCAAGAACCCCGGAGCCAGCCCGGTCGGGAAGCCCCAGCGACGCAGCAGCCATTCCACAGACAGCCCGGACTGGAACCCCCAGCAACGCGTGTGCGGTTTCAGTCAAGCTACCGGATTTCTGGCAGCACAACCCGCGCTCTTGGTTCCACCACACCGAAGCCCAGTTCGCCCTCCGGGGAGTAATGGCAGACGACACCAAGTTCTACCATGTGGTAGCAGCGCTGGACTCCCGCACAGCCCAGCAGGTAGCGAGCCTGCTCGATCAGCCGCCAGCCCGCAACAAATACGAGGCGTTCAAGGCTGCGCTCACCTAGCGTTATACGCTCTCGGAATGTGAGAGAGCGGAGAGGCTCCTGGTGCGGACCGAGTTAGGAGATGGGTCGGCCGTCGACCTGATGGAGAAGATACTGGCGTTAATGGGCACGGACGACGGGCACTTTGTGTTTGCCCACCTTTTCCTCCGGAACCTTCCAACAGAGGCGAGAGCGGTTCTGGCCAATTCGCCGTTGCTGGCCGCGCGTGACTACCGTGCGCTAGCCCTGGAGGCAGACAGGATCATCCTCACCACCAGGGTGATCACAGTCAACGCGGCGGTGGCAGAGCCCAGCGAGATGACCAGAGGAGGCGAGGAGCCACCGACGGTAGCAGCAGCGGGAGCCAAGGAGCGCCAGAGAGACACGTTCTGTTTCTACCACCGCCGCTTTGGAGAGAACACACGCAGATGTGCGCCACCGTGCCAATTCAAGCGCTCGGGAAAACGCCAAGGCCGGCAGTCGGCAGCAGCTGCGACCCTCGGTGAAGAGAACAACCTGCTCTACATGACGGACGTGCGCTCGGGGAGGCGTTTCCTCGTGGACACCGGCGCCCAGAGGAGCATCATCCTGCCGACCTACGCTGACCGGCTGGCAGGACCTAGCGGCCCCGGGATGTTGGCAGCAAACGGCTCGGAAATTAAGACCTTTGGTGAGAGGACACTGATCTTATCGCTACACGGCCGTACATACGAGTGAACTTTTGTCGTAGCAACACTGAATTACCATATCCTGGGGGCTGATTTTCTGTGTGCACATGGTTTACTGGTTGATGTTGCTAACAGGCGCCTGGTTAATGCACTGTCCTTTGACTCTCTCCCCTGTATAGCTCGAGTGACCCAGCCAACAGCACAAGCCAATGTCACAGCTCCAGGCGGTAAGTTCCATGCACTGCTCACTCAGTTCCCAGCACTCACGGTTCCAACGTTTTCGGCGGCCATCGCTAAACACGGGGTGGAGCACTTTATCACCACCACCGGGCCACCCGTTTTCGCAAGACCTCGGTGCTTGGACGCAGCTAAACTGGCCATAGCACTCGAGGAGTTCGCCAACCTGGAAAGGTTGGGCATCATCAGGTGTTCAAACAGCCCATGGGCATCTCCGCTACACATGGTCCCTAAGGCTGAGGGATCGTGGCGACCGTGCAGTGATTTCCGCAGATTGAATAACGCCACAGCGCACGACCACTACCCGATTCCCCACATACAGGATTTTTCCGTTCACCTCACTAGAGCACGCATTTTTTCCAAAATAGACCTGGTCCGTGGTTACCACCAAGTCCCAGTGTGCGCGGAGGACGTACCCAAAACAGTGATAATAACTCCATTTGGTTTATTCGAGTTCCTGCGCATGCCATTCGGGTTAAAAGGCGCAGCACAGATGTTCCAGCGCATGATGGATGCAGTGCTGCGTGATCTCCCGTTTGTGTTCGTCTACCTGGACGATATCCTGGTAGCCAGTACGTCCGAAGACGAACACAAAACCCACCTCAGGACAGTTTTCCGGAGGTTGGAGGAGCACGGGTTGCGAAATGCCAGTTCGGCGTGACGGAGATTGATTTTATGGGGCACCACGTCTCTCCGGAAGGAGTGATCCCGTTGCCCGACAAAGTGCGCGCCGTGGCATATTTTCCCCGGCCTCAGACAGTCAGGGCGCTGCAGGAATTTTTGGGGATGGTGAACTTTTATAACCATTTCCTTCCCCGCGCGACGCGACTCATGCAGCCATTGTAAGCCACGCTCAAGAGACAGGAACCCACGAATGGAGTCGAATAGACCCCGGAGCGAGAGCGGGCGTTCTCGGAGGTTAAAGCAGCCCTGGCAAACGCAGCACTGCTGGTGCATCCGGACCCGACGGCCCGGATAGCGCTCACCACCGACGCTTCAGACGTGGCCACAGGGGCTGTCATGGAGCAGCATGTTGCCGGGGCTTGGCAGCCGCTCGCCTTTTTCAGCAGAACTTTGCACAACAGCGAACGTAAATACAGCGCATTTGACAGAGAGTTGCTGGCTCTCCACCTGGCCATACGGCACTTCCAGTTCTGGCTGGAAGGGTGCAACTTCACCGCGTTCGTAGACCACAAGCCACTAACGTTTGCGATGGCCAAGGTTTCAGAACCGTGGTCAGGCCGGCAGCAGAGACAGCTGGCCGTGATCTCAGAGTTTACTACTGATATTCAGCATGTGTCGGGTAAACTGAATGTGGTGGCGGACTGCCTCTCGCGCGCCGTGGTGGCCCCGGTCTACGTGGGGATAGATTACGCAGCCATGGCCGTGGAGCAGATTAGCGATGCAGACGTGCATGCGCTCCAGTCTGGACCAACAGGGTTAAGGCTGGAGAGCAGGGTGCTGCAAGATGGCGGCCCTCCCCTAATCTGCGATGTCTCCACGGGACGCCCGCGTCCGGTGGGCCCGGTCGCGTGGCGCCGCCGCGTGTTTGAGTCGGTTCACACTCTGGTGCACCCAGGAGTGCGCGCGTCAGTCAAAATGGTGGGAGAGAAGTTTGTGTGGCCGAGCCTACGCAAACAAGTAAAAGAGTATAATTAATTAGAGTATAATTATAATTTATAATTTTGTTTGCATTGATGTATGTGTATAATGTTATTACTGTTTTCATTTTGTTTTTTCTTCATCTTTTTCTCTTTTTATCTGTTTCTTTTCTCTAAAGCCCATCCAGGGACAAGAGTTGCAAACTAGCTTAATGCTATACACTCTCTGTGCAACACATCAGATTTTCTTTTTTGTCTATGTTTATTGCACTGTCCCTGACAAATAAAATAAAAAATAAAAAAGAGTGGGCTGCAGCCTGCGTGGCGTGCCAACGAGCCAAGGTACACAGGCACACGAAGGCTCCTTTGGAGCCGTTTCCGGTACCGGCTAAAAGGTTCAACCATGTGCACGTGGACCTCGTGGGCCCCCTCCTGCCATCACAGGGGTGCACGCACCTCCTGACAGTGGTGGACCGCACCACGCGCTGGCCAGAAGCAGTCCCGCTGGCGGCAACCACGTCCGCGGACGTAGCACGCGCTTTTTTAACAGCATGGGTGGAGCGTTTTGGAGTCCCGTCGGACATTACGTCTGACAGGGGCCCTCAATTTGTTTCCGAACTCTGGCCCATGATGGCCCGCAGCCTGGGTGTTACAATTCATCGCACAACCGCGTACAACCCACAGGCCAATGGGTTATGCGAGCGTTTTCATAGATCACTGAAAGCAGCACTCAGAGCTTCACTGACGGATGGAAATTGGGTAGACAGGTTGCCGTGGGTCTTATTGGGGTTGCGGTCCACACCAAAACAGAATTTGGAAACTTCCCCGGCAGACCTCGTTTTTGCGCAGCCCTTACCGCTGCCTGGGGAATTTCTACCAGATAATCCTGCGCCGGGCAACTGCCCGTCTCAGCTTTTGCAGTGTAGCGCAAACACAGGCATGCTGCCGGGCCCTGCCCACCACAGTTTTCCGCGTGCCCTCGTGCCTAAAACTTTGAAGAACACGCAGTTCGTGTTCGTCAGACACGACGCCCACCGCCCCCCATTGCGCCCACCCTATGATGGACCATTCAGTGTTGGAAACAGGGGATAAGCATTTTGTGCTAGACTTGGGGGGTAGACGGGAGAAAATTGGCATAGACAGACTCAAGCCCGCCTTCATAGTGGCAGATGTGCAAGTGCTGTTGGCTGGGGCCCCTCGGCGTGGAAGACCCCCACGGAGAACTCCCCAGGGAAACGATTCACCAGAGCAGCCACATGGGCAGAACGAAGTCCCCCCCCCCACGGCTCACCCGCAGTCAAACACACTCCCAGCCGCCCCCCACCGGCACAGCAGTGCCCTGGAGGCGGTAAACCCCAGTTACAGCAGATATGGGAGGAGACTGAAGCCAAAAGCGAGTGTGGACTAATGCCTGTCTTAGATGCTGGGGGTGGGGGGGGGTGCAGTTTGGGACCTTGGGGAAGTCAGGTTATTTAGCACCTCAGACAGAGACAGGGAATAAGCATGGGAGAACAATGCCCACGAAGAACAGAGGGGGTTGAATGCAGTGTAGTGTAAATATCATGCTGTATGAGGTGAAGTGCCATGAAACTTGTGAAGTGTGACTTAGGATATAGAGAGGAGAGCTTGCTGTAACCATTCAGTCCATTCTGTGCTTGTGAGATGTGAGTGTGTAATAAATCGTCTGTCATGAATCTGCCTCTTCATTTACACACTCCACACCCCCTTCTTTCCATAATTTCCTGTGGAAATTGGTCATTTAGACCATAATTTGTGCCTTTAAGCTGCCTGCCCTGCCTCTGTATCACAATTTTTTTCTTGAAATGTTCAAATGTCTGGGACATTGGTTTTGGGATTTTTCTGTCCAATGCGGTGGACTCGGTGAAAAGTAATTGATTTCACATCGGAGGGCATATTCAGCTACATAGACATAAATTCACAGATCAGCTGTTCTGGATTTTCACTGGGTTTTTTTGCAATTCCAGAGAAAACTAGGTTATTTCTCATGCTGCATGACTGCAAGTCGAGAATTGTTTCCTTCATTTTCCGGTTTTCTTTTACAACGATGTCAAGTTGCATGGTTAGCGTGTTTACTGACTTTTTCAAGCTGTTATTTTCTTCTAAGAGAGGATGAGCTGTGCCTGGCTGAATTCCAAACTCTCTCATACGATCTGGAATTCTTTATGGAGCAGCTCAACCAACGTAAGTCTACCCATCCATGCTGGTAAGTTTATTTTCAGTAGAGAAGAGAATGTCGCTACCCTCTGAACCGTCCTGTGATTTCTCGGGAGTTATTTTTGGCGAGTCTGAAGGTTCTGGGTCGCTTAGACAGGGAAGATAGAATGGAAGAAATGCTCACCTGCTCCATGTCAAAGCAGCAGTAATTAAACTTGTCAATATATTTCTCAAGTTCCTCCAGCTCCGTACGAAAAACAAAAAGAGACAGACAGTCAGTTTGTGGATTAATTGACACACCTGTACAACCTGAGCCTGAGTCTGGAGAGAGTACCGGTGCTGTGGAAGACATCCTGCCTGGTTCCTGTCCCCAAAAAGTCATCTCCATCGGATCTGAATGACTATCGACCAGTTGCCCTCACATCTCATGTGATGAAGGTCCTGGAGAGACTGGTCTTAGCCCACCTGAGGTCGCAGGTGGAGACGTGGCTGGACCCTCTGCAGTTTGCATATCAGCCCCATTGAGGAGTTGAAGATGCTGTCATCTACCTGCTGCAACGAGCCCATCAGCACCTGGATGGTGGAGGAGATACTGTGAGAATCACTTTTTTTTTTATTTCTCCAGTGCCTTTAACACCATCCAGCCACTGCTGCTGGGCGAGAAGCTGCGGGGGATGGGGGCTGACAGCTCTGTGATCTCCTGGATTACCAACTACCTGACAGGCAGACCACAGTTTGTCAGGCTGGGCAGTGTCTTGTCTGGAGTGGTGGCTAGTGATACGGGAGCGCCACAGGGGACTGTGCTCTCTCCTTTTCTTTTTACCTTATACACCACGGACTTTCAGTATAACACTGAGTCATGTCACCTGCAAAAATTCTCTGATGACTCAGCTGTTGTGGGGTGTATAAGAGGAGGAGAGGAGGGGGAGTACAGGGCACTGGTAGACAGATTTGTGGAGTGGACGAAGCAGAATCACCTGAGGTTGAATGTCAGCAAGACCAGGGAGATGGTGATTGACTTCAGGAAGAGGAAGGCTCCTTCTCAGCCACTGCAGATTTGGGGGGGAGGATGTGGGAGTGGTTGAAGACTACAAATATCTGGGTGTCAGGATCAGTAGCGGGTTGGACTGGAGATCCAACACCGATGCTGCGCACAAGAAGGGGATGAGCAGACTCTATTTCCTGAGAAAACTGAGATCCTTCAACGTGTGCAGCAGGATGCTGGAGTTTTTCTATCAGACTGTTGTCACCAGCGCCATCTTTTTTGCTGCGGTCTGTTGGGGTAGCAGCATCAGGGCCAGAGATACCAACAGACTTGACAAGATTATCAAGAGGGCTGGCTCTGTAATTGGTCTCAGACCGGAAACCTTTGAGACAGTGGTGGAGAGGAGAACACTAAATAAACTGCGATCCATCGTGAACAATCCTGATCACCCCCTCCACCACACACTAGGTAGGCAGCGAAGCACTTTCTCCAGCAGACTGCTACAGCTTCGTTGTCGAACGGCCAGGTACAGGAAATCTTTCCTGCCACATGCAATTTCACTGTACAATAACTCACTATGATGTTGTATTCTGGTCATAGCTATGCTGCCACACTGCACCTTACAGACTAACTGGTACCTCACATTTAACTCTGCTCCTGATAGTCCTTTGTGCAATGGGATGATTCATGTGTTTATACGGGTCATCATCATATATTAAGCTATGATGTATATAGGTTCTATAGTCGTGTTAGTTTTTTTACTTTCCATGGGTAATCCCTTTGTCTGTCGTGTGTGTTTCTGTTTGGCTGTCAACTGTCATGCTGCTGTTACACTGTAATTTCCCAGTTTGGGATCAATAAAGTACATCTATCTAATTACAGAAAAAAAAGCTACCTATGGAAAAGTTTATGTTCGGTCGATGCAAGTCACCATTTTGGATTATTGCGCAACAGTCTCAGAATGACTCGTTGATGACAGCTTCAGCCAGCCAGCCAGCTGTGAAAATGATATTAAAGGTACATACAGCATAATAATTAAAAGCATAATCAAAAATTGCCACAGACAGGTTAATTAGCCTCAGCATTTTATTGACAATGAGAACATTTTTTTTTTTTTGAATGAATGTAATAAGTGTAACAGATACTTTGGACCTGTTGGGCTAAACTTGCAAAAAAATAAAAAAATAAAAAAATCCACAGATAAAGAAAGAAATCTTAGTTCAATCTTTATTAAATCAGTTGAAGAACAATAAAATAGAGACAATGTCAATAAATGTTAAAACATCAACTGATTGTGATGACACATACATGAAAATTCAATTCAATTCAACTTTATTTATATAGCGCCATTTCACAACAACAGTCATCTCATAGCACTATCAACTGTAGGGGGGAACCCCCACAGTTGCAGAAAGACCCCAGCAATCAAAATCAGTGAAAATAGGTTATTGAGGGAATTTCCAAACCACTACACTCAAATCTTCAACTTATCATTCCAAACGGGACAATATTCAAATAAAATTAAAACTGCAAAAATCATTCCATTATATAAACATGGTGACAAGTAAAACTTCACAGATTTCTCTTCTGACACAGTTGTCAAAAATTCTAGAAACTCTTCAGTGATGGATTAGAAAAGTTTTTGAGCAACACAAACTATTTAGATATTATATATATATAGATTTAGAGCAAACTGGTCTACATCATTAGCATTAACATAACTCAGAAGAAATCACCAATTCCATAGATTAAAAAGACATTTACAATTGGGGTATTTCTTGATCTAAAAATAGAAACCATTTGACCTTGTACATTTTAAACAGCACCAACAATGTATAAAGTGAGGAGGAATTTGTTGCTTGTACGTATTTAGGAATTTTCTGCAATACAGAGGGGGGTTACAATTTAATGGGCACATTAAATGTAAACATGCTCAATTTTCAGATGCCCAGGAGAAGTTTTATGGTTTTGTGGAGGAAAATTATTATAGATTAAGCATGACTTTAAAATAATGTCCAAACATAAAACAGTTAAGATTAAGATAAAGACATTTTCACAAGGTATAGAGACTCAGAGGGGTGTGTAGTCTGGTGTATAATGTAGATTGCTGTGTTGGGTTGTGAATTTTGTGTTATTCCATGAATGTATGTGTGTGTATGGTTATGTATGCATGTACACTATGTACTGCATGTACATGAGTATTGACTGAATACCTTAACAATAAAAGGGGTAGGATTATACTGTATATTATTAAATTTACATTACAGCTTCAACAATTTAAAGAACATTTCATTCACACACAGATTTAAAACTGAAAATAAAAATCTGCAGATATTGCTAGACAACCAAAGCTAATCTGAGTTTTCCATCCATCCATCTTCTTCTGCTTACTCCTTTTCGGGTCGCGGGGGGGCTGGAGCGTATCCCAGCATCTTTGGGCGAGAGGCAGGGTACACCCTGGACAGATCGCCAGTCCATTGCAGGGCCAACACAGAGAGACAGACAATCATTCACTCTCACAGTCATACCTAAGGACAATTTAGAATCCCCAGTTTGATGCCAATTAACCTAACTTGCATGTTTTTTTGGCATGTGGGAGGAAACCGGAGAAATCCCAGAGTAAACCCACACAGACACGGGGGAGAACATGCAAACTCCACACAGATCACTGTTGGTCGGGGGCTGGGATCGAACCCAGGATCCCCCAGCCAAGGGTGACTTGCTGTGCTGCCGCAGTGCTAACCACTCCACCACCGCGCTGCCCCCAAGTTTTCATGTGGTAAATTAAGCTAGAACACCAAGTGAAGCATTTCCCACATATTTTACAGGACTACTGTTTCTCACGAGTGTAAGAATGTGGGTTTTCAACTGAAAGCAATGCCTAAAACTTTGTCCACACGATCACTGAGAAAATGTTTTCTCACTGTTCTATTTGCATCACATTTCATTACAAGTGCAATGGCCCCCAGCCACAGGTCTATGGTTACACTTTAAATCAAAGAGCTTTGTATCCGAGGGCTCTCTTCAAGATGGAGACTGTCTCTCATCAGCGTGAATTTTCATGTGATTTTTTACATGACCACATTCATCAAACTTTGCTCACATATTTCACAAGAAAATGGATTCTCACCAATGTGAATTGTCAGTTTGCAATTTACAAAATTCATTCAATCTTCACCCACGTTTCACAAGAAAATGGCTTCTCTCCACTGTGAATTCTCATGTGCGTTTTCAAATTACAACAATGAGTAAATCTCTTCCCACATATTTCACAAGAAAATGGCTTCTCGCCTGTGTGAATTCTCATGTGAGTTTTCAGACTACCACGTCGATTGAATCTTTGCCCACATATTTCACAAGAAAATGGCTTCTCACCTGTGTGAAGTATCTCGTGCGTTTTTAGACTACTACGTCGATTAAATCTTTGCCCACATGTTTCACAAGAAAATGGCTTTTCACCTGTGTGAATTCTCATGTGAGTTTTCAAAGTATCAAATTGGTTGAATCTTTGCCCACATGTTTCACAAGAAAATGGCTTCTCACCTGTGTGAATTCTCATGTGAGTTTTCAAGTGATCATGCCGAGTAAAAGTCTGCCCGCATGTTTCACAAGAAAATGGCTTCTCACCCGTGTGATTTCTCATGTGAGTTTTCAAATAATCATGCCGTGTAAAACTCTGCCCGCATGTTTCACAAAAAAATGGCTTCTCACCTGTGTGAATTCTCATGTGAGTTTTCAGCTGACCAAATTCTTTAAATCTTCGTCCACATATTTCACAAAAAAATGGCTTCTCATCTGTGTGAATTCTGATGTGAGTTTTCAGTTGACAAAATTCTTTAAATCTTCGCCCACATATTTCACAAGAAAACGGCTTCTCACCTGTGTGAATTCTCATGTGAGTTTTCAAATTACCATGCTGAGTAAAACTCTGCCCACATGTTTCACAAGAAAATGGCTTCTCACCTGTGTGAATTCTCTCATGACGTGATAACATACTCTTAGCCCTGAATCTTTTCCCACACGTGTTGCAAACATGTGACTTAACTGTGTGATTTTTCTTCTTCTGGGACTCATTTTTACAGTCTTTGTCACTCACAGAATATTTTCCAGACTCTTCACCCGTGTCAGTATCACATTGATTCTCTGACATGGAGAAGCTGTCCTCTTTATTACTGTCACTTCTGTTTCTGTGAAGTTTCTTTTTTGGTTTTGGTTCATCTTTATTTGATCCTGGGTTTACATGGTTACCTACTCCCTGGTCTTGGCTCTCAGTGTCAGGAGAATTGTGAGAGAGGAGACGCTCACTGTTTGGTTCAGTTTCACTGTTGTCATTGTCTTCATCAGTCGGAGTCACCATGAAGATATCAGTCTCTTGTTTCAGTCCAGTGTGTTCTTCCTCCTGACTGGAACAGAGTTCTTCTTCTTCCTCTTTAACTTGTGTAGCATCTTGTTCCTCCAGATCCAGAATGAAGTTCCTCTCCTGGTTACAGAGCTGCTGGACAGTGAGAACCTCTTCCTCCTTACAGTCAGGTAGCTGTGGCGCATCTGGAAGGACAAAGAGACATAAAAAAATGATAGTAACAGCAAAACCAAAAAGAATAAATACACTGACTGGCCAAAAAAGTCACCACCTGGTAACAAATATTTCTTATCCTTGCATGTGATAATTACAGCAGTGATTAGTGTGTTTTCGGAAGCTTGGGATCAGACCGCCAAGGTCTCCGCCTTTGACCACCCCCTGATCCACACAGCACCGGACCCCCATGGTCCCTCCTGCAGGTGGTGACCCCAATGGAAGGCGGACTCATGTAACTCCTTCGGACTAAGCCCGGCCGGGTCCCATGGGCGGAAACCCGGCCACCACACGCTAGCCATTGAGCCCCTCCCCCGGGCCTGGTTTGAGGGTGGGGACCCCAGTAGCCCCATGCCGGGGGAGGTACACTGACTACCTGTTTTAACTGGCTTTTGGGACATGGAATGTCACCTCTCTGGTGGGGAAGGAGCCTGAGCTGGTGCATGAGGTTGAGAGATACCGGCTAGATAGAGCGGCCTCACCTCAACACACAGCTCCGGTTCCGGAGCCAGTCTCCTGGAGAGGGGCTGGAGCTTGGCCTACTCTGGAGTTACCCCGGGCGAGAGGCGACGAGCAGGGGTGGGTATTCTTGTATCCTCCCACCTTGCTGCCTCTATATTGGAGTTTTCCCCGGTGGACAAAAGGGCTGTTTCCCTGCGCCTTTGGGTAGGGAAATGGGTCCTGACCATCATTTGTGCCTATGCACCAAATGATGGTTCACAGTACCCACCTTTTTTGGACTCTCTGACTGGGGTGCTGGAGAGTGCTCCTCTTGGAGACTCCATTGTCCTACTGGGCGACAGTGAAACCTGGAGGAGGGTGATTGAGAGGAACGGGTGAGTGAGTGAGTGTTCTTGTTTAGTGCCATGTCAGCATCTATTGCTATTTCACGGCAAAAATACAGCTAATAAGAAAATTGAGTTAAAAATTATATAGAGATAGGATGATAAATGAAAGAATAAATAGAGCGAGACAGATATGTAGATACAATAAAATAGAAAAATTAAATAAAATACTTCAGATGCACATGTGCTAAAAACCCTAAAATTTTCTTTGGTGGTGCCTTATTAAAAATTTCTTTCAGTGACTTTTGAGTAGAAAAACATCTTGTTGTCATGAGAGCAGGACAGTCAAGTAAAATGTGCTTTACTGATAAAAAAAAAAAAAAAACCCTCCGCAAAACTGGGGGCTTCACCTTTTAATAAAAAGCTGTGCATAAGCCTCGAGTGGCCAATATGGCATCCAGTGTACACTACCTCATCATGTCGGTTTTGAAAGTGATGCAAATGTCTATGGCTTATGGCAGGTTTAATATCATACAGTTTATTTGCAGTACATGTGTCCCATTCAGTCTGCCACTTCTTTAAAATATAGGAGGTTATTAGAGGCTGAGGTCTGAGGCTGGGATCTGGCATTGAGTGACTTCTTGGGTAAGGGCTCTCTTGGCAGCATTGTCTGCCTGCTCGTTACCTGACAGGCCAACATGGCTGGGGAGCCAACAGAAGATGATATTAAAATTATGTTTCTGTAAAAACCTAATTTCTCTAAAATCCGGATAATAAAGATGATCAGTTTTTAAAAACCCAAGTGCCCGAAGACAGGATCTGGAGTCAGTAAAAAGTTAAGGAGCTCTGTTGTTTGGTTCTCTCAATGTGTTCCAATGCTAGAAGCAAAGCACGAGCCTCTGCTGTAAAAATTCAACATTGTTTGGGAATCCGCAAACCATGCTGATTGTGCTCGGTGACAACTGCAGCAGAGACAGAGCCATCTACTTTAGATCCATCTGAGTATATGGAAATATGGTGAGGAAAATGGCATTTTATGTCTATGATCTGCTGCTGGTACACATTTGGGTGAGTGGTTTTCTTTTTGTTTTGGCTCAGATCCAGAATGATATTGGGTTTCCTCAAGCTCCATGGAGGAATGGGACAAAACTGTGTCTGTGTTACGTTGCTCATATCAGGGTTTAATTTAACCAGGTGAGGTTCTATACGGAGTCCAAAAGGAGTGATGCTCTTAGGTCTGACTTTATACATCTGCAAAAATTGAGGGTGAAAAACTGCAGAGTAGGCTGGATTTCTATGGTCAGCTTTAAGTTTAACCATATACTGGAGAGCCAATTTCAGGCACCTGTTTTGAAGTGAAGGCTTATTTGCTTCAACATACAAACTTTTAACAGGAGAGGTTCTAAAAGCCCCCAAGGCAAGCTTTAGCCCTTGGTGATTGACAGTTTCCAGAGTCCCGATGTATGATTTCCTTGCTGATCCATAAAATATGCTCCCATACTCTAACCGAGATCTTACAAGTGCTCTATAGAGACGCAGCAGCACAGTAGAGTCCGCATCCCATTTAGTTTTTGCCAAAACTTTAATATCAAGGGCTTTAAAACATCTGACTTTTAGACATTTTATATGTGGAATAAAAGACAGATTATTATCAAAAATAAGTCCAAGGAATTTGGTTTCTTTTACCACCTTCACAGCTTCTCCATCTATGAAAAGCTCAGGGTCAAGGTGAAAAGACCGCAGCAGGCAAAAGTGCATGCAGACAGTTTTTGTTTTCGAACATTTAAAACCATTATTGACTGACCACATATTAATCTTGTTTATGCACAGCTGTAGTTGCTTTTTGATTGTGCTCATATCTTTCCCCCTGTAGCAAATACAGAGGTCATCTACGTAAAGACTACAAAAAGTATTTGGTCTAAGATCAACAACTACACTATCATTCTTAATACTAAAAAGAGTAACCAAGAGGATGCTTCCCTGGGGGACTCCTTGTTCTTGCACATGGAGCTCTGAAACGGTATCTCCTACTTGGATGTTGAAGTGTCTACTGGACAAAAAGTTTGAAATGAAAAAGGGCAAATGTCCTCTAAAACCCATGTCATGTAGGTCTCTTAAAATACCGTATTTCCATGTTGTGTCATATACTTTTTCTAAATCAAAAAATACAGCAAGTACATGTTCTTTTCTAATAAAACCATCATGTACATAGGCCTCTAATCTGATAAGGTGGTCTAAAGTGCTTTTTCTACATCTGAAGCCACACTGGTAATCAGTTAGAAGGCCTTCAGACTCAAGCACCCACACAAGGCAATTGTTTACCATTCTTTCCATGGTTTTACAGAGGCAACTTGTCAGAGCTATTGGACGGTAGTTGTTGGTATCAGTATGATCTTTCCCAGGTTTTGGAACAGGTATAACTACTGCTTATTTCCAGCTTTCAGGAATACTGCCTGACTTCTGATTAATATGCTGTATTTGAAGTCCATTCTCCTTACCCTTCATCTTACTGATTAAATCCCAGATCTTTTTAGTAGATGTGCTGGATGTGAGGTTTGATACAAATTCCCTACAGCTCTGTCTCTGCTTCAATGATGATCCTGCGTGTTTTAGCTTAACAGATTTTAAATCTGGTCAGGTTTTCTGTTGTTGGATGTTTATTCAACATCCTCTCTGCTTTTTTCCTTGCATCAATGACCTTTTTGCAGTCATCAATGAACATGGGTTGGACCTACGGTGTGGCTTTGCTGATGTTTTTGGGACAATCTTATCTGCAAATGGTTTAGATCTTATTTATCTGATAGGTTCCAGTTTATTCATGTCAATAATGAGTTTTCTTTCAACTCAAAGCTTAGTCATGGAGTTCCATAGGGATCTGTGCTAGGCCCTACTCTTTTTAGTTTATATATGCTTCCGTTAGGCAACATTATTAGAAAGCACTGCATACATTTTCACTGTTATGCAGATGACACACAATTATACCTGTCAATGAAGCCAGATGATAGCAATCAATTAGCCAAGTTAGAAGCCTGTCTTAAGGAAATCAAAGCTTGGATGACTTGTAATTTCCTGCTATTAAATTCAGATAAGACTGAAGTCATTCTTGTTGGTCCAAAAAAACCTTAGAAATGCCTTTCCAAATTAAACTCTTAGTTTGGATGCAGTTACTCTTTCTCTTAATAGCTCTGTGAGGAACCTTGGGAGTTATTTTTGATCAAGATCTGTTTTTCAATTCACATATTAAATTCATTTTTAACACTGCCTTCTATCATTTGCATAATACTGCAAAGATTAGGAGCATCTTGTCTCAGAGTGATGCTGAGAAACTGATCCACGCTTTTGTTAGCTCAAGATTAGATTATTGTAACTCCAAAATGCTGCAGCAAGAGTTTTAACAGGTACAAGTAAGAGAGATCATATCTCCGGTTCTGGCCTCCCTTCATTGGCTTCCCATAGAGTTTAGAATTAAGTTTAAAATCCTTCTTCTCACTTTCAAAGCTCTAAATAATCAGGCCCCTTTTTATTTAAAAGATCTGATATTACCCTATTATCCTAATAGAGCACTACGCTCCCAAAATGCTGGATTACTTGTAATACCTAGAATCTCCAAAAGTACAATGGGGGCAGAGCCTTCAGTCATCAAGCTGCTCTGCTGTGGAACCAGCTGCCAATCTGGATTCAGGAGTCAGATTCGATCTCTGTTTTTAAGAATAGGGTTAAAACCTTCCTTTTTGATATAGCCTACAATTAGGGAGGGATCATGTGTCTCTGAGCCCTCCCTTAGTTATGCTGCTAATAGGTTTAGACAGCCGAGGGACCTCCAATAATGCACTGGGCCTCACTCCTTTCTTCACTGTCAATGAAATATTTTTTTTTTTTGCTGGTCATTAACATCTGCTTGTTCTCTCCTATAGATTGAGTCCCCATCGTGCTGTTTGCTCTCTACATGTCTGTTCTTTTCATCTTCTCTATCCCCTCACCCCCCCCCCCTCCCCAGGCAGTCACAGCAGATGACTGCCCCTCCCTGAGCCTGGTTCTGCTGGAGGTTTCTTCCTGTTAAAAGGGAGTTTTTCCTCTCCACCGTCGCCAAACGCTTGCTCACAGGGGATCGCCTGATTGCTGGGGTCTTTCTGCAATTGTGGAGGTTTCCCCTACAGTTGAAAGTGCTATGAGATGACTGTTGTTGTGAAATGGCGCTATATAAATAAAGTTGAAATGAATTGAATTGTAATTAAGGTTTGAGTGAAGCTCTGAGCAGAGTGACAGTGTGGTTGAGGTTTATGGCTAAATTTCTCTCTGCACAGAGAAACAAAGGAAGACCAGTTTGCTTTTTTGAGTTGCCATCGTGGAGTTCTTGATTGCACATCCACTTCTGTAGACGTCAATATTAGTGGAAAGTGGTCACTTCCACAAAGATCTTCCAAGACCCGCCACGAGAATTCCAGCACTAGCTCAGGATCACATATAGATAGATCAATTGGAGTATAGGTTCCATGTCCTGGGTGGAGGTATGTGTGAGAACCATCATTCCAAAGGCACTGATCATTTTTAGCAATAAAATCCCCCAGTATCTTGCCTTTTGCATTTGAGCAAATTCCTCCCCACAGAGGATTATGACCATTAAAATCACCCATAAGGATGAATGGGGATGGCAACTGATTATGAAGGTTATCAAGATTTTCCAGAGTCACAATCATATCTGGTGGTATAGACAGAGCATAAGGTTATTGCTTTATGCAAAGTTAGACAAACTGCCATTGCTTGTAAGTTGGAGACTAATGCCAAGTGGCTGTGAATTAGGTCATTCTTTACTAAAATTGTTGAACCACCAGATAGTCAATGCACAATTGGACCATATATATTACACTGGTCAACACCAAATTTATTGTCTAAGTTTTTTTGTTTTAGCTGATTTAGGACAATTTTGATGTGCTGAATCCAAAAATCACATTGATTTTGCTCAATCAGGTCAACTTTTTGAATTATGGACACATGCTTTATACGTTTTTGTTTACATGTACGGGTATTTGCTTTATATGATGCAAAATTCTTTTTTAGGTCTTGAAATTCTCTGAATTTTGAAGAATGATGACGTAACATTAAATTTACATGTACTTACCTTTATATAAAGGTAAGTACATGCACAGTACTAAGTCATCGGCCTCCGTCGGTCTATGATGACCATGGAAGAGAATCCTAAACGTCTACTCTGCTGGAACAGCACCGCCTGTGGCTGAACAGGCCGATGCGCGAATGGCAGTCCCTGTCACACAGGTCGCACTTGTGGGTGGTCTCCGTGCTGCTGGGTCTGTGGCGGTTCTTCCTGCGGGTCCTTTTTTCATCTGCAGCAGCAGTCAGTCTCTCTTCACCCGCCTTGAGCTGTCTGGTCAGGGTGCCTCTCCATTTGGAGCGGTCCATTGCAAGGTCCTCCCAGCGCTCTGTGTTGATCTCCAGGGCCTTCATGTCTCTCTTGCAGACGTCTCTAAAACGCAGCTGTGGGCGGCCAACGTCTCTCTTGCCAGTTGCCAGTTCTCCATAGAGGACGTCTTTGGGGATTCTGCCATCCTCCATACGGTGAACGTGGCCTAGCCAGCGGAGCCTGCGCTGTCTGAGTAGAGTGAACATGGAGGGAAGGCCGGCGCGGGACAGAACTTCTGTGTTGGGCACTTTGTCCTGCCAGGATATGTCCAGGATGTGGCGAATGCAGCGCAAGTGGAAGGAGTTCAGTCTCTTTTCCTGCCAGGCGTATGTTGTCCACGTCTCACTCCCATAGAGCAGTGTGCTGATGACGCAGGCGTTGTACACTGCCATCTTCGTCTTGACAGAGAGTTTGGGATTCTCCCACACTCGTGTGGTGAGGCGAGCGGGTGTGAAGGCTGATTTTCCAATCCTCTTGTTGATCTCTGTATCAAGGGAGAGGTTGTTGCTGATCGTGGACCCCAGGTACGTGAACTGATTCACGACCTCCAGCTCGTAGTCGTCAATGGTGATGGTTGGTGGTGCTTCCGTGCCTTGCGCCAAGACGTTAGTCTTCTTCAGGCTGATGGTAAGCCCGAAGTCCTTGCATGCCTGGGAGAAGCGGTCCATAAGGGTCTGAAGCTCCTGCTGTGTGTGGGTTGCGACTGCAGCGTCGTCTGCGAACAGCATGTCTCTGATTAGAGCCTCGCGTACTTTGGTTCTGGCTTTCAGGCGGGCGAGGTTGAAAAGCCTGCCGTCAGATCTTGTGTGCAGGTAGATTCCCTCTGTTGCTGTGCTGAAGGCATGCCTCAGGAGCATAGCAAAGAAAATCCCAAAGAGGGTTGGCGCAAGTACACAGCCCTGTTTCACTCCGCTGCGTATGTTGAAAGGCTCTGAGACGTTGCCATCGTGCTGCACTATCCCCTGCATGTTGGTGTGAAACGATTCAATGAGGCTTTGCAACTTTGGTGGGCATCCTATCTTTGGCAGGATCTTGAAAAGGCCCTCTCTGCTGACCAGATCGAACGCTTTGGTGAGGTCGATGAAGGCGATGTACAGGGGCATGTTCTGTTCTCTGCATTTCTCCTGGAGTTGGCGGATGGAGAATATCATGTCTACCGTCGATCGCTCAGCGCGGAAGCCACACTGAGACTCGGGGTAGACACGTTCGGCAAGCTTCTGTAGACGAACGAGAACAACTCGTGCGTAGACTTTGCCAACAACGCTGAGGAGGGAGATGCCCCTGTAGTTGTTGCAGTCGCTTCTCTCCCCTTTGTTTTTGTAGAGGGTGATGATCTTGGCGTCCCTCATGTCCTGTGGTACGGCACCTTCCTTCCAACACTGGCAGAGGACGTCATGCAATGGCAGCATTAGGGCGGTCGGGGGGTATGCCGTCATTGCCGGGTGCCTTGCCAGCGGCCAAGCTATCAATGGCCTTGCTGAGTTCGTCAATGGTTGGCTCGGCGTCAAGTTCGTCCATGGATGGCAGGCAGTCGATGGCATCAAGGGCTGACGGTGTCACGGTGTTCTGTCTGGAGTAGAGGTCGGAGTAGTGTTCCACCCATCTCTCCATCTGCTTGTTCTTTTCTGTGATCATCTCCCCAGTGGAGGATTTGAGGGGGGCCGTCTTGCTCTGAGCCGGACCAAGTGCTTTCTTGATGCCATCGTACATACCACGGATGTTCCCTGTTATGGCAGCGGTTTGAATGTCTTGGCTGAGCTGAGTCCAGTACTCGTTGGCACAGCGCCGAGCAGTCTGCTGAACTTTGCTTCTCGCAGCCCTGAGAATCTGCAGATTCTTCTCGTTTGGGTACTTCTTGTACTCAGCAAGTGCTGAGCGCTTGGCTTCAATGACGGGGGTCATCTCAGTCAACTTGGCATCAAACCAGTCCTGTGACTTCGAGGTCTTCCTCCCAAAGGTAGCCAAGGCTGTGCGGTGGATGGTGTTTCGCAGCTCTTCCCACTTCTGCTTTGCAGATTCTCCTTCTTGTGGTACACCAAGTTCCTTCTCAAAGGTGGAGGCAAACTGCTCAACAAGTTCTGGTTGAGCCATCTTGCTGGTGTCAATCCGTGCCTTTCCAGGTTGTCTAGCACGATGGAATTTCTTCAGCTGCAGCTTGACCTTGCAACACACCAATGAATGGTCTGTGTCGCAATCTGCACTCTGGAACGAACGGGTGATTAGCACGTTCTTCAGTGAGGTGCGCCTGGTCAGGATCAAGTCCAGCTGGTGCCAGTGCTTTGAGCGTGGATGTTGCCAGGAAACCTTGTGTTGGGGCTTGGTCTTGAAGAACGAGTTTGTGATGCACAGATCGTGATATGTGCAGAACTCGTAAGTACATGCACAGTACTAAGTAAGTACTAAGTAAGTACAGGTTTTTACTTGGCACCTGATCGAGAGAAACGGATGTCATTTTCGGATTCAGCGGTACAAAACTGTCTTAAATCAGTTGAAAAAACACAGCCAACTTACAAAAAAATTATTTTTGTAACCCTGTGTTATACATAGTATAGTGTTTCAGAGACATGGGGTTGGTTGATAGCAGGAGTTTCTTGAAGGCAAACAGCAAGGGGAATAAAACTAGCAGCTAAACGCTGCACTTCAGAGAAATTGACCTTAAAGCCATGGCAGTTCCACTAGATAATGTGGCTACCCACCATAAGGTAAGTAAAACTAAAGCATGCTCCTTATGCTTGCTTTTGGGGGAGGGGCTGCGACTACGGCAAGTCATGACTTTAGACATTTCTGCATCTACTGGAGTCCCATTCTTTTGCAATTTATTTTCTTGACTTGATTTTGCCTGAGTACACGAGCTGGATGTTTTTTTCTTTTCTTTTCATGATTGGTTTTGTTCTGCGGACTTGCTTAGACTTTGACTTAAGGGTTGGCTTATTGTAGTCAGGCTGAGTACTCATTTTACTTTTAACTGGGACTCTGGAATTTTTAATACTACTTAATAATGAGGACTTATCTTTAGTTAACCAGGTCAGATCTGTCTGGCACTCAGCAGGCTGCATCTTAGGTTTCACAACAGAGGAGAAAGTCTGCTGGAATTTGTACTTTGGGAAACCTACCAGTTTATGTGCCTCAGGGTAGCTAATTTTCTTAGTACATTTGACAGTTTGAATTTCTTTTTCCTTGATCCAACAAGGACATTCCTTCGAGGATGCTGCATGGTTGCCTAAACAGTTACTACATTTGGGAGGTGTTGTGCAGGCCGACTCATGCCTTTCTTCTCCACATTTGCAGCAGACTGGTTTATTTTTACGTCCTGCGAAGCCATGGCCAAACTTTTGGCAGTTAAAACATCTCAATGGGTTTGAAATAAAGGTATCAACAGTTACACTCAGGTATCCTATTTGGATTCTTTCTGGGAGTTGATGCCAGTTGAACGTCAGAATGTAAGTGCCAGTTTTTACTGTTTTCCCATCTTTTTTGATGGTTATTCTCTTCACATGTGTTACTCCTTGTTGTTGCAGTTCTGAGGCTATTTCACCCTCTTCAATATTGTGGAGTTCTCTAGTACGAATTACTCCTTTGCAGCTGTTTAGAGAAGGGTGAGGAAAAGCCCTCATTGGAACACCAGCCAGCACATCACACTGTAACAAATTTTCAGCTTGGGATTTCTTTAAGCATTCCACCAAAATCTGTCCAGACCTCAATTTTTTTAACATCCTTAATTGATCCTGCAATACCTGAAATTCCTTTCTGTAGAGCAAAAGGGGACAGCTTAGAAAAAGGCATATCTGATGACAGCGGCTCTAAAACAGTAAGCCTCGGCCAATTATCACCATTTGAAAGAGCCATCCTACTAATTCCTGAGTCATCCACATCATCTTCAAACATTCATTTTTTGGGGGTTTGTTTAGTAGCCATATTTTATAGTGTATGATTCATCATCCCTGCTCCCCACCCTCCTCGGAGCCCTACAAGGGGATGCACAGAGCCGCGGACTTCCTGCAGGTTATGCACCAGGGATACAGGTATACTCGAGCAATGAAGCACAAAAGTGCAAATTACTCAACAGACCCTCCGCCATAGGCTTCTGGTTTTAGGAGATGTTACAATGACAAAAGACATCCCAGAGTAGACCTTGACAAGCCAATTGATCGGACCGGGCCCTTCCAGTCTCCCGTCTAAGTGATGTAGGAGCCAAAGCACTGTGTTGGACTTGTGAGGGCCACAGCAAGACACATTCCTCAAGAACCAGAACCTCTTCCTCTACTGACATGGGTCACAACTCACGGCAAACAAGTTACCCGATTTGTCACCTCATATGATCAGCAACGGGGTGCTAGGAATTACTTTAACCCTGGGCTCTCTTAGGGGATTATAACACACAAAGTTGAAAGAGAGTTTTACCGTGACCCTGGTAAGGGAGGATAACAGGTACTAGTCCTTGCCTTGCTGAAACTTTGATCCTGCCTGATTTTTGACTTCTGGTTATAAGGAATTTTCCCAACATACTTGGCGCACCGAATAGGGACTCCAGATATCCTCCTGGTTCCAGCGTTTTGGACTGCTCACACAGTTGGTGCACAACTGGCGAGAAGACCTCCCAAGCAAGGTTTTATTTTTTCCCCAATGGACCAGCTTGTTGGCCGTGAGGCAGAGAGGTCCAATGCGCCAGATCGGAGAGAACTGACGGAGCCAAGGCAGACTGAAGTGAGTAAATTTAATTGTTAATGATTTAAAGACATGCTGCCGTGGTTAGAGTCCGGTTGGTAGAATTAAGGATTAAGGGTTAAGAGTAGGGATGAGCCGATACCACTTTTTCAAGACCGATACCATGACTTTGAGTATCGTCCGATACCAATCTGATACCGATCCAAACCCAATACTGTCTCGCTTATTTAAAACAACAAAAGTAAAGAACATACTTTGTTAATCACTAGTTGCATTTTGTACACATATAAAAACAAAAATCTAAAAGTCCAAGAATAATTACAAATTTGACTCCGTTCAGAAATGCTGCTGCCTTTTTTTTTTTGCAACATTGGCAGCATTTCACTGGTCAGCCCCATGTAAACATGCATTCTGAAGTTTTAAGTGCAAGTTTATACAAAACTTTGAAGCTGAGTATTTAAATAACATTTAGATGAAATTCAAAGTGCCACTTAATGCATGAAGTAAAAATGCTGTAGATCTGAAAATAAAGGAACTAACCCTTTAAGTTGTATTTCTGTCATCCATTATCATAAGTATTCTCCTGGTCCTCAGTTTATTTAGTAGTGTTGATATTATTCTCTGTCCATATTTAGATTTTAGGTTTGCTCTTATTTTGAAGTCATTCCTGTTCCATTTCGTGTTCATGCAGCCTTGCACCCTCTGGGATTAATAAATTATACAAAAAACAAACAAACAAAAAAAAATGCTATTTAAGTTTCTGTCACCTACCTTTCCTCAGCTGTACTCCCCGAAAGGTACGCTCCAGTCTGGTTTTTACTTTCTGTTTTGTTTTTGTTTTTAGGTTTCACTTTTAATGCCCAGCCTCCTGAGCTGGAAAAGCAGTGGCTGCTGCTGCAGAACTCATGTCTTTCTGCTCAGTTCTTGATCCAATTCAGTATAATCCTTTGCCGTGATGTTTTTTTCAAGTGTTTTATCAAGTTAGTGGTGTAAAATTGTAAATGCTGCAACCACACAGCAACATACTGAGGCGAGTCTCACAGACAGACTCCAGTGATGTGATGCTTGTTGCCTCTGATTACAGAAGCCGTGTGCAGCGCGGCTGAGAACAGGATCACACCTTCATTTTAATATTATTAATGTATCGGATCGGTAAATTACTTTTATTCCTTACTGATACCGATCCAGCAATTTTGCCTGGATCGGACCCGATACCAATACCGCGGATCGGATCGGCTCATCCCTAGTTAAGAGTAAAATTACCATAGGTTAAAGCCCATTTGGTGAAAATGCATTTTTACTGAGGATTAGTTAGAGTCTAATTCTGGGAATAAGCAGCGTGGAAGAATACTAACGGGAAAAGTACTGCAGAGGAATATTAACCCCTTGCACTCTGGTCAATTTCCCTAAAAACGCCTAAAAATAACGTACCCAAAGTAAATCAAAAGCTGTTTTTCAACCCTTTGCAGCATCTTCATGGGGTTGGTCTCATTTAAAAGAAAACACTTCGAATTTTTTGGCAAAACAGTCATAATCTCTCTAAGTGCTCCTGCCACTGAGTAACAGTCATCTAAACATACTGAACTTGAAGAAAATAAATTTCGCCTGGGTGTTTTTTTGGATACAAATGCTTGCAAATAACACACAGCTGTCAGATCCAGCCTGGAAAATGCAACAGAAATGTAGAACCAAGTGTTATCCAGCTGAGGTCAAAATTTTGTAACAATACCACAAAAAAATGAATATATTACACAGCTTTTTCCTCAGGTTGTTCCCAGGCATTTTTGAACTGTGCCAAATGGCACAGTTTGGAAAAACGTCTGTAACTTTTGAATGATTCAATATAGAAGCTTGATCTTGGGCTCTAATGAAAGGTGACACTCAGGGCTGTGTGTGTGTGTGTGTGCGGGGGGTTGTTTATTCATTCATGAATGAATGAATGAACAAACAAGCCCCCACACACATAAGGGTCTTTTCCACTAGCACGCTTTAGCGCGACACGGGACGGCTCAGCATGCTTTGTACGCTTTTCCACAAGCCCCAACACGGTTTAACAGCCGCGATTCTCAGCCCCGCTGCAGGGCAGGGTACAGCAGTGCTGAGCTGTGCCGTGTTGTGACGTTAACAGACTGGTCGCCGCTGATTGGTCAGGTCGTAACCGGCGCCGATTGGTCAGGTTGTAACCGCCCCTCTCCTCCTCCTCTTCTACCGAATCTTCACGACCTTCTCAATAAAGTTTTTGGAAAAAAAAAAAAAAAAAGAATCTTCACGACCGCCTTTACTCAGCACGCAACCACTGTTGGCGGTTTATTTTCAGTGTATTGCTGTGCTATTTTCATTTATTCTCTATCAAAAATGGCTTCGCGTAATAAGGGTGTTCCATGGACCAATAAGGAGGTGCAGTGTCTGCTCATTGCATTGTCAGACAAACGTATCCAGCGCGAGTTAGACGGAGCCGCCCGGAATGAAAAAATATACCGGGAGGTCTCAACATCGGAGTCCTTTAACGGTGAGTTTTAATTTTTTTTTATTGTGCGTTTTTTCGCAAATATATTCGGTAAGACGCTCAGTTTATTTATGCAATAAAAAAGCTGTTCATTTGTGGATGTGCTGCACACTGCGGACTAAAGCTTTTATTTTAATTATTCATGTGAACAATACGCTGAAATAAGCTTATGTATTCTTGTTAAAAACTACTGTCTTTTCTGTATATCTTGCACTTTCGTGCTGTATTTTATTGTGTGCATTTTCCTTGTAGAATCATCCCACGCGTCCGCCGCGACAGCCCGCACGGATTAATTCAACCGAGCCTTCATGACCCACAGCTGGCAGAGACGGCTTCATTCAACCGAGCCTTGCTGACCCAGTTTGGGAAGCTGGTGTAGAGGCACTCAGTGGTCGGCGTGTATAAAATGTCGATTAACCTTCATGTTGTGTTGCAAAGTTTTTTTTTTCTTTTAATATTTTGTATATAATAAAATGGAATTGTTTTGGAAAGTGTGGTTTGTCTGTTATAACACTGAATTATAAAACAGTATAATTACATAGGAATTCCATCCTAGTCTGATCAAAATGATGCTGATCATCCTGTCAGGGGTCAACCATTGTAAAGGTAATGTAATTTTTAACTAGACCAAAAAAGAAATCTTTTTGTAAGCTTTCTGTTCTTTTTATTGAAATATCATAAAAAATTAGCACCAAGTCAAAGTAGGTACAAGTATATGTAAATTGAATGTTCTATTGGCATTCCAAATTCAGAGAATTACAATACTTTAGAAGGAGTGTAGCATCATCTAAACGGAAAATAATAATACTGTTGTTCCAAACGTTGACCTGAAGGTGAAAAACATGAATTTTTTTAATTCAGTACATCCAAAATGCCCTAGGATGTAAAAAATAATACAATTTGGTGTTGGCCAGTGTGCCACCGTCTCATTATTTAATACGGATAAAAACAAGTTTCAGCTCATTATTTCTAGGTCATTTGGCAGTTAATTCAAAACAAAAGTGACTTGTGTTGTTGCAGCTTAATTATGAGATAAAATTAATTGTGAGATAAAACCACAGAGCGAGCAAGGCAATAATCCTTGGATCCTCCATTTTTTGTCTCGTGTAAATAAGGACCCAGTCGGGTGAGTAACGTCACGGGAGTGTGGCCCCGCCTCGCTGAGAATCTGCCGCCACCCCGCTTCTAAAACCTCCTAACACAAACCATCACAGCACAAGCACAACACCGTGCTAATGGAGACAGAAGCATTCCGAGCCGTACTGAAGTGAATCGAGCCGTACCGAGGTGTGCTGGGCTAGTGGAAAACAGGCTAAAGATGCATGCCACGCAAAAAATGTGTGGCTTTTTTTTAACAAGAAAAAATAACCTACAGTGCACTAAAAATTATACTAAAATATCTGTAATGTAGAAGATAACAACTCCCACCCCCGCTACAGAGGACGGCCATCGCCCATCGCTACATGATGGACCGCGGGGACGGTGCACCGCGGTCTACTACGCACAGTTGTACTAAAATATCTGCAATAATATCTGCAATCCGCTACAGAAGAGTAGCGACGGGGGGGGGGGGGGGGGGGGGGGTCACGGTCCGGACGCGGCGCACGGACCGTGTCCAGTCCGTGCGCCGCGGTCCGTCATGTTGCGATGATGCACAGTTGTAATTTACCGATTGGTCAAAAGTCATTTTGATTACAATTTTCAGGGATAAAGAATAATTTAGCTTATAACACTTACCTGTCCACAACAGCAGTGTCGCTGGCGAACTTCTCTTCCTCATTGTCAGACGAACATGATGCTGGTCCGCTTGTTACGGACTCGTGGTTTTGGTCACGCGACCCGGTCAAACCATGATTCCATTATTGTGGTTTTGCGCTCCCATGATTGTGGTTTTGGCGAACGATTTTTCAAAACAAATAAGAACAGTAGTAAGAAAAAAAGACTGGCAAACGCGTGTGTGTCACCCAGCGGCTTACACAAAACAGATTTTACGCACGGGACGCACACTTTCAATCGTGGAACTTCTCTGCTTCAATTGGCTCGCTGTGTTCACAGCTATTGGTAGGCGGGTCCTTCTTGCTAGGTTTTCAGTCATCGGTTCTTCAAGGTTTCAGAAACCCAATTCAAGGCTCTTATTAGTCGAATGAGAGGTCAATCAAATCTAAACCAATCAAAGCACTCCTTTGGCTTTCTGTTCGCGGCTGTGTCTGCAGCTTTTTTTTTCAGTGCACCCTAGGACGCACAGTGTGCGTCCTAGGGTGCCCTCGTGTGCCCTAGGACGCAGACACATGACCGCCCGCGGTATCCCGGAGTGCAAGAGGTTAACGGCCAAATGAGAATAGGAGAAAAATAAAAATAGTAACTAAAATACCTTAAAGTATAAGTTAAAATAAGTTAATAAATTAAAATAACTGCAGTTTTGATTTCTTTAAATAAATAACATCTCTAGGGTTTTATGTTGATAGAATATGGGAAAATCTCAAAGTAAGAGTGTGAACCCTTACAGCGATTCCCATATGTAAAAATATATGAGGCAAAAATATGGTGATGAAAGTGTCTGGCTGGTGCCTATCTGGTTTGAAATGGGTTTTCCAGATGGAGGATCATTTAGTCTCCATCAACTACATTATCTGAAAGAAAAGTTAGATGAGAAAAAGCAGAAAATAAGAATGCATGATAAAGAGAACTCCTTCCATCTAAATAAATTATGTCATGTACATGAAAAGTAAATCAGTTTCATAGGTCATTGTGTGAGAATGTGTTTGTATGAAAATGTGTGAGAACACGTACACAAGAAGTTATAAAAGTGAAACCAAAAGCCAGTTTGCTAACTATATAGTTGACATTTATTTTACCAATAGTATCTGGTTTAAATCAATTAGAGTTATTAAATGCTCTTATGACCCCAAGGCATTAGAGCAAAGTCAGAAGGATTTGAAATAAATAAATAAATATAAACAAAAACAGAAACTAGGGCCCTATGGATGTATTTTTTTTAATGAATGTGTTTTCTTCTTTTGGTTTTTATTTTTCTCTCCTCAACATACCTTTTTGCCGGTTTTGAATTTTTAGTAATAATTCTGTGGCTCACATTTTACATTTTATTTCCACTTTTATTGTTGAACTTGTGACTTTAAAGTCCAAGGATGCAGAAATTCATATGACCCTATGAATCTAAGCAGAAAACATGCTTTATTTGATTCTTGTTTTTTTTATTTTAGGTTTAGTTTAGGTTCATTGTGGTTCATAAAGCAAACATAATAATATCGCTTATCAAGGTATATATAACAACCTAATTTACCCTTTTCATTGTACTTAATAATCTTATAATTCTATACATTTTTTTTTTCAAGGAATCATATTTTAATTGTTTCAAGACAGTAACCTCACAGACTGGCACCTAAAACAGAGAAAGTGACATTTTATATTAGTCTGAGTTTTAATTTCCATGTGGATGATATATGAACAGAATATACGTCTCAGGAATCTTTTTCCCCTTTGTATTTTTTGGGGCGAACTGAACCATGGCAGACCAGTGCTATCTTTACTATCTCATTGCCCCCCTGACCCCAGCATCATCACTCAGTGTCAATACCAACGTCATCACCAAATCCATCCATCAACCAGCACTAAAGCGTGCACACCTCCTTAATGAGCAGCTCTCCCTCACACAACAGACTAAGAACTCTCTTGCTGATCACCGGCGGGTGGCTGAAGACAACAACAGGCCAGTATTGCTTTACTTGTGGTAACTGCCTGTAACCAAGAACGGCTGAGTGACAAACATAACCCCACTTCTGTGTGTGGGTCATGAATATTCTCTGCTCTGTGTGTGCCAAAGACATGATAACAGTATTGCTGTTTGTGGCAATTGCCTCCAAGAACTGCTGAGTAGCATAACCCTACCTCTGTAAGTGGGTCATAAACATTCTCTGCTCTATGTGTGTGTGTGCCGAACACATGATAACAGCTGAGAGCCGAAGAATGGACAAAGATAATGATAAGATGGACATTCTCTGGGTGCCGAAGAGAGGGACGAATGGACACCGTTTGCTATGGTTTACTAGCCAAACAGATAGGATTAAAAAAAAAAAAAAAAACCCTGTGGTAAAACGCACCTACACCAACAATTTTTTGTTTGTTTTTCCTGTCAACATGATATATTTTTATACATAGGACAATAGTCAGACAAAGTACCTATACATTTGAGATATAGTTTACAGTTATGAATACACAAGTGTACTAGCACATGGTACTAAGTATTTCATAAGTAATTACACCTTTACTAGTTCAAAAGAATAATGCTTTTTTTCCTTGCCTTCTGATTGTTGCTCTGAGTGTTGCTATCCCTGTGCTGTTGCAATCCTGGAATTTCCCCGTTGTGGGACTAATAAAGGCTTATCTTATCTTATCTTATCTTATAATGCCCTCACACTTAACTGATTACACACCAGACAGATTACAACCAGAACTGAAGTAGACAGATGTGTGAATGAGTGAACGAATGCTTGACGAGCTACAAACCAGAGAGAGAAGTTTTTAAACCACCAGTGTTGATAAATTTCAATCAGAAGTAATGTGCAACATTATTTAAATTGGCAGCCAACGAGTTTGAGATGTTAACTTTTTAACATCTAAATATACTTCTAAAGTGTAAAAGTATATGCTTATATTTGAATTTCAAAATGATAATTACTAAAAGTTTTATCTAAACCATGCATGGAATAAATATATTTTGAGATCAAAATGGCAAAAATAAAAAACTGAAGAGCTCTTACATTGCCTGAAAATTAAGAATTTTACTCATACCCTTCTCAGATTTCTGCCTTCAAGGATGACTACAAAATAAATTTAGAAAAATGACTATTTTTTTCTCATAACAGGACAAACTTGAGCATGGATTATAGAGAAAATCTTGAAAATTGGCATCCAGAAGAGGCAGTCCTGTGAACTGTATGATTAATTAAGTTCATAAAATGTTGATCAACAAAATAGAAACTATGAAGTCTAACAAGTAATTAGAGTATTTTGACTACATGGCCATAAATTGAAATAAGTAATCTATAATTTGGTTTGTAAAGCAAAGATTAATCTGAACTACGTGATCACATACAAAATTTAAAAGAAAACTATTATTAAATGACTGTATTTCAAAATTGGGCAGCGCGACGGCGGAGTGGTTAGCATTGTGGCAACACAGCAACTTACCCTTGGCCGGGGGATCCTGGGTTCAATCCCAGCCCCCGACCAACAGTGATCTGTGTGGAGTTTGCATGTTCTCCCTGTGTCTGCGTGGGTTTACTCCGGGATTTCTCTGGTTTCCTCCCACACGCCAAAAACATGCAAGTTAGGTTAACTGGCATCAACTGGGGATTCTAAATTGTCCTTAGGTATGACTGTGAGAGTGAATAGTTGTCTGTCTCTTTGTGTTGGCCCTGTGATGGACAGGCGATCTGTCCAGGGTGTACCCTGCCTCTCGCCCAAAGATGCTGGGATAGGCTCCAGCCCCCCCCCCCCCCCCCACCCGGAAAAGGATTAAGTGGAAGAAGATGGATGGATGTATTTCAAATTTCTAAGAGATAAAATTACATCACAATAACAAGTATGACACTTAAAAACAATAATAACGTTTTTCTTTTTTAGACACTGAGACCTTAGCTTTATTAGAATTCATGTCCTAAGTGACAGTGATATTCAGTGTTTCACAAGATGTTTTGACACCATGGTTAAGTAAAGATAATACTGACGAAGGATCCTTTCTATCAGCATGCTTAATCAAAATGCAGGCACCCATGATGACATGCTGTCAGTGGGAGAAGGCCTCAAGACCTGACTGAAATAAAGTTTGATTCTAAAGTAAACTGACTATTGATGTTTTGAAGTTTGACATTTAGAGACTGGACTTAGGTGACCTGATTATTACGTCTAGAATGACTTCAGATGACACTGATAATCTACCTACTACCTTTTCTGTTCTTCTTCTCTCTTTTTTAGTTTGATGTTTGTTTTGTCCCGAATTGTTTATTTGGTCTATGTTTGTCTACCTGCCCTTGGGGTGATGTAGAAAAAGAAAAAAGGGGGGGGGGGCAATATCTGGAATATACTTTATGAACAGTTTCCTCATTTGTTGGCAATTTTTTTCATTTTCCCCTATATATTCACTTTGAGACAATATTATAAGTTTGGCAAATATTATTAATTTAGAGACAAAACTGATTAAATTTTGGTTGGTTTAAAATACATTGTTATAAAAGAAGACAATGTTTGTAGAATAAAAGTTATTGGGGATTAACAATTATTGATATAGGTTAAATTATTTGGCAAGCAAACAAATTAAATTATAGCTAATTAAACTTGGATAGCTATATATATATATATTAAAGGCAGAATGTGTGTTCTGGAATCATTTGTGGGTCCGTTTTCCGCCCTGGACATTGGTGGGAGGATGTCCTCAGGAAGATTCCTGCCTCTATACCTCGACACAAATTGGTCTGAGACAAGGGGGACTGATGTCCAGCAGGAAGGGAGCTGACTCTGCTATGATAACCCATCTTCGAAAATAATTTTTGTATGCCGGATAACAATGGAAATTTCTAAATTAATAAATTAGTAAATTAAAAGGCTGAATCCATTACTGAATCCATCGATAACTTGGTAGGATGAATGAGGTACTTTGTTGAATTTAAACCAGAGTTGATCAATTTAATGACGTTTCAACAGATTGGTAAACACAGGAAAAAATGAAGCTGAATAAAGTGAACGTTAAATACTGACATAAAAGGTGAGTATATTATAGGTAAATGAAATCTAGAAAATTACTGGTTTAAACTTTCATTATATGTCTGAGGAAAATGCAGACCAAGGGACCATCAAGCAGGTAATTGTCTATTTTTCTTTGACGTAAACTCTTACTGGTTGCATGAACATTTAAATCTTGAGCTTAATCTGCCATCTTTAATCCATCCCTTCATAGACACAACTAATATGCGAATGACTAACCTATAAACTTGCCTTGCCATGTCTACTGTCAAAACATAACGCTGTTTTCACAATAACACATCTAAAAAAAACTGGGTTTAGACTGTATACAGGTAAGTGGTAAGTGTTTGGAGATACAGTTGTTTTTGTAATGTTTTCTCCATAGATGAAAACAGTAAATAAAACTAAGAAGATGCTTCTTCTATTGGGAGAGTGTAGAAGGAGACTGAGGCAGATAAGGAGGGGCCCAGATTGTCATCATGGGGACATTGTGAAGATGCTGACGGCTTCATTTCAATGAGCAATAATTCAAGTGTGACTATGCAACGGAAAGAGGATCATCTGCCTGAAACCATGCCACAAAGGTCCTGTTGATGACCTTCACAGCTGTCAAAGTTGCAGAAAGATCCACCTGGATCTACAGTGGGGAATCAACCATTGCAAAAAGGTCCCGAATCCAGGACTCAACGGTGCCCACCAACCACTAGTGAACTCTTTTGCTGGTCACCTGGCGAGGTGATTGAAGCAGTGGGACAAAGAATTGTTAAAAACACTGTTTTGAAAAGGGGCAGAATAATCCCCTTGCAGTGTTTTAAGTGCGTCTGAATACGCTTTCAGTCACAGGTGAGAGCCGAGCGCCGCCTTACTGACTGCACCTGATCACCACACATATATTCTTCACTTCACATTGACACTGTTGCAATGGGGGAGGACAAAGAAGGAAGCCCCTCACCTTCACCTACAGGACACAGAAACAAGTGTGCTAAGTTGAAATGTACTACCTGTGAATACATTTATGAAGATTTTGAAACATTACTTTTATCCTTATACGAGCTACAATGACATATACAGTATATCCTTATTATTACTACCTTGATTTTATTATTACCTTTGTTTTTATCATGTCTGCTTTATTTTCCTCCTACAGATCTATCTGTTAAGCGGCGCGTGGGGCAGCAGGGTTGCATGACGGACTTTCCCCATCCTAGCTAGTTAGGGTCTGTTGCACATGAATGCATCGGAGCTTAGCATAGCTGCCAGATGGGGGTTTCAGCCGTCATAACTTGTAATCACTTTTCTTTTATGATGCCTTTTTGGCATCAAAGGGGGGAAAATGATGGGAAAATTTCATATTTTATAATTTGATGTGTCTCAGAGTCTGTGTAAAAGGAACAAGGACACTATGCAGCTGTACATTTTATCATCCTGTTTAGTATGCACGTACTGTATTGGTGAGAGTGTTGCATGAAAAAGAGATAATCTGTAGAACCAGTTTTGACCAGATGTACTGAACCCAATCGTCATGGACATTCTATCCTCCACCTCTCAAGATAATGGAGTGCATAAAGGACTGAGTGATGTATGTTTGGGTCAGAACGATGTGCAGATAGCCTCTGAGACTATTTCTGTATTGTTCGCACGGGCCAGTGTTCATTAAATTTGCTGAAACTTTGATGCTGCCTGATTTTTGACTTCTGGTTATCATGACGATTTAAGCAGCGTTTGCCAAACTTCTAAATATTGGTCTAAAATGCTGGGATACACCGAACCTTTCACTTTTGGCCATATGCGTCACATATCCATATTGACTTGGACATATACATAATGTATTAGTAACGTACAGTATATAGAATATTTCCATAACTTATACGTAACTTAAACCAACTAATGCTTAGCATTTTCAGGTTCAAGTTACTTTATTTATATCCATAGGTAGATTTGTTTTGCAGTCAGATGACATCCTTTTTTTTTTTTTCCCCTCTCCCGGTGCCACACGAGTCGGCCGCCCTTTGCAACAGCGGCTCAATTCCGAGTCTTTTTCCCTTCCTCTCTCTTTTTGATCCGTCTTTTTTTCACTCCACTTATATCACGGACACACAGATCGTCCCAAATGTCTCCTGAGCCGGTGGACGGAGCCACTGTTTATAGCAGGATACGATACAGCAGGGAAGAGCTGCTAGCATTCAACCGCCACCCGGTCCCATTGGAAAAACTCGACATACCGAGAGAACTGAGGCGAAAACGCCGTGGCTGCCGGGCTGGAGTAAGGTGGAGGACAAAAAATATAAGGTACAGACCCTCCCTTCCATCTATTGTCATGGGAAATGTACAGCATTACTGGGAAAGGTAGATGAGCTAGCGGCTATCTGCCGTTACGATAGCACATATCGGGAGTGCTCTCTCCTTTTGTTTTCTGAGACGTGGCTAACTGAACTAGCAGCAAATGCTAACATTGATCTGGAGGGCTTCCACATGATACAGGCAGACCGAACACCAGACAGTGGCAAAGCAAGGGGCGGTGGAGTGATAATGTATGTTAACAACAACTGGTGCAGACCGGGACATATCACTGTTAAACAAGGACACTGCAGCAAAGACATTGAGTTGCTAGCTGTTAGCATGCAGCCTACATATCTCCCGAGAGAACACTCACACGTGATCTGCATTGTTGTTTATGCAAATCCGACGGCGAACGCTGGGACAGCGCGTGACGTCATTCATTCAGTAACCAGCAGGCTGCAGACAGAACACCCAGATGCTCTTCTCCTCATCTCAGGCGATTTCAACCATGTTTCACTATCTCCCATTCTACCCACGTTCACACAGTATGTCACATGCCACACTAGAGACAATAAAACACTGGACTTATTCTACGCAAACACTAAAGAGGCGTACACCTCATCACAACTCCCCCCACTCGGGAGATCGGATCACAACTTGGTTCATCTCCGGCCGGTGTACAAACCCCTAGTGCACAGACAACCTCCGGCCATGCGCACAGTGGAGTTATGGTCTGAGGAGACAATGGACACTCTAAAGGGCTGTTTTGAAGCCACCGCCTGGAAGCAGCTCTGCGATCCACATGGTGAGGACATCGATGGCCTCACTCACACCTTCACGGACTACCTCAGCTTCTGTGTGGACAAATCCGTTCCCACCAAGACCATACGGTGTTGCTCAAACAACAAACCCTGGATCAACCCTGAGATAAAAACACTTCTGAGAGAGAAGAAGAGGATCTTCAGGTCGGGGAATAGGGAGATGCTGAAGTCCGTACAGAGGGAGCTGAGGAGAAAGATCAGAGAAGGCAAGGACAGCTTCAGGAAGAAGATGGAGGACAAGCTGCAACAAAGCGACATCAGCGGGGTCTGGAGAAACCTCAAAACCATCTCTGGGCTCCAGAATATCTCCCCCCAGGCCACGGGGGGCAGGGAGTGGGCGAACAACATGAATCTGTTTTTCAATAGGTTTGACCAACCGCCCTCCCCCCTGACTGCACAACAACCACTGCTGCCTCTAAAGAAATCAAGTCCTGCTGCCCACTCCCCACTCCACCAACACCCCCCCCACTCCCAACACACAGCCCCCCATCCTGACCCTGACCAGGACCCAGTTGAGGACGGAGCTGGGGAAGATCAAGGCGAGGAAGGCGTCGGGACCGGACGGCAGCAGCGCAAAGCTCCTCAAGTCCTGTGCAGACCAGCTGTGTGGGATTGTGATGTACATCTTCAACCTGAGCCTGAAGCTGGGGAGGGTACCACAGCTGTGGAAAACATCTTGTGTGGTACCTGTACCAAAAACTTCCCACCCCAAAGACCTGAACAGCTACAGACCGGTGGCCTTGACGTCCCACTTGATGAAGACCCTGGAGAGACTGCTCCTTGCTCACCTCCGCCCCCTGGTGGAACCAGCGATGGATCCACTCCAGTTCGCCTACCAGCATGGCATTGGGGTGGAGGATGCGGTGATCTTCCTCCTTCACCGTTCTCTGTCCCACCTGGAGAAGCCCGGGAATATGGTGAGGATCATGTTCTTTGACTTCTCCAGTGCTTTCAACACCATCCAACCGATGATCCTGAAGGACAAGCTGCTGCGCGCAGGGGTGGACCAGCACCTGTCATCATGGATCCTGGACTACCTCACGAACCGGCCTCAGTTTGTGAGAACCCGGGACTGTGTGTCCGACACGATCATCAGTAGCACGGGGGCCCCCCAGGGAACGGTGTTGGCTCCCTTCCTGTTCACTCTTTATACTGCGGACTTCTCACACAACACAACAAACTGCCATCTACAGAAGTTCTCTGATGACTCTGCGATCGTTGGCCTCATCTCCAATAGAGATGAAGCTGAGTACAGAGGGCTTATCCAGGACTTCGTGGACTGGTGCCATCGGAACTGCCTCCAGATCAACGCGAGGAAAACTAAGGAGCTGGTGGTGGACTGCCGCAGGCATGGGCAAACCCTCACAGCGCCAGTAAATATACAGGGAACAGACATCGAGATGGTGACATCCTATAAGTACCTGGGTGTTCATCTGAACAATAAACTAGACTGGTCACACAATACTGACGCACTCTACAAGAAGGGACAGCGCAGGCTGTTCCTGCTGAGGAGACTCAGGTCTTTTGGTGTACAAGGGGCGCTGCTGAAGACATTCTATGACACGGTGGTGGCATCAGCCATCACTTTTGGAGTGGCCTGCTGGGGCAGTGGCATTACTGCAGCCGATAGGAAGAGACTGAACAAACTGATCAAGAAAGCTAGCTCTGTCCTGGGGCAGCGCCTTGATCCGGTGGAGGAGATAGGAGAGAGAAGGACGGTGGCTAAACTGTCATCTCTGCTGGAGTCCGAGTTCCACCCTATGCAGGACATACTGAATGCACTGAGGAGCTCATTTAGCAGCAGACTACATCATCCCAGGTGCACAACCGAGAGGTTTCGCAGGTCCTTCCTACCAACGGCTGTCAGACTGTACAACCTAAGCAGGGCTGCTTGCAGAGATAGCAAAAAGACGTAACAAACTAATAGTTTTTTGAATGCAAAAGATGCAATAGACTTACACAATGGTCCCCTCCGGCATACAACTAGGAAAATACCGGTCGCTATGGAGGGTGAGAATATGTATGGGCACATAATCATACCATGTAGGATAACTAAGTAGACGGTTATGCTGTTTCATCCCATCTAGCAACAATGCTCTGCACTGTGTGTGTTTATATATTTACATATTTATTCCATCTAGCTACAATGCTCCGCACTGGGTGTTTATATATCTACATATTATTCCATCTAGCTACATTGCTCCGCACTGTGTGTGTTTATATATTTACATATTTATTCCATCTAGCTACAATGCTCCGCACTGTGTGTTTATATATTCATATATTTATTCCATCCAGCTACAATGCTCTGCACTGTGCGTCTGTGTGTGTGTATATATATATATATATACTGTATATATATATATATATATATATATATATATATATATATATATATATATATATATATATTTTATAGTAATATGTACATATGTATATTAGCTGCTCTTGCTTGCTTGGTTTTTTCTTGCCTTCTGATTGTTGCTCTGAGTGTTGCTATCCCTGTGCTGTTGCAATCCTGGAATTTCCCCGTTGTGGGACTAATAAAGGCTTATCTTATCTTATCTTGTAAACACATTTTTACAAAACACAATTACATGCCACATGAACACAACACAAGCACACATGAAGCTGACTATTGACATGATAAAAATACTCAAGCCTCCACCAATCAGGACATAAGAAAAAGATAAAGACGAGAGAAGGGTCACAGTAAAAAAGTTAAAAACTTAATCAAAGAAATTAAAAACCCAATAAAAAAACTACATAAATAAATGGATAGAGAGTAAAATTAATAAATAGATAAATAAATTACACTACTCACAAAAAGTTAAGGATATTTGGCTTTCAGGTGAAATTTATAGAAAATGCAAAAACTTCACACTACAGTGGTATTATATCATGAAAGTAGGGCATTTAAGTAGAAGTATGCAATGGTGAGTTCCTCATCTCAAACATTTTATTGAAACAAAAGCAAACAACAGTGGTGGGTATACCAGTCGTCGGCCTCCGTCGGTCTATGATGACCATGGAAGAGAATCCTAAATGTCTACTCTGCTGGAACAGCACCGCCTGTGGCTGAACAGGCCGATGCGCGAATGACAGTCCCTGTCACACAGGTCACACTTGTGGGTGGTCTCCGTGCTGCTGGGTCTGTGGCGGTTCTTCCTGCGGGTCCTTTTTTCATCTGCTGCAGCAGTCAGTCTCTCTTCACCCGCCTTGAGCTGTCTGGTCAGGGTGCCTCTCCATTTGGAGCAGTCCGTTGCAAGGTCCTCCCAGCGCTCTGTGTTGATATCCAGGGCCTTCATGTCTCTCTTGCAGACATCTCTAAAGCGCAGCTGTGGGCGGCCAACGTCTCTCCTGCCAGTTGCCAGTTCTCCATAGAGGACGTCTTTGGGGATTCTGCCATCCTCCATACGGTGAACGTGGCCTAGCCAGCGGAGCCTGCGCTGCCTGAGTAGAGTGAACATGGAGGGAAGGCCGGCGCGGGACAGAACTTCTGTGTTGGGCACTTTGTCCTGCCAGGATATGTCCAGGATGTGGCGAATGCAGCGCAAGTGGAAGGAGTTCAGTCTCTTTTCCTGCCGGGCGTATGTTGTCCACGTCTCACTCCCATAGAGCAGTGTGCTGATGACGCAGGCGTTGTACACTGCCATCTTCGTCTTGACAGAGAGTTTGGGATTCTCCCACACTCGTGTGGTGAGGCGAGCAAGTGTGAAGACTGATTTTCCAATCCTCTTGTTGATCTCTGTATCAAGGGAGAGGTTGTTGCTGATCGTGGACCCCAGGTACGTGAACTGATTCACGACCTCCAGCTTGTAGTCATCAATGGTGATGGTTGGTGGTGCTTCCGTGCCTTGCGCCAAGACGTTAGTCTTCTTCAGGCTGATGGTAAGCCCGAAGTCCTTGCATGCCTGGGAGAAGGGGTCCATCAGGGTCTGAAGCTCCTGCTGTGTGTGGGTTGCGACTGCAGCGTCGTCTGCGAACAGCATGTCTCTGATTAGAGCCTCGCGTACTTTGGTTCTGGCTTTCAGGCGGGCGAGGTTGAAAAGCCTGCCGTCAGATCTTGTGTGCAGGTAGATTCCCTCTGTTGCTGTGCTGAAGGCATGCCTCAGGAGCATAGCAAAGAAAATCCCAAAGAGGGTTGGTGCAAGTACACAGCCCTGTTTCACTCCGCTGCGTATGTTGAATGGCTCTGAGACGTTGCCATCGTGCTGCACTATCCCCTGCATGTTGGTGTGAAACGATTCGATGAGGCTTTGCAACTTTGGTGGGCATCCCATCTTTGGCAGGATCTTGAAAAGGCCCTCTCTGCTGACCAGATCGAACGCTTTGGTGAGGTCGATGAAGGTGACGTACAGAGGCATGTTCTGTTCTCTGCATTTCTCCTGGAGTTGGCGGATGGAGAATATCATGTCTACCATCGATCGCTCAGCGTGGAAGCCACACTGAGACTCGGGGTAGACACGTTCGGCAAGCTTCTGTAGACGAACGAGAACAACTCGTGCGTAGACTTTGCCAACAACGCTGAGGAGGGAAATGCCCCTGTAGTTGTTGCAGTCACTTCTCTCCCCTTTGTTTTTGTAGAGGGTGATGATCTTGGCGTCCCTCATGTCCTGTGGTACGGCACCTTCCTTCCAGCACTGGCAGAGGACGTCATGCAATGGGAGCAGTAGGGCGGTCTTGCACTGCTTGATCAGGTCAGGGGGTATGCCGTCGTTGCCGGGTGCCTTGCCAGCGGCCAAGCTATCAATGGCCTTACTGAGTTCGTCGATGGTTGGCTCGGCGTCAAGTTCGTCCATGGATGGCAGGCAGTCGATGGCATCAAGGGCTGACCGTGTCACGGTGTTCTGTCTAGAGTAGAGGTCGGAGTAGTGTTCCACCCATCTCTCCATCTGCTTGTTCTTTTCTGTGATCATCTCCCCAGTGGAGGATTTGAGGGGGGCCGTCTTGCTCTGAGCCGGACCAAGTGCTTTCTTGATGCCATCGTACATACCACGGATGTTCCCTGTTATGGCAGCGGTTTGAATGTCTTGGCTGAGCTGAGTCCAGTACTCGTTGGCACAGCGCCGAGCAGTCTGCTGAACTTTGCTTCTCGCAGCCCTAAGAATCTGCAGATTCTTCTCGTTTGGGTACTTCTTGTACTCAGCAAGTGCTGAGCGCTTGGCTTCAATGACGGGGGTCATCTCGGTCAACTTGGCATCAAACCAGTCCTGTGACTTCGAGGTCTTCCTCCCAAAGGTAGCCAAGGCTGTGCGGTAGATGGTGTTTCGCAGCTCTTCCCACTTCTGCTTTGCAGATTCTCCTCCTTGTGGTACACCAAGTTCCTTCTCAAAGGTGGAGGCAAACTGCTCAACAAGTTCTGGTTGGGCCATCTTGCTGGTGTCAATCCGTGCCTTTCCAGGTTGTCTAGCACGATGGAATTTCTTCAGCTGCAGCTTGACCTTGCAACACACCAATGAATGGTCTGTGTCGCAATCTGCACTCTGGAACGAACGGGTGATTAGCACGTTCTTCAGTGAGGTGCGCCTGGTCAGGATCAAGTCTAGCTGGTGCCAGTGCTTTGAGCGCGGATGTTGCCAGGAAATCTTGTGTTGGGGCTTGGTCTTGAAGAACGAGTTTGTGATGCACAGATCGTGATATGTGCAGAACTCGAGCAGCCGCTGTCCATTGTCGTTCATTCTGCCCACGCCAAAAGGTCCAAGACAGGAGGGCCAGGAGTCAGCAGCTGTTCCCTAATGATGCGATCTCAATAAGCTGGAGCACTGTCGTCCATGAAGATGAAATTAGGCCTGTGTTGTTCATGCAGGGGCACAATGACTGGATTAATGATGTTATTCAGGTAGTATCGGCTTATCACTGTACCATTCACAAGGTGTAGGGCTGTTCTGTATTGACTAGACACACCTGCCCAGACTGTAACATATTGACAACAGTGGCTGATGCATAGTGCTCTCCTTGACGTCTCCAACATCATTGGCAGCCATCATTTCTGCTCAAAGTGAATTGACTTTCATCAGAGAACAGCACTGAGGCCCACTGGTCCCTTGTCCCTTTAAATGCTCCCTGGCCCATGCAAGACAATGACACCTGTACTTGGTGGTGTGGTCAGGTACCCTTGCAGGTCATCTACTACACAGACCACACTTACGTAAACGTTTCAAATGGTCTGACATGACACCTGAGTGCCTCTCACCTCCCTTAAATGTGCCTGAAGTTGAGCAGCATTCATCGTCCGGTTCAGCAAGGCACTGTTCACAACAAAGCGGTCATCAGTGTGGGATGTGGCCAAAGGACGTCCACTTCTATACCTTTCTGTGACTCTTCCAGTCTCTCTGTTGCAACCTGCTGATGACACTCTGTAGCACTATAATCTCAGTGGCCACTTTCCTCTGAGAACATCCTGTTTGAAGCCTTGCAATGGCAAGGTACTGTTGATCAATTGTTAAGTGTCGTCTTGGTCTCAGGATGCCAAAATATGAACAGCATGATGAAGAGGACTGTTTAAATACCAATTCTAATTGAACCAGAAAATTTATTGGTCGATTTCTGGATCAAACAGCTGTTGTAAATTTTGCTATTAAGCACCTTGTTAGAGAACAGCAAGTTATGCAAAAAGTATTGAAACATTGAATAGTTGGACATGTGCATTCAAAAGGTTAGAGAAGGTCAAATTAAGTTCAACTGTAAAGGTTATAACGTATTTTAGGTGCATCCTGAAAATTCACCCGAAAGTCAAATATTCCCAACTTTTTGTGAGTAGTGTATGTGCAATACATTGCTGCATCTTATTCAACTCTGTGACAGCAGCAGGAACAAAGCTGTTTTTGTAGCGCTCAGTTTTACATCTTTGGATGTAAAACAAAGCTGTGTTGCCGACATTCACAACTTATGCTCAATAGTCTAACTTCTGCATAGCACAGTCATGCCAAACTGCCATTGCCTCCCAATCCATGAATCCTAGGTGCGCAAGAGATCATCTCTGTTCAACCGAGATGATTCTCCCCTCCAAAGACCATGGCGGGGTGTGTGACCGACCTGGCAGAGCTGTCAAATCTGTCAGGTCAGGAACATCAGATAACAGTTGTCACAACCTGGCTCAAAGGCACGCGAACTGATGGCGATAAAAAAGTTTATTTTCAATAAAGTGAAAAACAAAAAACAAGATAATTCATGGAGTGTGCTTTTGCTGGGAGGCACAGCCAACAGCAAAGTAAACAGCAACGCTCTGCACTTCAGGTGATCAGCTGATTGGATCCTCCTCCTCCAGTGTTCTGACATTTTGGTATATCTATCAAAACAACTAGGACTGTCAAGGCAGAGGAATTTCCCCTGCGGTGACGGTGGATGGCTCAACACCGTGGTATGTGATATTATTGCCAATGTTTTTAGGACACTGTGGTCTCGTAATTTAAACAGTGTTTATAACTTATGTGGCAGACAATGGAAGCTGTGAAAAACTCACTGCAGTTCCACTCTCAACTTTATGTGCGTGTGTGACAATCGTGTGGAGCTCCACTCTTTCTACAGGCATGAACTGCTGATTCTGTTTAAAAAAAAAAAAAAAAAACACGATCATTTTCATGAAGCAGTGATGGAAACTACGGGGTGTATGGACTGGAGACTGCAGCGACATTCAGCTTATTTAAGCAGGACAGCCTCCTTACAGGATCATGTGTGGCTCTTGTCTCTGTGACTTTTGCCGCTGTCCGAAAAATCACATTCAAACAAGCTTTGGCTCTCAGAGCTCATACACAGGAGCATACATAGTGAGGACCATACACACTCCGCTCAGAAGGAAATAACACGCTTTGTGCCCTTTCAGTGCTCACAGTCACGGCTGTATTTAGTAAGGAGTCCAAACACTTTCACCACTAACTGCTTGCTGGAGTCCGTCTGGAGGGAGACCCACACGGTGCTGTGGAAGCTTCTAGTACCAGGTGTAAACATGCTGTTGGCAATAAAAAAACACTTCCTTTAACAATTTATTTAATAATCAATAGCGGCACATAAGTGAACAATGAGATTTAGCCACACACACACAAAAAAATGAACACTGTGGTTGTTGCGGTTGGTCGTTTTCCTCCGTGGTAGGTGTGCCAATAGCGCGGTATTACATAATTGCGGTTACTGTGACAGCCCTAAGAACAACACTGGACAGCTGATTATACAGACTTCAGTCAAATGTAAAAAATATGGTGGAGAGCTTAACGGCGATTTGGATCTGCATGTCCACCAAATGCATTTTTTGTCGCCTCACCACCCTGAATGTCTTTTTTTCAGCGCTTGTATGCTGCGCTCTGGAAAAAAAAAAGTCTGGGCCCTGTATACCAGCAACAGCTTGTCACTCACAGCTCAACACTTCCACTTTTGCTATGGTCAGACTTTCTACTTATTTTTTAATAGTAGTCTCTAAATAACAATGGACAGGAAAACATATTCTAGCATTAGTAGCAGCTCTGGTAGCAGCTTATCCTGTAGCTTGAAATTGCTCAGACACATCTTCGACAGGTCCCGTTATATGAACAAGTATGCGTGTTTAGCTCTCTCTCTCTCTGTGTGTGTGTATGCGCTGCAGGCAGAGCTCTGTACGGGTTTTTCTTGTGAACCAATGCTGCAAATACACCATTATAGGGTAGCTCTAAGTTAGAAACCTGTTCAGTAAGTTACACATAGGTTCAAAGAGCATTACTCAGGTTAGAAATAATTTTTGGGTAAGCTAGACATTAATCTCAACGTATTTTGACTTTTGAGTAACTATGAGTCACTGACAAGTAACATGTGGGAACAAATGCATAACTTCCCTACAACCTTTGCCCCGCAAATGTGGGACATATCAGCCATACGCTGGATACATCGAAAAATTTTCAGCATGCTGAAAATTAATTTTCAGAGGAACTCGGTAAACTACACCGTATACCAGCATGCTTCAGCATGCTCTTAACTTAGACAAAACTGAGCCATAACTGATTCAAGGTACCCCAGCGTATTCTCCAAATTTTTCCACACGTTTTGCAAACGCTGCCTAAATCGTTAAGATATGACAGGGCCTTAACCAAGGCCGCCAGCTGGACACTTAGAAGCAACAGTACTTTTAAACCTTTGGGGAAACAAGAGTGGATCTGAAGCTCAATGAACAAGTGCACAGGGAAATGGAGCTCCACAACAAAAAGGTAAAGATTTTTAAAACTATAATTTTATAGTTAAAGTTATCTTTAACATGCTTTGTGTGGATGGCCTTATAGGCAATTTTTATGGTGCTTGGCATGAATGACACTTAAATGGGGTAGATTACCACTGAAGGCCTAGTTGTAAAATACACTGGCCGCCACTGTGGCTGTGGCGCAGGTGTAGTGTGACCGACTGCTGATCGGAGGGTCATGGGTTCGATTCCTGCTCTGTCTGCCGGTCAAAGTGTCCTTAAGCAAGACACTGAACCCCCAGTTGCTCCTGGTGGCCAGGCTAGCGCCTGTGTGTGTATGGCAGCTCTGCTGCCATCAGTGTGTGAATGTGTGCGTGAATGGGTGGATAGCAGGATCTGTAAAGCGCTTTGGTTATCCAGAGATGAGAAAAAGCGCTATATAAGTGAACGCCATTTACCATTCTTAAATTTAACTGAAAACACTGGCTCCTTCACCAGCAGCAGTTACCTGCAGCTAACAAAGCCAGACATTAACTTATTCTGTCATTTCACTGATTATTATACTCTAGGGTAGGGCTGGGTGATATGGGTCAAAAATGATTTCTCCATATAATTATTCTACATCTCAATACACAGTATATACTGTATCTCAATATACAGTATATGTGGTAGGTGAAATTAATAAGTTGCCACCTTAAATTGATTATTTGTAAAATGAAAAATTATGTACATTTAGGGGGTTTAATTCCACTTAGGAAATAATTTTGTAACACTCAGCAGGTTTTATAATACAAGAGCACTCTGAAGTGAGGCCAATGTCCCCCACCTCCGTTTTCTTTGAAGATCCCAATACTTACTGACAGAGAGCAGTGTTAAACTTTTCAATATAATTACTGTGGCAAAACCAAATTATGATAAACCCATCATCCACGAATATACGACAAAGTATACAACCCATAGTTTTAGGTCAGGATCCCAAGGTGAACCTGTGTAGCAAGTTTGGTGACCCTAGAGAGCTTTACATGTTCTATAGTAAGAGATCATAGGGACTGCCATGACCCCAAACCTGTAGTCAGAGGTTATGGTCTCAGAGAGAACCTGTGTACCAGGTTTGGTGACCCTAGTTTTGTTTGTTGTTGAGATATAGTTTATAAGCCATGTTGATGTTGACCTTTGAAACTGCGGTCCCAAAACCACAGTCACACTTCAGGATCACAGAGTGAACCTGTGTACCAAGTTTGGTGGCCCTAGCATTAGTTGTACAGTAATAAGGCATAAGGAATATTAACCTTGACCTTTTGACCCCAAACCCATAGTCAGAGGTCAGGATCCCAAGGTGAACCTGTATACCAGGTTTGGTGGCCCTAGCTTTACTTGTTTTAGAGTAATAGTAAATGTAGCATTTACCATAGCACAACTGCAATGTTAACTTTGAACCTTTGACCCCTTGACCCCAAACCCATAGTTTGGTGAGGGTGTAAGTCGTCCAAGATGTGCATTAGATACAACTACTGTATCAATTTGAAAAGTCTATATCATTTCTTTCAGTAGTTATTGTGTTTACAAGATTTAGGGAAAAATCTGACCTGACCTTTGACCTCAAGGTCATCCGATGAGAGTGAAATTGCAATATGCGCATCATCAGAGTATATCAAACCATGGTACCAGGTTTCAAAACAATCGGAACAAAACTGTATGAGGAGTTGATTTCACAAAAGTGGGACGGACGGACTGACCCATAACCTAGTCCCCCTTCAGTCGACACTGGGGCGGCCAACACTGGCGCCTGTATACTAGATCATGAAGACTGGACCACTAGGCATGCAGCTTGGCTGAGGCCACTCTGACTGACTGATGTCAATATAGAGTGGATTTATGGCACATCATTGAATATTTACGTATTTTTGGTCATTTTTCTTTACATATTCATTTATATCATTTAACTATCCATGTCATTTATTTTAAGTCTACAGAGTTTCAATTCTATTTTACCACAACATTTTTGTCTTTTTTGTTAGAACTTTTTGATCTATAACTACTTTGTCCTTCCTCATATTGAAAGTTCTCATGTCATTTTTCAGTTCACTTCTTCTGTCTTATTTCTGTCTCATCAATCATTGAGTGGAACCTTGACCTGCACTGACCTTCATCAAAGATTTGGGTCTCCTGCTTCAGTCCAAACTGCTCTCCCTCCTGACGGATGCAGACGTCCTCCTGTTCCTCTTTAATCTGGGAACAATCTGCTTCCACCTGAACAACAATTAAGTTTCTCTCCTTGTTTAGAAGCTGCTGCTCATCCACAGCCTCCTCCTGGTTAAAGTCATTTTGCTGTGGGACGTCTGAAAGGACAAAGAGAAACAAGAAAGGTGTTGGAATATGGTTCTGACACAAAGAGCTAAAGTTCATTCTATGAAGACTGTGAGATAAAAATGTCTTTGGCAGCAGCGACCCACTGCACTTCTAGTGTAAACACTATATCAGTGCGCTGTGAGACACTCATCTGTATAAAAACCTGGACTGCTCACTGGCTGGCAAAAGTGAAGCCAACAGGAACTTTTTGGCAACCATTTTAGTACACCCAAAACACTCAGTGAGTCATTGGAGAATGAATGGGTTTACAGGGATGAGAATCCTCCGCGGATCCGCGGAATTCCTCGGATTTGATCATGTCTAGGGTCATTCTCGTGAATCGTCTAAATTTGAGGAGAAAATTTTAGGGGGGGGGGGGGTGAGGTCTGTTATGAGCGGCGAGTCGTATTTTCGATCGGCTGCTAAAATCCACAACGCAGAACGTGCTACCTAGCGAGATCAGTAATGTAATGTAACAAGGCCACTGATTGGCTGATACTTATTGAAGCAACCAATCGGCGATTTTGTTATTCCTTTGTCATATCCAACACGGAGCGAAATGCAAATGGCGGACAGTTCAATCAACCGAGTTTTCCCAATTTCGTGAAAATGGTGAACCTACAACTCACAAAAGACAACAAAGCAAGAATTTTAGAAATCGACAAAGGGATAAGGAACAAGTTTCATTGGGAATGGCTCGAAAAAACTGTGTCAATGACTGTAAAGATCGGTAAAAATATCCAAGTTGTGGTTGAAAAAATGGCCGACTTCATAGCGAAATGCGAAGTACCAGGGAAAGCCCAGTGTGTTTATTGCAACGATTTCTTGAGTTATGGATCTCGTGGTTGTGTTGCCTTAGTTGAACACTGTTTAAAACAGAAACATCTCAAAATTGTGGCTACAAGGAGATCGACCTACTCGCTCGTGCTGCGTTCAAAACGATCAATGGACACGGTTAAATTCAGATGCCAGTCAATCAAAGTTCATCACAATCGGCCCCGATTACAGCAATTAGTGATCGGAAGACACATTCCGAGGTAAGATTTTTTTCTCGTTATAAGTAATGTACTTGAGAATTTTCACGTAATGAATTTGTTATGAAATAGCATGTGCAAGTTGTGACATCATGCCTGTTTTGAAGCACTAATTGCATTTGAATGCTGATTATCGATTGTTAATAGATTAATGTTATTACATATTTTCTCACAATTTGAAATGCAATCTAAGAATTTTGTATATAATTTATCATTTTTTGTTTCACTAGGAGGAGTTGCATAATGCATGTGTAAGTTTTTTTGTCATGTGGTGATGGGTTGCCTTTCCTAAGATATCTTTGCTTTTATTAGTAAACATAATTTCTTTATGGTCATTGCACAAAAATATTAAACATCTTTTAGGTTTTACTTACTTTCTTAGATTATCTTTCAAATATTAAAATAGACTAATATGCAACTTTTTTTATATTCCTAGTAACACTAACAAATGCACACATTAATAAATCAAAACGTTTGCAGAATGTCAGTATATTTTAATAAATGGGTGATGGACTTGGTGATGGAATTTTGTTAATATTTGTAATTTATTTTACTTGGTTAAATTATTTTGTCTGTTCTATAACTATGTAAATGTAATTCTGTGTCAGTTCTAAACATATTAAATAGTAGTAAAATATAATTTAGTATTATTACATCAACATACCATTCAGATAACATAAATTTACACATGTGATGCAGCAGCAGATTAAAAAGGTAAACTATAAATGCATTTGTACTTACTTCTAACTTTAAATATAAGACCACATTTGAGCATTCTAAAACACCAGATTTCGTTAGCCTGCGTCCCCCAACACCCCCGGCTTAGTTTCCTCTTTTTTCCCCAAACCCCATTCTCATCCCTGGGGTTTAGTAGTAAACAGTGCCACTTTTACCTCAATAACTTCCCAAATCGTTGATCATGTGTTTTACTTATTGTGAAGCACTTTGTGATTCTTTACGTGACAAGTGTAATATAAATAAATTTTACTTACTTACTTACTTACAAAGAATTAAAAGATTTTGAACTTCTTGGTATGGAGACAGCTTATAATCTTGTGCAAATGGTGAACTAAAGAAATCGAGATGACATTCTGTTTAGTGGCCAAGGCGAGCGGTTCTGTGAGTAATACATGCAGTAAGTGTGTTTAGGCATGTTGTCATAATAATAGTCTTAATGATAGTCCTATATGAGTAAATTAAAAAATCATGCAGTGCTTTAATCTTGCTATTAAGTGCCTAGGCAGGGATATTTTGATTCATCTAGTGAATGAAATTTTCAGTTAAGATTTCAGTTAAGATTTCAAACAGCACTACAAAATGGCTGATTCACTATATAGTACACTATTGCGCTTGCCAGCCCACGTGACAAACGTGCAATGCATTCTGGGATTAATAGATCTGGAAATTGTAAGCGGACTGCAAGGACACGGTGCCTCGACATTTCTTGTGAATGAACGAAAAAAAAAAACATAAAATGGACCGTTTAAAGGAAACTTTAAAGGGACAGTACTACGCCAAACTGAACAGGACTGCAAAGGCACACTATTTGGTTAGGCTTTAAGGGGTCAATGGGCTGGATCCCTACCAACATACAATGTGGAGTTCAGACGTAAACATTCTGCCTAACTCCGACCATGCCTTCATTTACTTTATTTTATTTATTTTAACTGTAAGTCCATATACACAGGAAGTTTTCAGTAACTTTAGGTCTTTGCAGCAAGCCCAAGTGCAGTTCATAGATGGATGGGTGATGGATGACATGGTTGCCTGTCATAACCAAAACTGCGTAAGCCAGTAGTTCCACCTAGGATGTTTCCTCCTGGATATGAGTATAAACTATCCGGTTGCAAAGCTTCTACTAAACGACAAAATGGGGTTACCTTGAATTGCAACTACCCCCAGATTACCCTTGGGCAAGGTGTAGTATCTGTATGCCTCCCTTGCTGGGGTACAGCTCCATTGCCTTGTGGAAAGACTGTTTAGTCAAAGGCTAAGAGACCATACCCTAACAAGAAAAGGCGCTCTTGCTGGGGTACAGCAGATGGAGCTCGACAGCCTTGGCAGGCCATCCATCTAGGGAGTTGCTCACCCGAAAAACCCACAAAGACTGCTTCGGTGACCAGGCAGAGGAAATCTTTGATTCAATGGCTGTGAAGGCAACGCAGCAACACACTGTGGAGTGCAAAGGGCATGACAGAGCACACAAGATGCTACGGCCATCCACTACAGCTGAAGAAGCCCCCAGATGTCGTGCCAATGGATCTGGACTTCTGAGGCTGAGAGAGTGGAATTGTCCCTGTGCAACGACTTGTCCACTCTAATACCTTTCACGCATAGGTTATGTTGTGCATTACTCATCTGTACATCTATTCAATTCAATTTTATTTATATAGCGCCATTTCACAACAACAGTCATCTCATAGCACTTTCAACTGTAGGGGAAACCCCCACAGTTGCAGAAAAACTCCAGCAATCAGGCAATCCCCTGTGAGCAAGCGCTTGGCAACGGTGGAGAGGAAAAACTCCCTTTTAACAGGAAGAAACCTCCAGCGGAACCAGGCTCAGGGAGGGGCAGTCATCTGCTGCGACTGGCTGGGGGGGTGAGGGGATAGAGAAGATGAAAAGAACAGACATGTAGAGAGCAAACAGCACGATGGGGACTTCAATCTATTGGAGAGAACAAACAGATGTTAATGACCAGTAAAAAAAAAAAAAAAAAAAAATCATTGAGAGTGAAGAAAGGAGTGAAGCCCAGTGCATTATTGGAGGTCCCCCGGCTGTCTAAACCTATTAGCAGCATAACTAAGGGAAGGTTCAGAGACACATGATCCCTCCCTAATTGTAGGCTATATCAAAAAGGAAGGTTTTAACCCTATTCTTAAAAACAGAGATCGAGTCTGACTCCCGAATCCAGATTGGTAGCTGGTTGCACAGCAGAGCAGCTTGATAACTGAAGGCTCTGCCTCCCATTGTACTTTTGGAGATTCGAGGTATTACAAGTAATCCAGCATTTTTGGGAGCATAGTGCTCTGTTAGGATAATACGGTAGTATCAGATCTTTTAAATAAAAAGGGCCCTGATTAGAGCTTTGTAAGTAAGAAGAAGGATTTTAAACTTAATTCTAAACTCTATGGGAAGCCAATGAAGGGAGGCCAGAGCCAGAGAGATATGATCTCTCTTTCTAGTACCTGTTAAAACTCTTGCTGCAGCATTTTGGATCAGCTGAAGACTTTTTAAAGATGTTTTAGGACAACCTGATAATAAAGAGTTACAATAATCTAATCTAGAGCTAACAAAAGCGTGGATCAGTTTCTCAGCATCACTCTGAGACAAGATGCTCCTAATCTTGGCAATATTGCGCATATGATAGAAGGCAGTCTTAGAAACGAATTTAATATGTGAATTGAAAGACAGATCTTGATCAAAAATAACTCCAAGGTTCCTCACAGAGCTATTGAGAGAAAGAGTAACCGCATCCAAACTAAAAGTTTGATTTGGAAAGGTATTTCTAAGGTTTTCTGGACCAACAAGAATGGCTTCAGTCTTATCTGAATTTAATAGCAGGAAATTGCAAGTCATCCAAGCTTTGATTTCCTTAAGACAGGCTTCCAACTTGGCTAATTGATTACTATCATCTGGCTTCATTGACAGGTTTAATTGTGTGTCATCTGCATAACAATGAAAATGTATACAGTGCTTTCTAATAATGTTGCCTAAGGGAAGCATATATAAACTAAAAACAGTGGGGCCTAGCACAGATCCCTGTGGAACTCCATGACTGAGCTTTGAGTTGAAAGGAAACTCATTATGGACGCAACTATCATCAGCGCATATGCCCCGACCCTGACGAGCTCACAGGAAACAATCAAGCAATTCTACACCGACCTCAGTTCCGCCCTGGGAGTCGTCCCTGCCAGTGACAAGCTCATAGTGCTCAGAGACTTCAATGCCCGAACTGGTCGTGACCACAGTAGGTGGGGGGGATACTTGCCAGACACGGCATTAGCAAGATGAACAGTAATGGCCTTCTGTTGTTGAGCAAGTGTGCAGAATATGACCTTGTCATCACAAACATGGTGTTCAGAATGGCAGACAAATACAAGACTACTTGGATGCACCCCGGATCCAGACAATGGCACTTGATAGATTATGTCATTGTCCTTCAGCGAGATATTCAGGATGTACTTGTCACCAGAGCCATGTGTGGAGCAGAATGCTGGACAGATCACAGACTTGTTTGCTCCACCCTGAAACTGCACATTGCTCCACACTATCCAAAGTGCCCAAAGCTTGTCTGCTCTACCTTTAACACAGCCAAACTCCTGCAGCCTTTCCACCTGTATAAGTTCCAGGACAGACTGGACGAGAAGCTGTCTACTGAGGGACCACTGACTGGAGACCCAACCCAGAAGTGGAACCAGTTCAGAGAAGTGGTGACAGAGACAGCGAAGTCAGTGCTTGGCCACAAGCGCCGGACCCATTAGGACTGGTTCAATGAGAACGACAGTGCCATTGAAAACCTACTTACCAAGAAGAACAGGGCATTCACGGAGTGGCAAAACAACCCAGGCTCCATCCCCAAGAAGGAGAGGTTTAAATCTTACCAGGCTCTCGCCCAAAGGGAGATCCGCAGGATGCATGACAAGTGGTGGGAGAAGAAAGCTGAGGAAGTTCAAAGCTTCGCTGACTCCAACAACTCGAAGCAGTTTTTCAACTCCATCATGTCGGTCTTCGGTCCTTTGAAATCTGGTTCTGTCCCCTTGCTGTCAGCAGACAGATCCACCCTCATCAAGGACAAGGCTGCCATCAACACCAGATGGAAAGAACACTTCAGCCATCTTCTGAACTGCCCTTCTTCAGTTGGTCAATCTGCACTGGACCAGATCCCTCAACAGCCGGCCATCCAAGAACTTGACAACCCTCCTTCCCTGATCGAAGTCAGGAAGGCTATCAAACAGATGAGCTGTGGCAAAGCATCTGGCAAGGACAGCATTCCCACAGAAGTGTACAAGGCACCTGGCAAAGAGGCTCTACGGGCATTTCATACTGTTCTAACCAGTATCTGGGAAGAGGAGGTAATGCCAGCAGACCTGCGTGATGCAATGATTGTCGCCCTGTACAAAAATAAAGGCTCCAGAGCAGACTGTGGGAATTACAAAGGCATATCCCTTCTCTCCATTGCCGGAAAAATCCTTGCCCGCGTCACCCTAAACAAGCTGATCTCAACAGTCTCAGAAAAGAACCTTCCTGAGTCACAGTGTGGTTTCTGCCCTGATCGCAGCACTGTTGACATGGTCTTTGCAGTGAGACAGATTCAGGAGAAATGCTTGGAGCAGAACATGAACCTCTACGCAGCCTTCATTGATCTGACAAAGGCATTCGACACTGTCAACAGAGACGCATTATGGATCATTCTGGAAAAACTTGGTTGCCCAGAGAAGCTCATCATGCTCATCCGGCTGTTTTACGACAACATGACAGGAGAAGTTCTTCCAGACAGTGAACCATCTGAGAAATTCAGCATCTCCAATGGCGTGAAACAGGGCTGCGTCTTCGCACCTGTATTGTTCAACCTCTTCTTCACGCAAGTGCTGTTGCGAGCTGTCAGAGACCTTGACTTGGGTATCTACATCAGATACCGTCTGGACGGATCACTGTTTGACCTGAAGCGTCTTACGGCAAAGACCAAGACGCTGGAGAGGCTCATAACAGAAGCCCTGTTTGCTGATGACTGTGCTCTGATGGCCCACGAGGAGAACCACCTACAGTTAATTGTCGATAAGTTCTCCAAAGCATCTAAGATGTTCGGCCTGACAATCAGCCTCAGCAAGACAGTAGTCCTCTTCCAGCCCGCACCACACAGTGTCCCCCAACAGCCAAGCATCACCATAGATGGCATATTGCTGAAGAATGTTAACAACTTCAAGTACCTGGGCAGCACCATCTCATGCGATGGATCCCTGGACAGCAAAATATCAGCAAGGATCCAGAAATCAAGCCAGGCATTTGGCAGACTCTGTACCAAAGTCTTGCAGCACAAAGACATCTGTCTCTCCACCAAATTCAAGGTGTATAGTGCTGTAGTCCTATCAACACTGCTGTATGGCTGCAAGACATGGACCCTGTACCGCAGACACATCAAATGACTGGAACAGTTCCACACACACTCTCTGCGGTCAATCATGTGGATACGTTGGCAAGACCGCATTACCAACCAAAAGGTCTTCGATCGAGCAGGCCTTACAAGCATCGAAGCCAAGATCCTCCAGGCCCAGCTTTGATGATCTGGTCACGTCATCAACATGGATGAGTCCCGAATCCCCAGACAGCTCTTCTACAGAGAACTGGCACAGGGCAGTCGCAACCAGGGTCACCCAAAGAAGAGGTTCAAGGACAACCTCAAGGCAAACTTCAAGTGGGCAGACCTCCAGCCACAAGAGCTTGAGGCCACTGCAGCTGACAGAACTGCTTGGCGTGCTGCGATAAGGAGGTTCGTATCAGCATTTGAAGACGACCGCCACCAACGCCTTGCAGCGGCACGTGATCGACGACACAGAACGTCTTCCACGGTCCTGACAGCCGGCGTTCCATGCCCGACCTGCAACCAACTGTGCGCTTCAGACTTCAGCCTCCGAAGCCACATACATGTTCATAGATAAATGCACGACATGTCTTTCTCGGCTCCCGAGAGACAACCAAGAAGAAGAAGAAAAACGTGTTCCACATTTTACAAAGCTTTTGAAAAGTATTACAGCCAAAAAGACCCATTTTTGGACTGCACTTTGCACACATTCTGTACAGTGTTTCTCACAACTTAAGTTACACTCAGAATTTTGCACCTAATAAATAAAGAGCTAGAGTTTGTAAATCATTGTGTAATTTATTTTCAAATTGTTACAAAACCGTTAAAGACATTATGTCTGAAGGGGTAAACCATACCAAAATGTGTCTACATTCTAAAACTATGGCTTTATAATGACACTTGGACACACATTGGTCAAAGCACAGGTTGCAGTAACAATCTTATCCAGTAAAGTCATGTTGTCGCCTTCATATGGTACCACAAAGGTCAGAAGTATAGTGTCATTCAGTATTGTATATTTGGAGCACATGCACCCTATTACTCTCTCAATTTACTTCAATTTGTTTATATAGCACCAAATCACAACACAGGGTTATCTCAAGGCACTTTACAAAAGAGTGGGTTTAGGCCACCCTCTGGCATCAAGCTGGCTATGGCCCCTGGTGAATGCAGGTATTTTCAGTGTGGCACCTACAAGGGCAATGCTTTCCTTAATGTCAAATCCACAGTCTGCCAATACTGTCTCTTAAGGCCCTTTTCCACCAGCCCTCACTTAGCCCTACACCGCACCACTCAGCCCGCTTTAGGCGCTTTTCCATCAGCCCCAGCACCGGTTAGCAGGTACTTTTTTCGTACCTGATCCAGGGCAGGGTCTAACCGAGCTGAGTAGGGCTGAGTAGGGCTGTGATAGGACTTTAAGAGACTGGTCGCCGCTGATTGGTCAGGTCGTAACATCACGAAAGCGACTTTTTCTGCTGAATTTACTCCACGACCACCATTTGCAATTGTTCAGCCAGTGGACACAGTGAGCGGCTTGAATACTGTGGATTTGCAACATGTCTTCATGTAAGGCTATCCCCTGGTCAAATGAGGAGGTGCGCAATTTTCTGGAAATATTAGGCGACGATCGCATCCAGCGCGAATTGGATGGATCAACCAGAAATGAAAAAATATACCAGCAGGTGTCCGAGCAGATGGCTTCCCAAGGGCACATCCGCACTGCCAAACAGTGTCGGGAAAAACTGAAAAAGCTAAAAAGCGATTACCGAGCAGTGAAGGACCACAATGCTCGAAGTGGATCGGAGCGGAAAGAGTGGAAGTGGTTCGCTCAGATGGACGCCATCTATGGATGTAGGCCTGCTAGCAATGGCAGAGACATGGGGCTCGACACGGCCACTGTCACGCCCTTGGAAACCGTGGATGGTGAGTGTTGTTTTGATATTGCACGTCTTTTCGCCAAATTATCTTTTCTGTGCCAAGCTCACTGTTTTTAAGAAATAGGAAGGTTGTTAGATTGTGGGGAATGGTTGTTACTGAGGCTTGCTTATTGTTTTGCAGCCAACTGCAGCTTCACGCTTGCTTTGTGTTAAGTATCAGCGCGAACAAAACGCTGAATTACGCTTATTGTATTCCGGTTAAAAACTTTAGAGTGTTGTGTACATGTTGCACTTTGGTGTTAAGTTTTAAATTGCGTGCATTTTCTTTCTAGAATCGCAGTTCATATCACAGGCGTCCACTTCAATGGACATGGACAGAGCGGACTCTCCTGCGTCTGCCTCTGCGTCTGCCTCTGCGTCTGTCGGAGCGTCATCTGGATCGACACCCGTGTCAGCCACATCACCAGCTCCATCTGGCTCATGTTCAAGTGCCGGTAAGGCACAATAACCACGATTTTTTTTGGGTTGAAACAGGTCCAGCGGAAACCAGGGTCGAAAATCCATCCATCCATCCATCCATCCATCCATCCATCTTCTACCGCTTAATCCTTTACAGGTCGCGGGGGGCTGGAGCCTAACAAGTTATGTACCAAATTGATTAATGCAATTTCCTGTAGCTGCATATTAATTAATTGAAAATGTCTTTTTAAATGTACAAAAAGGTTATCATACCTGCCAAGGCATACCTCATGCCTCCCTTATTGGGGGGCTTTCACACCTGTACTGAGTACTTAAAAACTGTATTTATCGGCAGATGAAAGAAAACTGAACCCCCCCCCCCCCAAAAAAAAAAACAAAAAACCAGTAACTGCAACATGACCTATTTCAAACATATTTATTCAAATGTACACTTTTATGGACACAATCTTGAGCCACAACTTTTTGGTAATGTGAAAATAATAAGCCAAGTAGCACAAAAAAAAATAAATAAAATTTAAAAAAAAATACAAAAATATTTTTCCAATTTACATTAGCACAAGGTAGATTGCTTAATTTGAAAGTACACAATAAGAATTATTCTGAATATAGTTCTTAATTGTCAGCTAGATACTGTATATACACTTGGAATTAAAGAGTTTTTATTTGTCAGCTTTGTTACACTAAAGCACTTGGATGAACTTGAAATAAGAAAATGTTCACTGATGCTGCTTGTTATAGTTCCAAGTAGCAGCCTTTGCTGACTCTAGCATTTCTGATGTGGCAGATCAGATCAGGTGGCAGATCAGAAGTGATTTGCCACCAATGGGGGTAGATTGTGCCCTGCCACAAAAAAATGACAAACCATCACTTCTGCTAGTGATGCATTGGATTTGGAAGGCGATTCCTCTCTGTTCCGGAGCCGCAAGACAGTAGAAAGTGTGAGGCCATCAGCCTAATGATTGAGTCCACACTTCTCACTGTAGTGATAATAGCTCACGCTGAGCGCTCTGCCAGCCCCCTAGCTGTGGGGGTCGCACACACGACATGTTCCTCAACACACTCACTAATTTTTTTTCCCGTATATTTTTCTTTGGGCTTACAGAAATGGCAATACGCCCGTATTTGCTAAAATTGCATTTTCCCCGTATTAAAATACGGCGAAAACATATCACTTGACAGGTATGTGTTATTCTTTGGTATTCACTTTATAATGTATTTCTAATCTTTTTGGCATTGATGTATGTGGTTATTTATTCTCTTTTCATTTTTCTTTCCCTTATCCTTTTTTTCTTTTTACTTGTTTCTCCTTTCTAAAGCCCATCCAGGGCCAAGAGTTGCAAATTAGCTAATAGCTATACACTCTTTGTGCAACACATCAGATTGATTGTCATTTGATTAATTGTCTATGTTTATTGCACTGTCCCTGTCAAATAAACAAATAATCTAATCTAATCACTTATCGGTGATCCACAACCCGGTCCCATTTTTAGGTGTGGTGATTGAAGTACTGTTGTAACTCCTGTTAGAGCAAAACAAATGAAGCTCATGAACTGCCGTTGAAATCAACATGCTTCATTGAAACGCTTCGCGTCAGCTGACTGTATTAACCCATTCAGATTTCTGCGGCCACACTACAAGCAACTATTTTAAACATTACCCATCCATCCATCCATATTCTTAATCTTAATCCTTTTTAGTTTTGCAGGGGGGCTGCAGCCGAAGACAGCACACTGCGTGTTGCAAAATCCGCTCTACTGAGGGGCAGCAACATGACAGTTCAGCTTATATACAGCAATGAAGCATAATATAATAGTGACATTGCACCAGTGTAATTCCATAATATATGTAGTGATCCAGCTTTAACGACCATGCCTTTCTGTTTTTCCATATAGGAAAGAGGAAAAGGGCGAACTCCATCGCTGACCTCACATCAGCAATGTTCCAGATGCATCGTGAGCAGCATGACCAGTGCGAATGACACCATCAGGAGTACATGCAGCATTTGCGACAGGTGGCCGCAGATGTGCGTGAAGCCCAGGAGCAAGACGCTGTGTTGCGAAGGGAAGAGCTCGCAGAGATGTCAGCATTCAACCGGGAGTTCCTGACCCTATTTGGCAAGCTGGTGGACGCGTTTGGCAGTCGCCGTGTCTAAACATGTCTCCCCACGCCCAGTATGGTTTATTTTTGGGGGAAATTTGTCTTCGGGAATAAAATTGTATTGTTTGCATCAAAAGTCTGGTTTATCTGTTATGACACCGTATAAGAAAAGCCAATAATTACATACACATTCCATTCTCTGTTCACTCCACATGCTGCTGTTCATCAGGTCAGGTGTACAGTGATCCCTCACTTATCGCGGTTAATGGGTTCCAGAACCGACCACGAAAAGTGAAACCGCGAAGTAGCGTCACCCCTAATGACGTCACCCATAAATAATACGTACGTTCATTCTCTCACTCTCTCTCTCATATGATACGTGTGTGTGTGTGTGTGTAAGTGTACATACATACGTAGATGTAAATAAAGTGTACATAAATATGTTTTTAGAACTCTTTTATTCTTATAACAAGATACGTAACTCAAGATGAAGATGATTTACTGCACAGGTTAATGAGAGCTTTACTGCTCCTCAGGTGACGCCTCATCGTCAGGTGCTAGAAGCGCAGGATCGTCGAGGGCAGCTTCCGATAGAGCTGGAGAAGCTGCAGGAGGCGGCGTAGTGGCTCGACGGGAAGACTATTTCGCACAAAATGGCACAAGAGAACAGCAAAAAGTTCCACGCGGCGAGACTAAGCAACACGAGCGATAAAGAGCAATGAATGCGGTCTTCCTTCGCTGCATTGGCGCTCGGCAGGGACAGAAGCTGGGTGAAACGTCTCGGCCAATCAGCTTGCGGGGTGAAACGTCTCGGCCAATCAGCTTGCGAGATTCCTGAGCTGAGCCAACATGAGAACAGCGAACAGAGAGGTGGATTTTGAGTTGTGCGGGCTCTCAGTGTTGATACCTGATGGTCTAATGTAGTCTCCCTGCCTTCTGCTAGCGCCCGCCCATTATTTCTCAATTTTGAATTTTTGATGAATATTTTTGAAAAATCCGCGATGCACTGAGGGCGCGAAAGGTGAAGCGCGAAGTAGCGAGGGATCACTGTATAGCCTTCTAATGGTAAGTTAATTTTTAACAACACAACGAAACGTAATGTCTTGGTAGGTTTTTTTTTTATTTTAAACAAATTTGCAATGCTGAATCCATTTCTCTTGAACGGGTACATTTTTTAGGTTATAAGCAGTTGTACAGGTGTGCTTTAACTTGTAGACACTGATAAAGGTAAGTACATGTAAGTTGAATGTTGCATCACCAGTCAAAATTTAATAAATTAAGAAGAAATCTAGCAAAAATTTGGCACTAATAACATTAGACACAACTGTGTTTTTGTTGCACACAACTGTTGTTACCAACAAGTTGTGCCAAATTAATATTAGCTTTGCATTTCCACCCAAGCCAAAGTTGCTTGTCTGGCAGCATTTTTTGAACATGCTCTGTGAGGTGTTTCTGCATGTTATTCACAGTACCACAACTGTTGTTAACAACAACTTGTGCAAAATTTAGATTTCCGAAAAATTAAAAATCAATTTGGAAGTAAAAGTGGGGGCCCTTTACATGGGAATATGACATGTATCAGCACATGATTGATAGTTCAATTTGCATTTCCACCTAAGTAAAAGTGGCTTGTCCAGCTGCATTTGTTGAACATGGCCTGTGCGGTGTTTCTGCATGTAATTACCCATACCTTTTTTTTTTTTGTAACTTAAGATTTTTATTCATTTTTCATTATATATATTGCATTCAGATCACAGTCTACATTTAAAAAAAACAAAGGGGCTAATTACCCATACCTTAACAGATAAGCGTTATGAACAACAGAGGACAGGTAGATGCAAAATGCACAACATTTTATTTACAAAAAACAGATGTTGTACATATGTATGCACATAAATGTGGCTGAAAATAAATTTCTACCTATTGCTACACAGGTGCTGCATCACAGCATCTCGTATGTCGCCACCCTGCTCCTCTGCTCCCTGGGTCGCTGCCACCACTGGTTCATCTACTGCATCATCCAATGTCGTGTCATACGTCTCTCCATGACTCTCACAAAGATTATGCAGAGCACAACAACTCAGCACCATAGATTTCACCAGTTTGAGGTCACAGTCATTCCTTTTCAGAAGGCAGCGCCACCTTCCCTTGAGCCTGCCGAAAGCATTTTCCACCACCACACGTACTCGACTGATGGTCTGGTTGAAAGTGTGCTGTTCTGCAGTCAGCCGTCCGGTGTCATTGAATGCTTTCAGCAGCCAGTTTTGCAGTGGATATGCAGAGTCTCCGAGGATGTAGTATCCCACACGTACCGCACCAATGTTCCTGATGTGAGGTGGGAAGAGGTTTCCCTGACTGGCTAAATCCCACAGTGTGGACAGTCTCAGCACCCTAGCATCATGCATGCTCCCTGGCAGCCCTGCAAACACATTCCAGAACAACCCCTTTCCATCAACAACACCTTGAAGGATTATGGAGTGCCAGCCTTTACGATTAAAGTAGTCAGTGTGAAATTGTTGTGGTGCTATGATGGGTATGTGGGAGCCATCTATAGCACCAACACACAATGGAAGCCCCCGCCGACTCTCCATGTAGGCTGACATTTCCATGAACCTCCCTTCATCCGGAAAACGGAGTTGTTCTGGAACCAGAATTGGCTCTGCTGCTGCACAAAAATCCTGCACACACCTGCACACCGTTGTGATGCTGACCCCAAACAGATGGGCAATAGTGTGGTACTCTGAACCGGTAGCAAGCTTCCACAGGCACACACAGGCGGAATGCTGTATCTTGCCGCTCCGTGCGTGGACGCAATTTGTGCCACAGGTAGGTAAAAGTCCCCTCGGACATCCGGAAGTTCTGCAACCACTCCGTGTTGGAGAAGCCGGGAACAATATCCTCCCACCACTGCGAGGCACGGTTGAATGCCCACACCGAGGGTCTGCAACGATTATTTTGCAATGAAGCAGCCAACTGAAACACACACACACAGCATACATAATGTAATGCATTTAATACCACTGACCTGGCGACATAAAAATGCGGGACATAAAACTGACATGACTATAAAATGACATTTGCAAGCATTAGCATGCGTTAACTTACCAAAATACGCTCCCTCATGCGTCGAGCATTTAACCTCAGAGTTGCGGCTTTATATTCCAACAAGGCAGCCGAGAGCCTCATGTACCCTGCCTCCAACCTTTGTCTCAACGCACGTCGTCTCAGTGCCCATCGTCGTCTTATCTGGCTCAATTGTCTGGCCTTGATTGTAGTAAAAATCCACAGAGCAACCAAAATCCTCTCCTCGTCATCAGCCATTTTGTTTGTTGTGGAGGATTCGGTCGCGTGTTTCACGTCACGAGGGTGTGGCGCCGCCTGCTGTTCAACAGCACAACAACCACTGCTGCCTCTAAAGAAATCAAGTCCTGCTGCCCACTCCCCACTCCACCAACACCCCCCCACTCCCAACACACAGCCCCCCATCCTGACCCTGACCAGGACCCAGGTGAGGACGGAGCTGAGGAAGATCAAGGCGAGGAAGGCGCCGGGACCGGACGGCATCAGCGCAAAGCTCCTCAAGTCCTGTGCAGACCAGCTGTGTGGGATTGTGACGTATATCTTCAACATGAGCCTGAAACTGGGGAGGGTACCACAGCTGTGGAAAACATCTTGTGTGGTACCTGTACCAAAAACTTCCCACCCCAAAGACCTGAACAGCTACAGACCGGTGGCCTTGACGTCCCACTTGATGAAGACCCTGGAGAGACTGCTCCTTGCTCACCTCCGCCCCCTGGTGGAACCAGCGATGGATCCACTCCAGTTCGCCTACCAGCATGGCATTGGGGTGGAGGATGCGGTGATCTTCCTCCTTCACCGTTCTCTGTCCCACCTGGAGAAGCCCGGGAATATGGTGAGGATCATGTTCTTTGACTTCTCCAGTGCTTTCAACACCATCCAACCGATGATCCTGAAGGACAAGCTGCTGCGCGCAGGGGTGGACCAGCACCTGTCATCATGGATCCTGGACTACCTCACGAACCGGCCTCAGTTTGTGAGAACCCGGGACTGTGTGTCCGACACGATCATCAGTAGCACGGGGGCCCCCCAGGGAACGGTGTTGGCTCCCTTCCTGTTCACTCTTTATACTGCGGACTTCTCACACAACACAGCACACTGCCATCTACAGAAGTTCTCTGATGACTCTGCGATCGTTGGCCTCATCTCCAATGGAGATGAAGCTGAGTACAGAGGGCTTATCCAGGACTTCGTGGACTGGTGCCATCGGAACTGCCTCCAGATCAACGCGAGGAAAACTAAGGAGCTGGTGGTGGACTGCCGCAGGCATGGGCAGCCCCTCACAGTACCAGTAAATATACAGGGAACAGACATCGAGATGGTGACATCCTATAAGTACCTGGGTATTCATCTGAACAATAAACTAGACTGGTCACACAATACTGATGCACTCTACAAGAAGGGACAGCGCAGGCTGTTCCTGCTGAGGAGACTCAGGTCTTTTGGTGTACAAGGGGCGCTGCTGAAGTCATTCTATGACACGGTGGTGGCATCAGCCATCACTTTTGGAGTGGTCTGCTGGGGCAGTGGCATTACTGCAGCCGATAGGAAGAGACTGAACAAACTGATTAAGAAAGCTAGCTCTGTCCTGGGGCAGCGCCTTGATCCGATGGAGGAGATAGGAGAGAGAAGGACGGTGGCTAAACTGTCATCTCTGCTGGAGTCCGAGTTCCACCCTATGCAGGACATACTGAATGCACTGAGGAGCTCATTTAGCAGCAGACTACATCATCCCAGGTGCACAACCGAGAGGTTTCGTAGGTCCTTCCTACCAACGGCTGTCAGACTGTACAACCTAAGCAGGGCTGCTCGCAGAGATAGCAAAAAGACGTAACAAACTAATAGTTTTTTGAATGCAAAAGATGCAATAGACTTACACAATGGTCCCCTCCGGCATACAACTAGGAACATACCGGTCGCTATGGAGGGTGAGAATATGTATGGGCACATAATCATACCATGTAGGATAACTAAGTAGACGGTTATGCTGTTTCATTCCATCTAGCAACAATGCTCTGCACTGTGTGTGTTTATATATTTACATATTTATTCCATCTAGCTACAATGCTCAGCACTGGGTGTGTTTATATATTTATATATCTACATATTATTCCATCTAGCTACATTGCTCCGCACTGTGTGTGTTTATATACTTGCATATTTATTCCACCTAGCTGCAATGCTCCGTACTGTGGGTGTTTATATATTTACATATTTATTCCATCTAGCTACAATGCTCTGCACTGTGTGTTCATATATTCATATATTTATTCCATCCAGCTACAATGCTCTGCACTGTGTGTCTGTGTGTGTGTGTATATATATATATTTTATAGTAACACGTACATATGTATATTAGCTGCTCTTGCTTGCTTGTTTTTTTCTTGCCTTCTGATTGTTGCTCTGAGTGTTGCTATCCCTGTGCTGTTGCAATCCTGGAATTTCCCCGTTGTGGGACTAATAAAGGCTTATCTTATCTTATCTTATCTTATCTTAAATCCCACCCACAGCAGGTGTGCCAGCAGTAGTTGAAAAGCAACTGAGGCTGAACCGAACCGAAGTGAGTAGAGCCGGGTTTTCAATCGGGGCTGAGCGGGACTAGTGGAAAAGCGCCTTTAGTGACAGCTTCTGAAGAAAGCCACAGTCCCACACTTTTTTTGTGCTGTACAATGACAATAAAGCCCATTCTATTCTCCTCTTGCATGAATAAAATTTGGTTAAGCCTCAGGTGCCACATGCAACAGTTCTGCTGTTCTTGCACATTTTCCACTGGAGCATCATCAGCCTGACAGATCTGTGCTGATTCATCAGATGTTCTTTCCTCCATCTCAGCCAGTGGTGTGGTGTTATCTGTTGGTGATAAGGACAATATACCACTTTAGTTAATATATTTTGTAATCAAAAGGAATCCCAAGACACATTTTAGAAAGGAAAACATAGGTTAAAAAAAAAGACTATTTGAATATAAAGGAGCTACATTATCCCTCTCAGTCACGGGGCCAGTGGTGTTGGGGGTCTGTGGTGGGGGTTCACTTGCATGCCCTGCCCATTCTTTTTGACTTGTTCTCGTCCTTCTGCATAAGCGGTTAAACCTGTCAGGAGCGGTAACTTGTAGCTCTGCATGGCCAACGTTTAGCGAAGGTGCCCAGTCAGGATCACAGTCTAGCACTTCATAAGCTCGTCTGCCTGTTAAAGCAAAGGAAATGGTAAGAAAATACTTTGGTGTAGAACAAATTAAACCCACTTACACCTAACTTTTTCTAGCTACTCGGATATCGGAGTCTTTCTTTAGCTTAGCTTTGTTTAGCTTAGCACTGCTAACTGCACTCTTAACTACTGTGTAGAAGTCTGGGGAAACACCTACAAGACCAACCTACAGTCAATATGCACATTACAAAAAAGAGCTATAAGGATAATAAACAATGCAGGATATAGAGACCATACCAATGCGTTGTTCTTAAAGTCACATGTCATAAAGTTCATCGATTTAGTTAAATTTAAGACAGCACAAGTAATGTACAGGGCAATTAATAATCAACTACCAACTAATATACAAAAAATATTTAAAAAAAGAGACAATGATCATAATTTGAGGGGAGACTTAAACTTTACAAAACCCAAGATACGAACAACCAAGAAAAGTATGTGCATATCTGTCTGTGGGGTGGATTTGTGGAACAGTCTGGAGCCGGAACTGAAACTATGTACAAACAGAAATCAATTCAAAAAGAGGTATAAGCACCATTTGCTGAAAGGATATATGTTAGAAGGGTAGTAGTTATATGCACGATTCATTATGTTCACTCTAGGATATTATGGGACACTATGGAATGGTGGGTGGGACAGCACTGTGTATATCTGTGTTGTTTGAGGCTGGTTTTGATGTATGGACATCATTGTATGTTAGAATGGATGGGTGTTAATGTTGATTTGTAAAAAATACAGTAAATTGTTTACTTGGGGTCTTAAAGGTGGTAATTTGTATAAAATTCACATGGGTGTATCTATGGAAAAGAGGAGATGGAATTAATAAGTGTTCACTTCTTCCTTCTCCCTTTCGAACAGTGTATACTGTTACTTTATTGTATTTGCCATTTGCTTGTATTTGTTATTTTTTTGTGTTCGAAATAAACTATCTATCTATCTATCTAACTAACATAGGCTAAAAGCTATGACCAAGCAAGTTTTAACCACTCAACAACAACAACAGGCTTATATACAGTAAATCATAACGTACCTTTATGAAAATGCTCTGAACACACCACCATCGATAAAGGAGTGTGGTTGAAAGTTATATCGGGTCTTGTCACTGCTGCAATCCAGGCCAGACGTTGCATCTTTGTTACATCCGAAATGTGGGCTGTGCTGTTCTTCTTCCATGCTGGAAAACGATAAAAGCCTATTCCGTGGTTTATCTTTTTTCCACGGTGGTTGAAAGAACGACTATAACAGTTTACAACACAGCTGGTGAGCTCTATACTTCCCTATGTCTGCTACGTTGACGTGATCTCGGCGAACTACCAAGGCTTATGGTTCCCAGAATGCACTTGGTCAATTTTGTAAACACTACATCACACTGGTGAGCCTATATTAGGCTGGGGAACGACCGGCCTGGGTGGCTGACATCTTTGCCGTGATGTGTAGAGTGATGATGTAGAGTGAAGTGATGATATAAAGTATGAGGGGATGAAGAAGAGTGATGTCTTTAGATAGAGTTGAGGTTCAATTGGACACAGCAATGACAATAGAAGGACTACAGCTCCTGACCAGACAGAGTGATGATATAGAGTGAAGTACGTGGCGGTAATGCACCTGTAAGCTGGTTGCCAACCGCCAATCAAATCTAAAAGAAGAACAACATTTTGAAACTGCCGGGAGGCAGGAGGACCAGGAGCTCTTCAGCTGCTCCTAGGACACAGTCCAAGGACTGTGACATGCATGTAAAACATGCAGGTTAGGGAGTTAAGGGGCGCTTGCGCACGCAGCGACCGGCAGCTGGTGGTTTGTCACCAGACTGCAAAACAAATCTACCTACGGGTACAAAATTTAAAAAAAAAAAAAAAAAAAAAAAAAGGATGTTTTTTCTCCATTTCCTCTCAGCCATCCTTCATTCTCTTTTCAGTTGTTTGATCTGGTTGTTTCTCCATGGAGGTTTAGGTTTAGTTTTGACTTTCCTTGACCTTAGTTTGTTGTTAAAATTATCAACAATAAAATTACAGAAGCAGATAAAATAACTGAAGGAGTGTTGCATAAAACTTCGATAAAGTCAGCCTCCAATCCAGCCTCGTGGCTCCCTACAGATTTTATGGACCAAAATCCTCCAAGTCTCTTTTCTAGCAAGTCTTCTTCTTGTTCTGATGTTATATGGTGGTTGGCAAACAGCTTGTAGGTGCATTACCGCCACCTTCTGGAATGGAGTGTGATTCGAAATGGCATTACTCTCCTATATCCTTGAAATTAGTCCTGTTGCCCAAATAAACCTAAAAACTGCCTTATAGCCCGCATCCCCTGAACTTCTCTGCAAAATCTCTTTCATACTGAGCTGGGTTTTGTTCCTGTATAGACTGTCCACCAATGTTAACCGTGCACACTCATACTTTGGACAGTGCATAAATATATGTTCAACTGTTTCATCGTTTCCACAATAATCACATTTTCCATTTGGGTGTTTTTTCATTATAACTAATGTACTATTTAGCCCTGTGTGACCTAATCTTAACCTGGATATGATGTCCTCCTCCTTCCTACTCCTGTGAACTTATCTAGCTCCCCCTACTTTCTTTTGTATGCCATACAGGCTCCATCCTTTACTTCCTTTGTCCCACTCTTCCTGCCACTTCTTTTTAATTTGCGTTTTGATAATGCTCTTGACCTCTGCTTTACTGTTTCACATTCCTACTAACTTGACTCATCTTAGTTGCCCTTTTTGCACATTTATCTGCTAGCTCATTCCCCTCCACTCCAATGTGCGCTGGGATCCAAATGAATCTAATGTCCACACCTGCCTTTGAAATTCTCACTACTGAATGTACCATTTCTATCACCAAATCCTGTCTTGACTCTGAATACATTTGTCCAATACTTTTCATTGTGCTGCTAGAGTCAGACCCTATCAAAACCTTTCTGGGTTTTACTTCTTCCACCCAACCCAATGCCAAACAAATTGCCAAAAGCTCACCAGTATACACAGCTAAGTCATCACTAACCCTTTCCTTCTTCATGACATCCAATTCTGGAATAATGAATGCTATTCCCACAATGTTCTTTTGTTGATTTAGATACATCCGTATAAATCTTTATAAAGTCAGGATAGTTACCGTCTAAATAGTTATTGACCTCATTCTTGTTTATTCTCCCTCCTATGTCATTTGTTAAAAGTCTAAAATCCACCTTTACTTCTTCCAGACACCATGGTGGTTCTGCAGAAAGAGGGACTGTTGGACATACTGCTTTATCAGCAACCCTTAGCTCCCTGACTTTATTCTCTATTGTCCATCCAAAGCTTCTCATTTGTCTCTTTTCCTTCTCTTGGCAAGGTTTCAGTACACTGTGTACTGGGTGATTGTCACTAAATCCTCTGATGTTGGCCCAGTATGTAGCTGCTATCTGAGTTCTTAACTCCAGAGGCATCTCACCCATCTCCACCTGGAGCGCTGCTACTGGAGTAGTTTTTATGGCCCCACAGCATAACCTCAGAGCTTGGTATTGAATTATATCCAATTTTTTCAATAATGTTTCTGAAGCTGATCCATACACAACACACCCATAATCAAACAGTGACCTAACTAAAGCCACATATAATGTTTTTAAAGCACCTCTACTTGCTCCCCATTCTCTTCCCCTCAAACATCTAATATTTAAAACCTTCTTAGATTTTGCCACAATTTTCTCAACATGAATCTTCCAAGAACAACCCTTATCAAACCACACACCCAAATACTTGAACCACTCAACAGTTTCGATGTTTTGATCATATATTTTAAGATCAACTTGATGGTTTACTCTCTTCCTCATGAAGACCACAGCCTTTGACTTTCCCACTGAAAACCTAAATCCCCATTCCACTGCCCAAGCCTCAACTTCATCAAATCGTCTGCTGCAACTTTTTAACAATAAATGATAGATTTTTTCCTCTTGTCCATATAGCACCATCATCTGCAAACAAAGACACCAACAGAACCCTTAACTCTAGAAAAAATGTCATGACTGAAAACAAAATGGGATTAATAGTACTGCCTTGTGGGGTTCCATTTTCTATCACTTGACTTGAGCTATACTGCTTCCTTATTCTTACTGAAATTTTCCTGTCACTCAAAAATTTTTTAATCCATCTTTTCATTCTCCCTCTAATGCCTAGCTTATGTAGTTTGATAATCAGCCCCTCCTTCCACATCATGTCATACGCCTTCTCAACATCAAAAACACAACCACACTTTCCTTATTCACTTGGGCCTTTCTAATCTCATGTTCCAAACAGACAGCAGGATCAGTAGTACTTCTCCCTTTTCTAAATCCGCTTTGGTAACTTTTTAATGCCTCTCTAGACTCCAGATATGTTAACCACGCCAAAAACATGCAGGTTAGGTTAACTGGCATCAAACTGGGGATTCTAAATTGTCCTTAGGTTTGACTGTGAGAGTGAATGGTTGTCTGTCTCTCTGTGTTGGCCCTGTGATGGACTGGCGATCTGTCCAGGGTGTACCCTGCCTCTCGCCCAAAGATGCTGGGATAGGCTCCAGCCCCCCGCGACCCCAAAAGGATTAAGCGGAAGAAGATGAATGAATGAATGAATGAATTATGTCAAAGCGGTTGGTCTGTAACTCTCACCTAAACCTGGATTTTTACCTGGCTTACATATTGGAACAACCGCCTCTTTCCATGAAGTAGGCAATATCCCTTCCTCCCAAACCTTGTTGTATAACTCTAATATCTTTTTACCAGCATCACTCAGGTTTTTAATCATTTTATAAGTCACTTGGTCTTTTCCTGGAGTTGTCTTACAGCCTCTCCTTTATGTATGATTTAATTCAGGCATTGAAAACTCCCGATTTAGCCCATTCTCAAACTCTGCCTCATCTTGCAACGCTTCCACATTATTTAATTTTGTCTGCTCTCTTCCACTTTCTTTCCACATTGCTCAGATTATCTGCACTACTTATTTTACTGAAAATTCTAACTAAATGTTCTGCCTTTTCATTGTCATTCACTATCAAACTGTCCCCGTTCTCCATAATTGGATAAGTTAGCTCCTTCCTTATTTTTTTGTTTATCTTGATTTTGTATACTTTATTGATCCCCAGAGGGGAAATTGAGGGCATCCACCTGGATGGATGAATCAGCCACAGTACGGCGCTATCCCTTAACCATTCACACACACATTCACACCTAGGGCCACTTTAGAGTCTCCAATTAATCTAACCTGCATGTTTTTGGCCTGTGGGAGGAAACCGGAGAACTCCCGGAGTAAACCCACGCAGACACGGGGAGAACATGCAAACTCCACACAGATCACTGTTGGTCAGGGGCTGGGATCGAACCAGGGATCCAATGGCCAAGGGTGAGTTGCTGTGCTGCCACAGTGCTAATTTCTCCCCATACCTTCTTCAAGGGTGTACTTCTTTCCAATGAATCACAATATTTTCTCCAAAACTCTTTTTTGGTCTGTTTAATTATTCTCCGTACTTTAGCCTGCCCCCGTTTATTTTTCTAGCGTGTCTTCTCCCATTACAGTTTCACATACCTGCTGTTGTTTGTAGCTTCATTTCAGATTTCACGATGAAATCCAACAGTTTCTTCTGACTTTGCACCTTTTCTCTTGTGTGTTGGATTTTTTTTCAGCCTCTCTGCATGTTTCTTCTTCAGCAGCAGTTATAACCTCTCTCTCTTCATATTTTCCGAACCACCGACACAAGCTAGGCTAACAAGGCTACATCCGGTCACGTGATTGGATGTTTTAGAAAAAAAGCTTTTTATTATTTACAGCACTTTCTAGTTTTCTGTCATAAGTTCATGTGAACATATTAACGGTTCTTTCACGCCGTTATAGAACGTGTTTCAGTTTAATAAAGCTGGTCAGATGGTCATTTATGTTGTGTTCAGGAACGTCAGACGTTCAGAAAATGACGTCACTTCCGTGTTAAACGCGTCCATAAAAAAATATGTACTTTATCACTAAAGCGTTAATATGCGCAGATTACCACATACAGGTGCATCTCCATAAAATAGGATGTCATCAAAAAGTTGATTTATTTCAGTAATTCAATTGAAAAAATGAAACTGTGATATTAAATAGATTTATTCAAGGCTTTTGCTCACCAGCCACTGTGGCTAGTTATTTTCCAAAGTTACTAGCCAGTCAGCCTTTTCACTAGCCAGTTTTGTGGTAACTACAAGAATTGTACCATTGACTTCCATTGTGACTCCAGAGTTCCAAGATGAAAACCACTGCTGAGCAAAAAGAACATAAAGGCTTGTCTTGTGGGGAGTCAGGTTATGTAGCATCTCAGACAGAGACAGTGAATGGGAGAACAATGCCCAGGGGGTTCCTGGGGATATAGCAGGAAGGAGTCAGGTACATAGCGGGTTGAATGCAGTGTAATGGAAATGTCATGCTGTGTGATGAGAAATGCCATGAAACGTGTGAAGAGTGAGTTGGGTAAAAAAGGAGAGCTTGCTGAAATGATTCAGTCTGTTCCGTGCTTGTGAGATGTGAAGTGTGTAATAAACCGTCTGTCCATGAATCTGCCTCTTTATTCACACACTCCACAGTCTCATTTTTGCCAGAAAACATCTTGATGATCCCCAAGACTTTTGGGAAAATGCTCTGTGGACTGACGAGACAAAAGTTGAACTTTTTGGAAGGTGTGTGTCCCATTACATCCGGTGTAAAAGTAACGCAGCATTTCAAAAAAGGAACATCATACCAACAGTAAAATATGGTGGTGGTAGTGTGATGGTCTGGGGCTGTTTTGCTGCTTCAGGACCTGGAAGACTTGCTGTGATAAATGGAACTGTGGGGAGCGTGAAATAATGCGGCTGAATCATTTCTTAATTCAGGCTTTAATATCACGATCACATCCCCAGCATATCTCTCAAGAACAGAAGAGAGAGAGCTGAGTCAAAACCTTCTCTTTTATACAGTCAAGGACAAAGGAAGAATCACATATCACTGTCAAAACCCCCTATTGACAATAACTCTCCCCCCGCGCCCTTCAGTCCTCCGCCTGGGCTCCAGGAGGTCAGGAAGTCCTTTCAACTCCTTATCGCCGTACCTCCGTCTTCTTGTTGTTGTCCCCAGGCGTTCCAGACATATTGTTCCATTTAAGACGTGAGGTCAATCCACACATGCAATCCCAAGCATCCCATAGTGCTTACACATATGTAGGTAAAATTACATGAGCTACATAACCCCCCCCCCCCCAAACGTCAAAGAATGGACAATAGCCTCCCAGGAAGACAGGACAGATGTGGAGGAGTATGCTGATTCGGTCACCAGCTACATCGCGAAGTGCACAGAGGATTTCACTACAGTGAAGACCATCACTATGCGGGGTAATCATAAGCCCTGGATGACTGCAGAGGTGCGCTCGCTGCTCACAGCCAGAGATGCAGCCTTCAGAGCGAAGGACAGGATCGCCCTCCGCTCAGCCAGGTCTGCGCTTTCTAAGGGAATTAAGGCGGCAAAGCACGCCTATGCGGAGAAAATCCAGGGACACCTCTGTGACACTAGGAACACCAAGCAGATGTGGCAGGGAGTTCGGACACTGACGGGCTTTAAGCCTAGGCAGGGGGTCGATGATGACGACGCTTCGCTTCCAGACAGGCTTAACGACTTCTTTGCACGTTTTGAAGCATCAAACTCGACAATCAGAGGGAGGGCTGGCCCTCCCCCACCATCGGTCGGACCAGCTTTTACCATCAACACAGCGGACACACGGAGGACCCTAACCAGAGTCAACCCACGCAAAGCTGCAGGTCCAGACAACATTCCGGGACGTGTGCTCCGAGACTGCGCGAGCGAGTTGGCGGATGTCCTGACTGACATTTATAACATCTCCCTGAGTCAGGCCATCGTTCCCAGATGCTTCAAGACCTCTATCATTGTACCGGTGGCAAAGAAACCAGTGGTGTCCTGTTTGAATGACTATCGTCCTGTTGCACTGACACCAATTGTGATGAAGTGTTTTGAGCGGCTTGTCAAACCACACATTACAGCCTGCCTCCCTGCATCACACGACCCGCTCCAGTTTGCATTTCGTTCAAACCGCTCCACGGAGGATGCTATAGTCACCACCCTACACTCTGTCATCACCCACCTGGACCAGAAAGACACCTACGCCAGACTCCTGTACATTGATTTAAGTTCAGCATTCAACACCATTATTCCCCAGAGACTGATGGAGAAATTACTCCTTCTCGGTCTGAACTCCGCCACATGTCTCTGGATCCTGGATTTCCTGACTGAGAGACCGGGTTGGAAACAACATCTCCAAGTCTGTCACGCTGAGTACCGGATCCCCTCAAGGCTGTGTACTCAGTCCACTGTTGTTTACACTTCTAACACATGACTGTGTATCCAGACACGAGGGGAACCAGATTATTAAGTTTGCAGATGACACCACGGTGGTGGGACTTATCCAGAGGGATGAGGAATCAATGTACAGGGAAGAAGTGAGAGACCTGGAGGGCTGGTGCAAGGAGAACAATCTGGTGCTCAACGTGGACAAAACGAAGGAGATGATTATCGACTTCCGGCAGTCGCAGCCTGAGCACGCCCCCCGCAGCATCGGCGTCCGTTTAGTGGAGAGAGTAGAGAACATCAAGTTCCTCGGAGTGCAGATCTCGCAGGATCTGACCAGGAGCAAGAATTCCTTGGAGATCAGGAAGCGGGCTCAGCAGAGACTGCACTTCTTGAGGAAGCTCAAACAGGCCTCTCTCCCCATCTGCATCCTCAGGACCTTCTACAGAGGTGTGGTGGAGAGTGTTCTGATGTACTGCATTGCTACATGGTACTCCAGCTGCAGTATGTCAGACAAAAAAGCCCTGCAGAGGATAGTCAAGGGGGCGGAGAGGGTAATTTGAGTCTCCCTCCCCTCTGTCCAAGAACTTTTTCAGAACCGTTGTAGGAGCAGGGCACTAAACATTGTCAAGGACCGTTCTCACCCGCTGCATAAACACTTTGAACTTCTTCCATCTGGTAAACGATTCCGGAGCATCAGAGGCAGAACCACCAGACTGATCAACAGCTTCCTTCCACAAGCTGTCAGGATGCTGAACAGTTGACCCGGAATCTCTCATACACACTACTGCACCTACAGACATTTTGTATATTATAGTTAGTTATTCTTTTTTTTTTCCCCAAGTATGTCTCAGGGATGTGTGAATGGATGGGGGGGTGGGGGGGGCTATGTGGGAATGTGTCTTAAATCATGCTGCTTCTTATATGGATACCGAGAGAAACGCAATTTCATCTTGCCTGCACTACAGTTGTATGTACAGCAATATGACAATAAAGTTTGATTTGATTTGATTTGAATATATCAGAGTTAATAAAACATGATAACCTCAATAGCATAGTCTATACCACATGATCGTATCAAAAATCAGTGATAACATTAATAGCATAGTCTATACCACATGATCACGTTAAAATTCAGTCTGTACGTCGTCTGGGCTTCAAACGTCTTCCAAATCTGCTGTAAGCAGGTCTCGCTGTCCCTGCAGCGCCGTCCTGCAAAGAATCTGCAGACTGAGGAAGAGAGTGGTTATTTGATCCCTGCGGGGGCTCAGGTACGTGTTCCCTGGGGGGTCTACCACGTCGAGGTGCCCTCGCTACGGGTACAGACTCATCGTTCATCACAAAAGCAGGCTTTAGTCTGTCAATACTAACTGTCTCTTTTCTGTCTCCCAAATCTAGCACAAAATGCTTATCACCTGTCTCCAGCACCCTATATGGACCATCATATGGCGGGCGGAGGGTCGGTCTCAGAGCCTCGTGCCTGACAAAAATGAACTCGGCATTTTTCAAAGCTTTGGGAACAAAAACGCGCCGAAAAGTGTGATGAACGGGGCCCGGGAGCATGTCTGCTCCCGTGCCAATCAGTGGCCCCAGAGCCGGGGGGGTGCCCTGGCTCCGGATGCTCTGGTAGGAACTCACCGGGCAGCCTGAGAGGTTGTGCAAAAACTAACTCGGCTGGGGAGGCATTTAAATCCTCTTTGGGCGCAGAACGCAACCCCAATAAAACCCATTGTAGTTTGTTTACCCAATCTGCATCCGTAAGTGACGCTCTGAGGGCTGCCTTCAAAGACCTATGAAAACGCTCGCATAAACCATTAGCCTGGGGGTGATAAGCGGTAGTGCGATGAATTTTCGCTCCTAAGCTGCTGGCCATCGCTGACCAGAGCTCAGAGACAAATTGAGGCCCTCTGTCGGACGTGATATCCGACGGAACCCCGAAACGTGCTACCCAGGCCATCAAAAAAACACGAGCCACATCTGCAGCTGTGGTCGGTGCCAGTGGGACCACTTCTGGCCAACGTGTGGTTCGGTCCACCATTGTCAAAAGATGTGTGAACCACTCTTTCACGTGCTTGCGCAGGCTCGGCCAAACAAACTTCTCCGCTACCATTTTCACAGAAACGCGCACCCCTGGGTGCGCCAGGGAGTGAACCGAGTCAAAAACGCGGCGGCGCCACGCGGCCGGGACTACCGGGCACGGTCGCCCAGTCGATACATCGCAGTTTAGGGGGGGCATACCGGTTTGTAAACACCTGCTCTCCAGCCTTAACCCTGTTGGTCCAGACAGGAGCACGCGCACGTCCGCGTCACTACCCTGTTCCGCTGCCATGGCTGCGTAATCTATTCCCACGTGAACTGGAGCCGCGTGCACTTCCGCGCTGCTATTTTGCCCTGTGGCTGCGGTAGTATAATCTGCCTCCGCGCGCACCGGAGCTGTGACCGTGCGAGAGAGGCAGTCTGCCACTACGTTGAGTTTACCCGCTACGTGCTGAATATCAGTGGTAAACTCCGAAATTGCGGCTAGATGCCTCTGTTGCCAGCCCGACCAAGGTTCTGAAATTTTGGACATTGCAAAAGTGAGCGGCTTGTGGTTGACAAAAGCAGTGAAACGCCGACCTTCCAGCCAAAATTGGAAATGGAGGATGGCCAAATGAAGCGCTAACAGCTCCCTGTCAAACGTGCTGTATTTACGCTCGACTTTATTCAAGGATTTGCTGAAAAATGCCAGCGGCTGCCAAACCCCGGCAACATGCTGTTCCACGACCGCCCCTATGGCCAAATCTGATGTGTCGGTGGTGAGCGCTATGCGGGCCGATGGATTAGGATGAGCCAGGAGCGCAGCGTCAGCCAGGGCTTTCTTTACCTCTGCAAATGCGCGCTCCCGCTCCGGGGACCACTCGATAGGGTTGGAGGGTTTTTGTTTTTTGAGCGCGGTGTATAATGGCTGCATGAGCTGCGCTGCGTCGGGTAGGAAACGGTTATAAAAATTTACCATTCCTAAAAACTCCTGGAATGATTTGACCGTTTGTGGTCGGGGAAAATCTGCCACTGCGCGCACCTTATCCGGTAGCGGGATTGCCCCTTCTGGGGAGACGCGGTGTCCCAAAAAATCGATCTGCGCCACGCCAAACTGGCACTTGACTGGATTAATTATTAACCCGTGCTCTCCCAACCTCCGAAAAACCGCAGTGAGGTGTTTTTCGTGTTCCTCTTCTGAAGTACTGGCGACTAAAATGTCGTCGAGGTAGACGAACACAAAAGGGAGATCGCGTAACACGGCATCCATCATACGCTGGAATGTTTGCGCGGCGCCTTTAAGATCAAACGGCATACGCAAAAACTCAAAAAGTCCAAAAGGGGTTATTACCACTGTTTTAGGAATGTCCTCAGGCTGGACTGGAACCTGATGGTAGCCGCGAACCAGGTCTATTTTAGAAAAAATGCGCGCCCCCGCCAAATGCACTGAGAAATCCTGAATGTGTGGGATTGGGTAGCGGTCATGCGCTGTGGCGTTGTTTAGTCTGCGGTAATCGCCGCAAGGTCTCCAGGAGCCATCAGCTTTAGGGACCATATGCAGCGACGAAGCCCAGGGGCTTTTCGAACGACAAATAATGCCCAGTCTTTCCAGGCTGGCGAACTCCTCGCGCGCTATGGAGAGCTTAGCAGCATCCAAACGCCGAGCTTTCGCGAAGACGGGGGGGCCCGCTGTAGGGATAAAATGCTCCACCCCGTGTTTCGCAACTGTTGCCGAGAAAGTAGGAACTGTGAGCGCTGGAAACTGGGTGAGGAGTGTGTGAAACTTACCGCCTGCTGTGGCAACGTTGGTCTGCACCGGTGGTGGGGACACTCGAGCTGCACAAGGAATAGAATAAAAAGACAGTGCCTTTACTAAGCGCCTGTTGGCAAGATCGACTAACAAACCATGTGAGCACAGAAAATCGGCACCTAACATGTTGAAGTTCACCGCCGCTACGATGAAAGTCCATTCATAAGTGCGGCCGTGTAAGGACAGAAACAAAGTCCTTTCTCCGTAGGTGTTGATGCTCGAGCCGTTCGCCGCCGTTGCCCCGTCACCGCGGGGGCCAGCCACCCGGTCAGCATAGGTTGGGGTGATGAAACTCACTTGAGCTCCGGTGTCTACAAGGAAATGTCGCCCGGAGCTCGCATCTGTGATGTACAGCAGCTTATTTTTTTCACCGAGAGCCGAAGCTGCTAACGGATCCCTGGTCCTGGAGTTTCCCGAGCCCTTGTAGCTGCACGGCGGCACACACCTGTGTGCCTTCTCTGCAAAACGCCGGTGATAATAACAGAGGCCATCTCCTCCGCTGCGCCGGGGCCGCGTCACTGCCATCGTGGGTGGGGCTGGCTCCGCTGTCTCTGGCTCCTCGTTGCCTCGGGTCACCGCACCTAGGTCTGTCGCTGCCGCTGTGGCCGTCTGCTCGCCGCAGGAGTCGAGGAGCCGCTGCGCCTCTCGGACCAGCGCACGGAAGTCCCGCTGGGTCACACAGGGCATGGCGGAGAGAGTCCCTCTCATGTGTGTCGGGAGGTTACTTAGGAAGATGTGCTTAAATAGGAAATTATCATTGTCCGATTCCCTCAGCTGCAGCATGTCTTCCATCAGGGCGACTGGTCTGCGCCCTCCCTGGCCGTGCATAGCTAGGAGCCTCCTAGCCCTCTCTTCGGCTGAGGGCGTGAAAAACTCGGTGAGGGCAGCCTTCAACTCGCCGTATTTGTTGTCAGCGGGTGGCTGCTGTACCAGGCTCCGCACGCATCGAGCTGTGCGGTTGTCGAGCCTTGCGATGACGTGGTAAAACTTAGTGTCATCCGCCGTTATTTCTGCGAGCGTGAACTGTGCCTCAGCCTGGAGGAACCACAAGTCCGGGTTGTCCTGCCAGAATTCTGGCAGTTTAATGGAGACGGCGCTTGCTTGGGCAGACTCCGACGAGTCTGCATCAGGAGAATCCCTTCTATGCATTCTCACGTCTCTTGGTCACCAATGTGGGGAGCGTGAAATAATGAGGCTGAATCATTTCTTAATTCAGGCTTTAATATCACGATCACATCCCCAGCATATCTCTCAAGAACAGAAGAGAGAGAGCTGAGTCAAAACCTTCTGTTTTATACAGTCAAGGACAAAGGAAGAATCACATATCACTGTCAAAACCCCCTATTGACAATAACTCTCCCCCCGCGCCCTTCAGTCCTCTGCCTGGGCTCCAGGAGGTCAGGAAGTCCTTTCAGCTCCTTATCGCCGTACCTCCGTCTTCTTGTTGTTGTCCCCAGGCGGTCCAGACATATTGTTCCATTTAAGACGTGAGGTCAATCCACACATGCAATCCCAAGCATCCCATAGTGCTTACACATATGTAGGTAAAATTACATGAGCTACACAACCATGAATTCTGCAATCTACCAAAAAATCCTGAAGAAGAATGTCCGGCCATCTGTTCGTGACATCAAGCTGAAGTGCGCTTGGGTTCTGCAGCAGGACAATGATCCAAAACACACTAGCAAATCCACCTCTGAATGGCTTAAGAAAAAACAAAATGAAGACTTTGGAGTGGCCTAGTCAAAGTCCTGACCTGAATCCGACTGAGATGCTGTGGCATGACTTTAAAAAGGAAGTTCATGCTCAAAAACCCTCCAATGTGGCTCAATTACAACAATTCTACAAAGATAAGTGGGCCAAAATTCCTCCACAGCACTGTAAAAGACTCATTGCCAGTTATCTCAAACTCTTGATTGCAGTTGCTGCTGCTAAGGGTGGCCCACACACAGGGCCATGTAGGTTTGGATTTTTTTCCCCTTAATAATAAGCACCTTCATTTAAAAACTGCATTTTGTGTTTATTTGTGTTATCTTTGTCTAATATTTAAATTTGTTTGATGATTTGAAACATTTAAGTATGACAAACATACAAAAAAATGAGAAATCAGGAAGGGGGCAAACACTTTTTCACATCACTGTAGTTTGTGGAGCATACCCAAAGTCCACAGCCTCAAACCAAAAATAAAAACAGGTCGGGTGGCCTGCCAAAGTGCCAGGGCCACTGGACCAAAGAGCAAGGCGGGTCAGGGGGTTTACCTGAATCCATACACCACCTAAGGGGTGAACATGATGCATGGAGAAGCTTACCAAAGTCCATGGGCTGCCAGGTGGGAGGAAACAAATGAGCCTTTTGCTCAGATAATAACAGAAATTCTTTGTTCAAAAGAAAAGACATGAGACTTAACCCCCCTCCTGACAGTCTGCTTATTATAAGTGATTTTGGGCTTGTTTTTCTCTAAAGTCGCTTGCAAATCTTGTCAGTTGCAGGTTGCAGGTTTTTGGGCTTGTTTTTTAATGTGTAGTTGCTTATTTGGGCTTGCTTTGCCGTCTGTGTGACAGCTCTCTCAGCTCCCCACAAAACACTAGTGGGATAGTCAGTTTGTTTACAGGACCCATCCACACCACCGTTTCCTGGTTACCGCGCCTGTCCCACTGATCTCTATCCACCTCATTCCTGGGGGTGTGCTGTAGGAACGATTATGGGCGGAGCTTCCGGTTTTGGCTGACGTAGTGTTAAATCAGTCAGTAAGAGTGGAGTAGTAGGGGCATTTAAGACAGCATTTTTAAAAGTTTTTTAAATTCATTTTAATGTAATGTATAGTCCACATACGTGTTTTGCACTCAAATGGCACTCAAGTATTTTTTGAATGTTTTTGCGTAGTTCTGGTGCTGGCTGGTGTTCATGGTTGCACCAGACTGGATAAGTGGAGGCTTCTCACCACACGGTGACATATGGTATCCAAGCACAGTGTTGTGTTGTACGTCTGCTCTAAGGTAAATTTGATTATGTCCAACATATTTTAACAAAATGCTTGCCAACTATATTACAGTGGAGAGACGTGCTGGTTGGAATGCCCACCGCGTCATTATGAGTACAGGCAACGAGAAGTCATAAATCATGACTCTTTCATTGTTTGGTAGCGGCAAAGTCCCGGGAAAACCCCATGAATGCCTGGTATTATTGGAAAGCTTAGAAATCATACTTTCTAAAAATACCTATGTTTTGCAGAAGATGTAACTCCCGACCGATCGAACACGAGCTTTCAACCTAGCTAAAATATAAACAAATCGTCTTTCTGGGTCAATTTTTGCGCACTACCTACAAATTAAATATCATTTTGAAGGTCTTTCAATACAGAATATGGAAATAACATTACATCAATTTTTAAAGTGTCCTCAAAGTGACACATTTTGCCAGGACGGGTCATTTGTTTACAGCGTTAGCATGTTACAGCGGCGCTAACTAACGGAGCTACTGTCCATGGAGCTACTGGCCACATTTTAAGGTCATCTTCTCATCCCGCTATAGTCGTGGGAAGTGGTATGATTATATTACTGTTTTGAGGCGCAAAAAGCCGTGTTCCTGCATTTCTGATGCCCAGGTCATTGTTTTTGAACAAGGAAAAGTGCCCCGTTTCAGTGACAACCATATGTTCTAAACTAGTACTGGAAGTTGCTACCATAATTCATGTAAGGCATCATGGGGCCTAGGAATAAGGTGGATAGAAAAACTAAACGGATCATTGGCCACCAGAAGTGAAGCCACCTGGCCGCCATATTAGTACATCCAAAACACTAGTACATTCAAATCGACAGCCACAAAACATAATGTGACGTATGCGAGGTTCACACAAAGAAGAGGAGCAAAATGGTTGTGACGAACAGGCTTTATTTACACACCACCAATCCCAACTCCCTCTGAGCACAGACAGGAGGGGAGGTCATCCTCCCAGACCTCCGTTTCAATCATGGTTACACACACACATGATACATCTTGCCCTAATCCTGCCTATAAACACTGCTGGGTCATTATAACGCAGTTATAATGACAGCAGTATAATAACTCAGTAATAACACATTTAATACACACACACAGTAATGTTTTCAACTGGCAAAGCATGCTGGGAAATCCCTGCCCCCCTTAACATGGCCCCAACGTTACACTGCCCTCCCCTGGACTGGTTTCTGTACCCAGAAAATTCAAAGTCCACTTTCAGAAATCCAACGCGAGTCAGCCCGGTGCCGGGGCGGCACGCACGGGCCATCCAGTGTCCATCTGAGTCTCGGTCGGAGTATCTGGTTGGGGTAGGGTTCCGGTTTGGCCACCAGCGGGCGGATGGACACATTTAACAGCCTCTGTAGGACCACGCACAGTCCCTTTCCTGGCAGCGGGAGTCCCATGCCCGCTCCAGCCGACTCCCACCGCTGCCAGGTCTCCCAGGTGGCCGCTGGCCCGCGTCCATACGTCCAGCCCTTGCCGCGCCTGGAAAATGGCCGGATCTTCGTCCTGCTCGCTCCGCTGCTGCGCGTTGCTGCTGCGCGTTGCTGCTGCGCGTTGCTGCTGCGCGTTGCTGCTGCGCGTCGCTGCTGCGCCGTGGGCCTCCGTGACATCACCGAAAGGGGAAGCATCTGCGGGTGGCGGGAGGACATGCACAGTTCCTCCCCTGGCAGCGGGAGTCACGACTCCCACCGCTGCCAGGACCTCCCAGGCGGCCGCTGGCCCGCGTCCAGGCGTCCAGCCCCTGCCGAGCCCGGAAAAAGATCGGATCAGTCCTGCTCGCTCTGCTGCTGCTGCGCTCCAAAGGCCTCTGTGACGTCACCGCCGGGGGAAGCATCTGCAGGAGGCGGCCTTTTCCCCGTCCATGCCACCTCGCATTAATTTAATGTTGGTGAGGGGCCAGTTTGTCGTGCGCTGCGTGCGGGGCAGTACCGTGCGATGTACCCTGGCTCTGCGCAGCGGAAGACCCCCTTCCTCGCGTCGCCGCCGCTGTCTCCTCCGTGCACGCGCTGCCGTGGTCTGCCGTAGCTCCTCCTCCCACTCGCTCTCAGCACGGCAGTTTCCTCCGATGACCACTCGTTCAGCGCGGCAGCCAACTCGACCTGTGCCAGGTGGTCATCCAACAGGTTCTCGCCGTTGTAGCGGGGAATCTTGGCCCGCTGCCGGATGGATGGGACAGTCACCTCCTGGTCGATCGCCGCTCCTAATCGCTCTGGAATCGCCAGCCCGGAAATGGGGCTGGTTTGCTCTGCTCGGCCCGCTCTGCCTTGAAAAAGGCAGAGCAGTCCCGTCGGGTCTGCTGCTCCGTCCATTGCGGCGAGCCACTCTGGGGGCCGGCGTCTCAGCTCTACGCTCCGTTCCCAGCCGAGCGATGAACCGTTCTGGCCGCTGGACCTCCGCCTGGATCCTCATCTTGCTCCATCCCCACTCCTGACACCAGTGTGACGTATGCGAGGTTCACACAAAGAAGTGGAGCAAAATGGTTGTGACGAACAGGCTTTATTTACACACCACCAACCCCAACTCCCTCTGAGCACAGACAGGAGGGGAGGTCATCCTCCCAGACCTCCGTTTCAATCATGGTTACACACACACGATACATCTTGCCCTAATCCTGCCTATAAACACTGCTGGGTTATTATAACGCAGTTATAATGACACAGCAGTATAATAACTCAGTAATAACACATTTAATACACACACACAGTAACGTTTTCAACTGGCAAAGCATGCTGGGAAATCCCTGCCCCCCTTAACATGGCCCCGACGTTACAATAATGTCAACTCAATTTCTATAGTTCACCGGTTGCACAAGATTATAAGCTGTGTCTCCATACCAAGAAGTTCAAAATCTGTTAATTTTTGGGGATGCTATTGAGGTAAAAGTGGCCGGCCAGGGCCTTCACTTCTGGTGACCAATGATGCGTCCAGTTTTTCTATAGAGATCAGAGTATCTCCTGACTCCGCTCGGCTCTGTACTCGCTAATGGGGCATGAGCGATCCAGGATTTTTATTTTAATCCAGATCAGTGCATATGGGACCTTAAATTGAAAAAAAATTCTCCACTGAAATGAATAGCAAGAGCAAATTATCTTTTGATATAAATAAAACTTTGCCACGAGTTACACATATGATTGCCAATTGAACAGATAATTTTCCGTGTAATTAAAATTGCTGTCTGTCGTCTAATAACAGAGCAATATTTAGTTTTTGTTGAAATGACTAGCGGACAACAACTCCCATCATCCCACATCACTAAACTTTAATCAGGTTTAGTACTGTTACTTATGCAGAATGTACATGTCTTTTCTTTTGATCAGAATTTTAAAAATTAATTTATTCAAAGTTTTTATGTTGACTGTATTTACTATAAATTTGCTGTTGCTTATGCAGAATACATATGTATTTTCCTTTAATTAGAGTTTATAAAATTCCATTATTCAATGCTGACTGTGTTTACAGTCAATTCACTGCAAACAAAAATAAATCTATATATCGATATATGTTATCAAGCAGCCTCTCTTTTACACAATGTGGTAGGTTGCCTGTTGGGCTTTTTTTGGGCTTGTTTCCATAGAGCTGGTTGGTTGTTTCTCTCGTGAAACCTGGCAGCACTGCCGGTGGGTTCAATTCAGTTGAATAAAGCTGGTCATTGTGATAGCACGTTGTGGTCCAGGACTCTTATTATTACTGTATAGCCAGCACTTCATAACACTCTCCCCAATGTTGCCAGATGGGGAATGAAGAAATATCGTACTCTTGCTTTAAAATTATTGTATTTTGACTCAAACTATCGTATGTACTAAAATAACTTGAAAAATCACAGGCTATTACAGTGCATTTAATGTAGCGTTGACTTTGAGTTCCAATCTATAAAATCATTCTTTGCTGAAGAAAAATTGTTTCAACTCAACTGCTTCTCTCACCCAAGGACCAGAGCTGTAACACTATCCATCGGCCATAAAGTGGAAGTTAATCCCTTCTCCAGGAAGGAATGCCCCAAATCGACAGGTTTATGGTTGATATATTCCAGACTTTTAAGTCAAGATTCTTCTTTAAACAATCACACAGTTTCACAGTGCCATCTGGTAGACAATTCAGGAACATTTAATTTTTCTCTTCCTACAGTGGAATTTTGGAATTGTGAATAATCAAGTTAATTCATATTCTTTCTCTCAAGACAGTATCCGCCACCGAAGACATGGCTGAACTCTTGGGATGGACAGTTGTGGTTTCAAATGCTTTAATTGATGTGATTTTATATGTCCTGCTGTATTTTCAGGAAGAAATTAATTTTTGCATCCTTACCATCACAAATTAATTACGGATACAATGTAGAGACATTGTTTGTTCCCTTAATATTGTGTAGAATATCTTAGTCACTAAAGCTTAAGGAATTTATGCTTTATTCAGCAACATACTGTATGGGTCTCACTTCTCATATGAAATGTCTTTCCCCCTCCTCTTTCTGCTGGGAGACCCACAAAGCCCTGAACTTTGAAATGACCAATGGGCCTCCAAGCTCCCTTGCATTTCCTTTTTTTAGGTTGAGTTTATGACTTCTGCTGGAAAAAGAAGCAGTATAATTGGACCAGCTCAGGTTTCATGAAAATCAGTGAAATTCTGCCACACTCGAAAAAAAATCTTCCCTTTGTTCAGTTTTGGGGCATTGGTCAAGCTGTAAGGAGCAGACTTCTCTGTTCCCCCATTTTTTCTTATTTTCCAAGTAAGGCCCAGAGTCTTCCAGGCTCTGTGAAAATCCTGTTTCTTTTCTTCAAAATTCACTTCCCTTATTTTAATCCTTTTCATTAAATTACCGTGTAAGAAGATTTTGTTTGATTTTTTTTTTTTTTTAGCTTAAACCAACTCATTTAAACCACAAACATCAGAAGAAGCGGATTTGTGGTGTGTTTTTGTCTCAGTTTGAATTTCTGATGGGACTTTTTTACGTTCTTTTTCAGAGTAACACCAATTTTCCATTTTTCTAGATAGTTTACGCATCATTTTCTTCATAAAATTGCATCCACTTTTCTTGACCAATGCTATTTTATTGTTTTCCAATTTCCAGTATACTGACAAGTTAAACTATGCTTTATTTGGTTCCACAAATGCTTGATTCACAAGTAACTCAGTAATAGTCTATGGTGCCCATGATGCATGTTGAATACTCTGTTTTAAAGTTATCCAAATATGTCAACCTATTCTGACATTTCTTATTAAACTATTGAAAGACATATGGGAGTTATTGTTTGATATCATGTCCATCTTCTTGATTATCAGCAGACAAGAACTCACAAGAGTTTTTTTTGAGACTGATTCATAATTGGTACAAAAAAAGAATTGTTAATAAAATTGTCCGTTATCTGGACTGGTGCCCTATGAGGATATGGTTGTGTAATACAGCCGTGGACAAAATTGTTGGTACCCCTCTGTTAATGAAAGAAAAACTCACAATGTTCACAGAAATAACTTGAATCTGACAAAAGTGGTAATAAATAAAAATTCTATGAAAATTAACCAATGAAAATCAGACAATGTTTTTGAATTGTGGTTCAACAGAATTATTTAAAAAAACAAACTCATGAAACAGGCCTGGACAAAAATGATGGTACCCTTAACTTAATATTTTGTTGCACAACCTTTTGAGGCAATCACTGCAATCAAATGATTTCTGTAACTGTCAATGAGACTTCTGCACCTCTCAGCAGGTATTTTGGCCCACTCCTCATGAGCAAGCTGCTCCAGTTGTCTCAGGTTTGAAGGGTGCCTTCTCCAGATGGCATGTTTCAGCTCCTTCCACAGATGTTCAATAGGATTTACATCAGGGCTCATAGAAGGCCACTTCAGAATAGTCCAATGTTTCGCTCTTAGCCATTGGGTGTTTTTAGCTGTGTGTTTTGAGTCATTAATCCTGTTGCAAGACCCATGACCTGTGACTGAGACCAAGCTGTCTGACACTGGGCAGCACATTTCTCTCTAGAATACCTTAATAGTCTTGAGATTTCATTGTACCCTGCACAGATTCAAGACACCCTGTGCCAGATGCAGCAAAGCAGCCCCAGAACATAACAGAACCTCCTCCATGTTTCACAGTAGGGACAGTCTTCTTTTCTTGGTATGCTTCATTTTTGTGTCTGTGAACATAGTGCTGATGTGCCTTGCCAAAAAGTTCCAGTTTTGTCTCGTCTATCCATAAGACATTCTCCCAGAAGCTTTGTGGCTTGTCAACATACAGTTTGGCAAATTCCAGTCTGGCTTTTTTATGATTTGTTTTCAACAGTGGTGTCCTCCTTGGTCGTCTCCCATGAAGTCCACTTTGGCTCAAACAACGACGGATGGTGCGATCTGACACCGATGTACCTTGACCTTGGAGTTCACCATGAATGTGTTTAGAGGTTGTTCTGGGCTCTTTTGTTACCATTCGTATCATCCGTCTCTTCCATTTTTCCTCCTGCGGCCACGTCCAGGGAGGTTGGCTACAGTCCCGTGGATCATAAATTTCTGAATAATATGTGCAACTGTAGGACCATCAAGCTGCTTGGAGATGGTCTTATAGCCTTTACCTTTAACATGCTTGTCTATAATTTTCTTTCTAATCTCCTGAGACAACTCTCTCCTTTGCTTCCTCTGGCCCATGTTTAGTGTAGTACACACCATGTCAACAAACAGCACAGTGACTACTTGTCACCCTTTAAATAGGCCGACTGACTGATTACAAGTTTGTAGACACCTGTGATGTTAATTAGAGGACACATCTTGGTTGAACATGTCCCTATGGTCACATTATTTTCAATCTTTTCTAGGGGTACCATCATTTTTGTCCAGGCCTGTTTCATGAGTTTGTTTTTTAAAATAATTCTGTTGAACCACAATTCAAAAGCATTGTCTTATTTTCATTGTTTAATTTTCATAGAATTTTTATTTATTACCACTTTTGTCTGCATGTATTCCTTAGGTTACTGCACTTCCATACAGATAAAATAGGTGTAGTGGATTTATGGTTATTATAGGTGTTTTATTGTTGGTACAAGTATAAATGTAAATATGAATGTGAGTAGGGTGAAAATTTCCTACTACACACGTGGACAAAATTGTTGGTACCCCTCTGTTAATGAAAGAAAAACACACAATGGTCACAGAAATAACTTGAATCTGACAAAAGTTAATTTTTAAAATAACTTTTCACCCTACTCACATTCATATTTACATTTATACTCCTACCAACAATAAAACACCTATAATACCCATAAATCCACTACACCTGTTTTATCTGTATGGAAGTACAGTAACCTAAGGAATAAATGCAGAGGCTCAGCCTTTTGAATTAAACAACTGCTGTATGCACTGTCACACCCACACAGTGAACTGCATCTTTTTGCACAACCACTGCTTCTGTCCTTAAACGTAGGGTCTATCTCCAGGCAGGGTGATAAAGTTACAGCAACTGTGACTGGTGGAGGTGCTTTGTTTTCTTACTGGTGTCCATGTCTGTGCTGCTGGACTTTTTTCTTTTAGTACTTTTTTCCTTCAAGTCCCAACTCATGCTCACTGATTTTTTTTTTAAATTTGCTGTGGTGTCAATGCAGTTGCCCCAAAAAGCTTGAGCTAAGCGCTGCTGATGTGATTGGCACATTTGGCGGTGAGGAGGAGCCAGCCTGGTATGACCTGATCAGTGATGAGCAGGCATCATTTTCTGGTGATGTGTGGGCCACCTTAACTTGCCATTAAGCCCTTGGGCTTGGAGGTTTTGACGCCCCCCCCCCCAACAGAATCTCAGTTTAAAAATATGTAATAGCCATATTTTTAACAATGGATGACATTTACAGTATATAGCACTTTTCATGACACCCAAAGACACTTTACAATGAGTCAATTATTCATTCATTCCACAGACAATGTGGTAGGCTACGTCTGTAGCTACAGCTGCCCTGGGGTAGACTGACAAAAATGTGCTGCCAATCCACACCAACTGAACATTTATTCACATTCATACACCAGTGTCATGAACCATGAACACACTGGAGACTGCTGCAGGCTGTTGCCTCCTGGTCTGCTCTCTTTGCACTTCACCGTTAAATGTTGTTACCACTACTACTGCAGGCTGTTGTTTTCTGTTGTGGCCCGTCGTGACTCACGACTGAGTCAGCACAGTAACAAACCGCTGGTGGACTCGCACTAAGGTCTCATTGGTGCAGTAATTCTACCGTTGATTGGAGCTGCGGGTTGTCACCTGTTGCGCTCTCCTGTGCTGCATGCCCATTCACCGGAGGCTCGCATTATTAACGCTGCTGTTTGACCTCTTGGAGATTAAATTTTTAAGATTTATCTGTGTGAGACCCACCTTGATGCGGGTGGTTTCTTATTCCAAACTCAAAGACAATCAGCACTTTAATATTGAGGTGCAGGATGTTGAAAGGGTGTTCTGCGCTGTAAAAGTGAACAAAAGTCAGGGCCCTGATAATATATGTGGGCACTTGGTAAGGTCCTGTGCACATGAACTGAGTCCTATATTTCATTACATTTTCAATAAGTCCTTACAGACACAACATGTGCCTAAGATCTGGAAAGATGCCGTGGTTGTTCCCGTTCCAAAATCCAGCTGTCCTAAAATGGTAAACGACTTTAGACCAGTTGCTTTGACTTCAATTTTAATGAAAATTTTTGAAAAACTGGTCAGATGTGAGGTCCTAAAGCAGACTGAGCATGCATTGGATCCTCTGCAGTTTGCCTATAGGCCACACAGAGGAGTGGAGGATGCCACTGTCACTCTGTTTAACATGCTTTTTAAACATCTGGATTTTAATGGGACACACGCCAGACTTTTATTTGTGGACTTTTCCTCCGCCTTTAATACAATCCAACCTCATATCTTTTTTTTCCACAATATCTTTATTGAACCTTTTTTTTTTTTAACAAACATGATACAAACAATCAAACACTAACACTAAAGTACTACAAAAAAAAAAAAAATGCACTAAAAACACCAACAACCACCAACAAAATCAAGTCTTCAACAATGCTCCTCTGTTTAGTCTAGACAATCCAATACATAAGTATACATATTATGTTCACCAGTTTGGAATTTACTAGGTCCACACACATCATTCACCTTCTTCTTCAAGAGTTATGTTTAAATTTTTTACATAATCAATAAAAGGTCTCCATATATTCTCAAACACAATTTCCTTTGATTTTAGTATATATGTTATTCTTTCTAATGGAAGGTTTGTTAACATCTGTCTTAACCACTGAGTCACATCTGGTCTATGAGTCTTTTTCCATAATAGTGCAATACATTTTTTGGCATTAAGCAAACTGAGGTCTATGAATGTTCTTTCACTTTTATTAAAATTATGCTTTTCTGGGTACAGACCCAACAAAAACAGTTTAGGATTCAATATGATTTGTTTTGAGATTATTTTTTCAATTGTTACCCTCACCTCTTCCCAAAACATTCTTATTAATCTACATTCCCATAAACAATGAAATAGGGTTCCTTTACTTTCCATGCATTTTGTGCATGTATCTGGTATATTTTTGTTATATCTATTTAACTCCTCCGGTGTAACATACATCCGCATTAACCATTTGAAATGTATCAATTTAAGGCGTGCATTTATTGATTTGGTTTGAGCTTCTGTACAAGCCAATTCCCATTGTTCCTCTGAAATTTCAATTTGCAGATCTTCTTTCCAGTAGTTTAATCTTTTCAGTGAATTTTCACTTGAAGATAGTGTCAATGAGTTATAAAACTCTGAAATAATACCCTTTCTTTTACTATCTTTCATCATCATTTTTTCCAAGGATGAATAAATAGGTCGAGTGAGAGCTTTATTTTGATTTGATCGAATAAAGTTTCTAAGTTGAAGATATTTAAAAAAATGTGTTCTATTGAGATTAAATTTGATCCTCAGCTCTTCAAAAGACATTATGTTGTCTGCACATGGCAAATATAAATCCTGAATCTTTTGTATCCCTTTTAAATTCCATACTTTAAATACAGCGTCCGCTCTCCCTGGTTTAAAATATTGATTACCCCATATTGGACTAAATTGTGACAATAACTGTGGTTCTTTTAAATAGTTTTTAGCTTCACACCATATTTTGATCATATGCTTTACAAATGGATTTTTAACTTGTTTTTGTAATTTTTTTGCCGAATCTGAGTATATGAATATGGGAAGAGGTAAAGGTAAATTGTATGATTCCATTTCAGTCCAGTGAGGGAGATCATTTGATGAAAAATAATATGTCATAGACCTCAGTTGTGCCGACCAATAATACAACATAAAATTTGGACATTTCAGACCTCCACGATCAAATGGTAAATATAATAAAGACAAACGTAATCTAGCCCTCCTGTTGTTCCATATAAATTCCACTAACTTTTTTTTTTATTCTTGAGAATAGATCTAAAGGTGGTGATAAGGGAATGTATTGAAATAAATAAAGTATTTTAGGTAAAATATTACTTTTAAGTATATTGATTCTCCCGATCATCGACATTGGTAGTGACATCCATCTCTGAGTTAACTCACTGATATCTGACATTAAGGCTTCATAGTTGACACTGGCGACTGATTCTAGCTTAGGCATAATTTGGATTCCTAAATATTTAAACTGATTTACAACATTGAATTGATTTACCTCAGGGGCTGGGTGATTTCTCTGGGTCTCATTTAGCATTAATATTGAAGATTTAGTTTTATTTATTTTATATCCTGATATTTCCCCAAAATTCTTTATTAAATTCAACAAGGTTGGAATTGATTTTTTTAGATTCGACATAAACAAAATTATATCATCGGCGTACAGGGAGATTTTATGTTCTGTTGGTCCAACTTTAATTCCATATATTTGTGAATGTAAACGTATCGCTATCGCTAAAGGTTCAATTGCCATAGTAAACAGTAAAGGTGAAAGTGGACAGCCTTGTCGACATCCTCTATTGATTTTTATTGGTTTTGAAATATTGTTATTTGTTAGGATTTCTGCTGTAGCATTATTGTATATTATTTGAACCCATTTTATGAAATTATTTCCAAGTCCAAACCTTTGTAGGACTTCAAAAAGAAAGGGCCATTCAACTCTATCAAAGGCCTTTTCGGCGTCCAATGATAGGAGAGCTGTATCCGGTGCTTCTTTATTAAAATAAATAATATTAAATAGTCTTCTTACATTATGGAAGCCTTGTCTACCCTTTATAAAGCCATTCTGATCTCGATTAATAATATTTGGTAAAATTTCTTGTATTCGTCTTGCTAAAATTTTACAGATTATCTTAAGGTCGGCGTTTAATAGGCTTATTGGTCTCATATTTTCACATTTATTAGAGGGCTTACCTGGTTTTGGCAGCAGTATAATTAAGGCATTATTTATGTATGATGGTAAATTATTATTTTGAAATGCTTCTAAAACCATTTCCAAAAAAGGTTTTATTAATTTATTCTTAAATTTTTTATAAAGGTCAACTGGAAGACCATCTGGTCCTGCACTTTTTCCTGATTTCATATTATCAATGGCTAGCCCAACTTCTTCTTGACTAATTTTAGACTCCAATATCTCCCTGTTTTCATTTGGAATACACGGTATAGATAGTTCGTTCAAAAACCCATTTAGTTTTGTTAAATCAGGTTAATTTTTGGTATCATATAATTTTTCATAGTAATCTCTAAAGGCTCTATTAATTTCTAAAGGATCTATAACTACCTGTCCATTACTTATAATACTGGTAATTGGTGTTTTAATTTCCAATTGTTTAATCTGCCATGCTAATAATTTTCCTGATTTTTCACCTTGTTCATAAAAAGATTGTTTCAATCTTAGAAGACTCGAGGCAGCTCTATTCGCTGATTTTTTGTCGTATTCAGCTCTCAAAATCAGTAATTCATTCTCCAACCTTGGGTCACTTCCTGCATACACTTTTTCCTGAAGATTTTTTATTTTATGTTCCAATTTAGCTCTCTCCTCTCGAGTCTTCTTAGATTTTGATCCTGTATAACTAATAATATGTCCCCTAATAAAAGCTTTGAAAGCCTCCAACCTCATATCTTAGTTGAAAGGCTCCTGCAACAATTTGATTTGAGCAATAATCTGGTGGGTTGGATTCTGGACTTCTTAACCAACAGGACGCAGAGAGTAAGGGTCAATGGTACATTGTCTGACCTAAAGTGCTCTTCTACTGGCTCTCCTCAGGGGTGTGTGTTGTCACCACTACGCTTCATCCTGTACACAAACATGTGTCAGAGCAGACATGACAACAGACACATTATAAAGTATGCTGATGACTCAGTTATTGTCAGTCTCCTCCAGGATGGTGAGAGTGGCCACGGCCCAGTAGTTGATGATTTTGTTCACTGGTGTGAGGATTCCTACCTGCAGCTGAATATGACAAAAACTAAAGACATGATTATTGACTTTAGGAGGAAAAATCCCAGGCACAAAGTCACTGTACTAAAAGGCCAGACCACCAAATGTGTACAATCCTACAAATATCTTGGGACGATTATTGATAGTAATTTAAACTTTGAAGAGAACTGTGAAAGGGTGTGCATAAAGGGTCAGCAACATTTGCATTGCTTGAGAAAACTTGCACGCTTCCAAGTTGACCGAACCATAATGACAATGATTTATTGGGCTTTTATTGAATCTGTTTTATCCTTTTCTTTAGTGTCATGGTTTGGTCAGATAAAACTGAAACAGAGGAAATCCTTGGATCAGGTAGTTAGATGGTCCAGTCGTTTGCTTGGTGAGTCACAGCTGAGCCTGACATCCCTGTACACCAGACAAGTACAGAGGATGGCTACCTCCATTTTAAATGATGACTCCCACCCTTTGCACTGCCACTTTCAGCTTCTTCCCTCAAGACGGAGGTTTGCTGTCCCAAAAAGTAGAACCCAGCGCTACAAAAACAGCTTTGTCCCTGCTGCTGTCAAAGAGTTGAACAAGCTGTAAAAATATATTGCACATAATTTAGGTACCTATTTATTAACTCCATTTTATATTTACTTATTTTTGTAGGATGTCACAAATATTTTATTGGGTTTTAGACCTTTGAGTTTTTAACCTCTTTGACTAGTTTTTAACTTTTAATATGACCCTTCTCTCTTACCTCTGGTTTTTCCCTCATCTCTTTGTCTTTTTATACCCTGATTGATGGAGCCTTGAGTATTTTCATCATGTTTATAGTCAGCTTCATATGTGCCTGTGTTTGTGTCTATGTTGAATGTAATTTGTGGCTTGTAAATATGGATGTCACCAGACTGCAAAACAAATCTACCTACAGGTACAAATAAAGTAACCTGAACCTGAACCTGAACTTTTTCTTCGTCCAAGATGGCGCCTTTTTCTTCGTCCAAGATGGCGCCCACAGCGGTCGACATGGTGCTTCGCTGCGCTCTTTGTTTGTTTTTGTTTGTCAATTGTGTGTCTGCTTGCACTTATACCCGTGAAGAACTTCTAAATATCAGGACTTTCACCCCCACGGACCTCCTCCCAGTTTTTCTAGCCCCTGCCGCCGATCTGGTTTATTGTTTGGCTCGGAAAGTGAGACGGCGAAAGAGAGGTAGACGAGCGGGCGCTCTCGTGCGGCTTCGCAGGAGAGGCTCGCGAACGGCGCTGCCTGGCATATTTCTGTCCAATATCAACTCTCTCTCTAACAAGGTAGATGAACTGAGACTGCTGATGCGTTTTAAGGACCTCGCCTCCTCAGCTGTCCTCTGCTTTACTGAGACCTGGCTCCGGGAAAATATACCGGACAGCGCGCTGCGCCTCGACGGCTTCCAGCTCTTCCGTGCTGATCGTGACACAGAGCTTTCCGGCAAGACCACAGGAGGCGGTGTCTGCTTCTACATCAACTGCAGCTGGTGCTCTGATGTAACGGTAATTTCCAAACACTGTTCTCCTGCCTTGGAATTTCTTGTTATCAATTGCAAGCCCTTCTATTCCCCGCGGGAGTTTGCTTCTTTCATAATGATCGCTGTGTACGCCCCTCCCGACGCGGACACGCGCGAAGCTCAGCGCGTGCTCGCGGATCACATTCAACACACAGAGCGGAGTTTTCCAGACTCGCTGATTATTGTGGCTGGCGACTTTAATCAGTGCAATCTGAGCCACGATCTCCCCCGCTACAAACAGTTTATTAAATGCCCCACCAGAGGATTAAACACACTGGATCACTGTTACACCACAGTGAAAGACGCATATCGCGCTGTCCCTCGAGCTGCGCTGGGATTATCTGATCACGTGATGGTTCACCTCATTCCCACATACAGACAGAGATTGAAGCTCACTAAACCTGTTGTGAGCACTACGAAGATACGGACCAGTGATGCTGAGGAGAAGCTGGAAACGTGCATGGAAATATCTGACTGGGGCATGCTTAAAGGAGCCACGCATGATCTGGATGAGTACACGGACACTGTGAACTCATATATCCACTTTTGTGAAGAGAACATTCTTCCATCACGCACCAGGGTGAGTTACTCTAATGACAAACCCTGGTTCACAGCTAAGCTCAGACAGATCAGGAAGGAGAAGGAAGCAGCGCTGAAAAGTGGAGACAGGGACTGCTACAGGGAGGTTAAATACCGGTTTAACAGAGAGCTGAAGAGGGCTAAATCTGTGTACTCAGAGAGACTCCAGCAGCAGTTCACTGCTAATGATTCGGCTTCCGTGTGGAGAGGACTGAGGCAAATCACCAACTATCGACCTAAGGCTCCTCAAGGTCAGGATGACAAAGCCCTTTGTCAAAGACTGTCCCAACACTATGCCCGTTTTGACACCTCGTCATCTGTGTCCAACTTCCCCCCTCCCTCCAGCTCCACAGCCTCCACATTCCCTACTTCATTTAAGGCCCCCCCCCCCCCCCCCCCCCCCCTCCCCTTATCATCAGTGAGCAGGATGTGCTCAAACAGTTCTCCAGACTGAACCCGCGCAAGGCCCCCGGCCCAGACGGCGTGTCTCCCTCCACCCTGAGACTCTGTGCGAAACAGCTGGCTCCTGTCTTCACAGACATTTTTAACACCTCCCTTAAGTTATGCCACGTGCCGTCCTGCCTCAAATCCTCCACCATCATCCCTGTCCCCAAGAAGCCACGGATCACTGGACTTAATGACTACAGACCTGTAGCGCTCACCTCTGTAGTCATGAAGTCCTTTGAGCGCCTGGTCCTGTCCCACCTCAAGTCCATCACCACCCCTCTCCTGGACCCGCTGCAGTTTGCCTACCGAGCCGACAGGTCTGTAGACGATGCAGTCAACCTGGCCCTCCACTCCATCCTGCAGCACCTGGACTCCCCGGGAACCTACGCCAGGATCCTGTTTGTGGACTTCAGCTCCGCATTCAACACCATCCGCCCCGCTCTGCTCCGGGACAAGCTGTCCCTGCTCAACGTGCCTGACTCCCTCTGCAGGTGGATCATCGACTTCCTGACGGACCGGAGGCAGCATGTGCGGCTGGGAAAGACTGTCTCAGACTATACTAGCATCAGCACCGGATCACCCCAGGGCTGTGTACTTTCCCCCCTACTCTTCTCCCTTTACACCAACTCCTGCACCTCCAGCCACCAGTCTGTCAAGTTGATCAAGTTTGCGGACGACACCACCCTCATCGGGCTCATCTCCAACGGCGACGAGTCCGCCTACAGGAGAGAGGTGGCCCAGCTGGCGTCCTGGTGCAGCAATAACAACCTGCAGCTGAACGCTCTGAAGACAGTGGAGATGATTGTAGACTTCAGGAAAGTCACTACTCCTCTGCCCCCCCTCACTCTCTCAGGCTCTCCCATCACCACTGCTGATTCCTTCCGCTTCCTAGGCACTACCATCACCAGGGACCTCAAATGGGAGCTGACCATCAGCTCACTCATCAAAAAAGCCCAGCAGAGGATGTTCTTCCTGCGGCAGCTGAGGAAGCTCAAGCTACCCACCAAGATGTTAGTGCAGTTCTACACAGCCATCATCGAGTCCATCCTCACCACCTCCATAACCGTGTGGTACGCAGGAGCCACTGCCAGGGACAGACTAAGGCTGCAGCGCGTCGTGCGCACTGCTGAGAAGGTGATCGGCTGCAAGCTCCCATCTCTCCAGGATCTGTACATCTCCAGGACCCGGAGGCGTGCTGGCCGGATCATAGCCGATCCCTCACACCCTGGTCACGTACTGTTTGCCCCCCTCCCCTCTGGTAGAAGACTTCGGTCCATCCAGACTAAAACCTCCCGTCACATGAACAGCTTCTTCCCCTCTGCCATTAGACTGCTGAACACTAAGTGACTTATTGACTCTCGTGCACCATGTACAGCAGCTCAACCAGACTCATGTCAATCATCACTGTTTTCTTCCTGCATTACCGACTGCACTATATAGTTCTCCACAGTATCTGCTGCTGGCTAATATATATTTTAACTGTTGACCAGTATCACTTAATCTTATCCTACACTTTATTACATGTATAGTTTATTTCTCTTATCCTATCATGTTTAATGTTGCAGCATTGTACCGAGACAAATTCCTAGTTTGTGTACTACATGAACAATGGCAATAAACCTGATTCTGATTCTGATTCTGAACTTTATATTATCAACTGAGGTCACTTTTATTTCAGGATTAGTTTGGAGGAATGATTTTGGAGAGAGCTCATTGTGTTATTTATTTTAAGTAACTATTTACTTGTTCTTTTTGTTTAAACATTTTTTTATGCCCTCTCAGTAATTTTATGTCTTTTTCCTTTAGAACTGAAGGCCTACGGTAGTGGGATTGGTTACCATTGGTGGTTGCATCCTTTTGTGTGCCACATGTTGCACCTTGGGCTTTGCCCTCACAATGTGTGTATCATGTGATTTAGGGTGCCTTCTTTGATGCCACTCCCCTGTTTGACAGCTACTCACTGCAGGTAGGCCACAGTTCATTTTATTGATATTATTACTGGGTGGCCCAATTAAGGTTTTTATATTTTATTATTGTGCTAATAAAACTTTCTGTAAACTTTGGAACACGTCTCTTGCCTCCTGATTATAACAAGCCTGTGTGCCCAAAGTTAAGGTTTGGGGAATAATTCTTTGGGTAAAATTCCCAGGGTGGCGTTGTTGGGTTTTTATTTTGTGACATTAAGGTCAGTACTTTGTACATCACCCCTTATTTTGGGGATCTCTCTGTACCACAACACTAGGGTCACCAAACCTGGTACACAGGTTCACGCTGAGACCATAACTTCTGACTACAGGTTTGGGTTCAAAAGGTCAAGGTTGGCACTCCCTATGATTTCTTACTATAGAACGTGTAAAGCTCTCTAGGGCCACCATACTTGCTACACAGGTCCACCTTGGGATCCTGACCTACAACTATGGGTTCTATACTTTGTTGTATATTCATGGATGATGGGCTTATCATAATTTGGTTCTGCCACAGTAATTATATTGAAAAGTTGAAACCTGCTCTGTCAGTAAGTATTGGGATCTTCAAAGAAAGCAGAGGCGGGGGTTACTGCACTCGCGTCAGAGCACTCTTGTAAAAGATGAGATCCGGCTGACCAAAACTGTGAAAGAGCCACAATTGTAAGGTCTCTGTAAACCATGATTTTTGCTGAAAGGAAATATAAATGTGAGGAAAATCCTACTAGGACATCTGAACTTTAATTAAGGATAACACTGGTCAAGACCAAATTTATTGTCTGTTTTTTTAGCTGATTTAGGACAATTTTGATGTGCTGAATCCAAAAATCACATTGGTTTTGCTCAATCAGGTCAATGTTTTCAATTATGGCCATGTTTTTTTTTTTATATGTTTTTGTTTACATGTATGGGTATTTTTGCTTTATATCATGCAAAATTCTTTTTTATGTCTTGAAATTCTCTGACTTTTGAACAATGATGACGTAGCATTCAATTTACATGTACTTAGTAAGTACATGCACAGTACTAAGTAAGTACTAAGTAAGTACAGGTTTTTACTTGGCACCTGATCGAGAGAAACGGATGTCATTTTCAGATTCAGCGCTGCAAAATTGTCTTAAATCAGTGGAAAAACACGGACAACTTACAAAAAAAATATTTTTGTTACCCTGTGTAATCAGAGTAATTTCACTGATTGATAGTGGACTTGCAGTGCTGGAGCCTATCCCAGCATCTTTTGGGTGAGACATCACTAAATTTTAAAATTTACATTGGGGAAATAAGTTCTGAAGGTGTCAGCATTTTTTCCACTACATGTGTCCAGTGAGGCTATGCACATGAAACTTTCATAGTGTAGTGGGTTAATTCAACCCCCCACAACACACAGACAGAACACAGAGACAGTCAGCTCGCACTCCTGGGTTCTCCCGCTGCATGCTGCGTTTACAGCCGTGAAGTTAAAGTGTTCATGCATTTTGCCCTTACTGTGCTTCTTCTGAGCATCTTACATATGTAGATGTGCTTTGAGGTAAATCTCCACAAAAAGACTGGTCAAACACAGCGCTCGGCTAGAGCAAGTAACAGAACAGTGTAATGTGTATTAATGTCTGCAGGCAGACGCGTTTCGTCTGGCTCACCTCTGTGATGTTAATTGTTGCCTTTCATGCATTGTACTCATGCGTCCTGTCCTCACTGTGACCTAGGAACTGAGATCAATATGTCTCTCAAATGCAAATGTCTTATGCCTGTTCTGTTATCTCTTTGATCATACTAACTGCTGGGGTATGTCCTTTTGATGTATTGTTGTGGTCGAGTATATATGCTGCAACTCTGTAACGCAAACTCTCTCTCTCTCAACCTCTGCTGTAGGACACACACGTGTCCGCCTCTCCTCTCCTTCTCTGAGAGCCATGGGCTCGCTCTCGGCGCTCATGCACGGCGCCGGGAGCGGAGCTCGTGACGGCGGTATGATAATAAAACTCTACTTAAAACCTCCAACAACGCCACCTTATTTCATGCCGCCGCACTGGTGACCCCTTGAACACGCACACGCTTTGTGCGAAAGCAACCTTCTGAGCTGGACAGCTGCACTGGTGACCCGTTCTTCAGGATGAGATCTGCACGTCTGAGATCTGCTCATCCACGCTGGACCGGCCGCGCTCGCAGTTCCTTCACACGAGAGCGCGGGCACCTCGTCCCTTCTCCACGACGGCGTCCTGCAGGGCCGGCGGAGAACGCAACGCGTGGACCTGAACGCACCACGCCCGAGCCGAGGAACAAAAGATCGTCTATTCCCTCCCGCCGCTCCAACGCATCTGCACGAGCCTGAGGGACAAAAGATCGTCTATTTCCTCTCACCGCTCCAATGCACCATGGCCAATCTACAGCCACAGCTCAACCTGGATTTTTATCGGCGCCGTCTGCGCCGATCTCCACCAAGTTTCTGCACCCTGGTTCTCCTCTCCAGCGGCCCACCCACGCACGGAACCCCCGCCCACGCACCGGGGAGTTACGAGGACGGCGCATCACGCACGGGACAAGTAACGGCTCCAGAGACCGCCATCGCCCTCCACCGCTGCTCACAGAACCTTCAGGGCTGCTCGTTCACCTGAAGCAAGCACGCAGCTCGCCACTGGATTTTTTAATGGTCTTAGCCACGGCACAAAGGGATTTCAGCCGTCAGCTGTTCCCGGGGGCTTTGGGGTTGCTCCTGCACCTAAAGCCAACACGCCAGTCCCTCTGCTTTTGTTTATTTTTTTCTTACAGCCGCTCCTGCTTTTCTTCATGGCCACGAGAGGAGCCAGAGACTAATTTTTCTTCTTCTGATCTCTGCATGTTCAGATGGGACATCACGGAGCAGCAAACACTCTTGGCACGACTGGAACGATTTTCCCGCGCCCGGTCAGCATGTACTACCCGCCCCCCCCTCCTGCACAGAGCTTTTCCCTGCTCGCTGCCCAGACTGCAACATCGAGGTCACGGTCCCCTACCGTTCCCTCTGGGGGGGGAGCAGTGTAGCGGGTTAATTCAACCCCCCACAACACACAGACAGAACACAGAGACAGTCAGCTCGCACTCCTGGGTTTTCCCGCTGCATGCTGCGTTTACAGCCGTGAAGTTAAAGTGTTCATGCATTTTGCCCTTACTGTGCTTCTTCTGAGCATCTTACATATGTAGATGTGCTTTGAGGTAAATCTCCACAAAAAGACTGGTCAAACACAGCGCTCGGTTAGAGCAAGTAACAGAACAGTGTAATGTGTATTAATGTCTGCAGGCAGACGCGTTTTGTCTGGCTCACCTCTGTGATGTTAATTGTTGCCTTTCATGCATTGTACTCATGCGTCCTGTCCTCACTGTGACCTAGGGACTGAGATCAGTATGTCTCTCAAATGCAAATGTCTTATGCCTGTTCTGTTATCTCTTTGATCATACTAACTGCTGGGGTATGTCCTTTTGATGTATTGTTGTGGTCGAGTATATATGCTGCAACTCTGTAATGCAAACTCTCTCTCTCTCAACCTCTGCTGTAGGACACACACGTGTCCGCCTCTCCTCTCCTTCTCTGAGAGCCGTGGGCTCGCTCTCGGCGCTCATGCACGGCGCCGGGAGCGGAGCTCGTGACGGCGGTATGATAATAAAACTCTACTTAAAACCTCCAACAACGCCACTTTATTTCATGCCGCCGCAATAGAAACAAATCAAAACATTTAATGTATATATACTTAATAATATGGCCAATAAAAATTAAACTGTTATGTCTGTCATAAAGAGCATGTTTAATTAACTAATTTATCCCTATGATGGGTGAGACATAAAGGCAACCTTAATTTTCAAAGAAAAATAGTCTATTAATTTAGGCCTAATTAATTTGGCCCTAATTTTCGGATCAATGGACCTTAATATGTCTCCCAGTAGACCTACCGGAGGTCAGTCACTTCAACCTTTCATGACTCCCGAGGCCTTTGGTATCCATTTGTCCACAACGTCTTCCTTTGCTGGCTGGTGAGAATTCTATAAAGGTATATTTCTGGCAGTCTTTGTCATCTTTCATCAGATGGTGATATCTGCATGAGTCTATGCTGCAACTTTGGGCATTTTCCCAATTTTAAAGTGAGATTTAGCAGCTAGTCTTTCAGGCTTATTTGAAAATGGCGGGGCTCTGCGGCTGCTATCACCACTTCCAGTTGTGACTGACAAAATAAAAGTTAAATGACAACAAATGGAATCCAATGCGTTATGTCGTTTTTGCTCAATTTCCATTTTATTTTGACAAGGCGAGAACGATATAACGGCTATTTTCGGTAGTTCCGTTTTCGCTTCACAAACGAAATATTAAAAGAACGAAGAGTTGACGGATTGTGGAGCCTGACCTTTGCTGCATCAAACAACCCGGTACTCTTTGATCTGACACTAAAAGGATATCATGATCAAAATTTGAAAGCAAACGCTTGGAGGAACATGTCCGCATCTGTCGGCATGCCAGGTGAGCGTTTGTAATATGTATTTGTAATATGAATACTGTGTGAATTTGTAGTTGATAACTGCAAAAAATGGTATGATACCGCTCCGTTGTGTAATATTGCTTAATAATTATGAACCTTGTCAGTAAATTGTAATGGAGAACGTCATCATCATCATAGCAGTCTGTCCTGGGCAACAATAACTGTTTCATTTAGGTCTGATCAGATTCCTCCACACAGCTCTGTCCTTAGTCTTCCGCTGCCAGAAACTTCTGTCTATATCCAACTTCTTCAAGTTTCTTTTTACAGTGTCTTTAAATCTGAGCCTTGGTCTACCCTGACTGTGTTTGCCCTTGCATAACTGTGAGTAGAGTAACTGCCGAGGGAGACGCTGGTGGTCCATCCTCTCAACATGTCCGAGCCATCTCAGGTTCATCTGTATTAGCAAGTCCTCCACTGATGGTAGACCAGCTCGTTTCAACACTTCTTTGTTGGTTATCTTGTCTTTCCATGAGATGTTCATTATGGCTCGAAGGTGTCTCATCATGTACACGTGGAGTTTCTTTACCTGCACTCTGCAGACAGTCCAAGTTTCAGCACCGTACAATAGAGTAGCCAGTACTGTTGCTCTGTACACTTTGCATTTCACACAGATAGAACAGAGGAGGAGGGGGAAAAAATGAAAACTGACCTGAAAGATTCAATAAACCATGATCTTGATTTAAGGTGGAATTGCCCAGCCCCAATGTATGGTCAATACAATTACAGTATGACAGTCTTGTTATTGTTATTATTATTATAATGTAGTCATATTATTTTTGCTGTCATTTCTCTGTCTGTTAACCCCTTGCACTCCGGTCAATTTCCCTAAAAACGCCAAAAAATAACGTGCCCAAATTAAATCCAAAGCTGTTCTTCAACCCTTTGCAGCATCTTCATGGGGTTGGTCTCATTTAAAAGAAAACACTTTGAATTTTTTGTCAAAACAGTCATAATCTCTCTAAGTGCTCCGGCCACTGAGTTACAGTCATCTAAACATACTGAACTTGAAGAAAATAAATTTGGCCTGGGTGTTTTTTTGGATACAAATGCTTGCAAATAACACACAGCTTCAGACCCGGGCTGGAAAATGCAACAGAAATGTAGAACCAAGTGTTATCCAGCTGAGGTCAAAGTTTTGTAACAATACCACAAAAAATGAATATATTACACAGCTTTTTCCTCAGGTACTTCCCAGGTGTTTTGGAACCGTGCCAAATGGCACAGTTTGGAAAAACGTCTGTAACTTTTGAATAATTCAATGTAGAAGCTTCATTTTGGGCTCTAATGAAAGGTGACACTCAGGGCTGTGTCTGTGTGTGTGTGTGGGGGGGTTGGCCCCCCCTCCGCTACAGAGGACGAACATCGCCCATCGCTACATGACGGATTAGCCTCATGTGGCGATGGTGGCAACAGCGGCGCAGTCACCGCGGCTTCCCCCCCCCCCTCGCTACAGAAGAATAGCGGGGGGGGGGGGGCGGCGTTCACGGTCCGGACACGGCGCATGAACCGTGTACCGCGCCGCATGAACTTCAGACTTCGTGCGCCGCACAGTTGTAATTTACCGATCGGTCAAAAGTCATTTTTGATTACAATTTTCAGGGATAAAGAATAATTTAGCTTATAACACCTTACCTCTTCACAGCAGTGTCCTGGCGAACTTCTCTTCCTCACTGTCAGACGAACGCGACGCTGGTCCGCTCGTGGTTCTGGTCTCGCGACCCGATCAAAACATAATTCCATTATTGCGGTTTTGTGCTTCCATGATTGCGGTTTTTGGCGAACAATTTTTCAAAACAAATAACAGTAGTAATTAAAAAAAGACTGACGAACGCATGTGTGTCACTCAGCCTTCGTCGTCAGCCTCCGTCGGTCTATGACCATGGAAGAATATCATAACGTCTACTCTGCTGGAACAAAAACAAAATAAGCACCGCCTGTGGCCGAACATGCTGATGTGCGAATGGCAGTCGCTGTCACACAGGTTGCATTTGTGGGTGGTCTCCGTGCTGCTGGGTCTGTGACGGTTCTTCCTGCGGGTCCTTTTTTGATCCGCTGCAGCAGTCAGTCTTCACCCAGCCTTAAAAAAAACAGCTCGCAAACTTCTCTGCTTCAATTGGCTCACTGCATTCACAGCGTTGGTAGGCGGGTCCTTCTTGCTAGGTTTTCAGTCATTGGTTCTTCAAGGTTTCAGAAACCCAATTCAAGGCTCTTATTAGTCGAATGAGAGGTCAATCATATCCAATCTGTTCACGGCTGTGTCTGTAGTGGAAGGACTTTTTTTTTTTTTCAGTGCGCTCTCCTGCGCCCTCGTGCGCTCGAGGATGCACGAGAGCGCCCTCGTGCGCTCTGGGACGCAGAGACTTGCCCGCCCGCGGTACAACGGAGTGCAAGAGGTTAATAATAATAATAATAATAATAATATTAACGGACTAATAATAATAATAATAATAGAGCAGCACGGTGGCGGAGTGGTTAACACTGCGGCAGCACAGCAACTCACCCTTGGCTGGGGGATCCTGGGTTCGATCCCAGCCCCCGACCAACAGTGATCTGTGTGGAGTTTGCATGTTCTCCCCGTGTCTGCGTGGGTTTACTCTGGGATTTCTCTGGTTTCCTCCCACATGCCAAAAACATGCAAGTTAGGTTAACTGGCATCAAACTGGGGATTCTAAATTGTCCTTAGGTATGACTGTGAGAGTGAATGGTTGTCTCTCTCTCTGTGTTGGCCCTGTGATGGACTGGCGATCTGTCCAGGGTGTACCCTGCCTCTCACCCAAAGATGCTGGGATAGGCTCCAGTCCCCCCGCGACCCGAAAAGGACTAAGCGGAGGAAGATGGATGGATGGATGGATAATAATAATAATAATAATTGCATTTATACAGTATAGCACCTTTCAATCAGATTTTCAGGAAAGGTGTGTAATGACACTGTCATGAGCCGAGCCGGCTTGGCTTTCCCCGGCTCAGCCTCAATCTCTCTGTGGGTTTGGTTTTACTGTTTATGTGCATTTTGTTCAATTTGTACTTATTCCATATCCATAGCCACTTCCTGACCGGCAGCTGTTAGTCAGCCACGGTGACCTACTTTCTCCCACACTGCTGACAGTCTGTTGGTCCAGCCACGCCCCCTTGCTCTCCCTCTGCTTCCATCAGCTGTTCCCAGCCCCGGTAATTATCTTTCCAGGGCCTCGCCCAGGTGTTCCCAATTTGTGTGACCAGCGGTGTTTGCATTTAAGCGGCTCTTCGCTAGACAAACACCGCTGGACCATTGTACGGGTTAGACGGTTAATCACCACCGTCTGACCGTCACGTCCTGAAGGATTGTTTGTGTTTGTGCTCGCTGTCTGCCTTGGACGACTCGAACTGCTCCTGCACGATGAGTAAGAGCTTTTCCGCCTTTCTGTTTGCAGTTGTGCTGCTACACTTGTCTGTAGCGTTTCCCCCCTTGCAGCACAACTGCTACGTTCAGGCACTGCTGTCTGGCTCTTCTCCCATGCCAGTCAAGCGTCCTTGAGATCTCCAAGTTTAAACGAGCATTTTGTCTTGTCAGTTTTTGTGGCCATGGTGCATCGTGGTCTGCCTGCTGTATGCTATTAGTGTCAGCCTTTATGTGCACATCTGTTTCATTTCTGTATATTGTTACTTTTTGAACTGTTCATGTCAATAAATGTGTGTTTGGTGTAACCCTGTGCGTAAATCCTCATTCCTCCTTCTCTTCCTCCGTGTGCTGTGGAAAAGCACACGGGGAAGTTTATGACAGACACACTGAAGAGGTGGTTAGATTTTGGTGATGATCTCAAAATGCATACCTCCGCCAAGGCTCTTATCTTCTCACAGCATGTTAAGCGCAAGTTATACTCCCATGTCGACATGACGCAGCTGTGACTGTGTCGATGCAGCAGCGGTGTCCGTTCCTATTGTGTAGCCCAACGTGCACCTCTCCAGACAAGGAGAGGTGCATGTGGGTGACGCAGGTTGTAAGAGCTGTAATTGGTTCGCTTTGTCTCCTCCTTTACATTTTCTGGTTCTTGCCACTGCTTCGCCTTGCCTGTTCACCACAGCACAACTTCCAAAGCGAGTCGATTAAACAGCGGTCCAAATTGAAAACAATATTGATGAAGTAAGCACAAACGGAGCATTTTGTGGCTCATTATAACCCCAGTAATTACACAGATTGTCAAAACAGCAACGGCAGTAGTCACACGCATTATTTTCTCTGACTTCTCTTTTTGTCTGTGCAACAATCGTATTAAAAGTTGCATTTGCTTCACATTTTTTAGCTCCAACTCCATGACAATCTGCTCTTGTTCGTCGCTATATCATAAACAAGTAACCCACCACCCGTTTGGGCGGTGAATTGTAAACCGACGCTGACAAACTGGCACAGAAGAAAATTTTGCAGGGGACTGCGTAGGCATCATTCGTTTCTTGGTTACTCATCATCCGTTTCTTGGTGACTGTGGTCCCAGCTCCCTTGAGATCATTAACAAGCTACTCCCGTGTAATTCTGGGCTGATCCCTCACCTTTCTCAGAATCATTCTTACCCCACGAGGTGAAATCTTGCATGGAGCTCCAGAGCAAGGGCGATTGACTTTTATCTTATATTTCTTCCACTTTTGAATTATCGCACCAACAGTGGTCTCTTCCTCACCAAGCTTCTTGCTGATGGTCTTGTAGTTCATTCCAGCCTTGTGCTGGTCTACACTCTTGTCTCTGACATCCTTTGACAGGTCTTTGGTCTTGCCCATGGTGGTGAAGTTCGAATTGAAGAGACTGATTCTGTGACGGGAATCTTTTATACACGTAACAGGTTGAGATTAGGAGTACTTTCCTAAAGTTAATTCCCCCCTTCCACGGCAAGTGGGACACCATATGCTATATAGGGGCGGCGCCTATCTCCGTTTCTCTGACTCTAGGCCACACAGCTACTGTAAGTAGTAAAAGCTACAGTAGGGGTCAGTCCCCTGGTAGCTTTGTGCGTTAACTTTCCTTTCCCCATTCTATTATGCTAAGCACCAAGCTAGAAGGCGGAAAGTACCATTTTTATATGGTCTTTAGTATAACCCGGCCAGGATTTAAACTCACTGCCTCCTGGTTGTGGGGCGGATGCTCAACCAACGAGGCCACCACTCCGGTACTTTCCTAAAGGGACAGGATTAATTTATGTCTCTCATGGATACATCACCGGTCTGTGTGGGTCAGAATTCTTACTGGTTGGTAGGGGATCAAATATTTATTTCCCTCGATCAAATGCAAATTAATTTACAGTTGTGCTCATAAGTTTACACACCCTGGTGGAATTTGTAATTTTTTTGGCTATTTTTCAAAGAATATGAATGATAATGGAACTGAAAGTTTTTGAATAGGAACTGAAAGTTTTTGAATATACGGATCACACCCCACAGGATGTAGAATATAACATAGACCCTGATAATAATTTATTTACCTCTGTCAATAATAACTGTAGTTACTACACGGATGAACAGTTTAACACAATGGTCAAATCTGATTTCAATATTTATATGATCCACTTCAACAGCAGAAGTCTCTATGCCAATGTTAATAACATTAAAGATTATTTACATCAGTTTAAAGAGCCACTCAATATAGTGGCAATATCAGAGACGTGGCTCAGTGAAGAGAAAGGAGTGGATTTTACCATGGATGGCTATGAATTAAATTATATAAATAGAAAAGTGAAAAAAGGAGGAGGAGTTGCAATTTATGTTGACAAGAGCTTGCAATACAAGGCTGTTGAAAATTTGTCAGTGACTGTGGATGATTTATTTGAATGTATTACAACAGAAATCTGTTTGGACAATATGAAGAATATAGTAGTGAGCTGTGTATATAGAACACTATGGCAATTTTATTTGCCATAGTTTATCGTCCCCCATCAACCTACTCAGAATTTTTATCCGAATTTGCTGATTTCTTAGCTGATTTAGTGCTGAAATCTGATAGAATAATTATAGTAGGGGACTTTAATATACATGTGGATGTAGATAGTGACTGCCTTAATGTGGCTTTTAATTCAATATTAGACTCGATTGGGTTTTCTCAGAAAGTAGGAAATTCTACTCATTACCTCCACCATACATTGGACCTTGTTCTGACATATGGCATAGAAATAGAAAATCTTGTAGTGTCTCCTCATAACCCTGTACTGTCAGACCATTGTCTGTTAACCTTTGATTTTACTATTTCTGACTATTTGGCTCCTAAAGAAAAATATTATTACAGTAGATGCCTCTCAGATGATGCTGTTTCCAAATTTATGCAGATTGTTTCCTCTGTGCCATGTGTCAACACAACGGAAATAAGCTATAGACATCTTGCTCCTTCTGTAATTGATAACATGGTGGATAGTGTTTCAGCTTCTCTGCATCAGGCTCTAGACTTGGTGGCCCCCTTAAAAAAGAAAAAGTCTAATCAGAGATTTCTAACTCCTTGGTTCAACACAGAAACTCGTAGCTTAAAACAGAAGACTCGTCAGTTAGAAAGAAAATGGCGCTCTACTAATTTAGATGAAATCTATTTAGCTTGGAGAAATCATCTTTTAATTTATAAAAAATCTCTTAGAAAAGCTAGAACGAGTTATTACTCTGCATTAATAGAAGAGAACAAGAATAATCCCAGGTTTCTTTTCTGTACTGTAGCCAGGTTGACAAAGAGTCAGGACTCTGTCAATCCTAGCATTCCCTTAGAGCTTACTAGTCAGGACTTTATGAACTTTTTCAATAATAAAATTTCATCCATCAGAGATAAAATCAATCAGATTCTTCCCACAGTTAACTTAAATACTGTAACTACTACAACTCCTTCTTTTGATGTCTGTCTTGATGAGTTTACTCCAATCGACCTTTGTGAGTTAGACAAAATAGTTTCCTCATCCAAACCTTCAACTTGTCTTTTAGACCCTATTCCTACCAGGTTATTTAAAGAAGTCTTCCCACTTATTGGTAGCTTTATTCTTCATATAATCAATTCTTCATTAACTTTAGGCCATGTACCGCAGGCTTTTAAAATGGCTGTAATTAAACCCTTACTCAAAAAGCCAACGCTAGATCCAGGAGCTTTAGCTAACTATAGACCAATCTCTAATCTCCCTTTCATTTCAAAAATCTTAGAAAGAGTTGTTGCTACGCAATTATTTGACCACCTGCAGGGAAATGGTTTACTTGAAGAGTTTCAATCTGGGTTTAGAATCCATCATAGTACTGAAACAGCCTTAGCGAAGGTCACTAACGACCTCCTCATTGCATCTGATAATGGACTAGTTTCTGTACTTGTCCTTTTAGACCTTAGTGCAGCTTTTGATACTATCGATCATAATATTCTACTTGATAGATTAGAACACTATGTTGGACTTAATGGAACTTCGTTGCAGTGGTTTAGATCTTATTTATCTGATAGGTTCCAGTTTGTTCACGTAAATAATGAGTTTTCTTTCAACTCAAAGCTTAGTCATGGAGTTCCACAGGGATCTGTGCTAGGCCCTACTCTTTTTAGTTTATATATGCTTCCGTTAGGCAACATTATTAGAAAGCACTGTATACATTTTCATTGTTATGCAGATGACACACAATTATACCTGTCAATGAAGCCAGATGATAGTAATCAATTAGCCAAGTTAGAAGCCTGTCTTAAGGAAATCAAAGCTTGGATGACTTGTAATTTCCTGCTATTAAATTCAGATAAGATTGAAGTCATTCTTGTTGGTCCAAAAAACCTTAGAAATTCCTTTCCAAATCAAACTTTCAGTTTGGATGCGGTTACTCTTTCTCTTAATAGCTCTGTGAGGAACCTTGGAGTTATTTTTGATCAGGATTTGTCCTTCAATTCACATATTAAATTTGTTTCTAAGACTGCCTTCTATCATTTGCGTAATATTGCCAAGATTAGGAGCATCTTGTCTCAGAGTGATGCTGAGAAGCTGATCCACGCTTTTGTTAGCTCGAGATTAGATTACTGTAATTCTTTATTATCAGGCTGTCCTAAAACATCTTTAAAAAGTCTTCAGCTGATCCAAAATGCTGCAGCAAGAGTTTTAACAGGTACTAGAAAGAGAGATCATATCTCTCCGGTTCTGGCCTCCCTTCATTGGCTTCCCATAGTGTTTAGAATTAAGTTTAAAATCCTTCTTCTTACTTACAAAGCTCTAAACAATCAGGCTCCTTTTTATTTAAAAGATCTAATACTACCGTATCATCCTAACAGAGCACTACGCTCCCAAAATGCAGGATTACTTGTAATACCTAGAATCTCCAAAAGTACAATGGGAGGCAGAGCCTTCAGTTATCAAGCTCCTCTCCTGTGGAATCAGCTGCCAATCTGGATTCGGGAGTCAGACTCGATCTCTGTTTTTAAGAATAGGGCTAAAACCTACCTTTTTGATATAGCCTACAATTAGGGAGGGATTATGTGTTTCTGAACCCTCCCTTAGTTATGCTGCTAATAGGTTTAGTCAGCCGGGGGACCTCCAGTAATGCACTGGGCCTCACTCCTTTCCTCACTCTCTATGAAATATTCTTTTTTTTGCTGGTCATTAACATTTGTTTGCTCTCTCCCATAGATTGAGTCCCCATCGTGCTGTTTGCTCTCTACATGTCTGTTCTTTTCTTCTTCTCTATCCCCTCACCCCCCAGCCAGTCGCAGCAGATGACTGCCCCTCCCTGAGCCTGATTCTGCTGGAGGTTTCTTCCTGTTAAAAGGGAGTTTTTCCTCTCCACCGTCGCCAAGTGCTTGCTCACAGGGGATCGCCTGATTGCTGGGGTCTTTCTGCAACTGTGGGGGTTCCCCCCTACAGTTGATAGTGCTATGCGATGACTGTTGTTGTGAAATGGCGCTATATAAATAAAGTTGAATTGAATTGAATTGAACACCTGGATCAAATATTGACTTATTTAAGGACTGGATGGAAAAAATGTATGCAAAATGTACTCATAAAGTTATGTTCATCTTTGGGGATTTCAATATAGCTCTTATGAATTCAAAACAACATAGTTTGACATAAGAATTTATCAACACAATGTACAGTCTGGGTTTACATCCAACAATCACCAGACCTAGCAGAATCACGTCACACAGTGCCACACTAATAGATAACATATTCACAAACATTATGGAAAAAAATATCGTGAGTGGGCTTTTATTGAATGATATCAGTGACCACCTGCCAATTTTTGTTGTCTATCGATGTGATTATAGGAAGAAAAAGTATACCAAAAATATTAAATATAAAAGAATAAAATCTGAAGAATCTATGTATTTACTGGCAAAGGAATTATTAATACAAGACTGGAAGATAGTTTGTGATGAAAATGATATAAATAAAGCATATGATAAATTTTTACAAATATTTCAATCATTGTACAATAAAAACTGTCCTATAAAACAATACAGTGACAGACAACAAAACAAAAATATTCCGTGGGTCACCAAGGGGTTACTAGATGCATGTAAAAAGAAAAATACATTATATAAACAATTCATTAAGTGTAGAATGGTAGAGCCTGAGATCAAATATAAAAGATATAAAAACAAGCTAACTAATATAATGAGGACTTGTAAGAAAGAATACTACAACAGAATATTAGAGGATAATAAGAATAACTTCAGAGGAATATGGCAAGTGCTAAATGGGATTATAAGTAACCGATCAAAGAATGCTAATTATCCAGAATATTTTATTGAAAATGACAATTTGATAAGAGCTGGAGGGAGTTTGGCTGGAAAAGCCTAATTAGATACTTTATCACACCTTCCCAGAAGGCTCAGTACAAAGGGAACTCCCCAACTTGTTGGAGAAAATGTGGTAGTGCAAATGCAAATCATTATCATATATTTTGGCTTTGTCATGTTATTCAAAATTATTGGAAGGAAATTCATAAAGCTATACAAGATATTTTTGGATGTCAGTTACCTCTGGAAAGCAAAACTCTATTCTTTGGGCTTGTGCCCGCAGAGTGGTCAAAGAGGGACAAATACTTATTATGTATTCTACTGACTGCAAGCAGAAAGGCAATTACAAAAAAATGGCTTTCACAGGAGAGCCCATCTCTTGGACATTACAATGGACATTTATAAGATGGAGAAAATAACAGCTTGTGTCAATTACAAAAAGGATTTGTTTATGTCACAATGGGAAAAATGGACTAAATATGTAACACCACTCAGGCTGGACTTTCAGTTTGCAGAATTGATATACAGTGGGGTAAAAAGGTATTTAAACAGCCACCAATTGTGCAAGTTCTCCCACTTAAAAGATGAGAGAGGTCTCCAATCTTCATCACAGGTATACCTCAACTATGAGAGAGAAAATGAGAAAAAAAAAATCCAGAAAATCACATTGAAGGATTTTTAAAGAATTTATTTGCAAATTATGGTGGAAAATAAGTATTTGGTCACCTACAAACAAGCAAGATTTCTGGCTCTCACAGACCTGTAACTTCTTCTTTAAGAGGCTCCTCTGTCCTCCACTCGTTACCTGTATTAATGGCACCTGTTTGAACTCGTTATCAGTATAAAAGACACCTGTCCACAACCTCAAACAGTCAGACTCCAAACTCCACTATAGCCAAGACCAAAGAGCTGTCAAAGGACACAAGAAACAAAATTGTAGACCTGTACCAGGCTGGGAAGACTGAATCTGCAATAGGTAAGCAGCTTGGTGTGAAGAAATCAACTGTGGGAGCAATTATTAGAAAATGGAAGACATACAAGACCACTGATAATCTCCCTCGATCTGGGGCTCCACGCAAGATCTCACCCCGTGGGGTCAAAATGATCACGAGAACGGTGAGCAAAAATCCCAGGACCACATGGGGGGACCTAGTGAATGACCTGCAGAGAGCTGGGACCAAAGTAACAAAGGCTACCATCAGTAACACACTACGCCGCCAGGGACTCAAATCCTGCAGTGCCAGACGTGTCCCCCTGCTTAAGCCAGTACATGTCCAGGCCCATCTGAAGTTTGCTAAAGAGCATTTGGATGATCCAGAAGAGGATTGGGAGAATGTCATATGGTCAGATGAAACCAAAATAAAACTTTTTGGTAAAAACTCAACTTGTCATGTTTGGAGGAGAAAGAACACCATACCTACTGTGAAGCATGGGGGTGGAAACATCATGTTTTGGGGCTGTTTTTCTGCAAAGGGACCAGGACGACTGATCCGTGTAAAGGAAAGAATGAATGGGGCGATGTATCATGATATTTTGAGTGAAAACCTCCTTCCATCAGCAAGGGCATTGAAGATGAAACGTGGCTGGGTCTTTCAGCATGACAATGATTCCAAACACACCACCTGGGCAACGAAGGAGTGGCTTCATAAGAAGCATTTCAAGGTCCTGGAGTGGCCTAGCCAGTCTCCAGATCTCAACCCCATAGAAAATCTTTGGAGGGAGTTGAAAGTCCGTGTTGCCCAGCGACAGACCCAAAACATCACTGCTCTAGAGGAGATCTGCATGGAGGAATGGGCCAAAATACCAGCAACAGTGTGTGAAAACCTTGTGAAGACTTACAAAAAACGTTTGACCTCTTTCATTGCCAACAAAGGGTATATAACAAAGTATTGAGATGAACTTTTGTTATTGACCAAATACTTATTTTCCACCATAATTTGCAAATAAATTCTTTAAAAATCAGACAATGTGATTTTCTAGATTTTTTTTTCCTCATTTTGTCTCTCATAGTTGAGGTATACCTATGATGAAAATTGGAGACCACTCTCATCTTTTAAGTGGGAGAACTTGCACAATTGGTGGCTGACTAAATACTTTTTTACCCCACTGTAGCAGACTTTAATATATATACAAGAGTGTGTACATTAACAGTTACTCCCTATATGCAGATGTTCATACTGACCCTCCCCTTTTTTTCCTTTTTTTTTCTTTTTCTTATTTCTTTTTCATCTTTAAAAAAAGGGACATTCAGATGTAATTATCAAATGAAATGATGGCTTAAACCTACTTTCTAAAGAATGTCAATAAAGAGAAAATTACAAAAAAAAAAAGAAAAAGAAAATGACAATTTGATAAATAATATGGAGGATGTGGTTAGTGGTTTCAATACATTTTTTGTAAACATTGGTCCAGAATTAGCAAAAACAATAGTGACACCAGAAACAAACGATGGCGGTTCTGTAAATGAAATAGAAGATAGAAATCCAAACACAATCTTTTTGAATGCAGTAACTGAAAAGGAAATTATCGAGACTGTGAGTAAATTTATGAACAAAAAATCAACTGACTGGAATGAAATTGACATGACAATAGTGAAAAAAGCAATTGAACGAATTGTTAAACCACTCACCCACATCTGTAACCTGTCATTTCAAATTGGTAAATTTCCAAACAAAATGAAAATAGCAAAAGTAATACCACTATATAAAACAGGAGACAGTCATCATTTCACAAATTACAGGCGGGTCTCTTTAGTCTCACAATTCTCCAAAATACTTGAAAAAATCTTCACTAAGAGACTGGATGATTTCATTAAAAAAACACAACCTCCTTACAGACAGTCAGTATGGTTTTAGAGCAGACAAATCTACATCTTTGGCACTGATTGAACTCATAGAAGAAATTACTAGGTGCATAGATAAAAAAAAAAAGTTTGCTGTAGGAGTATTTATAGATTTAAAGAAAGCTTTTGACACCATAGACCACAGAATTTTACTGAGGAAATTGGAAAGGTATGGGATAAGAGGGGTCGGACTGAGTTGGGTGGAAAGTTATTTAAGTAACAGACAACAATTTGTACAAATTGGTGAGCACAAATCACCCTTCATGAACATCTCTTGTGGTGTGCCCCAGGGGTCAGTTTTGGGACCCAAACTCTTTATCTTGTATATAAATGACATATGCCAAGTATCAAAAATTCTGAAATTTATTTTGTTTGCAGATGACACAAATATCCTTTGCACTGGTGAGAATTTGCAGCAGGTTTTAGAGGTGGTCACAACTGAAAATAAAAAGTTAACGCAGTGGTTCAACAAAAATAAATCATCTCTAAATCTGAAAAAACAAAGATTATGTTGTTTGGAAATTATAAAATAAATCATGAAATAATGATAACGATAGATGATACCAGAATAGAAACAGTACAGGAAAATAAGTTTCTGGGGGTGATGCTAGACAGTAAAATCTGCTGGAAACCTCACATCAGTCACATCCAGGCCAAGTTGGCTAAATGTATTGGGATACTGGGGAAGACAAGACACATTTTGTACTATAAATCATTGTTCTTACTGTACAATTCACTGTTCCTACCATATCTTAACTACTGTGTAGAGGTCTAGGGAAACACCTACAGGACCAACCTACAGCCAATATGCACATTACAAAAAAAAGCTATAAGGATAATAAATAATGTAGGATAGAGAGACTATACCAACTCGTTTTTAAAGTCACATGCCATAAAGTTCGTGGATTTAGTTAAATATAAGACAACACAAGTAATGTACAGGGCAATTAATAATCAACTCCCAACTAGTATACAAAAAATATTCAAAAAAGAGACAATGATTATAATTTGAGAGGAGACTTAAACTTTACAAAACTTAAGGTACGAACAACTAAGAAGTATGTGCATATCTGTCTGTGGGGTGGATTTGTGGAACAGTCTGGAGCTGGAACTGAAACTATGTACAAACAGAAATCAATTCAAAAATAGGTATTAACATTATTTGCTGAAAGGATATATGCTAGAGGGGTAGTATTAATATGTACGATTCACTATGCTCACTCTGGGACACTATGGTATGGTAGGTGGGACAGTACTGTGCATATCTGTGTATATCTGTGTTGTTTGGGGCTGGGTTTAGATGTATGGACTGTATGTATGTTGGAATGGATGGGTGTCAATGTTGATATATACAAACTATAGTTGTCTACTTGGGGTCTTAAATGAGGTAATATGTATATATTTCACATGGGTTGTATTTAGGGAAAAAAGGAGTTGGAGTAAATAAGTGTTAACTTCTTCCTTCTCCCTTTTGAGCACTGTATACTGTCACTTTTATTACACTTGTCATTTGTTTTGTTTTTTTTTACTTTTGTTCGAAATAAAGTATGTATCTATAGATAGATAGATGCTCTTTTTAAATCATAATGACAACAGAAACTACTCAAATGACCCTGATCAAAAGTTTACATACTCTAGTTCTTAATACCGTGTATTGCCACCTTCAACATCAATGACAGCTTGAAGTTTTTTGTGGTAGTTGTGGATGAGGTACTTGATTTTCTCAGATGGTAAAGCTGCCCATTCTTCTTTTCAAAAAGCCTCCAGTTCCTGTAAATTCTTGGGCTGTGTTTTATGAGCTGCAAGTTTGCGATCTCCCCAAAGTGGCTCAATGATATTGAGATGGCCACTCCAGAACCTTCACTTTTTTCTGCTGTAGCCAACAAAAGGTTGTCTTGGCCTTGTGTTTTGAATTATTGTCATGTTGGAATGTCCAAGTGCGTCCCATCCGCAGCTTCCGGGCTGATGAGTGCAAATTTTCTTCCAGTACTTTCTATAGAACTATGACTCCTACGATAATTGTTACTTTGCTTGATATGTAAATTTACTACAGTATTTGTGCTGTAATTCTGTTACTTCATGTGTTTCAGATGCTGTTATCATTAGTTTATTAATAAAAGGATTTTGAAAAGATAGATTGAAGAGTTGCACTCATTGATGCTAACAGCATTTCTGTGTCCAGGAGCTGATGTAGCCCAGAACCCACAGGGGATGAGCCTTCTTCAGTTGGAAGCCCCCTTCACTGCTGTCTGCATCTGATATTTAATTTAAAACCTCCACCAGCTCGGCACAGTTTTCACACATTGTTTATGAAGAGGACAACTGAGTGCACCAACTCAAACCATTGCACTGGGAGATGTTGTTGGGTGCCAGTTGGTTGTTTTGGGGAGCAGAAGAGGGACCAGTAAAAGGAGTGATTGGTGAAGGTTATTCCGCTAAATGAAACCGGGGGTGGCAGCGAGCTGTACAATGAGATTTGCATCCAAACAAAATTAATAGACAAAAAGTTACGACGCACTGTGAGGTAAAGCTCCACATATACAAGTTTTGCAAAGCCTGGGAATGGCAAGCATCCAACCCTCAACCCTTCATCAACATCTCTGTCACAGCAAACCCAGCTGATGCCCGCGCCTTAGGCCTCTCTACTCCACTCCACAGCTCCACCCCATCAGTCTCCTACCCTGCCATGGCTGACACTGGCTGCCAGTCTTGGCTAGCTGGTACAAAGCTCTTGTCCAAAAAGGGGCTGGAGAGAAGACACCTTATCCCAGTCAACATGAAAATGACCGCTGCGAACAATTGTTGACAGAGAGGTGCCCTGGTCTTATGCATTTTCAGTACATCCTCCTTTGGGAAGACTCTGGAAACCTGCCAGATAGTGTATTTCAGCGACTCATCGGATAGGTTGTTCCTGTCAAAGCAAGCATGTGTTGCCCTTGGCATGATCTCCAGCAGCTTCTCCACCATCAGTGAGGCCATCAGTGAGGCCGGCAGGCCCTACAATTCTGACATCGCATCCTGTACCATATCCACTTTCGAATGCCCTAGACGCCAGCGACCACCCACTCAATCCACATCTCTTCCATTCCCGGCCACAGAGGAAAACCATGAGAAACTGGAGACCTGGCTGCTTGAACACAAGTAAAGCTCATTCAACGTATGTGAGCACCAACCATTACCAGTGATGGCCGGTCCCCCATTACGACTCATGGTGGACCTTAATGCTCGACCTGTTGCCTCCAATACCCCCATTCCTGTCCCTGTGCACTGGCAAGACAAGGTGAAGGCAGGTCTTGACCAAGATGTATGACTTGGGATCATTGAACCAGTCCTAGTCTGCACCCCAGTCACATGGTGCCACAAGATGGTTATCTGCCCCAAGAAATCTAGCAAACTGAGGGGGACAGTCAACTTCTAACCCTTAAATTGCCATGCCGTCCAAGAGACGCATCACAAACAGTCACCCTTCCATCAGGTGTGTACAGTCTCACCACACACTCTCAAAACAGTCTTTGATGCATGGAATGGGTACCACAACATTGCCCTACACAAAGACGATCACCACCTTTATCATACCTTGGGGCCGCTATCATTATCATGTTGCCCCCCAAGGCTACATTGCTTCAGGGGATGGCTACAGTCACGATTTGACGAAATCATCTCTGACATCCCACGGAAGACCAAGTATGTGGATGATACCCTCAATGGTCTGATACCATTGAGGAAGCATTCTTCCAGGCAGCTGAATGGCTTGACACGTGTGGCAACAATGGCATCACTCTCAACCCCGCCAAATTCTCATTTACCAAGACAACTGTAGAATTTGCCGGCTTCAAGATCACCCCAACCACCTTGCACCCCTGCTCCCAATACCCTGAGGCGATCCAAAACTTCCTCACCCCTTGCAACATTACAGACCTTCACAGTTGGTTTGGCCTCATCAACCAAGTATCGTATGTCTTCGCATCGACTGAACCCATGAAGCCCTTCTGCATGCTCCTCAAACCCAGCACTCCCTTCCAGTGACCAGACCAGCTCAACCACCTATTTGAGGAATCAAAATCCATAATCATCAGGGAAATCCATAAAGGAGTGGTGGTCTTTGACAAGAACAAACCAACCTGCTTTGCAACGGACTGGAGCAAAGATGGCATCGGGTTTTGGCTCTTCCAAAACACTGTACCTGCTCATCCACCACACCCTTTTGCTGCAGGACTGGCTGGAAGATCACCCTCATCGGAAGTCACTTTACCTCAAGCACCGAGTCTCACTATGCCCTGGTGGAGGGGGAAGCACTCGCAGTTGTAGATGCACTAGACAAGGCATGTCACTTCATCCTCGGCTGTTCCAACCTTATCATCGCAGTGGACCACAAACCCCTCCTGAAGGTGTTTGGTGACTGATCACTTGACGACATACCAAACCCAAGACTCCACAACCTTAAGGAGAAGTCACTTTGGTATTTTTTCCACATGGTCCACATCCCGTGCGTAGGCCATGCTGTGGCCGATGGAATATCTAGACACCCCCGTTGGAGAGGCCACATAGCTTCATCTCCCTGATGATGTTGCACCTGTCAGTACACTTAACAGCTTTTGCCAGCCGCCTGAACTGCCACATGACATCCTTGCTGCCATCCGCACCCAGTCCGTCAGCCTCCCTCCCTAAAGAGGTAATCATATCAGTCACATGGGATGATGTCCGCGTTGCCATGTCTAGTGACCCAACCATGTGCAGGTTAGCTGAGCTAATTCAGCAGGACTTTCCCAAACTCTCCAGTGAATTGCTCCATGACCTTCATCTATGTCAACCAATTTTGAGAGAACCTCACTGAATTTGATGGCATATGCCTCTACAAGGACCACATCATCATCCACCCCATCACTCCATGACCAGGTACTCCAGACACTACATTCAGCCCACCAAGGCGTCACCATGATGTGCTCACGAGCAGAGTCTTCATTCTTTTGGCCAGGCATGACTCCCGCCATCACTGAGATACGGGCCCGCTGCTCATCCTGCAATCGCATGGCACCTTCACAGCTGAGCTCACCAGCCACTCCTCCTGCCCAGCCCGAGTGTCCATTCCAGTGCGTTGCCACAGACTATTTCACTTATCTTGGCCAGACCTACTTGGTTGTGATGGATAGGTACAGTACCTGGCCAATTGTTGAACAGGCCGCTAACGGTGCCAAGGGACTAATTGCCACCTTACGCCATATTTTTGTGACCTATGGCATTAGCAATGAACTGACATCAGATGGTGAGCCTGAATTTATAGTGCACACCACCTGCAATTTCCTCCGTGATTGGGGCGCGCATCATCACACTTCATCTGTCGCCTTCCCTCACAGCAATTGCCGTGCAGAAGTGGGTGTTAAGACTGTGAAACGCCACCTCACTGACAACATTGACACTGAGGACTCAGTCGACACTGATACCGTTCAGCACTGTTATGCCCCTGTCTAGGGGAAAAGGAGCGTACCATAAACAGAATGGGAAAAGCCCGGTCCCGGTCCCCAAAAACCAAAACCGGAGATTAATAACAAGTTCAGTGTGCTTTATTTACACGTGAATAATCTACAAACCAGTGAGCGTGTCTCCGGGATGAACCAAGGCCAAAATAACTAACAAAACCCCACCTGTCTTTACCCAGATTAGTGCTACCTAGTCCTTATGTGAAACAAAACGAACAAAAAGACAATCCTACACCTGACTCCCTACACTAACAAAAACAGGAGAAAAACGGACACAAAGAAATATGCAGCTCACCTCTTCTGCTCTGTGAATATATACAAGGATGTGGTCTTACCAATTTATATACACAAGTATTTACAAGTCCTTGAGGGAAAAGTTCACAAAGTAACAAACAATGAATTAATCACAAAATAACTAACAACGAATTAATCAAACTAAGCAGAGCACACGGGCAGCGTAGTGGCGGAGTGGTTAGCACTGCGGCAGCACAGCAACTCACCCTTGGCCGAGGGATCCTGAGTTCGATCCCAGCCCCTGACCAACAGTGATCTGTGTGGAGTTTGCATGTTCTCCCTGTGTCTGCGTGGGTTTACTCCGGGATTTCTCCGGTTTCCTCCCACATGCCAAAAACATGCAAGTTAGGTTAACTGGCATCAAACTGGGGATTCTAAATTGTCCTTAGGTATGACTGTGAGAGTGAATGGTTGTCTGTCTCTCTGTGTTGGCCCTGCGATGGACTGGCGATCTGTCCAGGGTGTACCCTGTCTCTCGCCCAAAAGATGCTGGGATAGGCTCCAGCCCCCTGCGACCCGAAAAGGATTAAGCGGAAGAGGATGGATGGATGGAAGCAGAGCACACTATGTTGGAGATCAAAATAAGATGCTGCTTCTGACAGGCTGCCAACTGTCACCCAGTCTGGCCAGAAGTTTTAAACTGGCGATGGCGCCAGTTTGAGCCAATCCCCAGCAACTTCTGCTCAGCTGTGGTGTGCTGCACTGGTGAAGATCCTCTATGAAGAAGATGACTCACTGCAACAGAAAAACACCAGGCACAGAAAAAACACAAACGGCCAGGACAGTAACAGCATGTGATACTTCAGTACTGTAACACATCTGACCGCAACACTCTTCTTTCCCCTGCCATGTCTGTTTTTGGGTGCCCAATCCACGACTTCATACCAATTCTTCCTGGAAAGTACCAACCACACAGCACATGGCACGAGACACTTACATCTAGAGAAGAAGCCTTACATAACCGACACATGCGTGCCTCTCCGAACACACTCGTCCTCTCTCCCTGCTGGTCATCAGAGACTGCATCAGAATCCAGAGTCAAACTGGTCCCAACTGCACAAAATGGGACAAGACTGGAATTGTTGTAGAAGTGAGGCAGTTTGATCAATACATTGTGAGGACTGATGGCTCTGGCAGAGTCACTTTACGTAAACGGAAGTTCCTGCAAAAATACATCCCAGTTATTGAATGAGCACCTCTCCTGATGGCAACCAGCCCATCACCCTGCCCAACATTGCCCTTATTCAACTCAGGCCAAAAACCTAACCCTCCTACCAGGGCAGTCGGCAGAGCACCGAATGACATCTCTGCTACCCCATAACCCAAGTTCAAGTCAACTGTACCCATCCCGCTTTCTACACAGGCCAGCTCAACTCCATCACCAGAGCCCCCTACTGTAGCCCAGGAGACGCCACCACCAGTTGCCCCGCCATCACATGAGAAACCAATGGTCAAGAACAACTTCCCCCGGGACCTTCGCAACCTCATGCGTCACAACGCTCCAGGTCTGAAGGAACAACAGGCCCCTCCTTCGAACCACACCTCGCCCAACCGTCACTCACACCCTTCTGCCACATGGCACTCGACATGACAATCAAAACCACTGGCTTGGTTCCAAGATGACTTTTAATCCCTGATCTTTGATGGACTCAATTATATATAATTACATGTATCACACATTCATTTTATTTTATTTGAGTGTCATTGCAGTTATATATTCCGTACGCCTCTTTTTATTTGATGTTCCATCTTTAACTTCTAAAGATTGGGGGGGGGCGTATAGAACTATGACTCATACGGTAATTGTTACTTTGCTTTGTATGTAAATTTACTATTCATGCTGTAATTCTGTTACTTTGTTTATGTGTTTCAGATGCTGTTATCATTAGTTGATTAATAAAAGGATTCTGAAAAGATCGACTAAAGAGTTGTACTCATCGACTTTCTGATAACATGAGGCCGGCATTCATCTTGCCATCAATTTTGACAAAGTTCCCTGTGCCTTTGTAACTCACACATCCCCAAAACATCAGCAATCCACCTCAGTATTTCACAGTAGGGATGGTGTACTTTTCATCATAGGCTTTGTTGACTCCGCTCCAAATGTAGCGTTTATGGTTGTGGCCAGAAAGTTCAATTTTGGTCTCATCACTCCAAATAACTTTGTTCCAGAAGTTTTGAGGCTTGTCTCTGTGCTGTTTGGCGCATTGTAAGTGGGCTGCTTTGTGGTATTGGCGTAGTAATTGGCTTTCTTATGGCGACTCGACCATGTAGCCCATTTTTCTTGACGTGCCTCCTTATTGTGCATCTTGAAGCCAATTACACCACCAGAGTGGTGGCTCAGTTGGTAGAGCATCCGCCCCACACCCGGGAGGCAGGGGTTCAAATCTCGGCCGGGTCATGCCGAAGACCATATAAAAGTGGAACTTCCTGCCATCCAGCTTGGTGCTCAGCAATAATGGAATAGAGGAGGGAAATCTGTGGCGGCGCCTTGCATGGCAGCGGCCCTCTGATTCTACACATGGGGTGTGAGTGATTAACACTGTAGATAGGAAAAGCACAATTTCGTTCTACTGTACATGATTGGTTGTATGGTTGAATGACAATAAAGGCTGATTTAATTGAAACAGCCACACCACTTTTTTTCACAAAGTCCTGTATGTCAGCTGAAGTTATTTGAGGGTTTTTTAATTTGCACGTCAAACAATTTTCTTGGCAGTTGTGGCTGAAATTTTTGTTTGTCTACCTGACCGGGGCTTGGTTTCAATAGAATCCCTCATTTTCCACTTCTGAATTAAAGTTTGAACTCTGCTGATTGGCATTCTCAATTCCTTGGATATCTTTTTATATCCTTTTCCTGTTTTATAAATTTCAACCATCCTCTCCCGCAGGTCCTTTGATAATTCTTTTGCTTTCCTCATGGCTTGGAATCCAGCAACGTCAGAGCAGCACTGGATGAAACATTCAGGGGTCTGTCAGGAGCCCAGAAACTCAATAACTTGTTATACACACACTAATTACAAGTAAACCAATCACAGGTGAGGATGGTTACCTTTAGTAGCCATTTAAACCCATGCGTGTCATCTTGTGAGTATGTTATTAGGCCAAAACTTCCAGGTTATGTAAACTTTTGATCAGGGTCATTTGGGTAGTTTCTATTGTCATTGTGATTTAAAAAGAGCAAACACATTTGTTTGATAATAAATAGCTTCACCCAACCACTATGAGTGAAAGAAAAGTTTTTGTATTATCATTCATATTCTCTGAAAAATGGCTAAAAAAAATCACAAATTCCGCCAGGGTATGTAAACTTATGAGTCCAACTGTATAGCCCTTATTTGATGTTTTTTGTGGATTTTTTTTTGTTGTTGTTGTTGATCTTCTGTCTCTCTCTGTTAAAATAAATCTTCCATAAAAATTATGATGTTAACTTCTTTGCAATTTCTTTCCCCCACTGTATGCAAACATGATCCATCAGTCTACTACAGGTCCAAACATCGAGCCTGCTACCTTTAACCCCCCTCCACCTGCCCTGCCATCACCTCTGTCACAAAACTTTATTTAGAAAGCTGTGGAGGGCATTTTAAAGAGCCAGCAGCAGCAGCAAAAGAACCAGCCAGAGCATAAAATTAGGCAGACTAAGACCTGTCTTGGACTATATCTGTGTCTGCTTTTCATAGTTATCTGATGTTGAAAAAAGTTTTTTGAGTACTAGCTGTAAATTATGAACTGTATAATATGTTTCCACACCATCTAGTGATGTTAAAACCAGGGCCTCATGAAACAACAAGCAATGAGACAATAGCTTCATGAGCGATACAGTGTTATGAAACATCTAATAAAGACTGTCATCTGGTGACTGACTGTCAGAACTGCATCAGAGTTGAAAAACCTGAAAAAAATCTCAATACTTTTTTTTGAGCATTTGGCCATCTGAGGTCTATTCAAAATTAGATGGCAGGAACAAACAATACAAAGCAAACAAAAAAACTAATTCCCTCTCAAACTTCCCGTGAGCCCTCAAGTCACGTGATGTGACCGCCATAACGAGGCTTCACTTGCAACGGTCACGTGACTGTGAACATGTTGACACAGTGCTCGACACTCTGCTCACGACACTTTCACGTTATATTGCTCCAGTCAATGTTGAGTGGGTGGTGTCGAGCATAACATCACTGACATCATATAGTGTGTAGGGTGGCACCTGTCTTCATTTCTATGACCATGCACTTTGCTCACAGCTGCTGGAACTGGTGGAAGCTACAGTGGAGGGATTTTGCAAAGCTTAAAAAAAAAATTAAAAAAAAAATTATCCGTCCTTTGACTGTGTCCTAGGAGCAGCTGAAGAGTTCCCAGTCCTCCTGTGCTGTGGAGTACATATTGTAGTTGTAAATCTTCTTCTTCTTTTAGATTTGATTGGCAGTTGGCAACCACCTTACAGGTGCATTACCACCACTGACTTGATTATTATCACTCTATATCTCTGTATAAGGAGTTCTGAACAACTCCCCATGTGTGAAAAAAACATCCGTCCCCAGACTGTGTCCGAGGTGCGGCCGAGATAGTCGCAAATTCTTCTTCTTCTTTTAGTTTTGATTGGCAGTTGGCAACCAGCTTACAGGTGCATTACCGCCACTGACTTGATTTTCATCACTCTATATCTTTGTATAAGGAGTTCTGAACAACTCCTTATGTGTGAAAAAATTATCCATCCTTGGACTGTGTCCGAGGTGCGGCCGTCCAGTGCTTTCTTCTTCTTTTAGATTTGATTGGCGGTTGGCAACCAGCTTACACATACATTACTACTAACTAACTAACTAACCTGCACTTATATAGCGCTTTTCTAGTCACAAAGACCACTCAAAGCGCTTTCATTAATACTAACCCTCTATTCTAAGGGCCTATAGGAAACAGATATCTAGGGACAATTTAGAACAGCCAATTAACCTAACATTACTGCCACATACTACACTCTATACCATCACTCTATCTGGTCAAGAGTTAAATCCTCCGTGGTGGATTTAACACCACTGAACACCACCGTTTAGTTCCTCCTCACGGCTGTCATTTAAAAAAATGGCCAACACACGCCGATTTATCACATCCTTTTTCATGTAAATTAGAAACACTCTTTTGTAAATGTGACGATTTTTCTCATAAATTTACAGGATTTTCCTGCAGAGTTACAGCCATTTTACTCAGAAATGTGCAGCTTCTTACTTGAAAAATTGAAGCTTTTTATTATTCATAATTTTGCAGCTTTTTTCTCATGAATTTAGAACTTTTCTTACTCTTGAATTTGCTTTTTTTTTTTTTTTTTAAAAAAAAAAAAAAAGCTTAAACTTGCAACATTTTACTCAAATCTTATATGTGCAGCATTTTAGGATGTAAACAGTTGGAAATTTACCACCTTTTTTTTGTCTTTTTGCAAAAGTTGCAGCTTCTTGCCCATAAAATTCCACTTTTTTTGGTCAGAAATTGGCAGCTTTTAAATGAGACTTACCCCCCCCCCCCCCCTTTTTTTTGTCAGGTCAGGCATTGGCTTGCTTGCTACCGGGTAACCATGAAAACCGGTACTACTTGTCTCATGGGTCGGGCTGTCGGCAACTCAACCGGCATCCCCGCCCTTCCGAGGGCGTGGAGGGTGAAACAGGGTATCCTGGCAGAACTAAAAACAATAACTATCACAGGTCTGTGGTGGACCACTCCCAGTTACATGGGGTGAGACTGGACATCCTGGCAGATAAACACATCTGTCGCAAGGTCTGTGGTGGACTGTGCCAATCGGTGCATCGTGACATGCACTACACAAAGAGCAGAGATAAACAAACCTATCATCTGGTCAGTCACTGCAACAGATACTGGAGTCAGTTTGTCTTGGCTTGTCCTTGCCACTGATAATACCTTTATTTATCTGCCAAGAATGTGCTGCTAGTCCAGCAAAAGCTAGCGGTACTCAAACACTTTGCAAGCAGTTTCATGAAATGGTCAATCAGAAAGCAACTCAGACCGAGCTCGGATGTTGCCCGGGCTTACAAGGTCCGCACTGATCTGTTCACACTCCGACAGGCAGCGAAAAGTAAGCTAGGAGCAGGAAGACAAAAGAAGAGGAAAACAGCAGCCTTGTGTGTAGTGGAATGGAATGTACGCACTCTGTTGGACAGAACAACACCACAGCGCCCAGAAAGACAGACAGCGCTTGTGGCCCTGGAAATGAACAGGTACAATGTAGACATAGCTGCACTTAGTGAAACAAGATTGCCTGGATATGACAGCTTGGAAGACCATGGGTACATCTTCTTTTGGAGTGGGAGATCAACTCAAGAAAGGAGAGAAGCAGGAGTGGGCTTTGCAGTTAGAAAGGAGATAGCAGCAATGCTTGATGAGGAACTGGTGCCAATCAATGACAGGATAATGACTATGAGACTCCCACTTCAGCGGAAGATGTATGCAACACTCATCAGTGTATATGCCCCAACAATGACCAACACAGAGGAGGTGAAGGAAGAGTTCTACAGTGATTTGTGAAACTATCAGGCGTGTACCAACTGATGACAGGCTGATACTTGTTGGAGATTTTAATGTCAGAGTTGGTTTGGACACTGAGAAATGGAAAAAAGTGCTAGGCAGTCATGGAGTAGGCAAGTGCAATGCTAATGGAGAACTTCTACTTGCACTATGTTCAGAGTACAACCTTGTGATAACCAACACTCTATTTAAGCACAAGGACACACACAAGAAGACATGGATGCACCCAAGATCCAAGCACTGGCACTTATTAGACTACATCATAGTCAGGCAGAGAGACATAAGGGATGTATTGGACCCCAGAGCAATGAGAGGCGCGGACTGTGGTACTGATCATGTTATGCTGAGATCTAGATTAAGGATTTGGAGACGAAAACAGCACTGCAGGACGGGTGCGAAGTCATCACGGAAGCTAAACACTAGTGCACTGAAAGGCCAAAAGAAACAGGAAGAACTTACACAGGAAATGGATGAAAACTTGAAAGTCTGGGACAGCAACAACTCAGAGAATGACATAGAAGAGAAATGGGCAGCACTGAAGGATATGGTGTATCAGACTGCGAGTGATGTATTAGGCCACCCTGAGAGGAAACATCAAGATTGGTTTGATGAGCATGATGAACACCTGAAGAAACTACTAGAAGCAAGGAATACAGCTAGGCAGGAAAACCTACAGTGTAACACAAGGTCGAAGAAGAAGAAATACTCAAAGGATCAGAGTGCACTACAGAAGTACACCAGAGAGATGAAGTCCAACTGGTGGGTCCAACTGGTGGGATGAAAAAGCGGAGGAACTTCAAACTGCAGCAGACAGGAAGGACATGAAAACATTCTTCACAGGGTTGAGAGAAATCTACGGCCCTAAACTAAGAGGATTGATCCAACTAAAGGCTATGGATGGTGAAACGGTTTTGCAGGAGAAAGACAAGGTCCTGGACAGATTTGCCGACCACTTTGACAAACTACTAAACAACCCTGGAGATCTCACTGAAGAGACTAAAGAAGCTCTAGTGCAGCAACCAGCTATATCAAGTTTGGATGAACCACCAAATTTTGATGAACTAATGGCAGCTATCAGGACAACACAGGATGGTAAAGCTCCAGGAAGGGATGGAATTCCAGCAGAAGTGTGGAAATATGGTGGTGTTCAGCTGACCAACTGCCTGCACAAGCTCATCCAAGAGATATGGGATGCCCAGAAAGTACCTCAAGACTGGAAGGATGCAAGTATTGTGCCTTTGTTCAAGAAAGGTGACAGGAAAGATTGTGGAAATTACCAAGGTATATCACTGCTAGTCACTGTTGGTAAGATTTTCTCACGTGTACTACTGAACAGACTCAATGAACACATCTCGCAGAATGTACTACCAGAAACCCAGTGCGGCTTTAGAAGTGGTAGAGGCACAATGGACATGATTTTCTGCTTGAAACAGGTTCAAGAAAAGTGTATTGAACAGAACATGCCGCTTTATGTAGTTTTCATAGACTTCAGTAAAGCCTTCGATACTGTTTCGCGACAAGGACTTTGGCAGTTACTCAAGAAATATGGCTGTACAGAGAAGTTTGTCAGCCTGATCGAGGCACTCCATACAGGTATGCAAGCAAACGTGGCAATGAGTGGTTCAGTATCTAAAGACTTTTCAGTAAGCAATGGGATAAAACAAGGGTGTGTGCTGGCGCCTACACTCTTCTCGCTATATCTGGCAGCCATGCTTGAGGTGGCCTTCAAAGACACTTCAGAAGGAATATACATTCAAACAAGGAAAGAAGCAGACTTGTTCAATGTGGCACAGTTTAAAGCCAAGAGTAAGACATCGATAAAGGTAGTAAGAGAAATGCTCTTTGCCGACGACAGTGCTCTAGTTGCACACAGTGTGGAAGATATGCAATCTTTAGTGGAGAAATCTGCAAGAGCAGCTAGCCAATTCAGCCTCCAAATCAACATCAAGAAGACAGAGTGCCTTTTTCAACCACCAAAGTTCCAATTATCAACATCACTACCAGAAGAGATCAGCATTGGTACAGAGGGACTAGTCAAGTGCAAGAATTTCAAGTATCAAGGGAGCACTGTTTCAGAGAATGCTAGGCTGGAGGATGAACTATCTCTCAGAATGGGAACAGCAAGCGCTGTGTTTGGAAACTTGAGGGAGAGACTGTGGAACAACCGACATGTGTCTATCTGTGTGAAATGCAAAGTGTACAGGGCGACAGTACTGGCTACTCTATTGTACGGTGCTGAAACTTGGACTGTCTACAGAGTGCAGGTGCAAAAACTCCACGCGTACATGATGAGACACCTTCGAGCTATAATAAACATCTCATGGAAAGACAAGATAACCAACATAGAAGTGTTGAAACGAGCTGGTCTACCATCAATGGAGGACATGCTAATACAGATGAACCTGAGATGGCTCGGACATGTTGAGAGGATGGACCACCAGCGTCTCCCTTGGCAGTTATTCTACTCACAGTTATGCGAGGGCAAACACAATCAGGGTAGACCAAGGCTCAGATTTAAAGACACTGTAAAAAGAAACTTGAAGAAGTTGGATATAGACAGGAGTTCTTGGCAGTGGAAGGCTAAGGACAGAGCTGTGTGGAGGAATCTGATCAGACCTAAATGAAACAGTCATTGTCGCCCACGACAGACTGCTATGATGATGATGAATGACAAATTCAAAAATTTACTTAGTGACACCTTAATGAGTTTGCATATACTTGTATCTTTATGATTTCTCTTGGGTTTCTCCAGCTTCTTCCCACAGTCCCAATACATGCACATTTGGTTAACTGGCATGAAAAGAGAATCCTAGATTGTTTATAGGTGTGACTAGTTATGTGTGTTTGTGTTGACTCTATGATGGACTGCAGTCTGTTCAGGTGTACCCAGCCTCTCTCTAAGTGTAAGTAAGCTGCCTATTTTTCTAAAGAAGAAATCATGTAGAACGGCCATAGCACACAACCATTACATCCTCTCTATTTAATACAGCACAGGTTAATATAAAAAATCCTATTTTATCCTTTGCACAATAGAGATCGTCCCTTCCAATACACAACTAAGACAATTTGTAAGATTCCCTGTCTGCTCTGTTGTGTTTGTCTCTCCCTGCTGATTAGCGTCCTCTTTGCAGCTCTGATCCTCACCTGTTGCTAATTAGAGGAGTCCTTTATAAGGGAGACTCTCCCACCACCCTGCCTGGTTGCGTTTGACTCTGCACTCATCTGTATCCTTGCTCTTCCAAGTATTATTGCATGCAGTTTTGCCTGTCATGTTTGACCTCTGTTTGCCCGAGACCCTGCCACCAGCCTCCTGCCTTTGTGCCTCTGCTCACCTGTTGCGCTCCTGCCGTGTATTGACCCCTAGCCTGTCTTTGGACTGTGGATTTGGACATTCTTGGATTTGTGGACATCATCACTCCCCCATGAGTAAGTCGACTTACCACCATATCACATCTCCCTGCACAATCTTCTCAGCATTCGGCCCTGGCCAGCCTGTCACCAGCACCTCCCTGCAGCACCTCTGCACCCTCACTGCTTGCAATCAGCTTCCCAGCCTGGAGACCCCTCACCCTGTTCCAGCAGATTCTCTGAATGTCCCTGTAAACATAACCAGTATTACATTCTCCCTAGTTCCCATCCAGTGTTATTCATTCTCGCCTCTGCTCTCCCACACAGGGTTCCCAGATTCTCATCACGTGTGTTCATCACATCATTTGCACAATTATTGGAATGAAGATTATTGTCACACACTTAGCGGTTTCATCCTTGTTGCTCTTGGGTCTAAGCATGAAAACTCTGACAGTATGCGACCCACAGTTTAGACCCAGTAATTAGGATGGAGACCATCCTCACCGAATTGAACGCACTGAAACAACGGGCCAATCAGACCGCTTATCAGAATCAGGTGATCCTTAATTAGCTGGCTAAGCTAGCTGAGCATGTAACCAAAGTAGAAGGGAGGTTCTAAACCTTCAAGGCTACCGGTGCCTCACCGCCAACAGCCATGCCATGTGGTACTCGCTCAGGGTGCTCACCACTGGTTGCTATACCCCCTTGGTGTGGTGGGGCTATTGGGGGGGGGGGGATGTCTGTTACAATGCCAGCTCATTTACTTCTGAATGGGCTCCCCCTCTCCTGGGCTCAAGCAATAATCCAGGGGCCAAGCTTTCAGTCCTATATGCTTGATTGCTTTATGAGTGAATTTTCACGGGTTTTCAATCACTCTGACCTGGAGGGGAGGTGCAGCCACTCGACTGATGTGTATTTGCCAGGGGACGAGGACTGTGGCCAAACACTCCGTGCAGTTCCACGTTCCGGCAGCGGAGGCAGGGTGGGATGATGCAGCACTATGCTCAATTTTCATCTTCAGCCTCAATAGTACATGTCTCGATGAGCTTGCTCGTATTTGGGAAGAGCCCAGTTTCCTGGACGAGCTCATCTCTCTTGTAATCAAGCTGGATAACAGAATTCGCCAACATTCGAGAGAGCACCAGTTGGGCTTCCATACTCCGTTTCAGCCCACACCTGCGACATCATCACTCCTCGTACTTCCACCAGCTACAACCTCCCTCGACATGCTTGAGCCAATGGCATTGGGTCATTCTAAAATTTCACCTGCAGAAAGGCAGCAATGCCAAGAGGGGGGGGCTGTGCATGTACTGTGGCAAAGCCGGTCATATTTGTACTCACTGTCCTCTAAAGTTAAAAGGTTAAGCCCGTCAGTCACAGTAGGGAGCCTGGCGGGTGAGAAACTCACTCCCTCTCTCAATCAGTTCTCTCTGCCCATTCGGTTACTGCTCGATTCTGCCGAGTTCGTCGGTTCCGCCTTGGTGGACTCTGGCGACGGACAAAATTTTATTTCCAAGCACCTGGCAACCAAATTCAAAATACCCTGTATTAAGCTTCCCCGGCCAGTAAAATGCATTACCATTTCCGGCCAGCCCCCTGTTCCTCTTGCTCCATTAGCCTCAAGCAATCACCATAAACATTTTTCCCTCCTAGTTGTCCCTGTTTCCACTTTTCCTGTTGTGCTGGGGTTCCCTTGGTTAAAGCTACACAACCCGGTTATTGACTGGGAGAAGGGAGTCATTTGCTCATGGAGTTCTTTTTGTTTGTCAGCTTGCCTCCGATCGGCCGCCTGTTCCCCATCGATAATCATACAACCCATTACCCCTGAAGCGCCTGATCTGTCTTTGGTCCCCCCCCCCCCCACCGAGTACCATGATTTAGGACCTGTATTTAGCAAGGCAACGGCTTCATCCCTGCCCTCCATCGCCCCATGACTGTGCCATTGAGCTTCAACCAGGGGCCCAACTACCCTCAATCCACCTGTACAGTCTGTCCACCCTTGAACGTGAAGCCATAGACAAATACGTATATCAAGGAGTCGCTTAGTTCCGGCATCATTCGCTCCTTGTCATCGACTGTGGGCACGGGGTTTTAATTCATGGGAAAGAAGGATGGCTCGCTATGTCCCTGTATTGATTATCACAAGCCAAATAACATCACCATTAAGGACAAGTACACTCTTCCCCAAATTAACTTGGCGTTTGATCAACTCCAGGGCTCTGTAATCTACACCAAGCTTGACTTTTGCAATGGCTACCACCTTATCCATATTCGGGAGGGCGACGAATGGAAGACGGGTTTCCATACCCCCAATGGACATTTTGACTATTGCGTCATGCCTTTCAGCTTCAACAATGCTCCCGCTGTTTTCCAGCGTCTCATTAATGATGTGTTACGGGACTTTCTAGACTCCTTTGTGTTCGCCTACCTGGATGATATCCTGATTTTCTCCAAATCCCCTGCAGAGCACAAAGGGTTGCCCATGATCTGAATGCGTTGACAGAGCATGCATAACATTGAACGTCCCATTCACGAAATGGCGCTACCAACACAGCATACAGCATAGGTTTTTGTGACGTCCATCCTGCTGTGGTAACGTATCGTCACTTCCTGTGTTGCTGTCTGTCTGTGTGGTTTGCTCTGTGGTCAGCTCTCCTCAATCTCCTGAGGGTTTTTGTCTTTAATTGTATTTTAATCACTTTTTTCCATCTACCGTCAGCTCTCACTTCTGTTTAACAAGGCTCTTGCACCTGTGTGTGCACTCAGTGTCATCTAATCACCCTCTTTAGCCTTCTGTTCACCTTTCATTGGTGTTTGTGTTAGCTTCGGGTTAGCCACTAGCTATGGCTACTAACTCTCCTTCCCTTTCTCCTCTGGTGTGCTCTCTGTCAGATAATAGCTGAAGTAGGTTCATTTTGTCTTCTTTTAATTAGTTACCTTTTGTTCTTATTAAAGACAAAAATAGAAAGGAGATGTTTTTACCTTCTTAACATGTTTCGACTGTGCACTGCAGCCTTCATCAGAAGAGTCAGCTGATTGCTGCCAGGTGACATTTATCAGCTGACTTTCATAGGCAGGGCCAGCTCAGCAGACCTGTCAGATCTACCAAGCCGGCCCTGCCTTCCACCGTCAGATGGTCTCTGAAGAATGTGATCCCAGGTGTGGGATCACATTCTCCAGTTTATTTGCCATAGTTTATCATCCTCCATCAACCTACTCAGAATTTTTATCCGAATTTGCTGAATTCTTAACTGATTTAGTGCTGAAATCAGATAGAATAATTATAGTAGGGGACTTTAATATACATGTAGATGTAGACAGTGACTGCCTTAATGTGGCATTTAATTCAATATTAGACTCGATTGGGTTTTCTCAGAAAGTCATACCTGTCAAGTGATACGGTTTCGCCGTATTTTAATACGGGGAAAATGCAATTTTAGCAAATACGGGCGTATTGCCATTTCTGTACGCCAAAAAGAAAAATATACGGGAAAAAAAATTATTGAGAGTGTGGAGGAACACCTCGTGTGTGACCCCCATAGCGTACAGGGCTGGCAGTGCGCTCAGCGTCCGCCTGCACTTATTTCGATCCTCCACAAGCGCACCTAAGCAGTGTTTTTGTGAATCCTTTTTTTTTTTTTTTTTTTTTTTCCTTTGAAAGACAAAAGTAAAATAGAAAGATGTCTTTACCTTCTTTACATGTTTCAACTGCACTGCAGCCTTCATCAGAAGAGTCAGCTGATTGCTGCCAGGTGACATTTATCAGCTGATTTTCGTAGGCGGGGCCAGCTCAGCAGATCTGTCAGATCCACCGAGCCGGCCCCGCCTCCCGCCGTCAGATGGTCTCTGGAGAATGTGGTCCCAGGTGTGAGAAAGCATAAAGGCCCCCTCATCTCGGTTCATGGTGTCTTTTCCCCGCTTTCTGATCTCTATTGCCTCCTTGATCCAATGTTTGTGTCTGTTGCTCTCCGATCCAATAATTTTTGTGTTGTCCCAGTCCATGATGTGATTATTTCTTTTGCAGTGGTCCGATATAGCTGATTTTAATGTTTCTTGTTCTGCTTTTTCTTTTTGTGATCTTGTGAGTCGTCCTTGCGTTTCCTTCTCACATTCCTTTTGGTGTTCTTTTTTTCTTGTGGTGAATAATCTTCCGGTTTCTCCAATGTAGGTTTTGTTACATGATCTGCATGATATTTCATATAATACATTGCATTTATTGTCTTGTTCTATTCTGTCCTTGGGGTGTACTAATAACTGTCTTAATTTTTTGTGTGGTTTGACTGCTGTGTTTATTTTGTATTTTTTCATGATCCTTTGAATTGGTTCCGTGATCCCTCGTATGTATGGTATAGTTATGGTTTCCTTGTTTTTGATTTCAGCTTTTGTTCTGTGTCTTGTGTCCTGTTTATTTTCTTTGTTTTTGACTTGCTGTTTCCCTTTGTTTATGGCCCATACTGGATATTGGCAGCGTATAAGTGCATGTTTTATGTGGTTTTCCTGGGGCCGGCTCGGCGGATCTGACAGATCTGCTGAGCTGGCCCCGCCTACGAAAATCAGCTGATAAATGTCACCTGGCAGCAATCAGCTGACTCTTCTGATGAAGGCTGCAGTGCAGTTGAAACATGTAAAGAAGGTAAAGACATCTTTCTATTTTACTTTTGTCTTTCAAAGGAAAAAAAAAAAGGATAAATAATTGAAAGAAGACAAAATGAACCTGTTTGACGTATTACGTGGAAGTTATGGACAAGTCTGCATTAAAGACTTCCGCCGGCTGGAGAAATTGGAGAAAACACGGGCACGCTTCAGAAACCACCTACGATTCAACCTCCGTTGCAGAGATGAGGAGGTCACACCCCAAAGCCTCAATATAAGAAATCCAATCCCGACCAAGAACGCAGAAAAAATCATCAACAAAGCACGGAAAGACCTTATAAAAGAACGTATAAGAATAACGGCAAATAAAGTAGACAAAATAAACAACCAAATCAAAGAGGAAACGGACATGTTTAAGCAACGCTACCCGACGGACCAGAAAACGCAGGAGCAGATAAAAGCACAACTGAAACACGCACACGAACAAGAATTCATCACAACGAAAAACCGCCAATTGAAAAAATTAAAAAAACTCACAGAAAGAAAGAACGGACGAAGACAAACACACACGGAAAAGAACGATAAGTGGGTCAAAAACCTATCACAACGCACACTCACGGACACGGAGAAAACAGTGCTGAACAGAGGACTGAACTTCGCCATCACACCAGCCAGAATCCCCCATGAAGAATACATCCTCGCAACAGAACTGGCATGTGAAAAAATCCAGGACCAAGGAGAAAAAGCAGCACTCCGGAACGCAGTCGCAGGAATCCTCAAAACGGCCAAATTACCACAAAGCAACGTTACAAGAAAAGAAGAAAAAGCATTAAACTCACTCAAGACAGATAAAACGATCACAATACTCCCAGCAGATAAAGGCAGAACAACAGTAATTTTGGACACGGAAACATACGAAAAACAGATGGAAACCATGTTGGCAGACAGTAACACATACGAAATCATTAAAACAAACCCGACAGAAGAAAAGAAAAAAATGCTCAAAGCCCTTCTAAAACCTCTATTAGAAAGCAATAAAATCACAAAGGACGCATATGATCACCTGATCCCCACAGCCAGCATCACCCCTCGGATTTATGGAACACCGAAAATACATAAAAAGGATATCCCACTGCGGCCAATAATAGACAGCATTGGATCAGTCACATACAACTTATCAAAAGCCCTAGCTGAAATCATCAAACCCCTCCTTGGACTATCAGACTTTCACTGTAAAAATTCAAAAGAGCTGGCACAAGAACTCAAAGACATAAAAATAGAATCAGACGAGATCCTCATCTCACATGACGTCATCTCTTTATTCACAAAGACTCCTATTGACGTCACACTACATATAGTGCAAGAACGCCTCAACAAGGACAGTACCCTAAAAAGACGCACCAACCTCACAGTCCATGACATATCCAAATTACTACAGTTTGTTGCAAAATCCACTTCTTTTCAATTCAGAGGAAAAATCTACAAACAAAAAGAAGGATTTGCAATGGGAGACCCACTATCAGCCATCATGAGCAGTTTTTTTATGGAGGATCTGGAAAATAAAGCCATCAACACAGCACCCACAATATGCAAACCCACCCTTTGGAAGAGATACGTAGATGACATTCTGGAAAAAAATAAGGAAAGGACATACACAAGAACTCACTGACCATCTGAACAGTACAGACAGTACGGGGAACATAAAATTCACACACGAAGAGGAGGAAAATGGCACCATAGCCTTTCTGGACATGAAAATCCACCACAATGAGGATGGCAGCATAAAAATCACAGTCTACAGGAAACCAACCCACACAGATCAATACCTACTTTGGACATCGGAACACCCCACAGCACACAAGCTATCAGTCGTCAGGACATTATATGAACGAGCCACCATCATCACGGAACAAGAAGACAGACAGGAAGAGGAAAACCACATAAAACATGCACTTATACGCTGCCAATATCCAGTATGGGCCATAAACAAAGGGAAACAGCAAGTCAAAAACAAAGAAAATAAACAGGACACAAGACACAGAACAAAAGCTGAAATCAAAAACAAGGAAACCATAACTATACCATACATACGAGAGATCACGGAACCAATTCAAAGGATCATGAAAAAATACAAAATAAACACAGCAGTCAAACCACACAAAAAATTAAGACAGTTATTAGTACACCCCAAGGACAGAATAGAACAAGACAATAAATGCAATGTATTATATGAAATATCATGCAGATCATGTAACAAAACCTACATTGGAGAAACCGGAAGATTATTCACCACAAGAAAAAAAGAACACCAAAAGGAATGTGAGAAGGAAACGCAAGGACGACTCACAAGATCACAAAAAGAAAAAGCAGAACAAGAAACATTAAAATCAGCTATATCGGACCACTGCAAAAGAAATAATCACATCATGGACTGGGACAACACAAAAATTATTGGATCGGAGAGCAACAGACACAAACGTTGGATCAAGGAGGCAATAGAGATCAGAAAGCGGGGAAAAGACACCATGAACCGAGATGAGGGGGCCTTTATGCTTTCTCACACCTGGGACCACATTCTCCAGAGACCATCTGACGGTGGGAGGCGGGGCCGGCTCGGCGGATCTGACAGATCTGCTGAGCTGGCCCCGCCTACGAAAATCAGCTGATAAATGTCACCTGGCAGCAATCAGCTGACTCTTCTGATGAAGGCTGCAGTGCAGTTGAAACATGTAAAGAAGGTAAAGACATCTTTCTATTTTACTTTTGTCTTTCAAAGGGGAAAAAAAAAAAAAAAAAAAGGATAAATAATTGAAAGAAGACAAAATGAACCTGTTTGACGTAGTGTTTTTGTGAGTTTCAAAATGGCTTCTTGCAGCGTGCCGCCGGCGAAGTAGACAAAGCTTGAAGAAAAGGGAAATCGAGGGACTGGACATCACCGTTCTCCTTCACCGTCACCATAGATTGCACAATATTCCATGGCAGAATGTTGTGGGCTTTGGTTCGGACAATTGCAACACGATGGTGGGTCGAGACCTTTCCAGACTGAAGGAGAACTCTCCAAATGTTTTCAGGTATGGGCAGTATTATTCACCTTCAAATATTACCTAAATATAACAAAAAAAATGCTTTAAAATCTTAACAAACATGCTTAGAGGTAGCCCAAATCCCCTATAGTGTACTGTTATTTTGTATCTTAGAACTTTGCTTTACATTCAATTCAATTCAACTTTATTTATATAGCGCCATTTCACAACAACAGTCATCTCATAGCACTATCAACTGTAGGGGGAACCCCCACAGTTGCAGAAAGACCCCAGCAATCAGGCGATCCCCTGTGAGCAAGCACTTGGTGACGGTGGAGAGGAAAAACTCCCTTTTAACAGGAAGAAACCCCCAGCAGAATGTACATCTGAATGTATAGCATTATATTGAAAGGGCTGAATAAGATTGATATTTTCTTTATTATTATTAACACAATTTCAAAGAGAATTATTTCTGACACTTAACTTATGAAACAAAAATCCATTCTGCTTTTGTTTCAGCATTGGCAGCATAAATGAATGAATTTGAAATAGTTCATGTTGCAGTTGCTGTTTGTTTGGTTTTTGTTTGGGGTTTTTTGTTTTGTTTTTTTTTGCTTCAGTTTTCTTTCATCTGCCGATAAATACAGTTTTTAAGTACTCAGTACAGGCGTGAAAGCCCCCCCAATAAGGGAGGCATGAGGTCAGTACAGGTGTGAAGGCCCCCCCCAATAAGGGAGGCATGAGGTATGCCTTGACAGGTATGGAAAGTAGGAAATTCTACTCATTATCTCCACCATACGCTGGACCTTGTTCTGACATACGTATGGCATAGAAATAGAAAATCTGGTAGTGTCTCCTCATAACCCTGTACTGTCAGACCATTGTCTGTTAACCTTTGATTTTACTATTTCTGACTATTTGGCTCCTAAAGAAAAATATTACTACAGTAGATGCCTCTCAGATGATGCTGTTACCAAATTTATGCAGATTGTTTCCTCTATGCCATGTGTCAACACAACGGAAATAAGCTATAGACAGCTTGCTCCTTCTGTAATTGATAGCATGGTAGATAGTGTTACAGCTTCTCTGCATCAGACTCTAGACTTGGTGGCCCCCTTAAAAAAGAAAAAGTCTAATCAGAGATTTCTAACTCCTTGGTTCAACACAGAAACTCATAGCTTAAAACAGAAGACTCGTCAATTAGAAAGAAAATGGCACTCCACTAATTTAGATAAAATCTATTTAGCTTGGAGAAATCATCTTTTAATTTATAAAAAATCTCTTAGAAAAGCTAGAACGAGTTATTATTCTGCATTAATACAAGAGAACAAGAATAATCCCAGGTTTCTTTTCAGTACTGTAGCCACGTTGACAAAGAGTCAGGACTCTGTCAATCCTTGCATTTCCTTAGAGCTTACTAGTCAGGACTTTATGAACTTTTTCAATAATAAAATTTCATCCATCAGAGATAAAATCAATCAGATTCTTCCCACCGTTAACTTAAATACAGTAACTACTACAACTCCTTCAACTGATATGTCTTGATGAGTTTACTCCAATTGACCTTTTAGAGTTAGACAAAATAGTTTCCTCATCCAAGCCTTCAACTTGTCTTTTAGACCCTATTCCTACCAGGTTATTTATAGAAGTCTTCCCACTTATTGGTAGCTTTATTCTTCATATAATCAATTCTTCACTAACTTTAGGCCATGTACCGCAGGCTTTTAAAACTGCTGTAATGAAACCGTTACTCAGAAAGCCAACGCTAGATCCAGGAGCTTTAGCTAACTATAGACCAATCTCTAATCTCCCTTTCATTTCAAAAATCTTAGAGTTGTTGCTACGCAATTATTTGACCACCTGCAGGGAAATGGTTTACTTGAAGAGTTTCAATCTGGGTTTAGAATCCATCATAGTACTGAAACAGCCTTAGCGAAGGTCACTAACGACCTCCTCATCGCATCTGATAATGGACTGGTTTCTGTACTTGTCCTTTTAGACACTGGTGACCCTGACGTGAAGTGCGGCGGAGGATAAAATAAGGCAGCGATGCTGAGGTTTTAAGGAAATTTATTATATCATACCGCCGTCACGAGCTCCTCTCCCGGCACCGTGCATGCACGCCGGGAGCGAGCCCACGGCTCTCAGAGAAGGTGAGGAGGACACAAAGTCTGTGTCCTGCAGCAGCAGTTGCAGAGTGTGAATGAGAGATTGAGCATGGATTTCAGTCAGCTTATATACCAGTTACAAACAATGCATGAAAGGCATTCACAGCAGGGAGTATGGCATTTGCATTTGAGAGGCACAACAGGATGCATGAACACAATGCATGGATGGCACATTAACCTCACAGCAGTGAAATGCATAAATGGCAGATTAGATCACAGCATGCAGCGGAAAAAACCCAGGAGTAGCGAGCTGTCTGTCCCTGTGTGTTGTGGGGGTTTTCCCAAACCGCCACAGATTACTGGTTTTAGTATGTGTTTATGTTTTTGTATGTCTGTGTGTTTATATATGAGCCTGTTAAAATGTGTAAATAAAATATTTAAAAAAAATTAAAAAAGTAATGATGGACGCCCCTTAGCTGCAGCAGCGCTCCCTAGCATAGGGCAGCCTGCTAGCAGTCCTCTGGTCCTCCTTAGCAGTGAGGAGAATGGGTGGGTGACGGTGAGAAGGAAGCTGAGCCGCAAGGCCCCGGTTCACCACCAACCTGTTCACATTTCTAATTGCTTTTCCCCACTCAGCGACACACCGCTGAGGAAAAACTCTGATCATTGGTGACTCTGTAGTCAGAAACGTGAACCTAAAGACTCCAGTGGTCATAGTGAAAGGCATTCCTGTTGCCAGAGCAGGCGACATCGAGTCAAATTTGAAAATGCTGGCTAAAAGTAACTGTAAATACTCCACAATTGTTATCCATGCCAGCATTAACGACATCCGACTCCGGCAGTCGGAAGTCACAAAACTTAATGTGGAATCGGTGTGTGACTTTGCCAAAACAATGTCTGCCTTTGTAGTATTCTCTGGCCCCCTCCCTAATCTGACCAGTGATGACATGTTTAGCTGCTTGTCATCCTTCAATCACTGGCTGTCTGTGTGGTGTCCTGCAAACAACATGGGCTACATAGACAATTGGAACTCAATTTGGGGAAAACCTGGTCTTATTAGACGAGACAGCGTCCATCCCACTTTGGATGGTGCATCTCATTTATCTAACAATCTGGTATAATTTTATCCAAATTTCCAAAACCTCGACAACTCAGACTTGGGACCAGGAAGCAGAGTCGCAGTCTTACACACCTCTCTGCAGCTCCTCTTCATCCACCACCCCTCAACTTAGCCCCTGGCTTCCCCATCAGAGAATCATTGTCTGCTCCCTCCAAAGTTAATAAAAATATTATGTATAAGCATTCCAAAGTGATTAAACAAAAATTGGTAAAACTCAAATTAAACATGAAGTCTCTAAATTTAATGATTTGGCCTCTTTTCCTCCTCATAATTTAAAAATTAAATGTGGTTTATTAAATATTAGGTCTCTAACTCCCAAGTCTCTGCTAGTCCATGATCTGTTAATTAATCATCAGATTGATTTAATATCCCTTACAGAGACTTGGTTAGGGCAAGAGGATTATGTTGATTTGAATGAATCAACTCCCTCTTGTTATTTAAACTGTCAAAATCCCAGAAGTTCTGGTCGTGGAGGAGGAGTAGCAACAATTTACTATTCCAAATTACTAGTTAATGTAAAGCAAAAAACATGTTATAATTCCTTTGAGGGCCTGGTCCTCAGTATCGGGCATGTTAGCAATTTTAGGTTAAACCCAATTTTATTTGCCATACAGACGTGGACAAAATTGTTGGTTCCCCTCTGTTAATGAAAGAAAAACCCACAATGGTCACAGAAATAACTTGAATCTAACAAAAGTGGTAATAAATAAAAATTCTACGAAAATTAACCAATGAAAATCAGACAATGCTTTTGAATTGTGGTTCAACAGAATTATTTTAAAAAACAAACTCATGAAACAGGCCTGGACAAAAATGATAGTACCCTTAACTTAATATTTTGTTGCACAACCTTTTGAGGCAATCACTGCAATCAAATGATTTCTGTAACTGTCAATGAGACTTCTGCACCTCTCAGCAGGCATTTTGGCCCACTCCTCATGAGCAAACTGCTCCAGTTGTCTCAGGTTTGAAGGGTGCCTTCTCCAGATGGTATGTTTCAGCTCCTTCCACAGATGTTCAACAGGATTTAGATCAGGGCTCATAGAAGGCCACTTTAGAATAGTCCAATGTTTGGCTCTTAGCCATTCTTGGGTGTTTTTAGCTGTGTGTTTTGGGTCATTATCCTCTTGCAAGACCCATGACCTGCGACTGAGACCAAGCTGTCTGACACTGGGCAGCACATTTCTCTCTAGAATACCTTGATAGTCTTGAGATTTCATTGTACCCTGCACAGATTCATGACACTCTGTGCCAGATGTAGCAAAGCAGCTCCAGAACATAACAGAACCTCCTCCATGTTTCACAGTAGGGACAGTGTTCTTTTTTGGTTTGCTTCATTTTTACGTCTGTGAACTTAGTGCTGATGTGCCTTGCCAAAAAGTTCCAGTTTTGTCTCGTCTATCCATAGGACATTCTCCCAGAAGCTTTGTGGCTTGTCAACATGCAGTTTGGCAAATTTCAGTCTGGCTTTTTTATGATTTGTTTTCAACAGTGGTGTCCTCCTTGGTCGTCTCCCATGAAGTCCACTTTGGCTCAAACAACGACGGATGGTGTGATATGACACTGATGTACCTTGACCTTGGAGTTCACCATGAATGTGTTTAGAGGTTGCTCTGGGATCTTTTGTTACCATTCGTATTATCCGTCTCCTCCTGCGGCCACGTCCAGGGAGGTTGGCTACAGTCCCGTGGATCTTAAATTTCTGAATAATATGTGCAACTGTAGTCACAGGAACATCAGGCTGCTTGGAGATGGTCTTATAGCCTTTACCTTTAACATGCTTGTCTATAAGTTTCTTTCTAATCTCCTGAGACAACTCTCTCCTTTGCTTCCCCTGGTCCATGTTTAGTGTGGTACACACCATGTCAACAAACAGCACAGTGACTACTTGTCACCCTTTAAATAGGCCAACTGACTGATTATAAGTTTGTAGACTCCTGTGATGTTAATTAGAGGACACATCTTGGTTGAACATGTCCCTATGGTTACATTATTTTCAATCTTTTCTAGGGGTACCATTATTTTTGTCCAGGCCTGTTTCATGAGTTTGTTTTTTAAAATAATTCTGTTGAACCACAATTCAAAAGCATTGTCTGATTTTCATTGGTTAATTTTCATAGAATTTTTATTTATTACCACTTTTGCCAGATTCAAGTTATTTCTGTGACCATTGTGGGTTTTTCTTCCATTAACAGAGGGGTACCAACAATTTTGTCCACGTCTGTAGTTTATCGTCTTCCCTCAGCCTACTCAGAGTTTTTATCTGAATTTGCCAAATTTTTTGCTGATTTAGTGCTTAAATCTGATAGAATGATTATAGTAGGGGACTTTAATATACATGTAGATGTAGATAGTGATTGTCTTAATATGGCATTTAATTCAATATTAGACTCAATGGGGTTTTCTCAGAAAGTAGGAAATTCTACCCATTACCTCCACCACACATTGGACCTAGTTCTGACATACGGCAGAGAAATAGAAAATCTGGTAGTGTCTCCTCATAACCCTGTACTGTCAGACCATTGTCTGTTAACCTTTGATTTTACTATTTCTGACTATTTGGCTCCTAAAGAAAAATATTACTACAGCAGATGCCTCTCAGTGTCAGGGATGACCCTCACGGGCCATTAATGAGACACTATAGGCCAACCGATGAGTTTGCATATTTATTACACGTTCTTTGACTAAGGCTAAGACTAAGACACAAGATAACAGACTTTGAGCCAAAACACTGAGAACAAGAAGGAACAAGAGGGCGACTGGAGACAGGGTTAGGGACTCCAGCCGAATGTTGCGGGGAACCAACGTTATGCGAGGTCGCAGCGAGAAGTAAGCCTCAGCTGTTCCCTTAAATGAACACAATGGACCAATCAGCAACAGGGGAATGTAATGACAGAATGGCAAACAGCTGTCACAATGTGACTTGGCTTTGACAGCCAGAAGTCCCGTAGTAATGCTGTCAAAATAAAAGCCCTGAACGGCCATATGCAAAACAACACAGGAGAACGGAGAAAATACTGGACAACCCGAGCGCGGACAGACTCAGTGCCCAGGCCATCACAGTAACCCCCGTTCACAAGGCGAATACCAGGCGCTAACGTAACATCCAGCCCCCCCCCCCCCAACCAGAAGGCAACCAGGGCCGACCCAGGGAGGACAGAGGGGGAACAGCCCAGGAGGGCGAGAACCAAAAAAGAAAAGAAGAAACACTAACGGGAAAAAACAAACAAACAAACAAAAAAAACACACAGGAGGGCAACAAAGAACCAAAAATGACGAGGCTCAAACACAGAAAAATAAGGCAAGACATACTACAACAATCCAAGAGCATGGTAGAATAAACAAAGAAAATATCCGACTGATACAGGTACATACAACACACCGTACCCAAGAGGGAAAAAAAACCCTCAAACAGCTACAAGCAGAGTAGCAACTAAGAAAACAGTCCAATAATTTAACAGGCAAAGAAAAACAAAAAAAACAAAAAAAAAACAAAGAAACAAAAGAGCATCTCTCAAACACAGAGGTAAACAGAAAAACTGAAATACAGGCACATAAAAGTACAGAGTACCCCATAACACCGGGAAAATAACTCAACATGCTACAAAGCAGCAAAATACAAACAGTTCAATATTATCAACAGACAAAAACAAAAAGCGCATCCCTAAAACTGCAGAGGGGGAAAAAAAACACTTACAGGGATGTCAGCAGGCAGAGCACAGAGAAACAAAAAACAAACAGTTCGGGAGGTCTACCCGCATCCAGCTTCCAGATCGCTGGCAGGGGGAAAAGAAACAGTTTGGGCGGCCTACCCCAGTCCCAGGCCTGGAGAAACAGTACCTCTGGCGGCCGGACCAGGTCGCAGAACAAAGGCAGTCCATCGGGTGGCCCACCCAGAACGCCGAATCGGCGAAGCAGTTTCCTGGGCGGCTGACCCGCATCATTAGGCCACCAGGACCGAAGGGGAGAACTTGGTGGCAGCCTCCCTACCGAGAGGGACAGCAAGGGGAAGCTGAGCCAAATCCGGGGAACTCCAGCAGCACCCAGCGGAGAAGGACAGGGGGAAAGATGAGGGACCAATCCGGCGTTGAACGGCGGAGGATCTGCAGCTCCTTCTCTGAACTTCAACCAAACTGGCGCTGTGTTCTCGCTGGACCCCGATCGGGACAGTGCTGCACCCACGACGGCCCCTGACTGGGCCGGAACAGCCCCCACGACGGACCCCGATTGGGTCAGAGCTGCACCCACGATGGACCCTGACTGGGTCAGAGCTGCACCCACAACGGACCCCGACTGGGTCGGCGCAGCACCAGAGATTACCTCCAAACACGAACTTGGAACTTCCAAGACAGCGCCTGGAACCGACTCATCACCGGTGATCCTGGGAGAAGGCTCAGAAGAACAAAAAACTGGGATCAGGATCACCGGTAGTGACAGAGCCCGGCGAGACAAGCTTGGATGCAGCAGTCGGCTGCACCCAGCACGTCTCCCCAAGAGACAGGCAATAATGCTCTAGAATAGAAAAGAGAAAGACAAAATAGAGCACTTGCCTGATCTCGGGTTCTACCGCCGTCCAGGACTTCGACGATCCAGGTTCCACGAGCTGGAGGTCCACTCCTGGTTCCCACTCGATTGTGGCAGGCTCCGCAGTCAGCATGATGGTTCTCACAGTCTGGGGATTCCCTGGCACAGAAGTCCACGCCGAAGGCCCACATGGCGTGGTGGCACAGGGATCCGTGGCCCGCTGGGTCGAACCGCTCCTCCATGGAGACCCGGGGACACTTAATCATCGGTGCAGGCTCCAATCGGCAGTCCACCCTCCTCCTCTGCCCGTGACGTAGCTGCGGGGCTGGTACCAGGTTCTCCAGGGGTGCAGGCTCCTTCTTCGTCCGGCGGTGTAATCCTGGCTCCGGGGAACGCTCAGGGGAAGGAGACGCAGAGGATGCAGGTTCACAATTAATAACTGCAGCAGGTGGAGGAAGCTCGGGGGACTGTGAGGCCCAAACTCCACCCCCAGGAGACAGACAAGGCAACTCACAATATGACGGAAGAGAATGAAATAGCACTTGCTTGTTCAGCTGAGGGCCGATGGAAACTGCTGCAGTGGGCTTGGTTCTCTCCTTTCCCCTCTGGATGGTGACAGAGGGCCCCTCTGGATGGTGACAGAGGGCCCCCCGGGAAGATGAAGAGTAGCCACTCACACAGGATCCATGACAGGCACAGCCGGAGCAGGACTCATGGAGCTCACAGCAGCTGGAGAGAGCGTCGAGGAGGAGGGAGGAGCAGCCGTGACAGTCCGGAGACGAGGAGCTGACGGAACAGCGGAAACAGATGACCCGGAGGCAGAGGCTGCTGTCTTTCCCTTTCGTTGTGATGCAGGGGCAACAGCTGGCTGGGAGGCAGAGTTCTTTCGGCAACCCGGAACTGGATCTGGACGGGGATCTTGCTGAGGCTTATTATGAGCAGTGTGATGACGTTTACCGGCAGAGGGCGAGGCAAAGGCTAAGTCTGGGAAACGCTGCTCCTGCACGGAGACAGAGGCTAGCAGATCAGCGTATTCGGGATAGTCATAGAGTTCAGGACTGATCTCCACCAGTCTGACTGCCGCCGTCACATGCTTCATAATGTGAGTTGGACGGGAGGCAGAACGAGCCGCAGCCACACGGCCCTGGATGAGTTCAGCTGTCCACTGTGTCTCCTCTGAGGAAATCCCGGCTGACGTCCTCCTCCGCTGTGGGCAGGACCGGGACTTGGGTGACGTAGATTCTTGGGCTGGATGGGTAACAGGAACTGGATCCCGAGGCGAGGAGGGGGGGATGCCTCACCTTCAGCTTCCTGCCGGAGTTCCTCTCAGGTCCACGAATCCTCTCCTGAAGTGCCGTGATTTCCGCCATCCTCATCCTGATTTTGGTGTGGTCCGCATAGCGAGGAATGCGGTTAATTGCCACCTCTGCGAGGTCCAAGTACCAGCGTAAGCTGCTGGGGATGATGCTGCGGCGAGTGCCGGAGAGGATACCATCTATCTCAATGAGGGCCATAACCAGCTTGTAGCCCAAACTCATGGCATAGCCCTTCCCTGGCGATGCCATTTCCCCAACACGCTGGTACACGGAAAAACAGGAGAAAAACTACATACAAGCACAAAAAACAAACTCACAGTGACCGGCATCTCGTTTGGGCTGTGACCTACTGTCAGGGATGACCCTCGCGGGCCATTAATGAGACGCTATAGGCCAACCGTTGAGTTTGCATATTTATTAACAAAGATAGAATGACAAAATAATCAGCCACGTGGGGCAAAAACACGGACTTTGACTAAGGCTAAGCCTAAGACACAAGATAACAGACTTTGAGCCAAAACACTTACTGAGAACAAGAAGGAACAAGAGGGTGACTGGAGCTGGGGTTAGGGACTCCAGCCGAACGTTGCGGGGAACCAACGTTATGTGAGGTCACAGCGAGGAGTAAGCCTCAGCTGTTCCCTTAAATGAACACAAAGGACCAATCAGCAACAGGGGAATGTAATGACAGAATGGCAAACAGCTGTCACAACATGACTCGGCTTTGACAGCCGGAAGTCCCGTAGCAACACTGTCAAAATAAAAGTCCTGAACGGCCATATGCAAAACAACACAGAAGAACGGAGAAAATACTGGACAACCTGAGTGCGGACAGACTCAGCGCCCAGGCCATCACACTCAGATGATGTTGTTACCAAATTTATGCAGATTGTCTCCTCTATGCCATGTGTCAACACTACGGAAATAAGCTATAGACAGCTTGCTCCTTCTGTAATTGATAACATGGTAGATAGTGTTACAGCTTCTCTGCATTGGACTCTAGACATGGTGGCCCCTTTAAAAAGGAAAAAGTTGAATCAGAGATTTCTAACTCCTTGTTTCAACACAGAAACTTGCAGCTTAAAACAGAAGACTTGTCAATTAGAAAGAAAATGGTGCTCCTCTAATTTAAATGAAATCTATTTAGCTTGGAGAAATCATCTTTTAATTTATAGAAAATCTCTTAGAAAAGCTAGAACAAGTTATTATTCTGCATTAATAGAAGAGAACAAGAATAATCCCAGGTTTCTTTTCAGCACTGTAGCCAGGCTGACAACGAGTCAGGACTCTCGTCAATCCTAGCATTCCCTTAGAGCTTACGAGTCAGGACTTTATGAACTTTTTCAATAATAAAATTTCATCTATCAGAGATAAAATTAGTCAGATTCTTCACACCATTAACTTAAATACATTAACTACTACAACTCCTTCAATTGATAGCTGTTTGGATGAGTTTACTCCAATTGACGTTTAGAGTCAATATATATAATTCACATGGGTGTATTTATGGAAAAGAGGAGATGGAATTAATAAGTGTTCACTTCTTCCTTCTCCCTTTCGAACACTGTATACTGTTACTTTATTGCATTTGTCATTTGTTTTGTTTTTGTTATACTTTTTTGTTTGAAATAAAGTATCTATCTAGCTATCTATCTAGAGTAAGATAAAATAATTTCCTCATCCAAGCCTTCAACTTGTCTTTTAGACCCTATTCCTACCAGGTTATTTAAAGAAGTCTTCCTATTTATTGGTAGCTCTATTCTTCAAATAATCAATTCTTTATTAACATTAGGCCATGTACCGCAGGCTTTTAAAACTGTTGTAATTAAACTCTTACTCAAAAAGCCAACGCTGGATCCAGGAGTTTTAGCTAACTATAGACCAATCTCTAATCTCCCTTTCATTTCAAAACTCTTAGAGTTGTTGCTACGAAATTATTTGAACACTTGCAGGGAAATGGTTTATTTGAAGAGTTTCAATCTGGGTTTAGAATCCATCATAGTATTGAAACAGCCTCAGCGAAGGTCACTAATGACCTCCTTATCGCATCTGATAATGGACTTGTTTCTGTACTTGTCCTTTTAGACCTTAGTGCAGCTTATAATATTCTACTTGATGGATTAGAACACTATGTTGGACTTAATGGAACTTCATTGCAGTGGTTTAGATCTTATTTATCTGATAGGTTCCAGTTTGTTCATGTCAATAATGAGTTTTCTTTCAACTCAAAGCTCAGTCATGGAGTTCTACAGGGATCTGTGCTAGGCCCTACTTTTTTTAGTTTATACATGCTTCCGTAAGGTAACATTATTAGAAAGCACTGTATACATTTTCATTGTTATGCAGGTGACACACAATTATACCTGTCAGTGAAGCCAGATGATAGTAATCAATTAGCCAAGTTAGAAGCCTGTCTTAAGGAAATCAAAGCTTGGATGACTTGCAATTTCCTGCTATTAAATTCAGATAAGACTGAAGTCATTCTTGTTGGTCCAAAAAACCTTAGAAATACCTTTCCAAATCAAACTCTTAGTTTGAATGCGTTTACTCTTTCTCTTAATAGTTCTGTGAGGAACCTTGGAGTTATTTTTTATCAAGATCTGTTTTCAATTCACATTAAATTCGTTTCTAAGACTGCCTTCTATCATTTGCGTAATATTTTCAAGGATTAGGAGCATCTTGTCTCAGAGTGATGCTGAGAAACTGATCCACGCTTTTGTTAGCTCGAGATTAGATTATTGTAACTCTTTATTATCAGGTTGGCCTGAAACAGCTTTAAAAAGTCTTCAGCTGATCCAAAATGCTGCAGCAAGAGTTTTAACAGGTACTAGAAAGAGAGATCATATCACTCCGGTTCTGGCCTCCCTTCACTGGCTTCTCATAGAGTTTAGAATTAAGTTTAAAATCCTTCTTCTTACTTAGAAAGCGCTAAACAATCAGGCCCCTTCTATTTAGCTTGGAGAAATCATCTTTTAATTTATAAAAAATCTCTTAGAAAAGCTAGAACGAGTTATTACTCTGCATTAATAGAAGAGAACAAGAATAATCCCAGGTTTCTTTTCAGTACTGTAGCCAGGTTGACAAAGAGTCAGGACTCTGTCAATCCTAGCATCCCCTTAGAGCTTACTAGTCAGGACTTTATGAACTTTTTCAATAATAAAATTTCATCCATCAGAGATAAAATCAATCGGATTCTTCCCACAGTTAACTTAAATACTGTAACTACTACAACTCCTTCTATTGATGTCTGTCTTGATGAGTTTACTCCAATCGACCTTTGTGAGTTAGACAAAGTAGTTTCCTCATCCAAACCTTCAACTTGTCTTTTAGATCCTATTCCTACCAGGTTATTTAAAGAAGTCTTCCCACTTATTGGTAGCTTTATTCTTCATATAATCAATTCTTCATTAACTTTAGGCCATGTACCGCAGGCTTTTAAAACGGCTGTAATTAAACCCTTACTCAAAAAGCCAACGCTAGATCCAGGAGCTTTAGCTAACTATAGACCAATCTCTAATCTCCCTTTCATTTCAAAAATCTTAGAAAGAGTTGTTGCTACGCAATTATTTGACCACCTGCAGGGAAATGGTTTACTTGAAGAGTTTCAATCTGGGTTTAGAATCCATCATAGTACTGAAACAGCCTTAGCGAAGGTCACTAATGACCTCCTCATTGCATCTGATAATGGACTAGTTTCTGTACTTGTCCTTTTAGATCTTAGTGCAGCTTTTGATACTATTGATCATAATATTCTACTTGATAGATTAGAACACTATGTTGGACTTAATGGAACTTCGTTGCAATGGTTTAGATCTTATTTATCTGATAGGTTCCAGTTTGTTCATGTAAATGATGAGTTTTCTTTCAGCTCAAAGCTTAGTCATGGAGTTCCACAGGGATCTGTGCTAGGCCCTACTCTTTTTAGTTTATATATGCTTCCGTTAGGCAACATTATTAGAAAGCACTGTATACATTTTCATTGTTATGCAGATGACACACAATTATACCTGTCAATGAAGCCAGATGATACTAATCAATTAGCCAAGTTAGAAGCCTGTCTTAAGGAAATCAAAGCTTGGATGACTTGTAATTTCCTGCTATTAAATTCAGATAAGACTGAAGTCATTCTTGTTGGTCCAAAAAACCTTAGAAATTCCTTTCCAAATCAAACTTTCAGTTTGGACGCAGTTACTCTTTCTCTTAATAGCTCTGTGAGGAACCTTGGAGTTATTTTTGATCAGGATTTGTCCTTCAATTCACATATTAAATTTGTTTCTAAGACTGCCTTCTATCATTTGCGTAATATTGCCAAGATTAGGAGCATCTTGTCTCAGAGTGATGCTGAGAAGCTGATCCACGCTTTTGTTAGCTCGAGATTAGATTATTGTAATTCTTTATTATCAGGCTGTCCTAAAACATCTTTAAAAAGTCTTCAGCTGATCCAAAATGCTGCAGCAAGAGTTTTAACAGGTACTAGAAAGAGAGATCATATCTCTCCGGTTCTGGCCTCCCTTCATTGGCTTCCCATAGAGTTTAGAATTAAGTTTAAAATCCTTCTTCTCACTTACAAAGCTCTAAACAATCAGGCTCCTTTTTATTTAAAAGATCTGATACTACCGTATTATCCTAACAGAGCACTACGCTCTCAAAATGCAGGATTACTTGTAATACCTAGAATCTCCAAAAGTACAATGGGAGGCAGAGCCTTCAGTTATCAAGCTCCTCTCCTGTGGAATCAGCTGCCAATCTGGATTCGGGAGTCAGACTCGATCTCTGTTTTTAAGAATAGGGCTAAAACCTACCTTTTTGATATAGCCTACAATTAGGGAGGGATCATGTGTTTCTGAACCCTCCCTTAGTTATGCTGCTAATAGGTTTAGTCAGCCGGGGGACCTCCAGTAATGCACTGGGCCTCACTCCTTTCCTCACTCTCTATGAAATATTTTTTTTTTTGCTGGTCATTAACATTTGTTTGTTCTCTCCCATAGATTGAGTCCCCATCGTGCTGTTTGCTCTCTACATGTCTGTTCTTTTCTTCTTCTCTATCCCCTCACCCCCCAGCCAGTCGCAGCAGATGACTGCCCCTCCCTGAGCCTGGTTCTGCTGGAGGTTTCTTCCTGTTAAAAGGGAGTTTTTCCTCTCCACCGTCGCCAAGTGCTTGCTCACAGGGGATCGCCTGATTGCTGGGGTCTTTCTGCAACTGTGGGGGTTCCCCCTACAGTTGATAGTGCTATGAGATGACTGTTGTTGTGAAATGGCACTATATAAATAAAGTTGAATTGAATTGAATTTTATTTAAAAGATCTGACATTACCCTATTATCCTAACAGAGCACTACGCTCCCAAAATGCAGGATTACTTGTAATACCTAGAATCTCCAAAAGTACAATGGGAGGCAGAGCCTTCAGTTATCAAGCTCCTCTCCTGTGGAACCAGCTGCCAATCTGGATTCGGGAGTCAGACTCGATCTCTGTTTTTAAGAATAGGGTTAAAACCTTCCTTTTTGATATAGCCTACAATTAGGGAGGGATCATGTGTCTCTGAACCCTCCCTTAGTTATGCTGCTAATAGGTTTAGACAGCCGGGGGACCTCCAATAATGCACTGGGTGACATAATGTCCGGCTCAGGAGACACACACGCAGGCTCAGGATAGATTTAACGACTTTATTCAACAAGCAGGTATGAGTGAAATCGTGTGAGGAGTATGTAAATGTGTTGAGGGAGAACTTCAGTGCGCAGGCAGCAGAGCAGTTCGCCGTACAGCCGGGCAACCTTGGTATGACAGGTGGCTGGCGTCAGCAAGGAGAGAGCCCAGGAGACAGCGACCTGCAGGGCCTGTGGCGACAGCGAGGATGGAGTGGCGAGACGAGGAGTCCGCCGCCAAGGGATCCACCTCTGCACAGGGGGAGGTACTGAGGAGAAAAGGTAAGGATGCTTACGGTTGAGCGTTGTCTTGCTGGTAATGGGGATTCCAACAGCGAAGACGAGCTGAAGGGAACAGACGGCTTCAGGCCGAAGCACAGGGCTGAGTGGGTTAAATAGTCTGCCACTGACGAGGTGCAGGTGTGCGCGCAGCAGGAGCCAATGATGGACGGCGAGTCATGACACTGGGCATCACTCCTTTCTTCACTCTCAATTAAATATTTTTTTTTGCTGGTCATTAACATCTGTTTGTTCTCTCCCATAGATTGAGTCCCCATCGTGCTGTTTGCTCTCTACATGTTTGTTCTTTTCATCCTCTCTATCCCCTCACCCCCCCAGCCAGTCGCAGCAGATGACTGCCCCTCCCTGAGCCTGGTTCTGCTGGAGGTTTCTTCCTGTTAAAAGGGAGTTTTTCCTCTCCACCGTCACCAAGCACTTGCTCATAGGGGATCGCCTGATTGCTGGGGTCTTTCTGCAATTGTGGGGGTTTCCCCTACAGTTGAAAGTGCTATGAGATGACTGTTGCTGTGAAATGGCACTATATAAATAAAGTTGAATTGAATACAAAGAAAGTAAACAAGGAAGACAATGAAGAGGCGGAAGACAAGAGTAAACATACACAAATCCTTTTGCAGCAGCGGCAGTTTAAGCAGAGAAGAGCACTGGAAAACGGTAATTCCTCTTTTTCCTTGAAACAATGCCATTGTTGTTGCTTCAAAAGAAAAAGCATTACTCTCATGTTTATAGCTGGTGAACAAACTGGCATGTTGGCGCATTTGCACTACCTATAGGGCTGGGGCAAAACTACAAATAACTGTGCGCATGCATCAACTGCTTGGCACAGTAGACGAAAAAAAGTGAGCATGTACAACGCCACGTCCGCGTCGGGCTCGTCCAAAGCTCATGCAGACCAAAGCGGACCAGAGGGGAACTGCAGTATGAATAAGGATTAAGGCAGCACTGCTTTGCACTTCGGTGGAGGACTCTAGGTGGGCAAATAGGAGGAGGTGCCTGGCCCGGGTGTACAAGGTTGGCCAGAGGGTATGGCTATCTGTGACAATGAAGTGTTGCCACTGGTATGGACCTCTTTAATTACATATTATATGTGTAAGGGAATTTATAACTTTCAAATATTAAAATGTATTCTAATGTATAAAAATATACACAGAGTTGGAAGTTGTAAATGGTATTCATTTGTGGGCTGGATATCTGTTTTTCTGGGTGAGTTGAAGTCCACCTGTGAGATAAAAAGTTAATGTTAATAATTAAATCAATTGTGTGAGGCAAATAAATAAAGAACCATTTCCCTTCGCCAGCATACTTCCTGGTGGTGTCTCGGGCAAAAGATTCCCCGGGGGCTCGAGTGCTTTATAAAGGGTGCCAGGAGGGACAAGTATGCAATAGATGAGTAGAGGGGGAAGTTGGTGGTGGATTTAAATGTAAATAACGGTTTATACTATTTATTGTACTATTTATGGGTGTTTATTTATTATGTGTGATTTTGTAAATGTTGTGTAAATACTATTTATATGTTTAATGAATATTTTAAGATATTGTTGAGTTTATGTAAAATGTGGATATTTATTGCCTTACCTGTGGACATTGGTATGTTCTAATCAGGCTAATTATCTCATTGGGTATATCAGCAGGTGATTTTCACTTGGTTGTTGCTGGGTGTCGGATGTTTTACAGTGAAGTTGTTTGCCTGCACAGTGTCTGAAATAAATGGAAAAATACTTGTTGCAAATTCTTGAACTCTAGCTTTTCTGTGACACGCGCCTTGACTGCTTGGCTGCATGACAAATGGTGTCAGAAGTGGGATGTGTTAAAAGCTGAGGAGTGACAACACTGTACAGAAGAAGCAATGGCTAAAAGAAATACAAAGAAGCAACAGGAGCAGTTAGAGGACTGTGAATCAGGTATGTCAACTGAGTTGCAGGGGGCCAGCGGACTGGACAAGCTGGAAGAATTAACAAGCTTGGTGAAGTCATTAGTTTGTTCACAGACATCCAGAGATTGTCAATTAGAGGAAGAAGCCTCTCTCCAGGAGCAAAGATGGTGGAGTATGCAGCACCATTTTCACCAGATACAGTCACAGGTGATGGAGTTGAGAGAGGGGTATGAGAGCTGGGCTGAACGCAGTGGTGAGAATGACGCTTCGGCTGAAGAATCTGAGGTGACAGCTTGCCGGGTTGGCCCGCAGGAGGAGCTACTGCTGCAGGTGCAACCAAGGACAACACACATGCACCACGAGCCCAGGCTGAACCCGCTCTCTCCCGAGGATGATATTGAACATTATCTGGCAACATTTGAAAGACTGGCTACGGTCTGCCGCTGGCAAAAGGAAGAGTGAGCTATTCAACTGGTTCCCCCACTCACAGGTAAAGCACACAGTGCTTCTGTGCTTATGGACATGTCAGACACAGAAGATTATGAAAAAGTGAAAGAAGCAGTTTTAATGAAATATGAAACAACAGCCGACACCTATAGAAGAAGGTTTTGTTTCCTGGAAGTTCATTAGGACAAAACCCGTTGTGAACTTTATGTTCGTTTGAAAGATCTGTTTAATAAATGGGTTAAACCAGAGACCTCTACGATAAGGGACATTTCTGAACTGACGATTCTGGAGCAGTTTCTGCGGATGGTGGACCCGGAACTGGAAATCTGGATACGAGAGCGGGACCCAAAGGCTGCAGAGGGTGCTGCTTGGCTTGCAGAAGTTTTCCTGTCAGCCAAGTCCGGGAGCAGAAGACCTACTTTCAGCCGTGACGGCTACTTCACCACACGAAGTAAGTCTAATGGGGCTGAAAGGAGTGGTCAAGCTCAAATTAGACCTTAATCCAGTTCCAGTCAGTTCACAAATAGCAAATACAATATTGGTAAAAACGTTTTTTTTTCTCTAGGCAAGATATACGTTGCTACCAGTGCAATGAAATTGGTCACACTCAATATACATGTCCAGCTACGAAGCAAAGTAAGCCTTCTCTTTTATGTTCAGTTCCAAGACCCACCCTCTCAGCCCCAGTTCAGAGACAGATGAACGTCTCTCAATGTTGGAAAGGTGTGGGCAGTGAAGAATCTATCACTGCCCACAAATATCCAAAAGTTGTTCCAAATAAGGGAGAAACAATATCATTTCAGAGGAACATCTATGTTTCAAAAACCTCCAGTGAGAACTACCACCAGCACTGTGTCTCAGTGCAAGGAATCAGATTGTGGAATGCTTTTGGACCTGAATTAAAATCATGTACAACGCTTGGACAATTTAAACAAAAACTAAAGGAAGAAATACTCCAAACATATATACAACATGATATGTAAAATCACATAAGAATTATCATATTCAGTCTGTATTGTGCCGTTGCTTATTTTTTTTTTTTTTGTCACATTTTGTCTTAGCTTTGTTCTGAATTGTAATCGCTCTTGTTTTTCTTTTGAATTCTTGGATGGAATATGGGTGGGCAATATAAGCTGCAGCTTCAGCCATCACCCATTTCAGATAATTTATGTTGAACTGTATAATCAGAGGAGTTATTGTTTAGTTTGACCTTATTAGATTTTTTCCCCCCTTTGTTATATTATTCTCTTCCTTTCTTTTAATCTTTACTTTTAATCTATCCGAAATAAAGACTCATTCATTCATTCATTCAGGTATATAAAACATCAGTTTTGCTTAATGGCCAGTATGAAGAGGCCCTTTTGGATTCGGGTTGTTTTCAGACTGTTGCTCTGCCCAGTTTGGTCCCTAGAGATCTGTGGAGTGAGACTACAGTGAATATTAGCTGTGTACATGGGGATAAGAAGCTACACCCAACTGCTGAGGTCCATTTAACGGTGGGTGGCCAAACTTATCTCCTTTCTGTAGCTCTTGTGCCTGATTTGCCATACTCAGTTATTCTTGGCAATGATGTTACAACTTTGTTGGATATCATACAACAAGTGAGGGTCAAACAGCAAACTGAGGGACAGGTACAGTAGATGGTGCTATTGAACACAGGCTAAATGTACCTGTTAAGAGGGAATGCAATATGGTCACAATTAGAGCCCAGAGGGCTGGAAATGTTCTCCAAGAGCTACCTTTTTATGACTCTGGGTTAGAGGTGGGCCGAATTAAGATTAGATGAGATTAGATTCAACTTTATTGTCATTACACATGTATGAATACAAGGTAACGAAACTAAAGCATTAAGCAGCCAAAATCTAAGGCCCAGAGAAGAAGGATCAAGGTTTTAGTTACAGCTAAGAACGTGGGTGAAGAAGTAACACAGCTAAGCCAGTCAGTAGATTTTGACATTCCTTCTGACATAGCTGCGTTGAAGAAAGCTGACCCATTGCTAAAAGCCTGGTTTGATGAAGTCTCTGAAATTGAGGGTGTGAAACAGGGCAGAGGAGACTGCTTGGCTGAGGCCTCTTATGTGATCAAAAATTGCATTTTGTATCAGCATCGAGGGAAGTTATGGCTACAGCTTTGCCACAAGGCCTCACACAGAAGGTTATGGAGCTAGGACATGCTATTCCTTGGGAAGCTCATCTAGCATTCCAAAAACACTTCAGAGAATTGCTAGAAGGTTTGTGTGGCCGGGAATGTACACTCCGGTTAAGGAGTTCTGTGCTTCATGTGAAACATGTCAATTTACATCACCTAGGGGAGTAGCCCGTGCCCAGCTTCAGCCATTACCTGTCATTGGAACACCTTTTGACAGAATAGGGATGGATATAGTTGCCCCCCTAGAGAGAAGCTCCTCTGGTAGTAGGTACATTTTAGTCATTTGTGACTATGCCACTCATTACCCAGAAGTTTTCCCATTGAGATCTATTAAGGCTAGGCAGGTTGCCAACTGTCTCATACAATTATTTTCAAGGGTAGGCATACCTAGAGAGGTCCTTACAGACTGTGGAACAAATTTCCTGTCTAAGCTGTTGCAGCAAGTATATAAGCTGTTGGGTATAAAGGGCATTAAGACCACCCCATATCATCCTCAAACAGATGGATTGGTTGAGAGAATTAACCAAACTTTGAAGAACATGCTGCGGAAGTTTGTTTCCAGTACAGGCTTTGATTGGGATCAATGGGTGCCATATTTGTTGTTTGCTTATCGGGAGGTTCCCCAGGCTTCAACGGGATTCTCACCCTTTGAGCTACTTTATGGTCGTCACGTAAGGGGTCCACTGGACTTGTTGAAGGAGCACTGGGAGAGTCCACCTAGTGATCAGGACAATCAGAATCAGAATCAGATTTATTGCCATTGCTCATGTAATACACAAACTAGGAATTTGTCTCGGTGCCATGCTGCAACATTAAAAACATAATGAGAAAAAGGGATAAACTAAAAAACTAAAGGACTAGAAACGTGCAATAAGTGTAGAAAAATAAGTAATAAGTAATAATAATAATACTAGTAATAATGAGTAGTACTACTCAAGGCAGTTTTAAAAAATTAGCATGTAGCAGATAATGTGAAGTACCACATAGTGCTGTCAATAATGCAACAGAAAAACAGTGATGATTGACATGAGTCTGGTTGAGCTGCTGTACATAGTGCACGAGAGTCAAAAGTCACTTAGTGTTCAGCAGTCTGATGGCAGAGTTCAATTCAATTCAACTTTATTTATATAGCGCCATTTCACAACAACAGTCATCTCATAGCACTATCAACTGTAGGGGGGACCCCCACAGTTGCAGAAAGACCCCAGCAATCAGGCGATCCCCTGTGAGCAAGCACTTGGCGACGGTGGAGAGGAAAAACTCCCTTTTAACAGGAAGAAACCTCCAGCAGAATCAGGCTCAGGGAGGGGCAGTCATCTGCTGCGACTGGCTGGGGGGTGAGGGGATAGAGAAGAAGAAAAGAACAGACATGTAGAGAGCAAACAGCACGATGGGGACTCAATCTATGGGAGAGAACAAACAAATGTTAATGACCAGCAAAAAAAAAAATATTTCATAGAGAGTGAGGAAAGGAGTGAGGCCCAGTGCATTACTGGAGGTCCCCCGGCTGACTAAACCTATTAGCAGCATAACTAAGGGAGGGTTCAGAAACACATGATCCCTCCCTAATTGTAGGCTATATCAAAAAGGTAGGTTTTAGCCCTATTCTTAAAAACAGAGATCGAGTCTGACTCCCGAATCCAGATTGGCAGCTGATTCCACAGGAGAGGAGCTTGATAACTGAAGGCTCTGCCTCCCATTGTACTTTTGGAGATTCTAGGTATTACAAGTAATCCTGCATTTTGAGAGCGTAGTGCTCTGTTAGGATAATACGGTAGTATCAGATCTTTTAAATAAAAAGGAGCCTGATTGTTTAGAGCTTTGTAAGTGAGAAGAAGGATTTTAAACTTAATTCTAAACTCTATGGGAAGCCAATGAAGGGAGGCCAGAACCGGAGAGATATGATCTCTCTTTCTAGTACCTGTTAAAACTCTTGCTGCAGCATTTTGGATCAGCTGAAGACTTTTTAAAGATGTTTTAGGACAGCCTGATAATAAAGAATTACAATAATCTAATCTCGAGCTAACAAAAGCGTGGATCAGCTTCTCAGCATCACTCTGAGACAAGATGCTCCTAATCTTGGCAATATTACGCAAATGATAGAAGGCAGTCTTAGAAACAAATTTAATATGTGAATTGAAGGACAAATCCTGATCAAAAATAACTCCAAGGTTCCTCACAGAGCTATTAAGAGAAAGAGTAACTGCGTCCAAACTGAAAGTTTGATTTGGAAAGGAATTTCTAAGGTTTTTTGGACCAACAAGAATGACTTCAGTCTTATCTGAATTTAATAGCAGGAAATTACAAGTCATCCAAGCTTTGATTTCCTTAAGACAGGCTTCTAACTTGGCTAATTGATTAGTATCATCTGGCTTCATTGACAGGTATAATTGTGTGTCATCTGCATAACAATGAAAATGTATACAGTGCTTTCTAATAATGTTGCCTAACGGAAGCATATATAAACTAAAAAGAGTAGGGCCTAGCACAGATCCCTGTGGAACTCCATGACTAAGCTTTGAGCTGAAAGAAAACTCATCATTTACATGAACAAACTGGAACCTATCAGATAAATAAGATCTAAACCATTGCAACGAAGTTCCATTAAGTCCAACATAGTGTTCTAATCTATCAAGTAGAATATTATGATCAATAGTATCAAAAGCTGCACTAAGATCTAAAAGGACAAGTACAGAAACTAGTCCATTATCAGATGCAATAAGGAGGTCGTTAGTGACCTTCGCTAAGGCTGTTTCAGTACTATGATGGATTCTAAACCCAGATTGAAACTCTTCAAGTAAACCATTTCCCTGCAGGTGGTCAAATAATTGCGTAGCAACAACTCTTTCTAAGATTTTTGAAATGAAAGGGAGATTAGAGATTGGTCTATAGTTAGCTAAAGCTCCTGGATCTAGCGTTGGCTTTTTGAGTAAGGGTTTAATTACAGCCGTTTTAAAAGCCTGCGGTACATGGCCTAAAGTTAATGAAGAATTGATTATATGAAGAATAAAGCTACCAATAAGTGGGAAGACTTCTTTAAATAACCTGGTAGGAATAGGATCTAAAAGACAAGTTGAAGGTTTGGATGAGGAAACTACTTTGTCTAACTCACAAAGGTCGATTGGAGTAAACTCATCAAGACAGACATCAATAGAAGGAGTTGTAGTAGTTACAGTATTTAAGTTAACTGTGGGAAGAATCTGATTGATTTTATCTCTGATGGATGAAATTTTATTATTGAAAAAGTTCATAAAGTCCTGACTAGTAAGCTCTAAGGGGATGCTAGGATTGACAGAGTCCTGACTCTTTGTCAACCTGGCTACAGTACTGAAAAGAAACCTGGGATTATTCTTGTTCTCTTCTATTAATGCAGAGTAATAACTCGTTCTAGCTTTTCTAAGAGATTTTTTATAAATTAAAAGATGATTTCTCCAAGCTAAATAGATTTCATCTAAATTAGTAGAGCGCCATTTTCTTTCTAATTGACGAGTCTTCTGTTTTAAGCTACGAGTTTCTGTGTTGAACCAAGGAGTTAAAAATCTCTGATTAGACTTTCTTTTTTAAGGGGGCCACCAAGTCTAGAGCCTGATGCAGAGAAGCTGAAACACTATCCACCATGTTATCAATTACAGAAGGAGCAAGCTGTCTATAGCTTATTTCCGTTGTGTTGACACATGGCATAGAGGAAACAATCTGCATAAATTTGGAAACAGCATCATCTGAGAGGCATCTACTGTGATAATATTTTTCTTTAGGAGCCAAATAGTCAGAAATAGTAAAATCAAAGGTTAACAGACAATGGTCTGACAGTACAGGGTTATGAGGAGACACTACAAGATTTTCTATTTCTATGCCATATGTCAGAACAAGGTCCAATGTATGGTGGAGGTAATGAGTAGAATTTCCTACTTTCTGAGAAAACCCAATCGAGTCTAATATTGAATTAAAAGCCACATTAAGGCAGTCACTATCTACATCCACATGTATATTAAAGTCCCCTACTATAATTATTCTATCAGATTTCAACACTAAATCAGCTAAGAAATCAGCAAATTCGGATAAAAATTCTGAATAGGTTGATGGGGGACGATAAACAATGGCAAATAAAATTGGGTTTAACCTGAAATTGCTAAAGTGCCCAATACTGAGGACCAGGCCCTCAAAGGAATTATAACATGTTTTTTGCTTTACATTAATTAGTAATTTGGAATGGTAAATTGTTGCTACTCCTCCTCCACGACCAGAACTTCTGGGATTTTGACAGTTTAAATAACCAGAGGGAGTTGATTCATTTAAACCAACATAATCCTCTTGTCCTAACCAAGTCTCTGTAAGGAAAATTAAATCAATCTGATGATCAATTAACAAATCATGGACTAACAGAGACTTGGGAGTTAGAGACCTAATATTTAACAAACCACATTTAATTTTTAAATTATGAGGAGGAACAGAGGCCAAATCATTCAATTTAGAGGCTTTATGGTTAATTTGAGTTTTACCAATATTTTGCTTTATCACTTTGGGATGCTTATACATTATATTTTTATTCACTTTGGAGGGAGCAGACAACGATTCTCTGATGGGGAAGACAGGGGCTAAGCTGAGGGGTGGCGGATGAAGAGGAGCTGCAGAGAGGCGTGTAAGACTGAGACTCTGCTTCCTGGTCCCAACTCTGAGTAGTCATGGTTTTGGAAATTTGGATAAAAAAGATGCCAGATTGTTAGATAAATGAGAAGCACCATCCAAAGTGGGATGAATGCTGTCTCGTCTCATAAGACCAGGTTTTCCCCAAAAAGAGCTCCAATTGTCAATGTAGCCCACGTCATTTTTAGGACACCACACAGACAGCCAGCGGTTCAAGGATGACGAGCGACTAAACATGTCATCACTGGTCAGATTGGGGAGGGGCCCAGAGAATACTACAGTGGCAGACATCGTTTTTGCAAAGTCACACACCGATTCTATATTAAGTTTCGTGACTTCCGACTGCCGGAGACGGATGTCATTAATGCCGGCGTGAATAACAATTGTGGAATATTTACAGTTACTTTTAGCCAGCATTTTTAAATTTGACTCGATGTCGCCTGCTCTAGCCCCAGGAATACATTGGACTATGACCGCTGGAGTCTCTAGGTTCACGTTTCTGACTACAGAGTCGCCAATGATCAGAGTTTTTTCCTCAGCGGGTGTGTCGCTGAGCGGGGAAAAACGATTAGAAACGTGAACAGGTTGGTGGTGTACCGGGGCTTTGCGACTAGGCTTCCTTCTCACCGTCACCCACCCAGTCTCCTCGCTGCTGAGGAGAGCCGGGGAACCACTGACAGGGGGGCCTAAGCTAGCTAGCTCCGCTGCAGCTAATGGGCGTCCGTCGAGATTAACTGGCGCAGACAGTGTTTCAATGCAGCGGAGCCGGGATTCCAAATCAGACAACCTTGCCTCGAGCGCCTCAAAAAGACAACATTTATTACATTTACCGTTATCGCTAAAAGAGGCAGAGGTGTAGCTAAACATCTGACAGAGAGAGCACACCAGAGGAGAGGAAAGAGAGGTAGTAGCCATAGCTAGTGGCTAGAGAGCTGGAGAGCAAACCACACAGGCAGACAGCAAAACAGGAAGTGACGATACGTTACCACAAGGAAGTGACGATCCCTGAGGGGAAAAAGCTGTTCATGTGCCGGGAGGTTTTAGTCCGAATGGACCGAAGCCTTCTACCTGAGGGGAGGGGGGCAAACAGTACGTGAGCAGGATGTGAAGGATCGGCTATGATCCGGTCAGCACGCCTCCGGGTCCTGGAGATGTACAGGTCCTGGAGAGATGGGAGCTCGCAGCCTATCACCTTCTCAGCAGTGCGCACGACGCGCTGCAGCCTTAGTCTGTCCCTGGCAGTGGCTCCTGCATACCACACAGTTATGGAGGAGGTGAGGATGGACTCGATGATGGCTGTGTAGAACTGCACTAACATCTTGGTGGGTAGCTTGAGCTTCCTCAGCTGCCGCAGAAAGAACATCCTCTGCTGGGCCTTTTTGATGAGGGAGCTGATGGTTGGCTCCCATTTGAGGTCCCGGGTGATGGTGGTGCCCAAGAAGCGGAAGGAATCTGCAATGGTGATGGGAGAGCCTGTGATGGTGAGGGGGGGCAGGGGGGATGTGACTTTCCTGAAGTCCACAATCATCTCCGCTGTCTTCACAGCATTCAGCTGCAGGTTGTTGTGGCTACACCAGGACACCAGCTGGGCCACCTCTTCCCTGTAGGCGGACTCGCCGCCGTTGGAGATGAGCCCGATGAGGGTGGTGTCGTCCGCAAACTTAATCAGCTTAACAGACTGGTGGGAGGAGGTGCAGGAGTTGGTATAAAGGGAGAAGAGTAGGGGGGAAAGTACACAGCCCTGGGGTGATCCAATGCTGATGCTAACAGAGTCAGTGTGGCTTATGTTATGGCTTATGTGGTGGCTTATGTTATAAAAATGAGAGAGAGGCTGGACCAGATGACTGCTTTGGCTCAGGAGCACATGAGGATGGCACAGGCTAATCAGAAGTCTTGGTATGATGAGAAGGCCAGAAAGTTTTTCATCCAGGCCAGCAGGTGTTGCTGCTTCTTCCTACTAGTGACAGTAAACTGTTGGCTCAATGGCAGGGTCCTTATCAGGTCACTAAGAAATTAAGTGCAGTGACCTATGAACTGTATATGCCTGACAGACGGAAGAAACAATGTTTTCATGTCAACTTGTTGAAGAAGTTTCAGCAGCCTGTTCACCAGCAGCCACAGCAACAGCTCTTCATTTGTGCGACTGAAGTGGATGAGGAAAGAGAACAGTCTTTTCCCACAAACATGACAGAGACTTGTTTAGTGGATGTGTCTCATCTGCAGTTTTATCAGCAGAGAGATAGGCACTGTTGGAGCCAGAACTTTTTCAGGAGAAACCTGGCTTCACCATGTTGGTTCAGCATAAAGTTCATTTGAAGAAAGAGGCTATTCCCCGTAGAAAGTGTTATAGAATCCCTGAACATCTGGTCCCAAAGCTCAAGCAGGAGATTGACTTGATGTTGCAGCTGGAGGTGATTGAAGAGTCAACGAGTGAATGGTGTAGTCCCATTGTGTTGGTCCCAAAGAAGGACGGCTCCTTGAGGTTCTGTATTGATTTTAGATATCTAAATTCAGTTTCAAAGTTTGAGTCTTACCCCATGCCCCAAATTAATGAGCTGTTGGAGAGAGTGGGCAGGGCTAAGTTTATTACCACACTAGACCTGAGCAAGGGGTATTGGCAGTTGGCTTTGGCACCTGAAACTAAAAAATTGACAGCCTTTAAGACACCTTATGGCAACTTTCAATTTAGAGTTATACCATTTGGCCTCCAGGGGGCGCCTGCGACATTCCAAAGACTCATGGACCAGATATTGAGAGGCGTATCATACTTTGCAGCTGCCTACTTGGATGACGTGGTCATCTACAGTCAGACTTGGAAGGAACATGTGTTGCACTTACAGCAAGTCCTTCATCTGATTAAGATAGCAGGACTGACCATTAATCCACACAAGCGTGCCTTTGGACAGCAACAGGTGGAGTACCTGGGTCATGTTGTTGGACAGGGGGTTACTAAGCCACGAGTGGGAAAGGTGGATGCCATTCAGGCCTATCCTGTGCCTACTACAAAGAAAAAGGTACGTTCATTTATGGATTTGGTAGGATGGTACAGTAAATTCATTCCCCATTTTGCTGAGAAAGCAGCGATTCTTACTGACCTTACCAAAGCTTCAGCACCAAACAAGGTGAAATGGACAGAGGAATGTGGCAGAGCCTTCAAGGATCTGAAGGGTGCTATTTCCAGTGATGGGGTTCTCTACAGTCCAGATTTTGCTCATCCATTTATTCTCCAGACTGATGCTTCAGGAGTGAGCATTGGAGCAGTGCTTCTCCAGGAGGTGAAAGGAGAAAGGCGTCGAGTACTGTTCCTGAGCCGTAAGCTGTTGGACCAGGAGACTAGATACTCTACGGTGGAGAAGGAGTGTCTCGCCATGAAGTGGGCCACTGAATCATTGAGGTATTATCTGCTTGGTCGTCATGTCACTTTAGAGACAGATCATCGGGCCCTAAAGTGGCTAAACAGGATGAAAGACTCAAATAGTCGTCTCACAGGGTGGTATTTGTCCCTGCAGCCTTCTTGGGGGGGGGGGGGGTGACGATGGTATGGACCTCTTTAATTAGATATGTGTAAGGGAATTTATAACTTTCAAATGCTAAAATGTATTCTAATGTATAAAAATACACAGAGTTGGAAGTTGTAAATGGTATTCATTTGTGGGCTGGATATCTGTTTTTCTGGGTGAGTTGAAGTCCACCTGTGAGATAAAGAGTTAATGTTGATAATTAAGTCAATTGTGTGAGGCAAATAAATAAACAAACCACTTACCTTTGCAAGCATACTTCCTGGTGGTGTCTCGGGCAAAAGATTCCCCAGGGGCTCGAGTGCTTTCTAAAGGGTGCCAGGAGGGACAAGTATGCAATAGATGAGTAGAGGGGGAAGTTGGTGGTGGATTTAAATGTAAATAACTGTTTATACTATTTATTGTACTATTTATGGGTGTTTGTTTATTTATTATGTGCGATTTTGCAAATATTGTGTAAATACTATTTATATGTTTAATGAATATTTTAAGGTATTGTTGAGTATATGTAAAATGTGGATATTTATTGCCTTACCTGTGGACATTGGTATGTTCTAATCAGACTAATTATCTCACTGGGTATATCAGCAGGTGATTTTCATTTGGTTGTTGCTGGGTGCCTGTTTTAGAGTGAAGTTGTTTGCTTACAGTGTCTGAAATAAATGGGGATAATGCTTGTTGCAAATTCTTGAAGTCTAGCTCTTCTGTGACAAGTGCCTTGACTGCTCGGCTGTATGACACTATCCACCAGGAATTTCCGCCTCAAGACGGACTCCAGGAAGCTGGCTCCTTGGTTCATGGGTCCATTCACCATTTCTTCCATCATCAACCCTTCCTCATTTAGCCTTAATCTACACGCCTCCCTCAGGGTCAACCCTTCTTTTCATGTGTCCAACATTAAGCCCATGTTCGCCAGCTCCCTCTGTCCGCCTTCCAATCCACCGCCACTGCCCAAGATGGTTGATTGGGGACTAATATATAATAATAATAATAACAATGCATCAGATTTATATAGCACTTTATCATAGACACTCAAAGACACTTCACAAGTAGATACATTATTCATTCACTCCAAACAGACAATGGTAGTGGCAAGCTACTACTGTAGCCACAGCTGCCCTGGGGCAGGCTGATGGAAACATGGCTGCCAATCCGCGCCAACGGCCTCTCCGGCCACCACCGAACATTTATACACATTCATACCCAGTGTTATGGACACTGGAGGCAAGGTGGGTAAAGTGTCTTGCTCAGGGACACAACAGCAGGATATCTGGGGAGAGCGAGATTCGAACCGCCAACCATCCGGTTATTGGACGACCCGCTCTACCTCCTGAGCCACTGCCATCCCTATATGCGGTCAACCGCATCCTGGATGCCTGTTGCAGGGGGTGTGTCATCCAGTTTCTGGTTGGCAAGGGTATGGGTCGGAGGTACTGTCATGGATGCCTAGGTCCTTGACAACTCCCTCATCGGGCGACGCGGTGGCGGAGTGGTTAGCACTGCGGCAGCACAGCAACTCACCCTTGGCCGGGGGATCCTGGGTTCGATCCCAGCCCCCGACCAACAGTGATCTGTGTGGAGTTTGCATGTTCTCCTCATGTCTGCATGGGCTTACTCCGGGATTTCTCCGGTTTCCTCTCACATGCCAAAAACATGCAAGTTAGGTTAAATGGCATCAAAACTGGGGATTCTAAATTGTCCTTAGGTATGACTGAGAGTGAATGGTTGTCTGTCGCTCTGTGTTGGCCCTGCGATGGACTGGTGATCTGTCCAGGGTGTACCCTGCCTCCCACCCAAAGATGCTGGGATAGGCTCCAGCTCCCCCGCGACCCGAAAAGGATTAAGTGGAAGAAGATGAATGAATGAATGACCTCCCTCATCACGGAGTACTACCAACGTCACTCTGACAAACCCCATGTTACACCAGGAGGCGTTTGTCGGGGGTGGGGGGGGCGTACTGTAAGGATCCCTGTCTGCTCTGTTGTGTTTGTTTTTCTCTCCCTGCTGATTAGTGTCCTCTTTGCAGCCCTGATCCTCACCTGCTGCTAATTAGAGGAGTCCTTTATAAGGGAGATTCTGCCACCACTGTGCCTACTCTTGCCTGTCGTGTTTGACCTCTGTTTGCCCTCAATCCTGCCACCAGCCTCCTGCCTCCGCTCCCCTGTTACTAACTAACTAACTAACTAACCTACACTTATATAGCGCTTTTCTAGTCACAAAGACCACTCAAAGCGCTTTCATTAATACTAACCCTCTATTCTAAGGGCCTATAGGAAACAGATATCTAGGGACAATTTAGAACAGCCAATTAACCTAACATGCATGTTTTTGGCATGTGGGAGGAAACCGGAGAAATCCCGGAGTAAACCCACGCAACACGGGGAGAACATGCAAACTCCACACAGATCACTGTTGGTCGGGGGCTGGGATCGAACCCACGATCCCATGATCCCCACAATCCCCCGGCCAAGGGTAAACTGTGCTGCCGCAGTGCTAACCACTGCGCCACCGTGCAGCCCTCCTACCGTGTATTGACCCCTAGCCTGTCTTTGGACTGTGGATTTGGATCTTCTTAGATTTGTGCACATTATCTTTCCCCCACAAGTAAGTCGACTTATATATCACATCTCCCTGCACCATCTCCTCAGCATTTGGGCCTGACCAGCCTGTCACCAGCACCTCCCTGCAACACCCTCACCTCTTGCAACCAGCTTCCCAGCCTGGAGACCCCTCACCCTGTTCCAGCAGATTCTCCGGATGTCCCTGTCAGCACAACCAGTTTGCCTTATTTCCCATCCAGTGTTATTCATTCTCGCCTCTGCTCTCCCCCACAGGGTTTCCAGATTGTCGTCACATGTGTTCATCACATCATTTGCACCATTCTTGTAATAAACATTATTGTCACACACTTACCGGTTTCATCCTTGTTGCGCTTGGGTTCAACTCTGACAATTATTATCAAGAGTGGCAACAACACTGTTGATTCAAATGTGAAATATACTGTCTGGGAACACATTTATATTCTGAAGGGTAATTTAACTAACCCTAATGTGGTAGATACATCTAGCTGCAATGCTCCTGCACTGTGTATTTACAGTGATGTGAAAAAACTGACACCCCTTTAAATTTTCAGTTTTTTATTAAGAAATGTTTACATATCTATGTCTAACCATGTTTTTGTTTTTATTTACATTTTTTTTAGTTTATTTTAGCCATTGTAAGAGGGAATGAATGTTGGGGTGTCCTAAAAACGATGGGGGGAGGGGGGGAGAGGGTTGTGTGTCCTAATTTATTCCACACTATTTATTTAGAATTACATCCATCCATCTTCTACCACTTTTCCGGAGGTCCGGGTCGCGGAGGCAGCAGTTCAAGCAGAGAAGCCCAGACTTCCCTCTCGCCAGCCACCTGCTCCAGCTCTTCAGGGAGGATACCAAGGCGTTCCCAGACCAGCTGGGAGACATAATCTCTCCACCGAGTCCTGGGTCTGCCCCGGGGTCTAAACTGGCTTAGAATTACATTTTACAGAAAATTTAAGAAAAGTCTTTAATTCATTTTTAATTGTTTAGTTGTATTACGTGAATCTCCCAGGCTTTAACATTGCTATTAAATATCCATATGTCCAAATATATATATACTGTACACTACCGTTCAAAAGTTTGGGGTCACCCAGACAATTATTTTGTTTGCCATGAAAAGTCACACTTATTTACCACCATGAGTTGTAAAATGAATAGAAAATATAGTCAAGACATTGACAAGGTTAGAAATAATGATTTGTATTTGAAATAATAATTTTTTCCTTCAAACTTTGCTTTCGTCAAAGAATCCTCCATTTGCAGCAATTACAGCATTGCAGACCTAACATGATTGCACAAGGGTTTTCTAATCATCCATTAGCCTTCTGACGCAATGAGCAAACACACTGTACCATTAGAACACTGGAGTAATAGTTGCTGGAAATGGGCCTCTATACACCTATCTAGATATTGCACCAAAAACCAGACATTTGCAGCTAGAATAGTCATTTACCACATTAGCAATGTATAGAGTGTATTTCTGATTAGTTTAAAGTTATCTTCATTGAAAAAAAAGTGCTTTTCTTTCAAAAATAAGGAAATTTCTAAGTGACCCCAAACTTTTGAACGGTAGTGTATATATAACCCACACTGGCTTATACAGGGTGTCCTAATTTTTTCATGTGACTTTAACTGTGTACCTATTTATTTATTGCTTGTGCTAACCTATTCTTACCGTATTATCTTATTTACTATTGCTCTGAGTGCTACTATCCCTTTACTGCTGCAATCCTGGAATTTCCCCATTGTGGGACTAACAAAGGCTTATGTTATCTTATAAATATGGCTGCTTCCTCAAGTTATTTCTGTGGGACTGTAGAGCCTGTAAAGTATGTAAATAGTTACATTTACTCAAGCACATTCATTCAAGTAACTTTTCACAACATCGTACTTTCATGATTAGATTTATTGCAATACTTGATACTCTTGGTTGAGTAATTTGTAAATAAAAAAAACAAAACACTTTAATTCATCTGTCTGGTTGTACTCTTTGAGTAACTTTTGACTTCAGTCGTTGTCGGCCTCTGTCGGTCTATGATGACCATGGAAGAGAATCCTAAACGTCTACTCTGCTGGAACAGCACCGCCTGTGGCTGAACAGGCCGATGCGCACCGGTGTTCTACCTTCCAGCGTTGGGCGTTGGTAGGATTCAAGCCTGGGCAGGAAGATATGGAGGACAAGATGTTACCCATGCAGCATGTCCCCCCTCTCCACTTCACTGATGAATCCAAAGGAACCGCAGGGCTGCTATAGTTTGGCACCAGCGCCGTTGCAGGAGCTGCCAGAACGATGTTGAGCACAACAGAGAACTGCCTTAGGGGCTCCGACTCCGGATTTTTCCTCAGGGTTGACTCCCGAAGCCTTTCCCATGACCGGGTGTGCCGCAAGGCAGCAGAGGTTTGAAATCAGGGTTTACCTTCCCCTAGATGGGCTACCTTCCCAGGTTGACGAGCCACCATCTACCCGAAGCATCTGTTTTTAAGGCGCCAGAGATCCGCCCTCGCCCCTTCTCCTATTAGTAAAAGCAGTTCCGCCGGGCTTAGAGACTAAACCACACGGGCAGGCTAGGAGTTGGACTTAGTTGTCAGAGGCTTTTCGAGACGCACGCCATAAGGAGCATTTTATGAGCACTGGGAGCTTAACCCCAGTGCCGCTCCTGGCTATGACAACCTTGGAACCAACTTTTGACTTCACTGATTTGAAATGAGTGTCAGTCCACATTTGAAATCAATTATTGCTGCTGCTATGTATGGTTTGTATAATATTACACGGAACATGTTTCTAGTTTGTTTTGTTTATATTTTGCTTTGTCTAACACATGTAGAGAAAATCCACACAAATTATAAAACTGCAATTTTTCAAGAAAGGAGTTGCAAATTTTGAGTAAAAAGTTGTAAATATGCATAAAAAGATCACAAATGTATCTCAAAATGTTACAAATGCAGTTTAAAAGTTCTGAATTTAAGAAAATTAATTTTCATAAATTCAAAAGAAAAAATGTTAGTAGTTTTCAGGGAAAATACCATGGGAGAGTAAAGTTAATACTTTGTAGTCAAGTAACTTTCTTTTATTTATACTCAAGTAATTTTTGGTGTCTTATGCATTGGCCTTGATATACAGTATGTCCACAGTACTTTTTCTGCCTTCCTTGTAATTTAAAAAAGAAACATTGGGCATATTAATCAGATTCCACCTTTAGTAAAAGTTTGTGTTTTCCTGGTTTTGTTGTCCTTGTTTATAACTGATTATCACCAGTAACTTTGACTTTGCTGTCAAAGAAAATAAGTTAATAATTAAAGGTTATTCAAAATCTACCTTTCCCACTTTCAAGTAATTTCTGAACAATTGCTTTTGTCAGATTCTGACTCTATAACAATTGGTTGTGTGATGAGTATATTTCAGTTTTATACTGAATTCTAAGTATTTAATTTAGAGAAAAATATACACCATTGTTCAAGTTAAGTCTTGCAATAAATTGTTTATCAGCTAAAACTATCAAGGTGAGTTAAGATAGTTTTAAAAAACGTACAAAATGAACAGTCAAACTCAAAAATTGAACGAGAATAAAGCTTTTTCTTTAACAAATACCTATCACACCCTGGACAGCTGCTCCAACAATTAGCAGTGTTGTTTAGCACCTTGGACAGTGACCTGCTTTTTGATTGGCTGTCACTCTGTTACAGCTATTCACACCCTCAACCAAACAGGAACTCCCCTACTAGCACTGAGCTAGAAGTGGAGGTGTACTTTAAGGTGTCAGGAACTGCACCACTAATTCCTCATGGAGGAGGGATCTGTAACACCTCTGACTTTTGACCCCAAGGTCATCCAATGAGAGTGAAATTGCAATATGCGCATCATCAGAGTATATCAAACCATGGTACCATGTTTCGAAACAATTGGAACAAAACTGTAGGAGGAGTAGATTTCACAAGATTGCTACTGTCTACAGTATGAAGTGAGGTGAAACAAGAGGTCATAGGTCAGGGGCTACAAGTCCTACAAAAATCAACTGATCAGAACCAAATTGCAATATGCATATCCTTAGTGTAAATCAAACCATGGTATCAAGTTTCAAAAAAGTCAAAACAAAACTATAGGAGAAGTTGATTGACAAAAGTGGAAAAGACGGATGGATGGACGGACAGATAGACGGACTGACCCATAACATAATCCCCCTTTGGCCTTTGCCCAAAGGGGTCGAAGAGCCCTTTGGGCTTCCTCTGGTGGGGATAAAAAAAACCCCAAAAACTATAAACAGATAAAACAGAAAGGCCGTTGGGAAGCCCAGCAGTGACGCCTAGTGGTAAGGGCTTGCATTAGTCACTGGAGCAGGAGCCTCATTCAGCCATAGCAGCTCTGCACAGCTACAAGCAACTAGTTAGAGCTCTGTTTTGTTACACCATGCGCTCATGAAAAGAATCCAAGTACTTTGTCACTTTGTTTGAATTTTTTGTGATTTGCATGTAGCTTTGTCCTTATACCCAGTTCATAGGTGTATGTAGAAATGTGTAGCAGCTAATTAAACCCAATTAACATGAGTAAGTCCTTTAGGTGACCATGCAGGAAGCGATATGGTGTTTGTTCTATTGTTCAACTGATTTAGGCTTTTCTGCTGAGTTGCTATTGACTTTCAGTTTATTTGTGTTGGTGGTTTATATGCATGCTAATTGATATACCTAATTTGTTGAATCAGTGCCTGTAAAGCCTCGTTACTGGTTACTCCTATAATTTATGTTACATTTGGATCATTTTGATTATATACCATACACAAGTGCACCTGCATTACCTTCATGCTTCCTGTTAAATAGAGGAAATAAATAATTAAAAGGATATCCCTTCTCTGGAGCCTAATTCTTTAACAGGAATTAAGTCCATATTCTACTGACTAAACCAGAGTTATTAATAGCAGTGAACTGACTCCGTAATAGATGCATTAAAGAGGATATGATAAAATACAACTGGGAATCAATATACAGTATAATGAAAAATGACATTAATAAAGCTTATGATGAATTCTTCATGATATTTACATTACTGTATGACAAAAATTGTCCAAGAAATACAGGAGAACTGATAAATACGATATGTGTATGTCTACAGGATTACAAAATAAATCTAAAAAGAATTACTCATTGCAGAGAGAATTTATACACAATAGACCTAAAGAAGCAGAAAATAAATTAAAGAAATATAAAAAAAATTAACTGATATTATGACTATTTGTATGAAGGAATTTTACAGTAAAATATTTGAAAACAGTAAAGTAATATTAAAGCAGACAGACAGTGACATTTTTTTATTGAACCAATCAACAGATTGTATGAAAATATTCTATTCTGTCTATTCCCGCGATTTAATATGTGTCACCAGCTTCCATAAATGACCTTATTTGCTCATAGCTCAGCCTTCACTTAGTGAGGCTGCAGTACCGCCATCTCTCGATAGGTGCGGGCATTGGTGACGTCACAACAGCAATACATAGTAAATGGCAGAACGAGAGCAAAGTGATTCGGACAGCGATTATTTTCTCAAGTTTGACGACCTCAATATAAATGATGACATTGAAAATGAGGAATCGGATGATGAAGTAGTTTTGGGTGGTGCTGAGGGGGTATTCAGCCTTATTTGTGGGAAAGAAGTGAGGGTTATGTTGCCTGCCTGTGCAGTGAGCCTCATCAGAGAAACATTCCCATCTGATCACTACAAGGGATTTTGCCTACCAAGATTAGATTTGTGAACAATGATATGTAAATAAAGTTTTGTAAAATCATATATTGAGTTTATTAATGTTCATGTCAATGTTATAATTCTCATAGTTCAGCATTCATCAAAGTCGCATGTCATATACATTTGAATAATTTGAACACACTAAATTCTTCTCAATTTGAAAAGAAATATTACATACTATACCACCTTTGTATGAATGTTTGAAAACACAGCAGAAATATACAAAGAAATACAAAAATCAATGGAGTATCACTACAGATTAAGAAAATAACTAGTTTCCAGATATAGCAATTATTATATTCCAATAAATAACATTTCACAGTTATAATGGGCACCATTTTATGGTAGAAAATTGGGGTTCCATTTTTAAAAGCACATTTCTCTTACAATCTTAGGCTTATATTTATTTTTCTTAGCAAATATGTTGCTTCCCTAAAAACTGAAAGCTGAACTGTCATTGGTAATTACCTCCGCCAGGCCGAAAAGGCCAGGAGGAGGTTATGTTTTTGCCGGGGTTTGTTTGTCTGTTTGTCAACTCCGCGTTCTTCAACGTTTTAGGCACAAAAGCACGTCTAAAACACTGGTGGGCTGGGCCCGCCAGTGTGCCTCTGTTTGCGCGACGCTGCAAAACCTGACACGGGCACCTGTCCGCCGCCGCATTATTTCCCAGAAATAATTTGATTTTGAAAATCATCCATTGCTTGGAATTCATTTAAAATGTTTAGTAAACATTTGCAGTGAATATTAAAAATACAAAACTTACCCTGTTTACTTCTCGTTTTCTGACAGCTGATCGCATCGGTAGATCACCCTTGCTTTTCACGCCACTGTCACTGACACTTGTCTCAGAGTCAGACTGGGGAATCGAGGGATATATAGTTGGAATAGCCGTTTTCTTTATCACCAATCTTTTTGCAAATTTCATTTCAAATTGCATCTTATTCTCGAAATCGCTGTAAAAGAAATGTCTACTGCACATGTAGGGCGCTGACGAGGTGCAGGTGTGCGCGCAGCTGAGGCCGATGCCTGAGAGCGGCGAGCCGTGACACCTGCAAAATATATGTGGACAAGAAAGACTGACAAACCTGGGAACTATTTCACTGCAGTCTGCTTTAATACAGAAGCTGAAGCAATAGGGAACACTGTATGTCTCTGTAATTGAGAACTTTGCTTCTAAAAAACACAGGAGGATGGACTTCCAATATAAGTAACCGGTGAGTTAAACTGTCTTTCTTCAGCATGTTTTTTCCCCCTAACCGTTCTTATGATCATGAAAATATTTGGTAATTCCGAGAAATATCCGTAATCGCCGATTTTAAAACGTAAACATCAAGTGTTGCATGAAGCAAAACACAGCAGTGGCCGCGACAGTGTGCGTGTGTTTGCCGGTTGTGACGTCACACAGTCAGTGGCCATCTTAGCCACTGATTGCTTGGCTCTCCAGGACAGCATACTTTCAAGAGCACATTGTCACCATATGCGACATTTGTTGAGACCAAAACATGTGCAGTTTGCTTTAGCTCATCTCAGACAACAATTTCAGATATGAATTAGCAATATTGAATTTTCGTCTGTCCGTCTGCTTTAAAGGTACATGCACTATATTACAATATATTTAGCTTCAGTATTTTATTTAAAATAATAACAATATTAACAAATCAATATGATAGTGAGTTCAACAGATATTTTGGAAGTGTTGTGATAAAGATGGCAGCATCCACTGTGACATCCACAGATAATGACTTATTTTATAGTAAGAAATACAAAATAAATCTTGATTAAAACAGTTGAAGAAAAATAAATTAGAGATATTGTTGATAAATATTAAAACAAAACATCAACTGATTGCGATGACACAGATATGAAAATAGCAAAATAGGTAATAGTGGGAATTTCAATTCAACTTTATTTATATAGTGCCATTTCACAACAACAGTCATCTCACTGCACTTTCAGCTGTAGGGGAAAACCCCACAATTGCAGAAAGACCTCAGCATTCAGGCGATCCCCTGTTAGCAAGCACTTGGCGACGGTGGAGAGGAAAAACTCCCTTTCCAAACTACTAACTTCAATTTCCAAACTACTAACTCACATCTACACTTTATCATTCCAAATGGGACAATTTCCTACTTTAACAGAACTCACAGAAAAAAAAAATCATTAATTCCATAAAAAGACATTTACAGTCAATGTATTCCTTGACCTAAAAAAACTTGTTAATCTAAAAAGAAAAAAAAACAATGTGTGCTATACATGTACTGTATGGATGTATGAAAGGCATGTTAGTGTCTTTTTTCCTTTGATCATCAGTTCACAATGCACTTTTGCTGTTTATCATGTTAATTATTACTTCATTTACATATTCAAATTTAAGTATTCAATCAATTAATGAGTTACTAAGAGATACAGATGCAGGAAATGGCATCTACTACATTTAATTTTTAAGGTGGGAGGACCCTCCAGACCCTGAAAACAATACCCACCTCATTAAAAATGCTTATGATGTCCATGCATGCAACACATTAAAGGGTTGAGGGTCCAAAAAGAATGAATAAGCAGATGATCTGATGAAGGAGAAGAAGCCAACTTTATTGTCATTCAATCCATACAACAAATCATGTACAGTAAAACGAAATTATGTTTTTCCTATCTACAGTGTTAATCACAATTACGAGGGGGGGCTGAGAAGTTCATAGGCTGACCGTGATGCAGCGGTCAAATTTGACCAAAGGTGGTTTACTTTTCAACTGCAGAGATCCAAGCTCTGCAACACCAGTGGAAGAAGTGATGGAAGAATGTTGAAAAATAAACCACATTTGGTCAAATTTGACCACTGCATCATGGTCAGCCTATGAACTATTCAGGCTTTCAATAGAATCAGAGAGGCCGCTGCCATGCAAGGCGCCACAACAAACAACTTTTCAGTAGATTTTCTTACCAAATTGATTTATATTTACATTAAAGCCGCAGCAATTTAAAGAAATTTAATTCATAAAAGACACAATCCTGACTAGATTACAACACCTCAGAGTTCTCATGTGATAAATTAAAACACTGAGTGAAGTGTTTCCCGCATATTTTACTAGACTACAGCTTCTGACTTATGTGAACTCTCATGAGTGTTCAAATTACCACGGCGAGTAAAACTCTTCCCACATTTCACAAGAAAATGGCTTCTCTCCAGTATGAATTCTCATGTGAGTTTTCAAAACATATTAAATCTTTTTCCACATTTCAAAAGAAAATGGTTTTTCATTGGTGTGAATTCTCATGTGATCTTTCAAAGTCCAACGTTCATTAAAACGTTGTCCACATGCTTCACAAGAAAAAGTCTTATCACTTATTTATTTGCATCACATTTCATTACAAGTGCAATGGGCCCCAGCCAGGGGTTGATGGTTACACTTTAAATCAAAAAGCTTTGTAACCGAGGGCTCTCTTCAAGATGGAGACTGTTCCTCCTTCTCACCTGTGTGGACTCTCATGTGTGTTTTCAAATGACAACGGTGAGCAAATCTCTTCCCACATGTTTGACAAGAATATGGCTTCTCTCCAGTGTGCATTCTCATGTGTGCTATCAAATTACAACGGTGAGCAAAGCTCTTCCCACACATTTCACATAAAAATGGCTTCTCACCTGTGTGAACTCTCATGTGTCTGTTCAAATTATTACGGTAATTAAAACTTTGTCCACATATTACACAAATATGTCTTACATGTGTAAATGTCTTCTGACATGTGTGAATTTGCATGTGATTTTTCAAAGCATCATGTCGGGTAAATGTTTTTCCACATGTTTCACAAGAAAATGGCTTCTCACCTGTGTGAATTCTCATGTGATTTTTAAAAGTAGCACGATAAGTAAAACTTTGTCCACATGCTTCACAAGAAAATGGCTTCTCACCTGTGTGAACTCTCAAATGCTTTTTCAAAGAATGAGGTTCACGAAAACTTTGTCCACATAATTCACAAGAAAATGGCTTCTCATCTGTGTGAATTTTCATGTGGCTTCTCAAAAGACGACAGTGAGTAAATTTCTTCCCACATGTATCACAAGAAAATGGCTTCTCACCTGTGTGAGCTCTGTGTCTTTTAAAATTACGACAGTGAATCAATCTCTCCCCACATGTTTCACAAGAAAATGGCTTCTCATGTGTGTGAATTCTCATGTGTTTTTTCAAAGTACTAGAGTCACTAAAACTTTGTCCACATGATTCACAAGAAAATGGCTTCTCACCTGTGTGAACTCTCATGTGAGTTTTCAAATTAAAACTGCGATTAAATCTCTTCCCACATGTTTCACAAGAAAATGGCTTCTCACTTGTGTGAATTTTCATGTGTTTTGTCAAATTATCCCTGTGAGGAAATCTCTTCTCACATGTTTCACAAGAAAATGGTTTCTCACCTGTGAGACTTCTCATGTGCCTTTTCAATTTTTTGTCATTCCCCTCATCAGTATGACTCACCATGAAGGTATCAGTCTCTTGTTTCAGTCCAAGGTGTTCTTCCTCCTGACTGTTACAGAGTTCTTTCTCTTCCTCTTCCTCTTTAACATGTGCAGCATCTTGTTCCTCCTGGTCCAAACTGGAGTTCCTCTCTTGGTTACAGAGCTGCTGGACCGTGAGAACCTTCTCCTCCTTACAATCATGTAGCTGTGGAGCTTCTGGAATGAATAAGAGACACAGAAAATAGTAATTATAGCAAAACTAGAAAGCATAAATACAGTTAGGCCCAAAAATATTTGGACAGGGACACAAATTTTGTTATTTTAGCTGTTTACGAAAACATATTCAGGATACAATTATATAATCACTGTGGGCTTAAAGTGTAGACTCTCAATAATTTCTCTGTACTTTGAGAGTATTCACATCCAAATTGGAGCAAGGGTTTAGGAATTACAGCTCTTTAATACGTAGCCGCCTCTTTTTCAAGGGACCAAAAGTAATTGGACAATTGACTCAGAAGGCTGCAAAAAAAAACCCCCAAAAAACACAAGGCTGCATGGGCTCTTCCCTCGTTAACCTGTCATCAATTAAGCAGTTAAAAGGTCTGGAGTTGATTCCAGGTGTGGCGTTTGCATTTGGAAGCTGTTGCTGTGAACACACAACATGCGGTCAAAGGAGCTCTCAATGGAGGTGAAACAGACCATCCTGAGGCTGAAAAAAAAAAAGAAGAAATCCATCAGAGAGATAGCAGAAATGTTAGGAGTGGCCAAATCAACAGTTTGGTACATTCTGAGAAAAAATGAGTGCACTGGTGAGCTTGGGAACTCAAAAAGGTCTGGACGTCCACGGAAGACAACAGTGTGGTGGATGATCGCAGAATCCTTTCCATGGTGAAGAACAACTCCTTCACAACATCCACTTAAGTGAAAAACACTCTCCAGGAAGTAGGTGTATCAGTATCTAAGTCTACCATAAAGAGAAGACTTCATGAGAGTAAATACAAAGGATTTACCACAAGGTGCAAACCATGAATCAGCCTCAAAAATAGAAAGGCCAGAATTGACTTTGCCAAAAAACACCTGAAGAAGTCAGCCCAGTTCTGGAACAGCATTCTTTGGACAGATGAGACTAAGATCAACCTGTACCAGAATGATGGGAAGAAGAAAGTTTGGACAAGAATTGGAACAGCTCATGATCCAAAGCACCACATCTTCTGTAAAACATGGTGGAGGCAGTGTGATGGCATGGGCATGCATGGCTTCCAATGGCACTGGGTCACTTGTGTTTATTGATGATGTGACAAAAGACAGAAGCAGCCGGATGAATTCTGAAGTGTATAGGGATATACTTTCTGCTCAGATTCAGCCAAATGCAGCAAAGCTGATTGGACAGCACTTCACCAATGATCCAAAACATACTGCAAAAGCAACCCAGGAGTTTTTTAAAGCAACAAAGTGGAATATTCTGCAATGGCCGAGTCAATCACCAGATCTCAACCCAATCGAGCATGCATGAGGAGCTCATTTAGCAGCAGACTACATCATCCTAGGTGCACAACCGAGAGGTTTCGCAGGTTCTTCCTACCAATGGCTGTCAGACTGTATAACCTAAGCAGGGCTGCTCGCAGAGATAGCAAAAAGACGTGACAACCTAATAGTATTGAATGCAAAAGAAGCAATAGACTTACACAATGGTCCCCTCCGGTATACAACTAGGAAAATACCGGTCGCTACGGAGGGTGACAATATGTATGGGTACATAATCATACCATGTAGGATAACTAAGTAGACGGTTATGCTGTTTCATTCCACCTAGCTACAATGCTCCGCACTGTGTGTGTTTATATATTTATATATTTATTCCATCTAGCAACAATGCTCCACACTGTGTGTTTATATATTTACATATTTATTCCATCTAGCTACAATGCTCCGCACTGTTTATATATTTACATATTTATTCCATCTAGCTACAATGCTCCGCACTGTGTTTATATATTTACATATTTATTCCATCTAGCTACAACGCTCCACACTGTGTGTGTGTTTATATATTCACATATTTATTCCATCTAGCTACAATGCTCCGCACTGTGTGTTTATATATCTATATATTTATTCCATCTAGCTGCAATGCTCCGCATCGTGTGTCTATATATTTATGTTTATATGTACATATGTATACTCGCTGCTCTTGTTTTTTCTTGCCTTCTGATTGTTGCTCTGAGTGCTGCTATCCCTGTGCTGTTGCAATCCTGGAATTTCCCCATTGTGGGACTAATAAAGGCTTATCTTATCTTATCTTATTTCACTTGCTCAAGACAAAACTTAAGGCAGAAAGACCCACAAACAAGCAACAACTGAAGACAGCTGCAGTAAAGGCCTGGCAAAGCATCACAAAGGAGGAAACCCAGCGTTTGGTGATGTCCATGGGTTCCAGATTTCAGGCAGTCATTGCCTGCAAAGGATTCTCAACAAAATATTGAAAAGTAACATTTTACTTAGGGTTATGTTTATTTGTCCAATTACTTTTGAGCCCCTGAAATGAGGAGCGTTTGTGTAAAAATAGCTACAATTCCTACATGTTTAATCATATATTTTTTGTTCAACCCCTTGAATTAAACCTTGAAGTCTGCACTTCAATTCCCTTGTAGTTGTTTCATTTCAAATCCAATGTGGTGGCTTGCAGAGCCCAAATCATGAAGATTGTGTCACTGTACACTGACTAGGCAAAGAAGTCACCACCTGGTAACAAATAGTTCTGATCCGTACATGTGATAATTATGCCTTGGTGGAAAACGAAGGCATACGGTAATCACTCAATGCATCTGTGTCTGTGTCTGTGTGTGTGTCTGTCTGTCATTTACCAGCTTTTCAGCTTGCCCATTCAAAATTAAATGGAACTAAAGGCTTGTATCATTGTATCATCATATTTTCTCCACTTTTAATTGGCCAGAATTTCGAGATAAGGCTTTGTTTTCACAATAAACATAAATTTAACTCACCATTAAGTAATTGAGCCATGAAAAAAGGTATTGTAATAACTATGCCAGGCCACTAGAGGTGGCAATGTGACTTTTTTACAGCACATGAACAACTCCCTAAACATGGCGGACCACAGCAGATAGCTGAGGAAAGGAAAAACCCTTTAAAGGTAAGTTTTGGGCTTACATTATGCAGCAATTTCAATATTAAGTCTAATAATACTTGCATATTTATTCCACCTAGCTGCAATGCTCCGTACTGTGGGTGTTTATATATTTACATATTTATTCCATCTAGCTACAATGCTCTGCACTGTGTGTTCATATATTCATATATTTATTCCATCCAGCTACAATGCTCTGCACTGTGTGTCTGTGTGTGTGTGTATATATATTTTATAGTAATATGTACATATGTATATTAGCTGCTCTCACTTGCTTGTTTTTTTTTCTTGCCTTCTGATTGTTGCTCTGAGTGTTGCTATCCCTGTGCTGTTGCAATCCTGGAATTTCCCCATTGTGGGACTAATAAAGGCTTATCTTATCTCTTATCTTATCTTATAACTTTGAGATAAGGCTTTGTTTTCAAAATAAACACAAATTTAACTCACCATTGTAATGTAATCAAGCCATGAAAAAAGGTACTGTAATAACTATGCCAGGCAACTAGAGGCAGCAGTGCAACTTTTTTACAGCACATGAACAACTTCCTAAACATGGCAGACTACAGCAGATAGCTGAGGAAAGGAAAAAAACCTTTAAAAGTAAGTTTTGTGCTGAAATTATGCAGCAATTTGAATATTAAAACACTAATGACTCCTACAACTGCAACATTTGATTCATAAAGCTTGTTACATCACATTATTTTTCGTCCAATGTCCTATTTTTCTTCTATATGGGGAGCTACTTGGTTACTTAATTATGCCTCAGTGCAAAGCAACCATAATCACTACATGCATCTGTGTGTGTGTCTGTTTGTTACAACCTTTCCAGCTCGCCTGGTCAAAATCAAGTGGAACTAAAAGCTTGTATTGTTGTATCCCCCTATTTTATCAAATTTTATTTATTGTTTTTATTTTTTTTTCCACAATATCTTTATTGAACCTTTTTTTTTTTTTTAACAAACATGATACAAACAATCAAACACTAACACTAAAGTACTACAAAAAAAAAAAAATGCACTAAAAACACCAACAACCACCAACAAAATCAAGTCTTCAACAATGCTCCTCTGTTTAATCTAGACAATCCAATACATAAGTATACATATTATGTTCACCAGTTTGGAATTTACAAGGTCCACACACATCATTCACCTTCTTCTTCAAGAGTTATGTTTAAATTTTTTACATAATCAATAAAAGGTCTCCATATATTCTCAAACACAATTTCCTTTGATTTCAGTATATATGTTATTCTTTCTAATGGAAGGTTTGTTAACATCTGTCTTAACCACTGAGTCACATCTGGTCTATGAGTCTTTTTCCATAATAGTGCAATACATTTTTTGGCATTAAGCAAACTGAGGTCTATGAATGTTCTTTCACTTTTATTAAAATTATGCTTTTCTGGGTACAGACCCAACAAAAACAGTTTAGGATTCAATATGATTTGTTTTGAGATTATTTTTTCAATTGTTATCCTCACCTCTTCCCAAAACATTCTTATTAATCTACATTCCCATAAACAATGAAATAGGGTTCCTTTACTTTCCATGCATTTTGTGCATGTATCTGGTATATTTTTGTTGTATCTATTTAACTCCTCAGGTGTAACATACATCCGCATTAACCATTTGAAATGTATCAATTTAAGGCGTGCATTTATTGATTTGGTTTGAGCTTCTGTACAAGCCAATTCCCATTGTTCCTCTGAAATTTCAATTTGCAGATCTTCTTTCCAGTAGTTTAATCTTTTCAGTGAATTTTCACTTGAAGATAGTGTCAATGAGTTATAAAACTCTGAAATAATACCCTTTCTTTTACTATCTTTCATCATCATTTTTTCCAAGGATGAATAAATAGGTCGAGTGAGAGCTTTATTTTGATTTGATCGAATAAAGTTTCTAAGTTGAAGATATTTAAAAAAATGTGTTCTATTGAGATTAAATTTGATCCTCAGCTCTTCAAAAGACATTATGTTGTCTGCACATGGCAAATATAAATCCTGAATCTTTTGTATCCCTTTTAAATTCCATACTTTAAATACAGCGTCCGCTCTCCCTGGTTTAAAATATTGATTACCCCATATTGGACTAAATTGTGACAATAACTGTGGTTCTTTTAAATAGTTTTTAGCTTCACACCATATTTTGATCATATGCTTTACAAATGGATTTTTAACTTGTTTTTGTAATTTTTTTGCCGAATCTGAGTATATGAATATGGGAAGAGGTAAAGGTAAATTGTATGATTCCATTTCAGTCCAGTGAGGGAGATCATTTGATGAAAAATAATATGTCATAGACCTCAGTTGTGCCGACCAATAATACAACATAAAATTTGGACATTTCAGACCTCCACGATCAAATGGTAAATATAATAAAGACAAACGTAATCTAGCCCTCCTGTTGTTCCATATAAATTCCACTAACTTTTTTTTTTATTCTTGAGAATAGATCTAAAGGTGGTGATAAGGGAATGTATTGAAATAAATAAAGTATTTTAGGTAAAATATTACTTTTAAGTATATTGATTCTCCCGATCATCGACATTGGTAGTGACATCCATCTCTGAGTTAACTCATTGATATCTGACATTAAGGCTTCATAGTTGACACTGGCGACTGATTCTAGCTTAGGCATAATTTGGATTCCTAAATATTTAAACTGATTTACAACATTGAATTGATTTACCTCAGGGGCTGGGTAATTTCTCTGGGTCTCATTTAGCATTAATATTGAAGATTTAGTTTTATTTATTTTATATCCTGATATTTCCCCAAAATTCTTTATTAAATTCAACAAGGTTGGAATTGATTTTTTTTAGATTCGACATAAACAAAATTATATCATCGGCGTACAGGGAGATTTTATGTTCTGTTGGTCCAACTTTAATTCCATATATTTGTGAATGTAAACGTATCGCTATCGCTAAAGGTTCAATTGCCATAGTAAACAGTAAAGGTGAAAGTGGACAGCCTTGTCGACATCCTCTATTGATTTTTATTGGTTTTGAAATATTGTTATTTGTTAGGATTTCTGCTGTAGCATTATTGTATATTATTTGAACCCATTTTATGAAATTATTTCCAAGTCCAAACCTTTGTAGGACTTCTAAAAGAAAGGGCCATTCAACTCTATCAAAGGCCTTTTCGGCGTCCAATGATAGGAGAGCTGTATCCGGTGCTTCTTTATTAAAATAAATAATATTAAATAGTCTTCTTATATTATGGAAGCCTTGTCTACCCTTTATAAAGCCATTCTGATCTCGATTAATAATATTTGGTAAAATTTCTTGTATTCGTCTTGCTAAAATTTTACAGATTATCTTAAGGTCGGCGTTTAATAGGCTTATTGGTCTCATATTTTCACATTTATTAGAGGGCTTACCTGGTTTTGGCAGCAGTATAATTAAGGCATTATTTATGTATGATGGTAAATTATTATTTTGAAATGCTTCTAAAACCATTTCCAAAAAAGGTTTTATTAATTTATTCTTAAATTTTTTATAAAGGTCAACTGGAAGACCATCTGGTCCTGCACTTTTTCCTAATTTCATATTATCAATGGCTAGCCCAACTTCTTCTTGACTAATTTTAGACTCCAATATCTCCCTGTTTTCATTTGGAATACACGGTATAGATAGTTTGTTCAAAAACCCATTTAGTTTTGTTAAATCAGGTTCATTTTTGGTATCATATAATTTTTCATAGTAATCTCTAAAGACTCTATTAATTTCTAAAGGATCTATAACTACCTGTCCATTACTTATAATACTGGTTATTGGTGTTTTAATTTCCAATTGTTTAATCTGCCATGCTAATAATTTTCCTGATTTTTCACCTTGTTCATAAAAAGATTGTTTCAATCTTAGAAGACTCGAGGCAGCTCTATTCGCTGATTTTTTGTCGTATTCAGCTCTCAAAATCAGTAATTCATTCTCCAACCTTGGATCTCTTCCTGCATACACTTTTTCCTGAAGACTTTTTATTTTATGTTCCAATTTAGCTCTCTCCTCTCGAGTCTTCTTAGATTTTGATCCTGTGTAACTAATAATATGTCCCCTAATAAAAGCTTTGAAAGCCTCCCACTTTACACATGCTGATGTTTGTGTAGTATTGATGTCAAAGAACTCGTCTATCTGTTTTTCTATATACTTGACAAATTCCTCATCCTGAAGCCATTTATGCTGAAATTGCCATCTGCCTGATTCCTTTGTCAATTTTTTATCTACATATATTAGACAACAGGGTGCATGATCAGAGATCACGATGTTATCATAAAAGCAGTTTTGAATCTTGGACCTTAATTCTGTGGAAATCAAAAAATAATCAATACGTGAGAATGTCTTGTAGGTACTGGAATAACAAGAATAGGCTTTAACTTGTGGTTTCATTTCTCTCCATATATCTAACAATCTCAATTCTTTCATAAAATGATTAATAGTCATCCTACATCCAATGTGCGTACAATCCAGTCCTGTTGATCTATCCACACCTGGATTCAATGTACAATTAAAATCCCCTGCTATTATATGTTGCCCTGTAAGTGATGATAAGATGAGAAATAAATTAGCAAAGAACTTCTGATCATCTATATTGGGACCATATAAGTTCACAAGATTTATATTTTCTAATAGCAAAGAACCTTGAATGATTACATATCTTCCAAATTTGTCTCCAATTACATTTTTCACTTGAAAAGGAACTGATTTATGTATGAGAGTCATAACTCCCCTGGCTCGGGATGAAAATGAAGAGGTGAATACACTTCCCTGCCATCTACTCCTAATTCTTTTAACATCCTCCTCTATCAGATGAGTTTCTTGTAAAAACACAATTCTTGAACCCATGTCCTTTATTTTATTCATAACTTGTTTAAGTTTTTTTAAATTTTGTAGACCTCTGCAATTCCATGAAGTTAAATTAAGATTAACACTTTGGTCCATGATCAATAGAGAGTTTGGGATTACCTTGCAGTGTAAACATGCTCATACAGAGAAGCAAAAACATGAGTGGTTGAACATTCATCCTACAAACTACACACAAACAAATTTCCCCTTCCCACACTTGTGGCAAACCCCCCAAAATCAAAAGAAAAATTCTGTCTCCCGATATAGCCATCGACCGTTCCACACCCACGGGGAACAGCCTAAGCCACTCCTTCTTCATCCTCCCAATCACCCTAACTCTACTGCTTTTAATGACGTAACATTAACTCTCCTCTGTAGTTTTCCAACTTAACTCCAAAATTTTTAACAACTTTGTACATCATAGTTTGTTTTTTTTGTTTGTTTTGTTTTTGTTTTGTTTTTTTTAATATATAATACAATCTATATTTTGTAACCTTACTATTTACTTCAAGTCAGTCAGATGCCTGTGCAAATGCTTAATTATTCTACCTTATATTTTGTTCATGCTTAGCTCCCACCAGTCTCTTCTTCTTCTTTGATCTTCTTGATGAACTCCTGCGCCTCCTCTGGGGTCTTGAAGATGTGGGTTCTGCCCTCATACGTGGTCAGCAGTCTCGCAGGATAGATTACACCATGACGAATCCCAAGGTTGCGCAGCTCCTTACGTACGGGATCAAACTGCTTCCTCAATTGCTGGATTCCTGTGGCCAAATCTGGGTAGAACCGCACCTGCTGGTCCTGGTGTTTAATCTCTCCTTTAGCACGTGCAGCGTTGAAGATCTTCATCCTGTCTCTGTTGCTAAGAAACTTCATAATTAAGGTCCTCGGCGGTCCCTTATCTCTCCGTGGGCCAATACGATGTGCTTTTTCCAGAACCACTGCTGATTGCAACTCCTCGCTGCCCAGCACCTCCGGAATCCACTTTTCCAGAAAGGAACATACGTCCCGACCTTCTGATTCCTCTGGAAGACCCACCAGCCTCAAATTATTCTGTCTCGACCGAGATTCCAAATCCAAAATATTATCTTCCAGAGATTTATTTTTTTTTTCCAAAGTGCGCACCTTTAATTGAAGACGGGTGACGTCATCTTCAGCACTAGCGAGACGGAGCTCCATCTGCGCCGTTCGTTCTACACAGTCACCCAATTCCTTTCTTATTCCTTCCAACGCTGTCATAATCCCATCAAATCTAGAGGAAAAGTCCGCTCTCATTGAACTCATGGCAGCCATCAGCGCATCTGCGCCTCCCCGCGCAGACATCGCACCGTTGCCAGCCTCCTCCGCCATATATGGAGTTTTGTTTGCTGCGTCACAGACCTGAAAGTCCGTTAATTTGGACTGTTTCGGCGGCTCGCTTTTTCCTTTTCCTGGTTTTCCAGCCTTAGGCTTCGCCGACATATCCTCGCCCAAATGCTGAGATACGTTCTGTCCCAAATGAGAGAGTTATTTGCCGATTTTTTTTCTCCAGGAGCAGAGCAGAGCGAGACACGTCCGTCCTACGTGGCAGCCATAACCGGAGATTGTTTTTATTTTAAAAATGAATTAGACTTTTTTCAAATTTTCTGTAAAATGTAATTCTAAACAAATAGTGAGGAATAAATTAGGACATCCCTATCTTTTTTAGGATACCCCCAAATTCATTCCCACTTAAAATGGCTAAAATAAATGTTAAAAAATGCAAATAAAAACTAAAACAATGTTAGACATAGATACAGTGCATCCGGAAAGTATTCACAGAGCTTCACTTTTTCTACATTTTGTTATTTTCAAAGTTTTATTCCAAAAGGGATTAAATTCATTTTTTTTTTCAATTTCAAAATTCTACACACAATACCCCATAATGACAACGTGAAAAAAGTTTTGGTGAGATTTTTGCAAATTTATTAAAAATAAAAAACTAAGAAATCACAAGTACGTAGGTATTCACAGCCTTTGCTCAATACTTTGCTGATGCACCTTTGGCAGCAATTACAGCCTCAAGTCTTTTTGAATATGGGGCCACAAGCTTGGCACACTTATCTTTGGGCAGTTTTGCCCATTCCGCTTTGCAGCACCTCTCAAGCTCCATCAGGTTGGATGGGAAGCATCTGTGCACAGCCATTTTCAGAGCTCTCCAGAGATGATCAATTGCATTCAAGTCTGGGCTCTGGCTGGGCCACTCAAGGACATTCACAGAGTTGTCCTGAAGCCGCTCCTTTGATATCTTGGCTGTATGCTTAGGGTCATTGTCCTGCTCAAAGATGACTCATTGGCTCAGTCTGAGGTCAAGAGCGCTCTGGAGCAGGTTTTCATCAGGGATGAGAATGGGTTTTTTGAAAAAAAGAGGAAACTTAGCCGGGGGTCTTGGGGGACGCAGGCCCCCTAGCCGGATCCAAGGCGGAGCCTTGGTGGGGGGTCTGGGGGGTCAACGCCCCCCAGAAGCTAACAAAATCTGGTGTTTTAGAATGCTCAAATGTGGTCTTATATTTAAAGTTAGAAGTAAGTACAAATGCATTTATAGTTTATCTTTTTAATCTGCTGCTGCATCACATGTGTAATCATGTTCAATACTGTTTTGATTCAGTGTCACACTTTATTGAGAAACAGAAAATGTCACTTCCATATTTACATGCCTGTGCTACTACTCTATGAACTTATGTACAAGTCAACGTAGTCTTCACATCTAATTGTGCAATTTTTTCTTCTTGGCTACCAAAGCCTGGAGCCGTTCTGTAGCCTTCCTCTTCTCTGATTTTCTGTGGGCAAGCAGTGCCTGTTTAGCTGCAGCTTCTCTCTTCTTTTTCATGGCTGCCTTGCTTGCCACAGAATCATGTTGAAGATCGAGTTCTGTTTCATTTCCTTCTCTTTCCTTTTTTCTTCCTTTTCATGCCTGTAGGCACTTAATTTGACCGTGTCCATCGATCGTTTTGAATGCAGCATCGAGCAAGTAGTTCGATCTCTTGTAGACACAATTTTGAGATGATTCTGTTTTGAACAGTGTTCAACTAAGGCAACACAACCACGAGTTCCATAACTCAAGAAACTGTTGCAATAAACACACTGGGCTCTCCCTGGTACTTTGCATTTTGCTATGAAGTCGGCCATTTTTTCAACCACAAAATAAAGTGAAAGACAGTACATATGTATTAAATTTATGATATCTGAATAGTATGTTGATGTAATACCCCCTCATGGATCGTCACCTTATCGTGGTGGGGGGGTTTGCGTGCCCCAGTGATCCCAGGAGCTATGTTGTCCGGGGCAATTTGCCTCTGATAGGGTCTCCCAAGACAAACTGGTCCTGGGTGAAGGGCCAGACGAAGAACGATCCAACAGACTCTCATGATAAATTGTATATCAAGGATTCAGTGTACCCCGCCCGGTATGGGGTTACCGGGGCCCCACCCTGGAGCCAGGCCTGGGGGAGGGGCTCGAAGGCTAGCGTCTGGTGGCCGGGTTTCCACCCATGGGACCCGGCCGGGCTCAGCCCGAAGGAGTTACATGGGTCCGCCCTCCAGTAGGTTCACCACCTGCAGGAGGGATCATGGAAGTCCGGTGCTATGTGGATTAGGTGGCAGTCAAAGGCGGAGACCTTGGCGGACTGATCCCAAGCTTTCTAAACTGGCTTTTGGTACGTGGAATGTCACCTCTCTGGTGGGGAAGGAGCCTGAGCTGGTGTACGAGATTGAGCGATACCGGCTAGATATAGTTGGCCTCACCTCAACACACAGCTCCGGTTCCGGAACCAGTCTCCTGGAGAGGGGCTGGAGCTTGGCCTTTTCTGGAGTTGCCCCGGGCGAGAGGCGACGAGCAGGGGTAGGTATTCTTGTATCGCCCCACCTTGCTGCCTCTATATTGGAGTTTTCCCCGGTGGACGAAAGGGTTGCTTCCCTGCGCCTTCGGGTTGGGAAACGGGTCCTGACCATCATTTGTGCCTATGCACCAAATGATGTTTCAGAGTACCCACCCTTTTTGGAGTCTGTGACTGGGGTGCTGGAGGGTGCTCCTCCTGGAGACTCCAATGTCCTACTGGGGGACTTCAATGCGCACGTGGGCAACGACAGTGAAACCTGGAGGGGGGTGATTGGGAGGAACGGCCTGCCCGATCTGAACCCGAGTGGTGTTCAGTTATTGGACTTCTGTGCTAACCACAGTCTGTCTATAACGAACACCATGTTCAAGCATAAGGGTGTCCATATGTGCACCTGGCACCAGGACACCCTAGGCCGCAGGTCGATGATCGATTTTGTTATCGTATCATCAGACCTGCGACCGTATGTCTTGGACACCCGAGTAAAGAGAGGTGCAGAGCTGTCAACTGATCACCACCTGGTGGTGAGTTGGATCCGATGGCAGGGGAGGAAGCCATTCAGACCTGGTAGACCCAAACGTATAGTGAGGGTGTGCTGGGAGCGTCTGGCTGAGGCCCCTGTCCGGGAGGTCTTCAACTCCCACCTCCGGAAGAACTTCAACCACATTCCGAGGGAGTCTGGAGACATGGAGTCTGAATGGGCCATGTTCTCCACCTCTGTTGTTGAAGCGGCAGCCCAGAGCTGCGGCCGCAAGGTGGTCGGTGCATCTCGTGGTGGCAACCCCCGAACCAAGTGGTGGACACCAGTGGTGAGGGGGGCCATTAAGCTGAAGAAGGAGTCCTATCAAGCTTGGTTGGCTTGTGGGACTCCCGAAGCAGCTGAGGTGTACCGGCAGGCCAAGCGGAGTGCAGCTCGGGTGGTTGCTGAAGCAAAAACCCGGGTATGGGAGGAGTTCGGTGAGGCCATGGAACAAGACTTTCGGTCGGCTTCAAAGAGATTCTGGCAAACTGTTCGGCGGCTCAGGAGGGGAAAGCAGCTCCCCGTCCACACTGTGTATGGTGCGGATGGGACACTGTTGACTTCAACTGGGGATATCGTCGGGCGGTGGAAGGAATACTTCGAGGATCTCCTCAATCCCACTGATACGCCTTCCACAGAGGAAGCAGGGTTTGGGGACGAGGGGGATGACTCGCCTATCACAGGGGCTGAGGTCGCCAAGGTGGTTAAAAATCTCCTTGGTGGCCGGGCCCCGGGGGTGGACGAGATTCGCCCCGAGTACCTCAAGGCCCTGGATGTTGTTGGGTTGTCATGGTTGACACGCCTCTGCAACATTGCGTGGAGGTCGGGGGCAGTGCCTTTGGCATGGCAAACCGGGGTGGTGGTTCCTCTCTTCAAAAAAGGGGACCGGAGGGTGTGCTCCAACTTTAGAGGGATCACACTCCTCAGCCTCCCTGGGAAGGTCTATGCCAAGGTATTGGAGAGGAGAGTCCGGCCGTTGGTCGAACCTCGGATTCAGGAGGAGCAATGTGGTTTTCGTCCTGGCCGTGGCACATCGGACCAGCTCTTTACCCTCTCGAGAATTCTTGAGGGTTCGTGGGAGTTTGCCCAACCAGTTTACATGTGTTTTGTGGACTTGGAGAAGGCATTTGACCGCGTCCCTCGTGGATTTTTGTGGGGGGTGCTTCGGGAGTATGGGGTATCGGGCTTGTTGTTACGAGCTATTCGGTCTCTGTACGACCGTTGTGAGAGTTTAGTTCGCATTGCCAACACTCGGTCGGAGTCATTCCCAGTGAGAGTTGGACTCCGCCAGGGCTGCCCTTTGTCACCGGTCCTGTTCATAATTTTTATGGACAGGATTTCTAGGCGCAGCCAGGGAATGGAGGGTGTCATGCTTGGTGACCACAGGATCTCATCTCTGTTGTTTGCAGATGATGTTGTCCTGTTGGCTTCATCCAGCAATGACCTACAGCTCTTGCTGGGACGGTTTGCCGCTGAGTGTGAAGCGGCTGGGATGAGAATCAGCACCTCCAAGTCCGAGTCCATGGTCCTCAGCCGGAAAAAGGTGGATTGTCCTCTCCGGGTTGGGGACAGGCTCCTGCCCCAAGTGGAGGAGTTTAAGTATCTTGGGGTCTTGTTCACGAGTGAGGGGAAAATGGAGCGAGAGATCGACAGACGGATTGGAGCAGCATCTGCAGTGATGCGGACGTTGTACCGGTCTGTTGTGGTGAAGAGGGAGCTTAGTTCTAAGGCAAAGCTGTCGATTTACCAGTCAATCTACGTTCCTACTCTCACCTATGGTCACGAGCTTTGGGTAATGACCGAAAGAACGAGATCGCGGATACAAGCGGCTGAAATGAGCTTTCTCCGTAGGATTGCTGGACTCACCCTCAGAGATAGGGTGAGGAGCTCAGTCATCCGGGAGAGGCTCAGAGTAGAACCGCTGCTCCTCCACATTGAAAGGAGTCAGTTGAGGTGGTATGGGCATCTGATTAGGATGCCTCCTGGACGCCTCCCACTTGAGGTGTTTCAGGCACGTCCCACTGGGAGGAGACCCCGGGGCAGACCCAGGACTCGGTGGAGAGACTATGTCTCCCAGCTAGTCTGGGAACGCCTTGGTATCCCCTCTGAAGAGCTGGAGCAGGTGGCTGGGGAGAGGGAAGTCTGGGCTTCTCTGCTTGAACTGCTGCCTCCGCGACCCGGACCTCCGGAAAAGCGGTAGACGATGGATGGATGGATGGATGGATGTTGATGTAATAATACTAAATTATATTTTACTACTAACTAATATGTTTAGAACTGACAGAATTACATTTACATAGATCTAGAACAGACAAAATAATTTAACCAAGTAAAATAAATTATAAATATTAACAAAATTCCATCACCAAGTCCATCACTCATTTATTAAAATATACTGACATTCTGCAAACATTTTGATTTATTAATGTGTGCATTTGTTAGTGTTACTAGGAATATAAAAAAGTTGCATATCAGTATATTTTAACCCCTTGAACTCTTGTGAATTCAGCGGGTGGTCACGTCTCTGCGTCTCAGTGCGCACTGAAGAAAAAAAAAAGGCTGCATTTCCAGTCTTCCAGTACAGACACAGCCTTGTTACAACCTCAGAAAAAAGCTGTGTAATATATTCATTTTTTGTGGTATTTTTACAAAATTCTGACCTGAGCTTGAAAACACTTGGTTCTACATTTCTGTTGTGTTTTCCAGCCAGTATCTGACAGCTGTATGTTATTTGCAAGCATTTGTATCTAAAAAAAACACCCAGGCGAACTTGTTATTTCAAAACAGGCATGCCATCACAACTTACACATGCTATTTCATAACAAATTCATTACGCGAAAATTCTCAAGTACGTTACTTAAACAAGAAAAAAAAAAATCTTACCTCGGAATGTGTCTTCCGATCACTAATTACTGTAATCGGGGCCGGCTGTGATGAACTTTGACTGACTGGCATCTGAGTTTGACTGTGTCAACTGTGTTGTGAAGTCGGCCATTTTTTCAACCACAACTTCAGTATTTTTACCGATCTTTACCGTCATTGACACGGTTTTTTCAAGCCATTCCCAACGAAACTTGTTCTTTATCCCTTTGTCGATTTCTAAAATTCTTGCTTTGTTCTCTTTCGTGAGTTTTAGGCTCACCATTTTGACGAAATCAGGAAAACTTGGTTGATTGAACTGATTGAACTGTCCGCCACTTGCATTTCGCTCCGCGTGTTATCCGGATATGACAAAAGAAATCTAACAAAATCGCCGGTTGGTTGCTTCAATAAGTATCAGCCTATCAGTGGCCTTGTTACATTACATTACTGATCTCGCTGGGTAGCGTGTTCTGCGCGGTGGATTTTCACAGCCGATCGAAAATACGACTCGCCGCCAGACCCCCCCCCCCCCCCCAAAAAAAATAATTTTCTCCTCGAATTTAGACGATTCACGAGAATGACCCTAGACATGATCAAATCCGAGGAATTCCTCGGATCCGAGGAAGATTCTCATCCCTGTTTCATCAAGAATGTCTCTGTACATTGCATTCATCTTTCCCTCTATCCTGACTAGTCTCCCAGTTCCTGCTGCTGAAAAACATCCCCACAGCATGATGCTGCCACCACCATCAGCATGGTTATGAGTGGCACCTGGTTTCCTCCAAACATGACGCCTGGCATTCATGCCAAAGAGTTCAATCTTTGTCTCATCAGACCAGAGAATTTTGTTTCTCATGGTCTGAGGGTCCTTCAGGTGCCTTTTGACTAACTCCAGGTGGGTTGACATGTGCCTTTTACTAAGGAGTGGCTTCCGTCTGGCCACTCTACCATAAAGGCCTCAATGGTGGATCGCTGCAGAGATGGTTGTCCTTCTGGAAGGTTCTCCTCTGTCCACAGAGGAACACTGGAGCTCTGACAGCGTGACCATCGGGTTCTTGATCACTTCCCTGATTAACCCCTTGCACTCCGGTCAATTTCCCTAAAAACGCAAAAAATTAACGTGCCCAAATTAAATCAAAAGCTGTTCTTCAACCCTTTGCAGCATCTTCATGGGGTTGGTCTCATTTAAAAGAAAACACGTTGAATGTTTTGGCAAAACAGTCATAATCTCTCTAAGTGCTCCGGCCACTGAGTTACAGTCATCTAAACATAGTGAACTTGAAGAAAATAAATTTGGCCTGGGTGTTTTTTTGGATACAAATGCTTGCAAATAACACACAGCTTCAGATCCGGGCTGGAAAATGCAACAGAAATGTAGAACCAAGTGTTATCCAGCTGAGGTCCAAATTTTGTAACAATAACACAAAAAATGAATATATTACACACCTTTTTACTCAGGTAGTTCCCAGGCATTTTGGAACTGTGCCAAATGGCACAGTTTGGAAAAACGTCTGTAACTTTTGAATGCTTCAATGTAGAAGCTTCATTTTGGGCTCTAATGAAAGGTCACACTCAGGGCTGTCTGTGTGTGTGTGTGTGGGGGGGTTGTCCCCCCCCCTCGCTACAGAGGATGGACATCGGCCATCACTACACAACGGATTAGCCTCATGTTGCGATGTGGGACAGCAGCGCAGTCACCGCGGCTTCCCCCCCTCGCTACAGAAGAATAGCGGGGGTGGGGGGGCAGCGTTCATGGTCTGTACGCGGCGAACAACCCCTTGTACCGCGGTGCACGAACTGCGCCGCGCAGTTGTAATTTACCGATCGGTCAATAGTCATTTTGGATTACAATTTTCAGGGATAAATAATAACCCTGATTATAACACCTTACCTCTTCACAGCAGCAGAGTCCTGGCAAACTTCTCTTCCTCACTGTCAGACGAACGTGACGCTGGTCCGCTCGTGGTTCTGGTCTTGTGACCCAATCAAAACATAATTCCATTATTGCGGTTTTGTGCTTCCATGATTGCGGTTTTTGGCGAACGATTTTTCAAAACAAATAACAGTAGTAATTAAAAAAAGACTGGCGAAGGCATGTGTGTCACTCAGCCTTCGTCGTCAGCCTCCGTCGGTCTATGACCATGGAAGAAATCATAACGTCTACTCTGCTGGAACCAAAACAAAATAAGCACCGCCTGTGGCCGAACATTCCGATGCGCGAATGGCACTCCCTGTCACACAGGTTGCATTTGTGGATGGTCTCCGTGCTGCTGGGTCTGTGGGGTTCTTCCAGCGGGTCCTTTATTGATCCGCTGCAGCAGCCAGTCTTCACCCAGCCTTAAAAAAAAACAGCTCGCGAACTTCTCTGCTTCAATTGGCTCACTGCATTCACAGTGTTGGGAGGTGGGTCCATCTGGCTAGGTTTTCAGTCATTGGTTCTTCAAGGTTTCAGAAACCCAATTCAAGGCTCTTATTAGTCGAATGAGAGGTCAATCAGATGAACTAATCTGTTCGCGGCTGTGTCTGCAGCTTTTATTTTCAGTGCGCGCTTGGACGCCATCACCACCTACATCACCACCATCCAGTATCTCCATCATGCATCCGAGAGCGCACGAGGGCACTCTCGTGCGCTCTAGAACGCAGAGACTTGCCCGTCCGCGGTACAACGGAGTGCAAGAGGTTAAGGCCCTTCTCCCCTGATCACTCAGTTTAGATGACCGGCCAGCTCTAGGAAGAGTCCTGGTGGTTCCGAACTTCTTCCATTTGTGGATGATGGAGGCCACTGTGCTCACTGGGACCTTACAAAGGAGCAGAAATTTTTCTGTACCCTTCCCCAGATTTGTGCCTCGAGACAATCCTGTCTCAGAGGTCTACAGACAATTCCTTTGACTTTATGCTTGGTTTATGCTCTGAAATGCACTGTCAACAGTGGGACCTTATACGTATAGACAGGTGTGTGCCTTTCCAAATCATGTCCAATCAACTGAATTTACCACAGGCGAATTCCAATTAAATTCCAGAAACATCTGAAAGATGATCAGTGGAAACAGGATGCACCTGAGCTCAATTTTGAGATTCATGACAAAGGCTGTGAATACTTATGTACATGTGATTTCTTAGTTTTTTTTATTTTTAAAAAATCTGAAAAAAATCTATTTTTTTTCACATTGTCATTATGGGGTATTCTGTGTAGAATTTTGAAAGAAAAAATGAATTTAATCCCTTTTGGAATAAGGCTGTAACATAAAATGTGGAAAAAGTGAAGCGCTGTGAATACTTTCCGGATGCACTGTATGTGAACATTTCTTAGAACTGAATATTTAATGGGGTGTCCTAATTTTTTCACATGACTGCAGGCAAAAGTTTAACGTCTGGCTGAGTCATGAACAGACTAGAACAGCCCACCCACCAGAAGTCACGGTGACCAATAATGTGCAGGCTGTGCAGGTCGGGGAGGACAGAGCAGGTTGGGGTAAACAGAAAAAGCTCATCAAAATGCACTTTTGTAGCTGAAAATACTGCTTGAAAACCATCTGAAGTTCTCTGACCAGGCAGTGATACAGTGGGGTAAAAAAGTATTTAATCAGCCACCAATTGTGCAAGTTCTCCCACTTAAAAGATGAGAGAGGTCTCCAATTTTCATCATAGGTATACCTCAACTATGAGAGACAAAATGAGAAAAAAAAATCCAGAAAATCACACTGAAGGATTTTTAATGAATTTATTTGCAAATTATGGTGGAAAATAAGTATTTGGTCACCTACAAACAAGCAAGATTTCTGGCTCTCACAGACCTGTAACTTCTTCTTTAAGAGGCTCCTCTGTCCTCCACTCGTTACCTGTATTAATGGCACCTGTTTGAACTCGTTATCAGTATAAAAGACACCTGTCCACAACCTCAAACAGTCAGACTCCAAACTCCACTATAGCCAAGACCAAAGAGCTGTCAAAGGACACCAGAAACAAAATTGTAGACCTACACCAGGCTAGGAAGACTGAATCTGCTATAGGTAAGCAGCTTGGTGTGAAGAAATCAACTGTGGGAGCAATTATTAGAAAATGGAAGACATACAAGACCACTGATAACCTCTATCGATCTGGGGCTACATGCAAGATCTCACCCCGTGGGGTCAAAATGATCATGAGAACGGTGAGCAAAAATCCCAGAACCACATAGGGGGACCTAGTGAATGACCTGCAGAGAGCTGGGACCAAAGTAACAAAGGCTACCATCAGTAACACACTACGCCACCAGGGACTCAAATCCTGCAGTGCCAGATGTGTCCCCTTGATAAAGCCAGTACATGTCCAGGCCCCTCTGAAGTTTGCTAAAGAGCATTTGGATGATCCAGAAGAGGATTGGGAGAATGTCATGTGGTCAGATGAAACCAAAATAGAACTTTTTGGTAAAAACTCAACTTGTCGTGTTTGGAGGAGAAAGAACACCATACCTACTGTGAAGCATGGGGGTGGAAACATCATGCTTTGGGGCTGTTTTTCTGCAAAGGGACCAGGACGACTGATCCGTGTAAAGGAAAGAATGAATGGGGCCATGTATTGTGGGATTTTGAGTGAAAACCTCCTTCCATCAGCAAGGGCATTGAAGATGAAACGTGGCTGGGTGTTTCAGCATGACAATGATCCCAAACACACCACCCGGGCAACGAAGGAGTAGCTTCATAAGAAGCATTTCAAGGTCCTGGAGTGGCCTAGCCAGTCTCCAGATCTCAACCCCATAGAAAATCTTTGGAGGGAGTTGAAAGTCAGTGTTGTCCAGCGACAGACCCAAAACATCACTGCTCTAGAGGAGATCTGCATGGAGGAATGGGCCAAAATACCAGCAACAGTGTGTGAAAACCTTGTGAAGACTTACAGAAAACGTTTGACCTCTGTCATTGCCAACAAAGGGTATATAAGTATTGAGATGAACTTTTGTTATTGACCAAAAACTTATTTTACCAAGGAATTTACCAATTAATTCATTAAAAATCCTTCAATGTGATTTTCTGTATTTTTTTTTTCTCATTTTGTCTCTCATAGTTGAGGTATACCTATGATGAAAATTGGAGACCACTCTCATCTTTTAAGTGGGAGAACTTGCACAATTGGTGGCTGACTAAATACTTTTTTACCCCACTGTACTCTCCGTACAGTTTGCGGCAACGGAGTATTGGACTCATGACTCTCGCCTGGTTACACCCCTTTCATGCTCTCGACGGATCCTGATGCGGAGGAGGCACGGGACCCTTCTGTCAACAAACACCTGGGTGGACAAGTACCATCAGAGTGTTTACCTTCATGGTGACTTGCTGTTCTCAATCGTCTCTTCTTTGGTTTGGGTTCTTCTTCTTTACTTAATCCTGAGTTCACATGCCAGCTTCCTTCCTCATCTTGGATCTCAGTTCTAGCAGAGTTGTGAGAGAGGAGCTGCTCACTGTTTGGTTCTGCTTCACTCTGCTGCTTTTCCTCAGAAATAAGAGGCACCATGAAGTTATCGACCTCCAGCTTCACTACCAGCTGTTCTCCCCCCTGACTGATGCAGAGTTCCTCCTGTTCCTCTTTAATCTGTGGAGGTTCTGGTTCATCCTGTTCCAAACCAGCATTCTCCTCTTGGTTCAAGAGCTGCTGGTCAGGAGAAAACTCGTTCTCACAGGCATGTTGCTCTGGGAAGTCTAGAGAGAAAACATAAAAGAAATCTTTCACTGATGGGATTAAAGCAGAACTCAGTTCTAAGGAAATAAATGTCCACCTCTGTTGGTCTTTTTGAGCTGCTGTGAACAGTCAACTTGAACAGCAATAATACAGTCAGAAGGAATGACCTGATGGAGCCCTCACTAAATTTCTAACTTTCTCTCAGAACTCAGAAAAGATTTATTGCCAAGTACATTCACAGTAAACAACTGATAAACATACGAGGGATTTGACTTGACACTGAAAACGACATAGTTGGCATTTCCGGTGACGCGGCAGCGTCGGTAATGCGCCTGTCAGCAGACTGGGAACAGGAAGCATGAGGGAGGAAAAGGATAAACACAATAGGAGAGAGCAAAAAAGCATTGTTTGTCAGAATACCGGTCATAAATGATCAATATTACAATATTATGATTACATTACTGTTCTCTACAGAGAACAGAGGGAGGAGCAATGAAGAAACACAAGAAAGACTAGGGCTGCCCCGCCTAAAGACTTTCCTGGTCGACCAGTAGTCACAATTTAAAGCAAAAAGTTCAATATTTGTAGCACTTTTATGACAGATACAGTGGTGTGAAAAAGTGTTGGCCCCTTCGTGATTCCTCATTTTTTTGTATGTTTGTCACACTTAAATGTTTCAGATCATCAAACAAATTTAAATATTTGACAAAGATAACACAAGTAAACACAAAATGCAGTTTTAAAATTGAAGTTGTTTATTACTAAGGGTAAAAAAAATCCAAACCTACATGGCCCTGTGTGAAAAAGTGACTGTCCCCCTGTTAAAACATAAATTAACTCTGGTTTATCACATTTTTGGAAAGCCAAGTTCAATCTTCTATCCATTTCTCAAGCTTTGGGGCTCCAGCCAAGCACAGTGAGAGCCCATCCATCCATCCATCCATCCATCCACCCATCTTCTACCGCTTTCCAAAGGTCCAGGTCACGGAGGCAGCAGTTCAAGCAGAGAAGCCCAGATTTCCCTCTCCCCAGCCACCTGCTCCAGCTATTCAGAGAAGATACTAAGGCGTTCCCAGATCAGCTGGGAGACATAGTCTCTCCAGCAAGTCCTGGGTCTGCCCTGGGGTCTCCTCCCAGTGGGACGTGCCCGAAACACCTCAAGTGGGAGGCGTCCAGGAGGAATCCTGGTCAGATGCTCATACCACCTCAACTGGCTCCTTTCAATGTGGAGGAGCAGCGGTTCTACTCTGAGCCTCTCCCGGATGACTGAGCTCCTCACCCTATCTCTGAGGATGAGTCCAGCGATCCTATGGAGAAAGCTCATTTCAGCCGCTTATATCCGCAATCTCGTTCTTTCGGCCATTACCCAAAGCTTGTGTCCATAGGTGAGAGTGGGAACGTAGATTGACTGGTAAATAGACAGCTTTGCCTTAGAACTCAGCTCCCTCTTCACTACAACAGACCGGTACAACGTCTGCATCACTGCAGATGCTGCTCCGATCCGTCTGTCAATCTCTCACTCCAATCTCCCCTCTACGTCAAATAGGTTCATTTTGTCTTCTTTTAATTATTTATCTTTTGTTCATATAAAAGACAAAAAATAAAATAGATGTCTTTACCTTCTTTACATGTTTCAACTGCACTGCAGCCTTCGTCTGCAGTGCAGTGCAGTTGAAACATGTCTGCACTGCACTGCACTGCAGTGCAGTTGAAACATGTAAAGCAGGTAAAGACATCTTTCTATTTTATTTTTTGTCTTTTATATGAACAAAAGATAAATAAAAAACATTCTCCCCTCACTCGTGAATAAGACCCCAAGATACTTAAACTCCTCCGGTTGGGGCAGGAGCCTGTCCCCAACCTGGAGAGGACAATCCACCTTTTTCCGGCTGAGGACCATGGACTCGGACTTGGAGGTGCTGATTCTCATCCCAGCCGCTTCACAGTCAGCGGCAAACCGTCCCAGTAAGATCTGTAGGTCATTGCTGGATGAAGCCAGCAGGACAACATCATCTGCAAACAACAGAGATGAGATCCTGTGGTCACCAAGCATGACACCTTCCGTTCCCTGGCTGCGCCTAGAAATCCTGTCCATAAAAATTATGAACAGGATCGGTGACAAAGGTCAGCCCTGGCGGAGTCCAACTCTCACTGGAAATGAGTCCGATCGAGTGTTGGCAATACGAACCAAACTCTCACAACGATCGTACAGAGACCGAATAACTCGTAACAACAGACTCCTGCTGGCTTCATCCCCATCAGGGAATCATTGTCTGCTCCCTCCAAAGTAAATAAAAAAATATAACGTATAAGCATCCCAAAGTGATTAACCTCTTGCACTCCGGTGTACCGCGGACGGGCATGTCTCTGGGTCCCAGAGCGCACAAGGCCCTCGTGCGGTCTAGGACGCACGAGGGTGCTGCGTCCAAGCACGCGCTGAAAAAAAAAAAAGTTCTTCCACTACAGACACAGCCGCGAACAGATCAGATATGATTGACCTCTCATTCGACTAATAAGAGCCCTGAATTGGGTTTCTGAAACCTTGAAGAACCAATGACTGAAAACCTAGCAAGAAGGACCCGCCTACCAATGCTGTGAATTCAGCGAGCTAACTGAAGCACAGAGGTTCGGGCTGGGTGAAGAGAGACTGACTGCTGCAGCAGATGAAAAAAAGGGCCCGCAGGAAGAACCTGCTACAGACCCAGCAGCACGGAGACCACCCACAAGTGCGACCTGCACTTATTCCAGCAGAATAGACGTTTAGGATTCTCTTCCATGGTCATCATAGTCCGACGGAGGCCGACGACGAAGGTCGTAAATCATTCGCCAAAACCGCAATAATGGAATTATGTTTTGACCGGGAACCATGAGCGGACCAGCGTCGCGTTCGTCTGACAATGAGGAAGAGAAGTTCGCCAGGACAGTGCTGCTGTGAAGAGGTAAGTGTTATAAGCTAAATTATTCTTTATCCCTGAAAATTGTAATCAAAAAATGACTTTAGACCGATCGGTAAATTACAACTGTGCGGCGCACGAAGTCCGAAGTGCGTGCGCCACGGTACACGGTTCGTTCGCCATGTCCGGACCGTGAATGCCCCCCCCTCCCGCTACTCTTCTGTAGCGGGGGGGGGGGGGGGGGGCGGAGCCGCGGTGACTGCGCCGCGGTCGCCACATAGCCACATGAGTCTATTCCGTCATGTAGCGATGGCCAATGTCCGTCCTCTGTAGCGGGGGGGGGGGGGGGCCAACCCCCCCCCACACACACACACACACAGCCCTGAGTGTCACCTTTCATTAGAGCCCAAGATGAAGCTTCTATATTGAATCATTTAAAAGTTACAGACGTTCTTCCAAACTGTGCCATTTGGCACAGTTCCAAAACACCTGGGAACTACCTGAGGAAAAAGCTGTGTAATATATTCATTTTTTGTGGTATTGTTACAAAATTTTGACCTCAGCTGGATAACACTTGGTTCTACATTTCTGTTGCATTTTCCAGCCCAGATCTGAAGCTGTGTGTTATTTGCAAGCATGTGTATCCAAAAAAACACCCAGGCCAAATTTATTTTCTTCAAGTTCAGTATGTTTAGATGACTGTAACTCAGTGGCCGGAGGCCTTAGAGAGCTTATGACTGTTTTGCCAAAAAATTCAAAGTGTTTCCTTTTAAATGAGACCAACCCCATGAAGATGCTGCAAAGGGTTGAAGAACAGCTTTCGATTTACTTTGGGCACGTTATTTTTTGGCGTTTTTAGGGAAATTGACCGGAGTGCAAGGGGTTCAACAAAAAGTTGGTAAAAACCCAAATTAAACATGAAGCCTCTAAATTGAATGATTTGGCCTCTGTTCCTCCTCATAATTTAAAAATTAAATGCGGTTTGTTAAATATTAGGTCTCTAACTCCCAAGTCTCTGCTAGTCCATGATCTGTTAATTGATCATCAGATTGATTTAATATCCCTTACAGAGACTTGGTTAGGACAAGAGGATTATGTTGGTTTAAATGAATCAACTCCGTCTGGTTATTTAAACTGTCAAAATCCCAGAATTTCTGGTCGTGGAGGAGGAGTAGCAACAATTTACCATTCCAAATTACTAGTTAATGTAAAGCAAAAAGTACGTTATAATTCCTTGGAGGGCCTGGTCCTCAGTATTGAGCACTTTAGCAAGTCTAGGCTAAACTCAATTTTATTTGCCATAGTTTATCGTCCTCTCATCAACCTACTCAGAATTTTTATCCGAACTTGCTGAATTCTTAGCTGATTTAGTGCTGAAATCTGAATATATAGTAGGGGACTTTAATATACATGTAGATGTAGATAGTGACTGCCTTAATGTGGCATTTAATTCAATATTAGACTCGATTGGGTTTTCTCAGAAAGTATGAAATTCTACTCATTATCTCCACCATACGTTGGACCTTGTTCTGACATATGGAATAGAAACAGAAAATCTGGCAGTGTCTCCTCATAACCCTGTACTGTCAGACCATTGTCTGTTAACCTTTGATTTTACTATTTCTGACTATTTGGCTCCTAAAGAAAAATATTACTACAGTAGATGCCTCTCAGATGACGCTGTTACCAAATTTATGCAGATTGTTTCCTCTATGCCATGTGTCAACACAACGGAAATAAGCTATAGACAGCTTGCTCCTTCTGTAATTGATAGCATGGTAGATAGTGTTACAGCTTCTCTGCATTGGACTCTAGACTTGGTGGCCCCCTTAAAAAAGAAAAAGTCTAATCAGAGATTTCTAACTCCTTGGTTCAACACAGAAACTCGTAGCTTAAAACAGAACACTCGTGATGAGCGGGAAGATGGCGGAGAGGCATAACGCTTAAACAGAGAGCTCTCCCTAGTCAGATTAAAAATCTTTGGTAAATGGCCAACTCGACATAAATAGGTCAATAAACCAAGGGATGAAAACACGAAGAACCCGGGCACATGGAAAAAAGCAGGGTAAAACTAAAGAATCCCTCTTCAACAACACTGGAGAAATCGTTGAACACGAGGCTAACAAAAATGAGGAGACTTTTAGTTCCTCCCTTAAATGAACTGTAGTAGGAGTTCTTATAGCCAAATCTCTTTAGTTTCTCATGTTCTGTCTTGTTCAAATGTGTCTCTTGCATAAATATAATTTTGGCTTTTTCCTTCTTGAATTTTCTTATTATTCTTTCCCTTTTAACAGGTGAGTTCAGACCATTCATGTTTAATGTCATTATCTTAAGATTTTTAACCATATTCATGTTTTTCCGTTTTTTTAACTTGTGCTCCTAACCCCTTTAACAACAAAACTAACACATATATGTACAAAAACTCATTAACGAATCTCGACCTCCGTACTTTGGCCCTTTCTTCTGCCCACTGGTCCCTGTTGGTGGGTGGAGGGAATGTCCTCACCGAGTGAGGGGCCCTCCCTAGACCTCTAGTTACTATCCAAGTAATAGTCATTAGTCTAGAAATGTCCAACAAAAATCACTTTAACCTCTCCTAGCCATTTGTTTCTCTTTTACCTTGTCTTCTTGGTCTTCATTTCTTCTGTGCCCTTCTTAATCTTTGTTATAATCTAGGCTTTCCGTTGAAAGCCTTGCAGTTTTTCCTGGGCTCGGTGCGCCACATCCGCCTCCCGCCCTCTGCCGCTCACTCGCCTCCACTCCGGCTGTCTCGATGTGTTCCGTGCCGCCGCTGCTCCAGCCGCTTCCTCGGGTACGCTCACTACAAAGCCTCATGACGTCATGTCCTGCGCTGCCTCTCTGGCCGTGTTGTAGGTTTTCATGCCGTCCTCCCAATGAATTCTCATCTTTGTTAGCGGCGTTTGGAATCTAATTTTTTTCTCTTTCAGCATTTTTTTTAATGTTGGCATATTTCTTTCGCTGCTGCACAATTTCTGTTGGGTAGTCATGGTCAAAGAATATCTGTTTGTCGCCGACTCGTATCTTTTTTTTTCCACGCTTGTGTCAGGATTCTTTCCTTTACATCGTATTTTAAAAAGTTTACCACAACTGACCTGGGTGTAGAGTTTGAGTTCGGGTTCTGTGTCAAGGCTCTGTGCGCTCGTTGGATCTGCAGGTCTGTTTCATCGGGCAGCTCAAGCTCTTTTTTTAAGAATTGATCTATGAATTTCGTCATCGAGTTGCCTTCAGTGCCCTCCGGAATCTCGAAGATGCGTATATTGCTCCGCCTGGACCTGCTCTCCAGGTCGGTTATTTTTTCCTGCATCCTCTGTGTTTGTGCCGTCAGGGTCTGCAGCCGCTCGCTTGCCTTGGTCTTCCAGTCTTCCAAATCTGATATTCGAGCCTGTGCTTCTGCCATACATGCCCGTTGAGTGCGCAGTTCCTCCATGGTTTCTGCTAGCTTGCGGTCCATTTCTTTTCGGAGACCCATAATTTCCTCCTTCATCTCTTTTTTCAGTTCTTCCTTAAGAGCCGTTAAATCCTGTTGGAGTTGTCGCTTGAAGTCTTTTATGTCCTTACTTATATTGGCGAAGCCAGTGTTCATAACATCAAGTTTGGCGTCCTCCATTTTCTCTGTTGTAGTCACCTCGTTTTTTTGAGCCTCGTGTTCAGCGATTTCTCCAGCGTTGTTGAACAGGGATTCTTTAGTTTTACCTTGCTTTTTTCCGTGTGCCCGGGTTCTTCGTGTTTTCATCCCTTGGTTTATTGATCTATTTATGTTGAGTTGGCCATTTACCAAAGATTTTTAATCCGACTAGGGAGAGCTCTCTGTTTAAGCATTATGCCTCTCCACCATCTTCCCGGAAGTCCCCGGTTAGCACCTTTTTTAAATATAGAGACTGTGATCTGAATGTAATATGTATGATGAAAAATGAATAAAAATCAAAGTTACAAAAACCCCCAAAAAAATCTCTTAGAAAAGCTAGAATGAGTTATTATTCTGCATTAACAGAAGAGAACAAGAATAATCCCAGGTTTCTTTTCAACACTGTAGCCAGGTTGACAAAGAGTCAGGACTCTGTCAATCCTAGCATTCCCTTAGAGCTTACTAGTCAGGACTTTATGAACTTTTTCAATAATAAAATTTCATCCATCAGAGATCAATCAGATTCTTCCCACCGTTAACTTAAATACAGTAACTACTACAACTCCTTCAACTGATATCTGTCTTGATGAGTTTACTCCAACTGACCTTTTAGAGTTAGACAAAATAGTTTCCTCATCCAAGCCTTCAACTTGTCTTTTAGACCCTATTCCTACCAGGTTATTTAAAGAAGTCTTCCCACTTATTGGTAGCTTTATTCTTCACATAATCAGTTCTTCATTAACTTTAGGCCATGTACCACAGGCTTTAAAAACGGCTGTAATTAAACCCTTACTCAAAAAGCCAATGCTAGATCCAGGAGCTTTAGCTAACTATAGACCAATCTCAAATCTCCCTTTCATTTCAAAAATCTTAGAAAGAGAATCAGAATCAGAATGAGATTTATTGCCATTGTTCATGTAGTACACAAACTAGGAATTTGTCTCGGTGCAATGCTGCAACATTAAACATGGAGTAGCACTAAAGATAAAAAAAAACAAAAAAAAAACAAACTATGCATGCAATAAAAGGTAGAATATGAATAAGTAATACTAATCTATGCAATTTTTAAATATATTAACAAGCAGCAGATATTGTGGAGTTCCACATAGTGCAGTCGGTAGTGCAAAAAGAAAACCGTGATAATTGTCATGAGTCCGGTTGAGCTGCTGTACGTAGTGCACGAGAGTCTAATAAGTCACTTAGTGTTCAGCAGTCTGATGGCAGAGGGGAAGACGCTGTTCATGTAGTGGAAGGTTTTAGTCTGAATGGACCGAAGTCTTCTGCCTGAGGGGAGGGGGGCAAACAGTGCGTGTCCACGGTGTGAAGGGTCGGCTATGATCCGACCTGCACGCCTCCGGGTCCTGGAGATGTACAGGTCCTGGAGGGATGGGAGCTTGCAGCCGATCACCTTCTCAGCAGCGCGCACCACACGGTGATGGAGGTGGTGAGGATGGACTCGATGATGGCCGTGTAGAACTGCACCAACATCTTGGTGGGTAGCTTGAGCTTCCTCAGCTGCCGCAGGAAGAACATCCTCTGCTGGGCCTTTTTGATGAGGGAGCTGATGGTCGGCTCCCACTTGAGGTCCCGGGTGATGGTGGTGCCCAGGAAGCAGAAGGAATATGCAGTGGTGATGGGAGAGTCTGTGAGGGTAAGGGGGGGGCAGAGGGGCTGTGACTTTTCTGAAGTTCACGATCATCTCCACTGTCTTCAAAGAGTTGTTGCTACGCAATTATTTGACCACCTGCAGGGAAATGGTTTATTTGAAGAGTTTCAATCTGGGTTTAGAATCCATCATAGTACTGAAAAAGCCTTAGTGAAGGTCACTAACGACCTCCTCATCGCATCTGATAATGGACTTGTTTCTGTACTTGTCCTTTTAGACCACAGGTGTCAAACTCATTCCATGGAGGGCCAAGACCCTGCAGGTTTTTCCTCTACCCAGTGTCTTCAACAGGTGATTTCATTGAATTTCTTCCCACTGATTGCTAATCAGTGAAAACACCTGCTGAAGACACTGGGTAGAAGCAAAACATGCAGGGTCTTGGCCCTCCATGGAATGAGTTTGACACCCCTGTTTTAGACCTTAGTGCAGCTTTTGATACTATCGCTCATAATATTCTACTTGATTAGAACACTATGTTGGACTTAATGGAACTTCGTTGCAGTGGTTTAGATCTTATTTATCTGATAGGCTCCAGTTTGTTCATGTCAAAAATGAGTTTTCTTTCAACTCAAAGCTCAGTCATGGAGTTCCACAGGGATCTGTGCTAGGCCCTACTCTTTTTAGTTACCTCCGCCAGGCCGAAAGGCCAGGAGGAGGTAATGTTTTTGCCGGGGTTTGTCTGTGTGTTTGTCTGTGTGTTTGTCTGTTTGTCTGTCTGTCTGTTTGTCTGTTGGTTAGCAAGATAACTCAAAAACTTTTGGACGGATTTCAATGAAACTTTCAGGCGTTGTTGGAAATGGTACAAGGAAGAACTGATTAAATTTTGGGGATGATCCGCATCACCGTCTGCATACAGGAATTTTTTAAAGCATTTTTCCACACTGTGACATACGGCCATTTTCAACATGTGCGCAGGCGCAATGGAGGGCGGTGGGCGTCGTGTCTGACCAACACAAACTCCGCCTTCTTCAACGTTTTAGCCACAAAAGCATGCGGAAAACACTGCTGGCCTGGGCCCGCCAGCGTGCCCGTGCCAGCCATAGGCGCTGCGCACATTGCGCTGGTCGTCGTGTATGACCAACACAAACTCTGCGTTCTTCAACGTTTTAGGCACAAAAGCACGCGGAAAACACTGCTGGCCTGGGCCCGCCAGCGTGCCTGTTTTTGCGCCACGCTGCAAAACCTGACACGGCCACCTGTCCGCCGCCCGATTATTTGCCACAAATTACCCGCCCAGCTATAGGCGCTGCGTAAAAACAACCTCTCTGCCGGGGAAGATTCTAAATTCTGTTTTGCCGCGGAGCGCAACCCCAATATAATATAAAACCCACAGGCAACCTGTCTAACCAATCTGCATCCGTCAGTGGAGGAGATGGACACACCAACACTTCAGTTTATTACCTCCGCCAAGGAGGCAATGCTTTTACAACCGTAAAATGGGGCTATAAGGGACGGCGGGGTAATATGGGACACTTTTCTAAATGTAATTCTGCTTTTTTAATTTTGCTTCCGCCTAGATTTGATGAAGGATTCATGGATATTTGACAATAACAACACAACTCAGCGTCCTGCTCAAAATAAAAAAAAGCAGAATTACATTTAAAACATTTCCCAGAAAAGTGTCCCTTATTAACCCGCCGTCCCTTATAGCCCCATTTTACACTACTGAACCACTAATCCTATCACTATCACATTGATTGTCATTCATTAATTGTCTGTTTATTGCACTGTCCATGTCAAATAAACAAATAATCACTGTGAATCCAATTGCTACTCATATCTTTTCATGCTCAGGGAATCTGAAAACGTACACACAAACACTGTATGGGGGGAACTGTGCCGCTTGGCGGAGGTCTGCGCTCTCCGGGTGCTTTTCTAGTTTATATATGCTTCCGTTAGGCAACATTACTAGAAAGCACTTTATACATTTTCATTGTTATGCAGATGACACACAATTATACCTGTCAATGAAGCCAGATGATAGTAATCAATTAGCCAAGTTGGAAGCCTGTTTTAAGGAAATCAAAGCTTGGATGACTTGTAATTTCCTGCTATTAAATTCAGATAAGACTGAAGTCATTCTTGTTGGTCCAAAAAACCTTAGAAATACCTTTCCAAATCAAACTTTCAGTTTGGATGCGGTTACTCTTTCTCTTAATAGCTCTGTGAGGAACCTTGGAATTATTTTTGATCAAGATCTGTCTTTCAATTCACATATTAAATTTGTTTCTAAGACTGCCTTCTATCATTTGCGTAATATTGCCAAGATTAGGAGCATCTTGTCTCAGAGTGATGCTGAGAAAATGATCCACGCTTTTGTTAGCTCGAGATTAGATTATTGTAATTCTTTATTATCAGGTTGTCCTAAAACATCTTTAAAAAGTCTTCAGCTGATCCAAAATGCTGCAGCAAGAGTTTTAACAGGTACTACAAAGAGAGATCATATCGCTCCGGTTCTGGCTTCCCTTCACTGGCTTCCCATAGAGTTTAGAATTAAGTTTAAAATCCTTCTTCTTACTTACAAAGCTCTAAACAATCAGGCCCCTTTTTATTTAAAAGATCTGATACTGCTGTATTATCCTAACAGAGCACTACGCTTCCAAAATGCTGGATTACCTGTAATAACTAGAATCTCCAAAAGTACAATGGGAGGCAGAGCCTTCAGTTATCAAGCTCCTCTCCTGTGGAACCAGCTGCCAATCTGGATTCGGGAGTCAGACTCGATCTCTGTTTTTAAGAATAGGGTTAAAACCTTCCTTTTTGATATAGCCTACAATTAGGGAGGGATCATGTGTTTCTGAACCCTCCCTTAGTTATGCTGCTAATAGGTTTAATCAGCCGGGGGACCTCCAATAATGCACTGGGCTTCACTCCTTTCTTCACTCTCAATGAAATATTTTTTTTTTTTGCTGGTCATTAACATCTGTTTGTTCTCTCCCATAGATTGAGTCCCCATCGTGCTGTTTGCTCTCTACATGTCTGTTCTTTTCTTCTTCTCTATCCCCTCACCCCCCAGCCAGTCGCAGCAGATGACTGCCCCTCCCTGAGCCTGGTTCCGCTGGAGGTTTCTTCCTGTTAAAAGGGAGTTTTTCCTCTCCACCATCGCCAAATGCTTGCTCACAGGGGATCGCCTGATTGCTGGGGTCTTTCTGCAACTGTGGGGGTTCCCCCTACAGTTGATAGTGCTATGAGATGACTGTTGTTGTGAAATGGCGCTATATAAATAAAGTTGAATTGAATTGAATAAATACTAGAACAAGGATTCAGTGTACCCCACTCGGTATGGGGTTACCGGGGCCCCACCCTGGAGCCAGGCCTGGGGGAGGGGCTCGATGGCTAGCATCTGGTGGCCGGGTTTCCGCCCATGGGACCTGGCCGGGCTCATCCCGAAGGAGTTACATGGGTCTGCCCTCCAGTGGGCTCACCACCTGCAGGAGGGATCATGGGGGTCCGGTGCTATGTGTATCAGGTGGTGGTCAAAGGCGGAGACCTTGGCAGACTGATCCCAAGCTTCCTAAGCTGGCTTTTGGTACGTGGAATGTCACCTTTCTGGTGGGGAAGGAGCCTGAGCTGGTGCATGAGGTTGAGAGATACCAGCTAGATATAGTTGGCCTCACCTCAACACACATTCCGGTTCCGGAACCAGTCTCCTGGAGAGAGGCTGGAGTTTGGCCTACTCTGGAGTTGCCCCGGGCGAGAGGTGGTGAGCAGGGGTGGGTATTCTTGTACCCCCCCCCCCTCACCTTGCTGCCTCTATATTGGAGTTTTCCCGGTGGACGAAAGGGTTGCATCCCCCGATTTTAAAGCCTGTGAATGTTAATTTAAATTGTGATGCACAGAATTGCATGAGAGAGGAAATTTCTATGCTCTAAGCGAACTGTGCCTATCAGGCCTTGATTCGGCGCCCTTGAGATTTCATTCCTCCTGGAGGAAGATAAGGCAGAAGGGAGTTTTGGCTTGGCTTCTCCCTAACCCAAACACACTGGTGTGCAGTAATCTGAACTCTTAAGGACAGCGTCATGTGACTAGCATGGAATTTACCATCGGACATGCACTGAGAGATGAACTCTTGTGGACATGCTATCTATGTTTTAGGACACTAAAGACATAACATCTAAACGTTGCTCAGGAGAGGATTTTTGCTGTTCACCAGTAACTGATACACACACTGCATACAACATTACATGACTGATACACATACACTGACACACACACACACACACACACTGTCTCTCTCAACTTGCTTTGTTAATGTGTGTATTGTAACTTGTCTGCTAAGTGTGCATTGAGGTTTTTTTTTTTCTATGTGATCATAATCTTGCTCACTCGAGCGCTATTCTGATAACTATGGTTTTTTTCTCTCTGCCCAATGTGTCATCCCCTCCCCCTCCCCTTTCCCCTCTTTACCCCCCACTGTATGATGAGGCGCCTTGCATGGCTGCCGCGTCATTAGGAAGCGCTTACCGAGCGCGCCTAATGTCAAGTCAAATTCCTCGTATGTGTAAACATGCTTGGCAATAAAGTTCATTCTGATTCTGATTCTGATTCTGATCCCTGTTCATATGTGCACCGGGCACCAGGACACCCTAGGTCGCAGGTCGATGATCGATTTTGTTATCGTGCCATCAGACCTGTGACCGTATGTCTTGGACGCTCAGGTAAAGAGAGGTGCAGAACTGTCAACTGGTCACCACCTGGTGACGAGTTGGATCTGATGGCAGGGGAGGATGCCATTCAGACCTGGTAGACCCAAACGTATAGTGAGGATTTGCAGGGAAAGTATGGCTGAGGCCCCTGTCCAGGAGGTCTTCAACTCTCACCTCCGGAAGAACTTCAACAACATTCCGATGGAGTCTGGAGACATGGAGTCTGAATGGGCGATGTTCTCCACCTCCATTGTTGAAACAGTGGCCCAGAGCTGTGGCCGCATGGTTGTCAGGGCATCTTGTGGTGGCAACCCCCGAACCATGTGGTGGACACCAGTGGTGAGGGGGGCTATTAAGCTGAAGAAGGAGTCCTATCAAGCTTGGTTGGCTTGTGGGACTCCCGAAGCCGCTCAGGTGTACCGGCAGGCCAAGCGGAGTGCAGATGGGGTGCTTGCTGAAGCAAAAACTTGGGTATGGGAGGAGTTCGATGAGGCCATGGAACGAGACTTTTGGTTGGCCTCGAAGAGATTCTGACAAACTGTCCGGAGACTCAGGAGGGGGAAGCAGCTCCCTGTCCACACTGTGTATAGTGTGGATGGGGCGCTGTTGACTTCGGCTGGGGATATCGTCGGGTGGTGGAAGGAATACTTTGAGGATCTCCTCAATCCCACTGATACGTCTTCCACAGAGGAAGCAGGGCTTGTGGACAAGGGGGATGACTCGCCTATCACAGGGGCTGAGGTCACCAAGGTGGTTAAAAATCTCTTTGGTGGCCGGGCCCCGGGGGTGGACAAGATTTGCCCTGAGTACCTCAAGGCCCTGGATGTTGTAGGGCTGTCATGGTTGACACGCCTCTGCAACATTGCGTGGAGGTTGGGGACAATGCCTTTGGCATGGCAAACCGGGGTGGTGGTTCCTCTCTTCAAAAAAGGGGACTGGAGGATGTGCTCCAACTTTAGAGGGATCACACTCCTCAGCCTCCCAGGGAAGGTCTATGCCAAGGTACTGGAGAGGAGAGACCAGCCATTGGTCAAACCTTGGATTCAGGAAGAGCAATGTGGTTTTCGTCCTGGCCGTGCAACACCGGACCAGCTCTTTACCCTCTCGAGAATCCTCGAGGGTTCGGGGGAGTTTGCCCAACCAGTTTACATGTGTTTTGTGGACTTGGAGAAGGCATTCGACCGCGTCCCTCATGGTTTTTTGTGGGGGGTGCTTCGGGAGTATGGGTATCGGGCTTGGTTGTTACAGTGAGAGTCATTATCCACAAATGGCAAAAAAAATGGAACAGTGGTGAACCTTTCCAGGAGTGGCTGGCCAACCAAAATTACCCCAAGAGCGCAGCGACGACTCATCCAAGAGGTCACAAAAGACCCCACAACAACATCCAAAGAACTGCAGGCCTCACTTGCCTCAGTTAAGGTCAGTGTTCATGACTCCACCATAAGAAAGAGACGAGGAAAAAGTGGCCTGCATGGCACAGTTCCAAAACGAAAACCACTGCTGAGCAAAAAAGAATACAAAGGCTCATCTCAGCTTTGCCATAAAGCATCTTGATGATCCCCAAGACTTTTTAGAAAATACTCTGTGGACAGATGAGACAAAATTTGAACTTTTTGGAAGATGTGTGTCATGTTACATCCGGCGTAAAAGTAACACAGCATATCAGAAAAAGGAACATCATACCAACAGTAAAATATGGTGGTGGTAGTGTGATGGTCTGGGGCTGCTTTGCTGCTTCATGACCTGGAAGACTTGCTGTGGTAAATGGAACCATGAATTCTGCTGTCTACCAAAAAATCCTGAAGGAGAATGTCCGGCCATCTGTTCATGACCTCAAGCTGAAGTGCACTTCGGTTCTGCAGCAGGACAATGATCCAAAACAAACCAGCAAGTCCACCTCTGAATGGCTTAAGAAAAACAAAATGAAGACTTTGGAGTGGCTTAGTCAAAGTCCTCACCTGAATCTGACTGAGATGCTGTGGCATGACCTTAAAATGGTGGTTCATGCTCGAAAACCCTCCAACGTGGCTGAATTACAACAATTCTGCAAAGGTGAGTGGGCCAAAATTCCTCCACAGCGCTGCAAAAGACTCATTGCCAGTTAGTGTAAACACTTGATTGCAGTTGTTGCTGCCAAGGGTGGCCCAACCAGTTACTCGGATTAGAGGGCAATCACTTTTTCACACAGGGCCATGTAGGTTTGGATTTTTTTCCCCCTTAATCATAAACACCTTCATTTAAAAACTGCATTTTGTGTTTTCTTTTGTTATCTTTGTCTAATATTTAAATTTGTTTGATGATCTGAAACATTTAAGTGTGACAAACATACAAAAAAAAAAGGGAAATCAGGAAGGGGGCCAACACTTATTCACACCACTGTATATTAACTTAATCAGTGAAATATAAACAGCAGTTTTGCACCATCAGTAAATGGTTTATGTCCCAGGGTTGAGAAAGAATTTCTTCAAGCAACAATGAGCTCTTAAACTATAATTTAACCTACATACTTAAGGAGGCAGTGAGTTACCTGTCAGTCAGATAACTTCAGCGAAATAAGGATCTCACCATCACTGTTGTCCTCCTTTCTCAGTAGAGCCCTGCATTACCCCGACTGGTGCACTTCAGTATCCAACTTCATGAATGTGTACCAGCAGAGGGTGTGAATTAAAAAGCAAAAAGCCCTCACCACAACTGCAGCAAAATGTGGTAAAGTAATGGAAATTAGTCAAAACAACTGACATGTACAAAGGCTGAGAAGGCTTCTGTGTAGTTATTTCTCCTGTTTTCCATTTCCATTTTCCAACCAATTATTATATTTTCATTATAAATGTAGAGTTTTTTTTAAATTAGGCTATTATTATTAATTGTTTTGCCTCTGTGTGGCTAATTGCAAAACTCATCCTGGCCATTCAGTAATAATCCAAATAATTTTTACAAAATAAATACTCACACATCTATCTATTAATGCACAAAATCTCTGTGTGTGTGTGTGTGTGTGTGTTCTTCGCATATCTCTTGAACTGTCTGTCAGACTGACCTCAGATTTTATAAGTGCTTTGTTGAGGTTACGAGGGTGTGCATCCCCAACTATGGAGTTGCTCAGTCAAAATACATAATTTTGATCAATAAAAGTTTAGTCACCACTGTGTTTCCTCATGCTCTGGCTTCTGCAAGTGTGGGTGGGGTTTTGGATTGACTCCGTAGTGATTGAATAATACGCGGCGTTATGACCAGTCACTCACCACAGCCCTCTGCAAACAAAAAAAGGAAGTGAAAAATGACCAATTTGACCAGAAAAAGAGAATATTAAAGATGCAATGCTTTAAAAAAAATTATACTATAATATTGCCGTGATTGTATTGGTCTAAAGGATAATTCGGGGAACGCCAGTGGGGACCCAGGGTCTGACAAAGAACACTGGTATTGGAGAAGCAGTGGGCAGAACGCGGTCCTTGGCAGTGAGGCAAGCCCAGCCCACCAGTCAGCGGTAGACAGGAGTCCCTTTGCAGGAGTTGCCGTCGCCGATGGTACTCCTCTTGGTGTGCTCGCACGGCTATCTAAAAATTAAAAGTTATGAATAATACCACCATGATTGTGGATCAGAATGTCCAGATCTATTGTATATCATATGTGGCCACATATGCATGGTTTGACTAAATGACAACCGTCACCAAACTGGACACAAAAACGCCCAAATAACAAAATAAATAACTTTTATTTAAATATTTACTGACAAATGGGCAACACTGATGCAACAGTTACAGCGAAATGGATCATTCTGCTGTGTACAATAATGTTACCCATTGTTTACAATGGGTCTCAAATATTTGTAAATTATGTCCTGCATGAGTTCATTGACGATACACTATTAACGACACATACTAACTAAAACAATTATAATGGTGTCTGAACAACTCCCATTCCCCAAAGTGCAAGATACACTAACTCACATAATTGAGTACATCCTCACATTTTTGTAAATATTTTATTATGTCTTTTCATGGGACAACACTGAAGATATGACACTGTGATACAATGTAGTCAGTGTACAGCTTGCAGGGTTTCCTCTGGTAACATTTTTCGGTGGCGGCCCGCCTCGCCAGAAAAATTACCGCTGCACCAATGAGGAGATATGAATTTAAGAAAAATATATGAAGCAATGACTTTCTGCAAGCGCATACATGAACAACACGCATGGCAGTCATCCGTGCGGAGTTTAGAAGCGCCTGCCCATGCAAGCTTTCTCTTATCTATGACATTAATCACACAAATATATAGAATCAGAGGGGTCGCTGCCATGCAAGGTGCCGCCACAAATTTCCCTCTTCCGTTCCATTATTGCTGAGCACCAAGCTGGACGGCAGGAAGTTCCGCTTTTTTTATATGGTCTTCGGCATGACCTGGCCAGGATTTGAACCCCGGCCTCCCGGGTGTGGGGCGGATGCTCAACCAACTGAGCCACCACTCTGGTGGTGGCTCATAATAAAATATTTACAAAAATGTGAGAGGTGTACTCACTTTTGTTAGATACTGTACAACACTTATGAATATAAGTCATAAAAGATCAGACAAATAAGTGATATGACAAATAAACAAGAATGCTGTAATTAATATTCACACAATCAAACAAACCTTAGTGTTCAGTCCCTTTTAAATTTGTCAGTCTAACATGTGAGATTGCCTACATATACAAGGGGGGGCTGAAAAGTTCATAGTGGTCAAATTTGACCAAATGTGGTTTATTTTTTAACATAGTTTCCCCTTCGGTCCATACACTTCATCAGTATTGCAGTGCTTCAATCCCTGTGGTTGAAAGTGTCAGATCAGGCTTGAAGCCTGCTACTGGTAAGACGTAACCCAGTACAACCTGCCTCATGGACAGGTGGTCCCCTACCAGTGTACACTGGTGAGATACGTGGCATGTCACCCTGCAGGATTAAAAACAAGACCTGTCAAAAGGCGGATGAGCTCCCAGTGAGCCAATGGCCAACATGCACTTCTTCAGGTCCCCAACAGCGGACCAGTACAAAAGACACATATCTTAACTGGAATAGCGAAAGAGGGTTGCAACTGAGTTTGAACCCCCGGTCATCAAGGTTTTCCTTGCCACTGGATCTTGGACCCGTTCTCTGTGAAGAACCCATGTGCCTGCTGTCTATGCATCAGCTTTCCCACATTAAATGATCTCACGCACAAGGCATCTACCAAGAGTAAGTCTTTAATCACCAAGTCCTGCGGTGACCGGCGAGAGGCGACGGGGAGAGGACAGTGAGATCTGGGAGTCCCTAGTCTCGGACCGGCATGCTATGGCATGGGTCCTGGTTACTACTAGGTCCTGGGTACAACATTAAACTGCATCCAGTGGTGAGGCTTCTGTCCAGGAGGACAGAAGTTGTGGGGAACGTGGAGCTACCCCTTAATCGTCACTGCTTCCAGGTCCACTTTGGCCCAGAGTGGTAGTACTAGTCAGGGCTAAGGGAGAAAGCCCTAACCGAAAATCCGGAGTGGTGCACCATAGGCAGTTAGCAGACAAACTGTTGCTTTCTGGCAGCTCCTGCATCCTGGCTCACCCCCAGTCATCTCGATGTTTGTCTGGCCACTGGACCAGGTGCGCCAGGATGAGAGAGTGAGACTGATGCTGTGCAAGTCACCCTCACTTTAATCCAAGTTATGCACAAGTCATGACACCATCTTTACCATTGTAAAAGTCCTGTGGCGATAGGGGAGTGCCGAAGCAGCAGGTGTGGAGTCACTGGAAGCTGTAGTCACAAACCTGCACGCAGGCGGCTCAGGCCATAGGGTCACTCCTCACTGGACTGAAGCAGCAGTGGGGTTCAGCAGCCCCCTGAGCGACCGAGCAGCCCTCTTAAGGATCGCTCTGCATGCCTCCTCAGTCTGAGGACGGGGCTAGAAAAGGTGCCCTCACCATAGCCTGCTTCACATCACCCTGGCCAGCATACCGCGGCTGGTAGGATCCCATACAGCAATCAAAACTCAAAGAAAACAAGCAAAACTGCACTCACCTTAGCATCTTGGAACATTAGAACTCTTCTTGACAACACCAATGCAGTCAGACCACAGAGAAGAACCGCTCTCTTGGCCAGAGAACTCTCCCACTACAACGTTGGCATTGCAGCGCTGAGTGAAACACGTCTTCCTGACAAAGGCCAACTCACTGACATTGGCGGCTACACCTTCTTCTGGAGTGGATGAAGCAGAGAAGAATGACGTGAGGCTGGTGCTGGCTTTGCCATAAAATATAGCCATATCAAGAGGCTTACAAGCATCCCCATGGGTCTGAATGACCGTCTGATGAAACTGCAGTTTCCGCTGGGAAAAAACAAGACCACTACATTGATCAGTGCTTATGCTCCCACTATGACCAACCCAGAAGAAATGAAGAAGTTCTATGAAGAACTTGATGCCCTCATTTCGGCTGTCCCTCAGTCAGTAAAGCTCATCATCCTAGGTGATTTCAACGCTCATGTTGGCCGTGACCATCAAGCCTGGAACAGTCCTCCGAAAGACGGGAGTAAGCAAATGTAACGGCAACGGTCTCCTCCTGCTCCGAAATTGTGCCTCACAAGACCTGACCATCACCAACACCATGTTCTGCCTACTAACCCGTAATAAGACATCATGGATGCATCCCCACTCCAAACACTGGCATCTCATTGATTATATCATCGTTAGGGCAAGATACAGGCGGGATGTGCATGTGACAAAGGCTATGTGTGGCGCTGACTGCTTGACCGATTGTCACCTTACCATCTCCAAACTCAACCTTCACATCCAGCCTAAGAGAAGAAGACAAGGGCAAAAGGTCATCAAGTAACTCAATGTAACAAAACTGAAAGATGCTGATATTGTCCAAAACTTTCAGTCAGTAATGAAGAGTAAACTCGGACTCACATACAATCAATGAGAAGAAGCTTGGACCTCTTTCAGGGACATGGTTTATTCTGCTGCCCTTGAAACAATTGGTCAAGCCATGAAAAACCATCAAGACTGGTTTGATGAAAATGACACCATAATCCAGGAATTGCTGGAGGAAAAGCACCGACTACTCCTAGCCAACCTGAACAACCCCTCTTGCCCAGCAAAAAAAGATTGCCTTTAACAACATCCACAGCCAGATACAGACAAAGCTACATATCATGCAAGATACTCGGCTCAGTGACAAGTCAGATGAGATCCAAGGCTACGCAGACAAGCATGATTCCAAAAGATTCTATGATGCTCTGAAAGCTGTCTATGGACCTCAGTCTTGTGGGTCATCCTCCTCGAACCTGATGGAACAACCCTCCTCATTGAGAAGAAGCAGATACTGGAGAGATGGGCCGAGCACTTTGATAGTGTACTCAACCGCCTCTCCACTATCAATGATGAAGCAATTGCACATCTTCCTCAAGTTCCGGTGAACCTGGAACTTGACAATCATCCAGCAGTTGAAGGGGTGAGGAAAGCTCTCAAGCAAATGTCCACCGGGAAATCTGCAGCAGCGGACACCATCTCTGCCGAGGTCTACAAAGCAGGTGGTCCAATCTTGCTCAACCAGCTCACCCACCTCTTTCAGTCCATGTGGGACAAAAAACAGTTACCCCAAGATTTTAGAGATGCCTCAATTGTTCACATTTACAAGTGCAAAGGCAACCACCAGTCCTGTGATAACCACCGAGGAATCTCCCTTCTCTCTATTGCTGGCAAGGTCTTGGCTCGTGTACTGCTCAACCACTCTTACAACACCTGGAGCAGGGTCTCCTCCCCGAGAGCCAGTGTGGCTTCCAAGCAGGACGAGAACAGTTGACATATTTGCTGCCCGTCAGCTTCAGGAGAAGTGCATAGAGCAGCACCGCGACCTCTATACCACATTTGTGGACCTGACACCGTCAGCAGAGAAGGAATGTGGAAAATCATGAGCAAGTCTGGCTGCCCCTACAGGTTCATTGCCATCGTCCGCCAGTTCAGTGAGGGCATGACTGCACGTGTTCTATATGATGGTGAGCACATCAGACGCCTTTCCTGTGGTCAATGGAGTCAAACAAGGCTGCGTTCTTGCCCCAACACTTTTCAGCATGATGTTCAGTGCCATGCTGACTGATGCATTCAGAGACTGCGAGGCTGGTATTAAAATTACATACAGGTACGATGGGAGACTATTCAATCTGTTGGGAAAAATTGTATATACTGTATGCATATAAACAGTTATCATTTTATTAATGATTCATGAAATGAAGATTGATATTCTTATATGTATGATGCTTTTTCTTATTAGTCATAAATACAACTTGTGCTTCTTATAATCACTGTTAGTGACTAAGCTGCATCACCCTTCTGTTATTCATCTGATGTGTGATAAAAGAGTGTTGACATACTGTATATGCTGTATCAAGACTTGTCCCCTGTACACCCTGTGTGTGCAGGGGACATTGCATGAACAGAGTGTTCATACAATTTATCTCCTACACTTGAAGCCATACGGAGCGTACTTTTTGCTTATGTGGTAATTCTGTTTGTTCTGCTTTTGCTGAGTTTATCACATACTCCATGTATATAAAGAAAGCAACTGCGGACTATTTTTTAGTATTCAACTCGCCCTGTATGTGTGTTGATACTCCTTGTACAAGTAAAAACTTCAAAGGCTCTGCGTGTCTTAAGTCTGATCTCTGATTCAGTCTAATGCCTTTTTGTACTCTGTATTTGTGAGGTTATATTTCAGACTTCTGACATAGCTGGTGCCTGAAACCCGGGACAGCTGAGATCCAGGTGGAGCGGGAAGGGATGTGTGTCCTGCAGGTTGAAAATTGGAAACCCCACTTGAAGGAACGCTGCCAGAGACTCTCCTTCTCCCGGCTCTAATCTGGTGACGGCTGTCCTTACTGATAGAGCCTAAAAAGTAAGTTACAAATTTTTCCCTTTTCAGATTGACTGTAGTAGACGTATATGAAGAATAACCGAGCCTCACAATTCACAATTTCCCATTTTTAAAGAACCACGGGTCAGCTGACGAGCAAGTAATGGTAATACAAGCGGCGTCCTGTACTTTTCCTTGTGGTTAAAAACCGCTGCAGGAATGCAGTGGTCTTAGGAAGTAACGTGACGGCGATTCACGGTTACTGACCGGTCAGGTTTTAAAATAAAGAGGGGTGCAGGAGACAGTGTGACGGCGATTCACAACTGTTTGGTGGTCAGGTTTTAAAATAAGTAGGGTGAAGGAATTCACCCCAAATTGGGCAGTAATAGTGTTAAACAGTCGGCGTACTGTTCAACGTTCCTGACTACGGAACACACCCCAAAAATTGGGTAGTAATACGATTACGGTGGGCGTACCGATAACGTCCCTGACCATCTAAAAATGGGGAATTGTGTTAGAAGACCAGATAGGCAGACGAATAAACAGAAGAAAAAACAGGACATAGCGCGCGCAGCTGTAAAAATTACAATAACGGACAAAATGAAAAGGGAAAAATAAAGGATCCAGAAAAATACTTAAATAAATGGAAAAAAGGATTTCTCATTCAAGCCCACGTTGAACGTGGATGAATGCCAGGCATTGTTAACAGCCATTGAAAAGACGTCTAAAAAACCTGTTAAAACAGGCAAACCCAGTGCGGAGCTCCAATGTGCCATCTTGTGGTCACAAGCGGCAGAGGCTTCCCAACGGAGAGCTGATGAAGCCAGAAAACTCCACTATTGGAAAATCCACCCCCATACCCCAAACCGGGACCTAAGGCGGGCCCGTATTCCACTCTTTCACAAGAAGCCCAAGAGGTTGGGAAAAGGAGGAAGCAAATAAAATCATAATTAAATGGCAGCAAAACTGGATAACGTTAAAATGGACAATGAGAACGTTGTTTTATCTATTATCTATTCTGTGTGTGTGTGTGTGTGTGTGTGTGTGTGTGTGTGTGTGTGTGTGTGTGTGTGTGTGTGTGTGTGTGGTTGATCTGTGAAGAAAGTGGTCTAAATATGGGTACTTTTACACTTTTTATTTTTTCAATTTAACTCTGTGGGGTCTTGATTAATGTTGCGTACGTGATAAACTGTTTACATATATATATAAAAAAAAAAAAACAATTTTGACGCATTACTGACCTTTGTCCTTGACTGAAATATGACAGTGCACTTTATAGGGGAAAAAGGACTGACGTGTGACAATGTGACTACAGGCTATACTATGATCATATTATGATGTCATTTAATAATGCCTAATCACTGAAGCTTTTATGTTTACCCTATATCACATGATTTAGAGCACAGAGGATCAAAACAGATTGATAATTAATGTGTCTGTGCATATGATCTGCCAGAGGCTGTGGATTATCAGACAAAGGTCTTGGAGAAAGAATCACTTTTTGAAGCCAAGTATGACTTTGTATGACATTGTAGATAACATAAGGTGTACTGATTCAAATGACTTTGACTTTACAAATGTAATGTTTATATGATTTTATACTGATATTACTCACCACATAATGGTGCGGTAACAATATATTTCAGAAATGTGACAGCAATGAGGGATGTGCTTCTCCTGATTCAGCGGTGGCCAAGCTGGGACAGGGTGAACTACATTGCACTCCATAATTTACCAAGGAATGTATAAAATAGGGACATTCCTTGTAAAACATTAAATCGAATTCTAAATTAGGCAAAACGTCCGCCTTTCCTTTGACTGAAAGAATGTGACACAATATTTCAAATTCAACCCATCTGTGTTTAATTGGACAAACGGATCTTATTTATCAATGCTGAAGCATATCAAAAAATGCACAGTTATTTTGTTTTTCTTAAATGAAATTTGTAAACTATTTCAAGAGATGTCACAAAAAGAAGCTATAATTATTGAGATATTAAGCCTCCATGTATCAAAACAGAGGGTATCAAAGAAATTAATTAGCAAATTAATTAGCAAATAATTAGCAATCCCCAGAAAAATAGATAATGCATAAAAATTATCAATAAATGCAATTTTATTTACATAAGTGCTTTTCATTTCATTTTCTGTAGTGCCCAGGATAAACATATGGCTGCAGTTATAACTCAAATACAGGCTGGGCAATACAGACCACCTTTTTATTATTTATGGGATAATACAAATAATAAGATCATGCCCTCTATTATCCTACACATTTCCCATGTTGTGGAGGAGGGGGCGAACAGCAACTCTCTCCCTCTCTCTACTTAGCAAAGGAAGAAGCGAGCGATAGGCTTGCTCTGTAAAAATAGAAGTGTGCTTATGCTGTAACGGTGTTGTCTGGGGTTAACTTATCTGTATTCTGTACAGATAGTAAATATGATTATAGCACATGCCACCTGCATAACGCTACTCACTGTGCTGCTATTGGTCTTTTAGGAACCGTCAGTCTTATTAATAATGTTGATGTTTTAAAAGACTGTCAAAATAATATGGACCTTCCTCCTGTTTCATGTGTAAATAATTAGATATACATTTGGCTTGTCTGATGAAAATTTGCTCTGCCACCCACATTATACAGATGAGCTGTCCTGGTGGCACATGGCCAACCATGTGCCAACAGGAGGAAATCAATGATGAGGATGTTGGGAAAAACTGTCCTAATATTTTGAAAGAAGTAACAAAAACATGCCAAAAGTGCATCATTTGTTTATAAAATAATGCTCAAGGAGCAATGGAAAGCTACAATATTGCTTGGTGTTGATTGACACCTCCACAAAGTGGACAGGAATTCATCACACATCCCCAGCAAATGCCGCATCTGCTTTCCGTTTTTGGGGTTCCAGAACTGATTTATGCAGATAATGGAACTCATTTTACAGCACAAACAGTTCAAGACTTAATCCAAGCTGTAAGAAGTAAGATCAAATTTCATAGTATCGGTACAATCAAACAAATGCTGGCAAAAACCACACATGGAAAGGGTGTTACTTGGCCAGAAGCTCTGAAATTAGTCAGACTAACCATTAACTCTATACTAGACCCAAAGACAGGATTATCACCTTTTGAATGTGTTTTTTCACCATCCTTATGTATTACCTGACCTCTCACCACTAACCACACCTAACAAATACACAGATTTTGGTGAACATCTCAGGGAATGTTTTGATTCTGTCAGAAGCTGCTCCACAGAAAGAAACGGATCAACCTGGAGACTATGTCTTCATAAAGGACCACCACAGACAACACTAGACACTCCCACTCCCACTGCAGTACGTATTGCTGAATGACCATCTCGGATTCACCTTTCACACGCTAAAAGACTACGGGTGCCTGTAAGTGAACTAACTAACTTGTTTCCCTGAGTAAGTCCAGTACAAAGGGGGCATGTCCTTTTAAGGACAAGGCCGTCTCAACCCTGGTGAAGAAAGAGGCCCGGAGGGGTGCTCTCTCAGGTGGAAGCATGGCACCAAAACTATTGATGACTCTGTGTTCAGCACTTCTCCTGGCAGTGGGGTGGTAATCTCTTTCTGATTCACGGACAATGAACAATACGCATAACCTATGGTACCAGACAATGGTGGTTTCGGTGAGAGGACTGGGAATCGATACTTCTTGCTATGTGTGTTCATTGCTACCCCATTTACACAAGACTGCAATACCCATGATTGACTACAATACCCATGATCCCTGTTCCACTGAGTGAAGAGAAAACGCCCGGAGCGACAATAGCGATGAACTCTCGTCTCAGTCTGTTTAATACAAGCAATAATGTTGGACATTGGTTGGTGGGGAATTTGTCAGAAAGGTATCTTAATAGATTGAATGTCACTATTACTGATTACACTGGGTCTAAGATTAAAATATTTAATATTATTGGGATTGGAACTTCTTTGCTTGCAGTTAAGAAGCATTTAATGAAAGTAAATCCTACACTGTTTACTTCACCAATCTGCTTTCACAAAAATTGTAGTAAAAACAGTTTCAACCTGGGTATTTCACAAAGATGCAATGATACTAAGGAAGTGACCTGTGAAGTGTCATATTATGATTCTGTCTGTAGAAATGTATTTCACTTTCCCTATATTGCTGCTGGAAAATTCACCTTAAAGAGGAAAAATTGTACTTTTAACTGTAGCAATAATCCTACTGTTTTTTGGCCAAATGATGTTGGGTATGGATTCTTGGAAAACCAATGGGTACTCTTTTTCCAATGTATGGCAGTGCTCTAGCTATACGCCACATGAATGCTTAATGATGTCAATATAGGAAATCTTTTGAAGTTACATTATACTGATAATTGCATATGATTAAAAAGATTAATAAAATAATAAACAGGAGAAAAATGTTGGGAAAAATTGTATATACTGTATGCATATAAACAGTTATCATTTTATTAATGATTCATGAAATGAAGATTGATATTCTTATATGTATGATGCTTTTTCTTATTAGTCATAAATACAACTTGTGCTTCTTATAATCACTGTTAGTGACTAAGCTGCATCACCCTTCTGTTATTCATCTGATGTGTGATAAAAGAGTGTTGACATATATGCTGTATCAAGACTTGTCCCCTGTACACCCTGTGTGTGCAGGGGACATTGCATGAACAGAGTGTTCATACAATTTATCTCCTACACTTGAAGACATACGGAGCGTACTTTTTGCTTATGTGGTAATTCTGTTTGTTCTGCTTTTGCTGAGTTTATCACATACTCCATGTATATAAAGAAAGCAACTGCGGACTATTTTTTAGTATTCAACTCACCCTGTATGTGTGTTGATACTCCTTGTACAAGTAAAAACTTCAAAGGCTCTGCGTGTCTTAAGTCTGATCTCTGATTCAGTCTAATGCCTTTTTGTACTCTGTATTTGTGAGGTTATATTTCAGACTTGACACAATCCAAGACGTATACAGGCTGTCACCAAGGTGAAGGAAACTGTCATCCGAGACTTCCTCTTTGCCGATGACTGCGCCCTCGATGCCAGTAGTGAGCAAGAGATGCAACTGGAGATGGACAGTTCTATGGGGAACTCCACCAAGGCAAACGCTCTGTTGGAGGGCAGCACAAACAATATATGGACAGCCTGAAGGTATCCCTGAGAGACTTCTCTATAGACAGAACAGAGAACATTGCTGCAGACCGACCCACATGGTACAGCCTTATTCACAGTGGGTCTTGTTCAGCTGAAGACAACAGAACCAATGATGCAGAGAAGAAATGTGAGACATGCAAGGCCAGAGCTGTAAGCACCCAGCACTCCACTTCCACCTACATGTGTCCCACTTGTGTGAGAGGATTCCATGCCCGGATTGGGCTCATCAGCCACCTCCGGACACATTAAACTAGATCTTTCAACATCTGATGAGGTCATGGTCATCTTCGACTATGAAGGATGAACAACAATAGTCTCTGACCAGCACATTATGGCAGCAGAGTCTGATTTAGTCGTCTTACTCATGGAATGGAGTAGGTAAATGGTAAACGGCGTTCACTTATATAGCGCTTTTCTTCTCATCTAGGATGACCAAAGCGCTTTACAGATCCTGCAATCCACCCATTCACACCCACATTCACACACTGATGGCGGCAGAGCTGCCACACACACAGGCGCTAATCAGGCCACCAGGAGCAACTGGGGGTTCAGTGTCTTGCTCAAGGACACTTCGACAAGCAGACAGCAGACAGAGCGGGAATCAAACCCATGACCCTCCGATCAGTAGTCGGTCACACTACACCTGCGCCACCGCCGTCCCCACTATCAGCAACACATCATTCGATATACACTTCAACCCTGATATTTTTTCTCCAGGAGTTTGATTCCCAGAGGAAAGTGTTGATGACATCCAGAAGCAGAAGCAGCTCCTCAAAGACGCCACTGCCTTTCTGATTTCCTGTCAGATCCCATCACTGGTTAAAGACTGTATGGACCACAATGCTCTCCCCATGGATGGAACCACACTAACAGAGGCCTTGCACCAGAGAGGAATCAATGTTCACTATTTGGGCACATTTCTGGAGTATGTGGATAAGACCCAAGCCAAAGCCCAGCTTGAACATACATATATATGTATACAATGGCAGTGCGGTGGCGGAGTGGTTAGCACTGCGACAGCACAGCAACTCACCCTTGGCCGGGGGATCCTGGGCTCGATCCCAGCCCCCGACCAACAGTGATCTGTGTGGAGTTTGCATGTTCTCCCCGTGTCTGCGTGGGTTTACTCCGGGATTTCTCCGGTTTCCTCCCACATGCCAAAAACATGCAAGTTAGGTTAATTGGCATCAAGCTGGGGATTTTAAATTGTCCTTAGGTATGACTGTGAGAGTGAATGGTTGTCTGTCTCTCTGTGATGGCCCTGCAATGGATTGGCGATCTGTCCAGGGTGTACCTTGCCTCTCGCCCAAAGATGCTGGGATAGGCTCCAGCCCCCCGCAACCCGAAAAGGATTAAGCGGAAGAAGACGGATGGATGGAGGAATCACCAAGCTGATCACCAGATGTGCAAAACATATTTTCAAGACATACCTCCAGGGTGTGGAGCTGTCTGCTCTCTCTGCTGCTGTGAGCCATTTCCTCAACTGCCCCGACGCTGTGACTCACCTGCCTCCTGATGAGTTGGTGTCACGCCGCAAAAGCCGCAAGCGTCGCAACTAGGTTACTGGCGGCAGTGACAACACTACATGGGTTAGTCTCACACCCAGCGAGTTGTGGAAGAATGGTGAGTGTTTTGGCAGCTTTCTCTGCGACTGAGCAGCCCTTTTAAGGATCCACTTTACTTACTTCCAATGTGGGGAGGAGGCTAGAAAAAGTGCCCCAAAAACAGTCTGCTCCACCCTTTCCTGGCTGGAATGTTGTGTCCAGCAGGATCACCTTCAGCGTCCGAAAAACTTACAAAATAAATCTTGGAACTTGGAATGTACGTACCCTTTTGGACGACACAGACCACTCCAGTCGACCAGAACAGAGAACTGCTCTTGTATCTCGGGAACTGGGTTGTTTCAACATTGACATAGCTGCACTTCAGAAGACCCGAAGAGCTGGAACTGGACAGTTAAAAGAACATGACGGTGGCTATACATTCTTCTGGCAAGGCAGACCTGAAGAACAGCCGAGGATGCACGGTGTCGCTTTTGCTATCAGAAATTAATTCATCAAGCACGTTGCTGAACTTCCATGTGGTGTAAGTGAGCGTGTTATGACAATGTACCTTACGTTAGGTCAACAAAAGTATGCTACCATACTTTTTTTTTTTTTTTTTTTTTTTTTCTCTCGGCGCCACACGAGTCGGCTGCCTTTTGCAACAGCGGCTCGATTCCGAGTCTTTTTCCCTTCCTCTCTCTTTTGATCCGTCTTTTTTTTTCACCCCACTTATATCACGGACACACAGATCGTCCTAAATGTCTCCTGAGCCGGTGGACGGAGCCACTGTCTATAGCAGGATACGATACAGCAGAGAACAGCTGCTAGCATTCAACCGCCACCCGGTCCCATTGGAAAAACTCGACATACCGAGAGAACTGAGGCGAAAACGCCGCGGCTGCCGGGCTGGAGTAAGGCGGAGGACAAAAAATATAAGGTACAGACCCTCCCTTCCATCTGTTGTCATGGGAAATGTACGGTCGATACTGGGAAAGTTAGATGAGCTAGCGGCTATCTCCCGTTATGATAGCACATACCGGGAGTGCTCTCTCCTTTTATTTACTGAGACGTGGCTAACTGAACTAGCAGCAGATGCTAACATTGAGCTGGAGGGTTTTCACATGATACGAGCTGACCGAACACCAGACAGTGGCAAGGCTAGGGGCGGTGGAGTGATAATGTATGTTAACAACAACTGGTGCAGACCGGGACATATCACTGTTAAACAACGACACTGCAGCAAAGACATTGAGTTGCTAGCTGTTAGCATGAGGCCTACATATCTCCCGAGAGAACACTCACACGTGATCTGCATTGTTGTTTATGCAAATCCGACGGCGAACGCTGGGACAGCACGTGACGTCATCCATTCAGTAACCAGCAGGCTGCAGACAGAACACCCAGATGCTCTTCTCCTCATCTCAGGCGATTTCAACCATGTTTCACTGTCTCCCATTCTACCCACGTTCACCCAGTATGTCACATGCCACACTAGAGACAATAAAACACTGGATTTATTCTACGCAAACACTAAGGAGGCGTACACCTCATCACAACTCCCCCCACTCGGGAGATCGGATCACAACTTGGTTCATCTCCGGCCGGTGTACAAACCCCTAGTGCACAGACAACCTCCGGCCATGCACACTGTGGAGTTATGGTCTGAGGAGACAATGGACACCCTAAAGGGCTGTTTTGAAGCCACCGCCTGGAAGCAGCTCTGCGATCCACATGGTGAGGACATCGATGGCCTCATTCACACCTTCACGGGCTACCTCAGCTTCTGTGTGGACAAATCCGTTCCCACCAAGACCATACGGCGTCACTCAAACAACAAACCCTGGATCAACCCTGAGATAAAAACACTTCTGAGAGAGAAGAAGAGGATCTTCAGGTCAGGAAACAGGGAGATGCTGAAGTCCGTACAGAGGGAGCTGAGGAGAAAGATCAGAGAAGGCAAGGACAGCTTCAGGAAGAAGATGGAGGACAAGCTGCAACAGAGCGACATCAGCGGGGTCTGGAGAAACCTCAAAACCATCTCGGGGCTCCAGAATACCTCCCCCCAGGCCACAGGGGGCAGGGAGTGGGCGAACAACCTGAATCTGTTTTTCAATAGATTTGACCAACCGCCCTCCCCCCTGACTGCACAACAACCACTGCTGCCTCTAAAGAAATCAAGTCCTGCTGCCCACTCCCCACTCCACCAACACCCCCCCACTCCCAACACACAGCCCCCCATCCTGACCCTGACCAGGACCCAGGTGAGGACGGAGCTGAGGAAGATCAAGGCGAGGAAGGCGCCGGGACCGGACGGCATCAGCGCAAAGCTCCTCAAGTCCTGTGCAGACCAGCTGTGTGGGATTGTGACGTATATCTTCAACATGAGCCTGAAACTGGGGAGGGTACCACAGCTGTGGAAAACATCTTGTGTGGTACCTGTACCAAAAACTTCCCACCCCAAAGACCTGAACAGCTACATACCGGTGGCCTTGACGTCCCACTTGATGAAGACCCTGGAGAGACTGCTCCTTGCTCACCTCCGCCCCCTGGCGGAACCAGCGATGGATCCACTCCAGTTCGCCTACCAGCATGGCATTGGGGTGGAGGATGCGGTGATCTTCCTCCTTCACCGTTCTCTGTCCCACCTGGAGAAGCCCGGGAATATGGTGAGGATCATGTTCTTTGACTTCTCCAGTGCTTTCAACACCATCCAACCGATGATCCTGAAGGACAAGCTGCTGCGCGCAGGGGTGGACCAGCACCTGTCATCATGGATCCTGGACTACCTCACGAACCGGCCTCAGTTTGTGAGAACCCGGGACTGTGTGTCCGACACGATCATCAGTAGCACGGGGGCCCCCCAGGGAACGGTGCTGGCTCCCTTCCTGTTCACTCTTTATACTGCGGACTTCTCACACAACACAACACACTGCCATCTACAGAAGTTCTCTGATGACTCTGCGATCGTTGGCCTCATCTCCAATGGAGATGAAGCTGAGTACAGAGGGCTTATCCAGGACTTCGTGGACTGGTGCCATCGGAACTGCCTCCAGATCAACGCGAGGAAAACTAAGGAGCTGGTGGTGGACTGCCGCAGGCATGGGCAGCCCCTCACAGTACCAGTAAATATACAGGGAACAGACATCGAGATGGTGACATCCTATAAGTACCTGGGTATTCATCTGAACAATAAACTAGACTGGTCACACAATACTGATGCACTCTACAAGAAGGGACAGCGCAGGCTGTTCCTGCTGAGGAGACTCAGGTCTTTTGGTGTACAAGGGGCGCTGCTGAAGTCATTCTATGACACGGTGGTGGCATCAGCCATCACTTTTGGAGTGGTCTGCTGGGGCAGTGGCATTACTGCAGCCGATAGGAAGAGACTGAACAAACTGATTAAGAAAGCTAGCTCTGTCCTGGGGCAGCGCCTTGATCCGATGGAGGAGATAGGAGAGAGAAGGACGGTGGCTAAACTGTCATCTCTGCTGGAGTCCGAGTTCCACCCTATGCAGGACATACTGAATGCACTGAGGAGCTCATTTAGCAGCAGACTACATCATCCCAGGTGCACAACCGAGAGGTTTCGTAGGTCCTTCCTACCAACGGCTGTCAGACTGTACAACCTAAGCAGGGCTGCTCGCAGAGATAGCAAAAAGACGTAACAAACTAATAGTTTTTTGAATGCAAAAGATGCAATAGACTTACACAATGGTCCCCTCCGGCATACAACTAGGAACATACCGGTCGCTATGGAGGGTGAGAATATGTATGGGCACATAATCATACCATGTAGGATAACTAAGTAGACGGTTATGCTGTTTCATTCCATCTAGCAACAATGCTCTGCACTGTGTGTGTTTATATATTTGCATATTTATTCCATCTAGCTACAATGCTCAGCACTGGGTGTGTTTATATATTTATATATCTACATATTATTCCATCTAGCTACATTGCTCCGCACTGTGTGTGTTTATATACTTGCATATTTATTCCACCTAGCTGCAATGCTCCGTACTGTGGGTGTTTATATATTTACATATTTATTCCATCTAGCTACAATGCTCTGCACTGTGTGTTCATATATTCATATATTTATTCCATCCAGCTACAATGCTCTGCACTGTGTGTGTCTGTGTGTGTGTGTATATATATATATTTTATAGTAATACGTACATATGTTTATTAGCTGCTCTTGCTTGCTTGTTTTTTTTCTTGCCTTCTGATTGTTGCTCTGAGTGTTGCTATCCCTGTGCTGTTGCAATCCTGGAATTTCCCCGTTGTGGGACTAATAAAGGCTTATCTTATCTTATCTTACCATCATATGTGCCGACATGCCACCCTTGATGCTGAGGATGAGATCAAGGAAGACTTTTACTCAACACTGGATATCATCATCACAAACATCCCTAAAGACGATAAAGTCATAATCCTAGGTGACTTTAATGCCAGGGTTGGAAGAGATTGCAGGGTTTCCTCTGGTAACATTTCCTGGTGGTGGCCCGCCACGCCAGAAAAATTTCCGCTGCTCGATCAGGACACACAAATTTAAGAAAAATTTATGAAGGAATGACGATCCACAAGCATGCACACGAACAACGCGAGTGACTGTCATCCGCGCGGAGAATCAGAAGCGCCTTGTCTGCATGTTTTAGTCACCAGTCAGGCAGAGTGTCTTGCTACTAGCGTGACTGTCCGAGAGAAACACAAGCTTATTAAAGTACTTTCAATGCGGAAAAAAGCAGAAGAGGTATGTAAGCACTGGAGGCATTTATCCTGGTTTTAACCTGCTGGTAACAGGAGCAATAATGGAAGAGTCGCTTAGCTAACAGGTGTGGTTAAGAGCTCGAGTTGGTTCATTTTGTTTAATTATTGTTTTTTTGTTTTTCTTATTTCAGACAATAATTAAAACGAGCTGTTTTTAATCTTTACCTTAGTTAATATTAACTAATTTATGTTCACTATTATGTACCTGGAAAGTTAAGATGATCGAAATTCACGAAGTCACTGACTTTAATCCGTCAGCAGCCTTCAGACAAACTAAACGTGCCAACATTTGGATTTCAAAATAAGGGAAGTTTTTCCTGCTGTCTGGGTGGTGAGGAGATTTCTAAAAAAAAAAAAAAAACCCAACTATAAATATATAGTAATATTATAACAGAAATAACAGCATCCTTGGTCATTTAAGTTGATTTATTTAATTAAATACAATTTTATTAATATTTTTTCATTGAAATCAGAGTTAAATTATTGTTCTGTTCTGGCTCTGCAAAATTATGGTCAAAAATGTAAATTGTTATAAAGAAAAAGTAAAAGAAAAAAAAATACCACTGTCTGTTTCAAATTTATTTAAAAAAAAACAGTAATTTTATTTTTAAAAAATAGACAAAAATCCACAAATTTATAAAAGTCTCAAATATACAAGAAAAGTCAATTTTACAAGAGGAAATTACAAATTTAAAGAAAATGGTTTCAAATTTAGATAAATTTACAAAGAAAAGTAGAAAACTATAAGAAAATTGTTATAAATTTTTGAGAAAAACCTCAAACCTTCAAGACTGATGTCATTACTCAAGTTTTTAAATGGGTACTCTTTGTACCCTTAAATCTACGAGAAATTTTTGGTTGTCTACTTTTAATTATTAATTTCAAAGCACTGCTTTTACATGAGTAGAATTTCTGGTTACTATACCCACCTGATCATATAATTTAAGTATGCATCTATCTATCTATCTATCTATCTATCACGAGTAAATTACTATTATGAAAGTTTTTTTTCCCTTCCCTACTCTCTCAGTGGGGAAAAAAAAAACATTAGAATAAAAATACAAAAAAATACACGTATTTTTGTCATTTATGTAAACCATGACAAAAAAAAGTCCTGCAGGACAAAACATGACATTGATATTTTCTAACTTGTTTGTATACCACCATAGACAGAGAGAGAACCTGAATTAGACAGAGCTCAGAGAGGGCAAGATGAGACAGAAGAGAGGAGCCAAGGAGAGGAAAGTGTTCAGGCAGAGGGTCCAGGAGAGGTGAGAGCAGAGGAAGGAGAGAAGGATAACATCATGAAAAAGTCTAAACACAGGACGTCTGGGTGGGACCCCAGCTGGCCCAATATTCCAATATTCAAGCCTTGGCTGTACAATACTTCATATTATTATTATTATTATTATTATTTACCTTTATTTAACCAGGAAAAAAAACCGTTGAGATTAAAAACCTCTTTTTCAAGGGAGTCCTGGCCAAGAGGCAGCAAAAAAAAATCACTAATACACTTACAATGACATACAAATCATATAAAACAGTTACAAATTAGTGAGGCCGTCTCAAGCGTTCTCAATCTGGATTTAAAATCGTTCAATGAAACAAGTTCCGTTAGTTTCCAGTCTTTTTGCAACATGTTCCATGTAGAGGGGGCTGAGAACATGAAAGCTCTTTTTCTCAGCTCAGTATGGGCAAATGGAACAGAAAGCAACAAATGATCATTAGAACGCAAACCATAAGAATCAACACTTCTCAGTGTGATCAAATTACAAATGTAAGGCGGCAACAGTCCAAGCATGGCCTTGTAAATAAAAATGTACCAGTGAGTCAACCTCCTGGTGGACAAAGAGGGTTTTTTCCTCTGGAATTTCCCCATTGTGGGACTAATAAAGGCTTATCTTATCTTATCTTATCTTATCCCACTCTAGAATACAGTTCACAGTGATGGGTCAAGGCTCTACAGTTTGTAACAAACCTCAAAACAGCATGATATACAGAGTCAATCTTACTCAGACACTGAGCTGAAGTGTTCATATACAAGAGGTCTCCATAATCTAAAATAGATAAAAAAGTTGCAGTAACAAGACGCTAAGTTCCATATGCAAAGTTACTGTGCAAAATGTAAAAAAAAAAAGAAAGAAATAGTACAAAATTAACATATTCTGGTAACAATAGTGTCATGTGTTTACTGCCCCCCTCACCCCCGGAAAAATATGTTGGCACCACGCCAAGGTCTTTAAGCCAGAGGAAACACTGGATTGTGACCGGCGATTGGCAGAAATGGCGTAGGAAACTGAAACTCTAATGGTGTACTCTTGCTGCCTATGTGCGTCAAACACCAACTTGTCATAACTAATACCCTCTTCCACCAGAAGAACAGATTTAAAGCCACTTGGCAACACCCTAGATCAAAGCACTGGCACTTAATTGACTATGTGATTGTCTGTGCACATGACAAGAAGGAGGTCCGCATTACTAAAGCAATTACCAGGGCAGATGACTGCTGGACTGATCATCGGCTTGTTCGCTCCACCATGTCTCTGAATATTCACCGACAGAGGCAGAAAATGGCAAAACGACCCCGAAGGAGACTTAATGTCGAGACACTGAAAGTTCACAAGTTTCACAAAGGACTCCAGCAGTCACTCCACCAACGCCTTCAATCCATTCAATGTGATGAAGTGGAAGAGTACTGGAGTGAGTTGAAGGCAGCCATCCTCTCTCGCAGCGAGGAAACCATTGGCTACAGTAGCAGAAAACACCAAGATTGGTTTGACGATAATGATGAGGCCATTAGGAATCTAATTCTGGAAAAGAGGCAGGCTTTCTGTGCCTGGCAGCGTGACCCAACAAATGACGCTAAGAAGAAAGCTCACCAGACCATTAATGCTGAGGTCCAAAGGTGAATATGACACATTAAGGACCATTGGTGGGCTGAAAAAGCCAAGGACATTCAAGAATTGGCGGATAGCCATGATAGTCATAGCTTTTATAGTGCCACAAGGGCAATCTACGGTCCTAGGACGTGTGGGGCCACTCCAATAAAGAATAAAGATGGCAGTCTCCTTAACCCTTTATCATTGTTGATTGCATGAACGGATAGCGCCACCACTGTGACAGGCGCAGCGCTGCAACGTGCACTGCACCTATGACTGTGAAGTGCCAAACACTCCCCAATTGTACTAAGAATTCCACCTCACAAGGTGGCAGACATGTATAACTTACTGCTCTTGCCTTGAAGGAATTATGGTGGATATAGAAGCATGGGCGGTGCGGTGGCGCAGTGTTAGCACTGCGGCAGCACAGCAACTCACCCTTGGCCATGGGATCCTTGGTTTGATCCCAGCCCCTGACCAACAGTGATCTGTGTGGAGTTTGCATGTTCTCCCCGTGTCTGCGTGGGTTTACTCCAGGATTTCTCCGGTTTCCTCCCACAGGCCAAAAACATGCAGGTTAGGTTAATTGGAGACTCTAAATTGGCCCTAGGTGTGAATGTGTGTGTGAATGGTAAAGGGATAGCGCCGTACCGTGGCTGCTTCATCCATCCAGGTGGATGCCATCAATTTCCCCTCTGGGGATCAATAAAGTATACAAAATCAAAAAAAAAAAAAAAATCCTTATTTAAACCAGAAAGGAAGAAATTTTTAGACAAACACATATGGACGTTAACGGTTGCTGTGGATGTACTCAGTCGCAGACGGAGGAGCATTTGCCCCCAAATTTGCCAACTATGATTCAAAAAAGAGATTGTTTAGCTTATGAAGGTAAACATTTACATTTTGTTATAACAGAGGGAGGGCGAAGCTGGTTGATGTTCACCTGCTGCCCCCCCCCCCGGTCCATGTGACTGCACAGAAATATTGCACCGGTTCTGTGTCGTCATTTAAGATAAATAGCGGTGGAATAAAAGTGAAATTGAGATGGGATAATCATATCAGTTTCTGGATGTGGGAGAGAAAGCAAAAATGCCCAACAGAAGAGAAAATAACAGCCAAGATGCCGCAAAAAGGGCGAAGCGAGCTGCCTTCGCCAGCGGTAAGTGACAAATGTCCGTGTTTGTTTATTGTTTTTGTTTTGTTTACATTGTACTGCATTGTACTGATTTTCTGGTTCATATACTTTGAAGATAAGATAACAAAATGCCCAAAACAAGAAAGGGTGACAAAAAGCAGAACCATTCGGATCATATTCTATAGCTTTCTAATTGATAGTAAGCCATTATCTCTTACCATTTTCAAGTTATAGCTCTGGAAATTTCTGACATCTGAACTGAATATTTTCTTGAAAAAACCTTCACCACTAGGGGCTGACGGTGCAACGGAGTGCCATCCACAGTCACTGAGTTAAGAACGAAGAGAGCATTAATCACCGCTTTCAAAATCTCCTCAACCGCAAATCTCTGGTAGATGAGTCTATCTATCTAGAGATCCCTCAGCTGCTTGTGGCTAGCGAGCTTGGTTTAGAACACTCTCTTGTTGAAGTAAAATCTGGCATCTGTCAGCTAAAGAATGGAAAGGCTCCTGGTTGCGACAGAATACCAGCAGAGATCTTCAAACTCGGTGGGGAAGAGCTTACCTGCTGTCTCTACCAGCTTATATTTCTCATCTGACAATGACAGGAAATCGCTCCGGATCTAAGGGGTGCTGAAATCATGAAAATCTTTAAGAAGGGATGTAAGTCGGACTGTGGAAACTAACGGGGCATCTCATTTCTTGCCATTGCTGGCAAAGTCCTCACCTGAATCATTGCCAATCGTCTGTATCCCCATGCAGAAAAATTTCTCCGGGAATTACAATGTGGTTTCCGACCTAATCGCGGAACTATCCATATGATTTTCTCCACCCGTCAGCTACAAGAGAGGTATCGTGAACAACACCAGCCACTATACATGACCTTCATTGACCTCACAAAGGCATTTGATTCAGTAAACCGCAAAGCCCTATGGAAAATCTTGGCCAAGTGTGGATGTCCTGAAAAATTTATTCATGTTCTCAGGCGTCTCCATGACAACATAACTGCAAGAGTCCTTAATAACAACACTGCCGCCAATGAGTCTTTCAATGTGCAAACGGGCGTAAAACAAGGCTGTGTGATTGCACCCACTTTGTTTTCCATTTCTGTAGCAGCCATCACACATCTAGTAAAGGACAGAGTGACTGGTGAGATAGAAGTCGTCTATAGAATGGACGGTGGCTTATTCAATCTTAAGAAGCTTAAGGCAAAGACTAAGACCAGTAGTACAGTGGGGTAAAAAAGTATTTAGTCAGCCACCAATTGTGCAAGTTCTCCCACTTAAAAGATGAGAGAGGTTTCCAGTTTTCATCATAGGTATACCTCAACTATGAGAGACAAAATAAGAAAAAAAAATCCAGAAAATCACATTGAAGGATTTTTAATGAATTAATTGGTAAATTCCTCAGTAAAATAAGTATTTGGTCAATAACAAAAGTTCATTTCAGTACTTTGTTATATACCCTTTGTTGGCAATGACAGAGGTCAAACATTTTCTGTAAGTCTTCACAAGGTTTTCACACACTGTTGCTGGTATTTTGGCCCATTCCTCCATGCAGATCTCCTCTAGAGCAATGATGTTTTGGGGCTGTCGCTGGGCAACACAGACTTTCAACTCCCTCCAAAGATTTTCTATGGGGTTGAGATCTGGAGACTGGCTAGGCCGCTCCAGGACCTTGAAATGCTTCTTACGAAGCCACTCCTTTGTTGCCCGGGCGGTGTGTTTGGGGTCAATGTCATGCTGAAAGACCCAGTCATGTTTCATCTTCAATGCCCTTGCTGGTGGAACGAGGTTTTTACTCAAAATTTCACGATACATGGCCCCATTCATTATTTTCTTTACACGGATCAGTCGTCCTGGTCACTTTGCAGAAAAACAGCCCCAAAGTATGATGTTTCAACCCCCATGCTTCACAGTAGGTATGGTGTTAGTTCTCCTCCAAACACGACAAGTTGAGTTTTTACCAAAAAGTTCTATTTTGGTTTCATCTGACCATATGACATTCTCCCAACCCTCTTCTGGATCATCCAAATGCTCTCTAGCAAACTTCAGACGGGCCTGGACATGTACTGGCTTAAGCAGGGGGACACGTCTGGCACTGCAGGATTTGAGTCCCTGGCAGCGTAGTGTGTTTCTGATGTAGCCTTTGTTACTTTGGTCCCAGCTCTCTGCAGGTCATTCACTAGGTCCCCCCATGTGGTTCTGGGATTTTTGCTCACCGTTCTCGTGATAATTTTGACCCCACGGGGTGAGATCTTGCGTGGAGCCCCAGATCGAGGGAGATTATCAGTGGTCTTGTATGTCTTCCATTTTCTATTAATTGCTCCCACAGTTGATTTCTTCACACCAAGCTGCTTACCTATTGCAGATTCAGTCTTCCCAGCCTGGTGCAGGTCTACAATTTTGTTTCTGGTGTCCTTTGACAGCTCTTTGGTCTTGGCCATAGTGGAGTTTGGAGTCTGACTGTTTGAGGTTGTGGACAGGTGTCTTTTATACTGATAACGAGTTCAAACAGGTGCCATTAATACAGGTAACGAGTGGAGGACAGAGGAGCCTCTTAAAGAAGAAGTTACAGGTCTGTGAGAGCCAGAAATCTTGCTTGTATGTAGGTGACCAAATACTTATTTTACTGAGGAATTTACCAATTAATTCATTAAAAATCCTTCAATGTGATTTTCTGGATTTTTTTTTCTCATTTTGTCTCTCATAGTTGAGGTATACCTATGATGAAAATTGGAGACCTCTCTCATCTTTTAAGTGGGAGAACTTGCACAATTGGTGGCTGACTAAATACTTTTTTGCTCCACTGTATATCGGTGATGGAACTGCAATATGCTGACGACAACTGTGTCTGTGCCTCCTCAGAGGAAGCCCTTCAAGCGACACTGAACACCTTTGATGATGCTTACCGGATACTTGGCCTTTCTATAAATGTGAAGAAGACAGAGATACTCTTTCAGCCAGCACCAGAGCAAGCTCATACCAATCCATCCCTTAAGATTGAAGACTCAGCCCTACATAATGTACACAGTTTCTCCTACTTAGGCAGTATCCTCTCAAACAAGGTAGACATTGATGCTGAGATCCAACATCGACTCCAAGCTGCAAGCTACGCCTTTGAACGACTGCGAGAGAGAGTATTTGATGGAAGGGGCATACATACTGACACCAAAATCTGGGTGTACGGACTTCCGGTTATGGCTGCCACGTAGGACGGACGTGTCTCGCTCTGCTCTGCTCCTGGAGAAAAAAAAATCGGCAAATAACTCTCTCATTTGGGACAGAACGTATCCCAGCATTTGGGCGAGGATATGTCGGCGAAGCCTAAGGCTGGAAAACCAGGAAAAGGAAAAAGCGAGCCGCCGAAACAGTCCAAATTAACGGACTTTCAGGTCTGTGACGCAGCAAACAAAACTCCATATATGGCGGAGGAGGCTGGCGGCGGTGCGATGTCTGCGGGGAATGGCGCAGATGCGCTGATGGCTGCCATGAGTTCAATGAGAGCGGACTTTTCCTCTAGATTTGATGGGATTATGACAGCGTTGGAAGGAATAAGAAAGGAATTGGGTGACTGTGTAGAACGAACGGCGCAGATGGAGCTCCGTCTCGCTAGTGCTGAAGATGACGTCACCCGTCTTCAATTAAAGGTGCGCACTTTGGAAAAAAAAAAAAAATCTCTGGAAGATAATATTTTGGATTTGGAATCTCGGTCGAGACAGAATAATTTGAGGCTGGTGGGTCTTCCAGAGGAATCAGAAGGTCGGGACGTATGTTCCTTTCTGGAAAAGTGGATTCCGGAGGTGCTGGGCAGCGAGGAGTTGCAATCAGCAGTGGTTCTGGAAAAAGCACATCGTATTGGCCCACGGAGAGATAAGGGACCGCCGAGGACCTTAATTATGAAGTTTCTTAGCAACAGAGACAGGATGAAGATCTTCAACGCTGCACGTGCTAAAGGAGAGATTAAACACCAGGACCAGCAGGTGCGGTTCTACCCAGATTTGGCCACAGGAATCCAGCAATTGAGGAAGCAGTTTGATCCCATACGTAAGGAGCTGCGCAACCTTGGGATTCGTCATGGTGTAATCTATCCTGCGAGACTGCTGACCACGTATGAGGGCAGAACCCACATTTTCAAGACCCCAGAGGAGGCGCAGGAGTTCATCAAGAAGATCAAAGAAGAAGAAGAGACTGGTGGGAGCTAAGCATGAACAAAATATAAGGTAGAATAATTAAGCATTTGCACAGGCATCTGACTGACTTGAAGTAAATAGTAAGTTTACAAAATATAGATTGTATTATATATTAAAAAAACAAAACAAACAAACAAAAAAAAACTATGATGTACAAAGTTGTTAAAAATTTTGGAGTTAAGTTGGAAAACTACAGAGGAGAGTTAATGTTACGTCATTAAAAGCAGTAGAGTTAGGGTGATTGGGAGGATGAAGAAGGAGTGGCTTAGGCTGTTCCCCGTGGGTGTGGAACGGTCGATGGCTATATCGGGAGACAGAATTTTTCTTTTGATTTTGGGGGGTTTGCCACAAGTGTGGGAAGGGGAAATTTGTTTGTGTGTAGTTTGTAGGATGAATGTTCAACCACTCATGTTTTTGCTTCTCTGTATGAGCATGTTTACACTGCAAGGTAATCCTAAACTCTCTATTGATCATGGACCAAAGTGTTAATCTTAATTTAACTTCATGGAATTGCAGAGGTCTACAAAATTTAAAAAAACTTAAACAAGTTATGAATAAAATAAAGGACATGGGTTCAAGAATTGTGTTTTTACAAGAAACTCATCTGATAGAGGAGGATGTTAAAAGAATTAGGAGTAGATGGCAGGGAAGTGTATTCACCTCTTCATTTTCATCCCGAGCCAGGGGAGTTATGACTCTCATACATAAATCAGTTCCTTTTCAGGTGAAAAATGTAATTGGAGACAAATTTGGAAGATATGTAATCATTCAAGGTTCTTTGCTATTAGAAAATATAAATCTTGTGAACTTATATGGTCCCAATATAGATGATCAGAAGTTCTTTGCTAATTTATTTCTCATCTTATCATCACTTACAGGGCAACATATAATAGCAGGGGATTTTAATTGTACATTGAATCCAGGTGTGGATAGATCAACAGGACTGGATTGTACGCACATTGGATGTAGGATGACTATTAATCATTTTATGAAAGAATTGAGATTGTTAGATATATGGAGAGAAATGAAACCACAAGTTAAAGCCTATTCTTGTTATTCCAGTACCTACAAGACATTCTCACGTATTGATTATTTTTTGATTTCCACAGAATTAAGGTCCAAGATTCAAAACTGCTTTTATGATAACATCGTGATTTCTGATCATGCACCCTGTTGTCTAATATATGTAGATAAAAAATTGACAAAGGAATCAGGTAGATGGCAATTTCAGCATAAATGGCTTCAGGATGAGGAATTTGTCAAGTATATAGAAAAACAGACGAGTTCTTTGACATCAATACTACACAAACATCAGCATGTGTAAAGTGGGAGGCTTTCAAAGCTTTTATTAGGGGACATATTATTAGTTATACAGGATCAAAATCTAAGAAGACTCGAGAGGAGAGAGCTAAATTGGAACATAAAATAAAAAGTCTTCAGGAAAAAGTGTATGCAGGAAGTGACCCAAGGTTGGAGAATGAATTACTGATTTTGAGAGCTGAATACGACAAAAAATCAGCGAATAGAGCTGCCTCGAGTCTTCTAAGATTGAAACAATCTTTTTATGAACAAGGTGAAAAATCAGGAAAATTATTAGCATGGCAGATTAAACAATTGGAAATTAAAACACCAAGTACCAGTATTATAAGTAATGGACAGGTAGTTATAGATCCTTTAGAAATTAATAGAGCCTTTAGAGATTACTATGAAAAATTATATGATACCAAAAATGAACCTGATTTAACAAAACTAAATGGGTTTTTGAACGAACTATCTATACCGTGTATTCCAAATGAAAACAGGGAGATATTGGAGTCTAAAATTAGTCAAGAAGAAGTTGGGCTAGCCATTGATAATATGAAATCAGGAAAAAGTGCAGGACCAGATGGTCTTCCAGTTGACCTTTATAAAAAATTTAAGAATAAATTAATAAAACCTTTTTTGGAAATGGTTTTAGAAGCATTTCAAAATAATAATTTACCATCATACATAAATAATGCCTTAATTATACTGCTGCCAAAACCAGGTAAGCCCTCTAATAAATGTGAAAATATGAGACCAATAAGCCTATTAAACGCCGACCTTAAGATAATCTGTAAAATTTTAGCAAGACGAATACAAGAAATTTTACCAAATATTATTAATCGAGATCAGAATGGCTTTATAAAGGGTAGACAAGGCTTCCATAATGTAAGAAGACTATTTAATATTATTTATTTTAATAAAGAAGCACCAGATACAGCTCTCCTATCATTGGACGCCGAAAAGGCATTTGATAGAGTTGAATGGCCCTTTCTTTTTGAAGTCCTACAAAGGTTTGGACTTGGAAATAATTTCATAAAATGGGTTCAAATAATATACAATAATGCTACAGCAGAAATCCTAACAAATAACAATATTTCAAAACCAATAAAAATCAATAGAGGATGTCGACAAGGCTGTCCACTTTCACCTTTACTGTTTACTATGGCAATTGAACCTTTAGCGATAGCGATACGTTTACATTCACAAATATATGGAATTAAAGTTGGACCAACAGAACATAAAATCTCCCTGTACGCCGATGATATAATTTTGTTTATGTCGAATCTAAAAAAATCAATTCCAACCTTGTTGAATTTAATAAAGAATTTTGGGGAAATATCAGGATATAAAATAAATAAAACTAAATCTTCAATATTAATGCTAAATGAGACCCAGAGAAATTACCCAGCCCCTGAGGTAAATCAATTCAATGTTGTAAATCAGTTTAAATATTTAGGAATCCAAATTATGCCTAAGCTAGAATCAGTCGCCAGTGTCAACTATGAAGCCTTAATGTCAGATATCAATGAGTTAACTCAGAGATGGATGTCACTACCAATGTCGATGATCGGGAGAATCAATATACTTAAAAGTAATATTTTACCTAAAATACTTTATTTATTTCAATACATTCCCTTATCACCACCTTTAGATCTATTCTCAAGAATAAAAAAAAAGTTAGTGGAATTTATATGGAACAACAGGAGGGCTAGATTACGTTTGTCTTTATTATATTTACCATTTGATCGTGGAGGTCTGAAATGTCCAAATTTTATGTTGTATTATTGGTCGGCACAACTGAGGTCTATGACATATTATTTTTCATCAAATGATCTCCCTCACTGGACTGAAATGGAATCATACAATTTACCTTTACCTCTTCCCATATTCATATACTCAGATTCGGCAAAAAAATTACAAAAACAAGTTAAAAATCCATTTGTAAAGCATATGATCAAAATATGGTGTGAAGCTAAAAACTATTTAAAAGAACCACAGTTATTGTCACAATTTAGTCCAATATGGGGTAATCAATATTTTAAACCAGGGAGAGCGGACGCTGTATTTAAAGTATGGAATTTAAAAGGGATACAAAAGATTCAGGATTTATATTTGCCATGTGCAGACAACATAATGTCTTTTGAAGAGCTGAGGATCAAATTTAATCTCAATAGAACACATTTTTTTAAATATCTTCAACTTAGAAACTTTATTCGATCAAATCAAAATAAAGCTCTCACTCGACCTATTTATTCATCTTTAGAAAAAATGATGATGAAAGATAGTAAAAGAAAGGGTATTATTTCAGAGTTTTATAACTCATTGACACTATCTTCAAGTGAAAATTCACTGAAAAGATTAAACTACTGGAAAGAAGATCTGCAAATTGAAATTTCAGAGGAACAATGGGAATTGGCTTGTACAGAAGCTCAAACCAAATCAATAAATGCACGCCTTAAATTGATACATTTCAAATGGTTAATGCGGATGTATGTTACACCGGAGGAGTTAAATAGATATAACAAAAATATACCAGATACATGCACAAAATGCATGGAAAGTAAAGGAACCCTATTTCATTGTTTATGGGAATGTAGATTAATAAGAATGTTTTGGGAGGAGGTGAGGGTAACAATTGAAAAAATAATCTCAAAACAAATCATATTGAATCCTAAACTGTTTTTGTTGGGTCTGTACCCAGAAAAGCATAATTTCAATAAAAGTGAAAGAACATTCATAGACCTCAGTTTGCTTAATGCCAAAAAATGTATTGCACTATTATGGAAAAAGACTCATAGACCAGATGTGACTCAGTGGTTAAGACAGATGTTAACAAACCTTCCATTAGAAAGAATAACATATATACTGAAATCAAAGGAAATTGTGTTTGAGAATATATGGAGACCTTTTATTGATTATGTAAAAAATTTAAACATAACTCTTGAAGAAGAAGGTGAATGATGTGTGTGGACCTTGTAAATTCCAAACTGGTGAACATAATATGTATACTAATGTATTGGATTGTCTAGACTAAACAGAGGAGCATTGTTGAAGACTTGATTTTGTTGGTGGTTGTTGGTGTTTTTAGGGCATTTTTTTTTTTTTTTTTTGTAGTACTTTAGTGTTAGTGTTTGATTGTTTGTATCATGTTTGTTAAAAAAAAAAAAAAAAGGTTCAATAAAGATATTGTGGAAAAAAAAATCTGGGTGTACAAGGCTGTTGTAATTCCTACACTCCTGTATGGCTCAGGGTTGTGGACGACTTATCGACGGCACGTGAAGACCCTTGAGAAATACCATCAGCGCTGTCTCTGCTGAATTCTTGGCGTAAGCTGGGAGGATCGCCAAACAAATGTCAGTATTTTGGAAAAGTCAAATTGCACCAGCATTGAAGCAATGGTGATCCAAAACCAACTTCATTGGTCCGGTCATCTGTCACGGATGAACAACTCTTGTCTTCCAAAACAGTTGCTGTTTGGACAACTTTGATCCAGAACAAGATCAAGGGGAGGTCAAAGAAAGCGTTTTAAGGACAACATCAAAGCCTCCTTAAAAGCATGTGGCATCAATCCAGATAAGTGGGAGGATGTCGCTTTCAACAGATGCTGTTGGCGTAAGACCGTGTACGAGGGCATGTCCCATTTTGAGGTCCAAAGACAAAATAGGGCCCAAGACAAGCGCCTCATGAGGAAAAAAAGAGAAAAGGAACCCACACCGCTGACTACTGCCTACAAAGGTGACGAGTGCGGATGACTATGCGCGTCCCGCATAGGACTGAAACCCGATAAAAAGACACTCCTTGGAGGACAATCTTACTCAGAGTTGAGTGATACCTGATGATGATAAACTACAATATTTTTTCCATCCAGGCTAAAGTCATACTGCAGCTTGTGCTCTGTCAACCCATTTTTTAATAAAATGTTTTCAAGTGCATGCAAATGTATATTATTTAAGTACATTTTATTCAATTTTTTAAATCACTGTGTTTCTCCTTGCAGCTTTAATGTGTACATTTTATGTAGGGTTTTTTTAAAGGTGTTTACACCTTTTTTAAAATACTGTAAATGCTTCAGTTGCTTCTTTGTTTATTTTTCTTATTTCTTAATACTGAATCTTTTCAATTTAAGATTTTTATCCTTGGAAAAGGGGTTAGGACTAGATAAGTTCTGTATACCCTTTTTGAACATTGGACAAGTATTTTTTTTAATTGTTTATGTTTTTAATTTTATTATGACGCTGGAAATAAATTAAATAAAGACCTAGTAAGCTAGCAAACTATTGTTGAGATGGGGGCTTATGGATGGCAAGGGATGCAATCATCATAATCATTCATCATAATTATATGGTTGACAAAAATCAGTGACATCCTTAGCTGCCAATTTAATGGCTGATTATTCGTTGTTTACATCACATGTATGTTTCAGGCTGTGGAGCTGAATTAAACATTGTTTTTCCTGGAGGTCATGATGGATGTAGAATGCTTTTTTTCATATCAGAAGTTTGCATGTACTTTTAACTTTTGAAATATGAGTCTAAAGTGCAGCAAAGATTGAGCTTTATAATTGGCAGAATTTTTTTAAGTATATATTTTTTGCTTTTTATTGTTAATATTTACATGCCTAAAATAACCTCAAGCTAAATTTATATTCTGATAGATAAATAAAAACCATTTTGTTATTATGCATCTTATAATCTGATTAGTCAATGAATAGTTTCAATAATCAATAGATAAAGTGACTTAAAAATATTCAAAAATAGATCATTTTCATCCCGTTTAAAGATTGTAGCCACATTAATAATTCGTTTGATACCTGATATGGTGGTCTACCAATATAGCAGTGATGGTTCTGGCTTGTATCAACAGGGTGGCATGGGATGGAGTCAAATTCCTGACCTGAATTTTTCTCCCAGTCCACCCCTGCTCCTCAGTAATGATGGGCAGGTGAAGCCTCAATGAAGCTCAGAGGCTTTATTCTAATTGTGCCGAAAAAGATTCAAAGCTTTGAGACTTCATTCTAACTAAGAACAGTGACGTCTGGTGGCCAAGTGAAGCCATAACAACCTCTCAAGAGCGTGGCTGAAGCACTGACACTTTTAATCCCACGTCAGCAATAAAAGTTCAAAGAATACTGTGTTGTTTTAATCTGCTGATGTTTCTGTTCATTTATACCAGTGGTTCTTAAACCCCCCCTCCCATTTTGGGGAGGTAGGTGATTACCAAGCCCACCTACACACACAGTCTTTCTCTGCCCCACCACCCCAACAATGAATCCAAGAGCAAGCTAAGCTTCATCATATTTCCTTTTCTTTTTGGCATTTTTGTTAATTACATAAGGAATTTCTCATTGCCCATTATTTTGATGGAGAGAGTTTTAAAAATTAGATAATGATATAATTTTATTGGTCATTTTAATTCTAATATTACAAGTGTATTGCCCGTAGAATGCAAGAATTCCTGTCTGAAACAGGTATCCCAATTAGGCTTTACAGGCCCAAATGTTGGCTGTGTTTGAAAGTGGAATACAAAGAGGTGTAGGCTATATGTTGGCAATCACATGTTAGACTTTGACAAATATAAAAGGGAGTAAATGACACTAAGATTTATTTGATTGTGGGAATATTAGTTACAGAATAGTGTATTTTGCACTTTGGGGAATGGGAGTTGCTCAGTCATCATTATAATTATTTTAGTTTACATCACTGTTCAGTGATGGAGTTCAGTGTAATATTGAATTTCTGTGTATCGTCAATAAAGTCATGCAGTACTATAACAGGACACGTTTACAAAGATTTCAGACTCATTGTAGTGCATCAGTTTATATTTTTGCAATATTTTGTTATTAAAAGGTTTTTTAAAACTGTAATAACCGAATTAACTATGAAACAGACAAAATTATTATACACAACAGAAGGACCCGTTTTACTGCAACCGTTGCATCAGTGTTGCCCATTTGTCAGTAAATATTTAACTAAAAATTATTAATTTTGTTATTTGGGTGTTTTTGTGTCCGGGTTTGGTCATTAAAGGGCCTTTTCCACTAGCCTCGCTTAGCCCTACACCGCACCACTCAGCCCGCGTTTGAGCATTTTCCATTAGCCCCAGCACCGGTTAGCAGGCGCTATTTTAGTACCTGATCCAGGGCAGGGTCTAACCGAGCTGAGTAGGGCTGAGTATGGCTGTGATGTGACTTTAACAGACTGGTCGCCGCTGATTGGTCAGGTCGTAACGTCACGAAAGCGACTTTTTCTGCTGAATTTACTACACGACCGCCATTTGTAGTTGTTCAGCCAGTGAACACAGTGCGCCCCTTTAATACTGTATTTTCACACTTTGAAGATGTCTTCTCGTAAGGCTATCCCCTGGTCAAACGAGGAGGTGCGCAATTTTCTTGCTATATTAGCCGACGATCGCATCCAGCGCGAGTTGGACGGATCTACTAGAAATGAAAAAATATACCAGCAGGTGTCCGAGCAGATGGGTTCCCAAGGGCACATCCATACTGCCAAACAGTGTCGGGAGAAGCTGAAGAAGCTGAAAAAGCTGAAAAGCGATTACCGAGCAGTGAAGGACCACAATGCTTGAAGTGGAGCAGATCGGAAGGAGTGGAAGTGGTTCGCTGAGATGGAAGTGATCTATGGACATAGGCCTGCTAGCAATGGCAGTGACATTGGGCTCGACACGGCCACGGTCACGGCCTTGGAAACCGTGGATGGTGAGTGTTGTTTTGATATTGCGCGTCTTTTCGCCAATTTATCCTTTCTGTGCCAAGCTCACTGTTTTTAAGAAATAGGAAGGTTGTTAGATTGTGGGTAATGGTTGTTACTGAGGCTTGCCTATTGTTTTGCAGCCAACTGCAGATTCACGCTTGCTTTGTGTTAAGTATTAGCGCGAACAAAACGCTGAATTACGCTTATTGTATTCTGGTTAAAAACTTTAGAGTGTTGTGTACATGTTGCACTTTGGTGTTAAGTTTTAAATTGCGTGCATTTTCTTTCTAGAATCGCAGTTCATATCACAGGGGTCCACCTCAGTGGACATGGACACACCGGACTCTCCTGCGTCTGCCTCTGCATATACGTCTGCCGGAGCGCCAGCTGGATCGACTCCGATGTCAGCCACATCACCAGCTACATCTGGATCACGTTCAAGTGCCGGTAAGGCACAATAACCACGATTTTTTTTTTTGTTGAAACAGGTCCAGCGGAAACCAGGGTCGAAAATCCATCCATCCATCCATCCATCTTCTACCGCTTAATCCTTTACGGGTCGCGGGGGGGCTGGAGACTAACAAGTCATGTACCAAATTGATTAATGCAATTTCCTGTAGCTGAATATTAATTAATTGAAAATGTCTTTTTAAATGTACAAAAAGGTTATTCTTTGGTCTTCACTTATCGGTGTTCCACAACCCGGTCCCATTTTTAGGTGTGGTGATTGAAGTGCTGTTGTAACTCCTGTTTTAGAAAAACAAATAAAGCTCATGAACTGCCGTTGAAATCAACATGCTTCATTGAAATGCTTCGCGTCAGCTGACTGTATTAACCCATTCAGATTTCTGTGGCCACACTACAAGCAACTATTTTAAACATTACCCATCCATCCATCCATATTCTTAATCTTAATCCTTTTTAGTTTTGCAGGGGGGCTGCAGCCGAAGACAGCACCCTGCGTGTTGCAAAATCTGCTCTACTGAGGGGCAGCAACATGACAGTTCAGCTTATATACAGCAATGAAGCATAATATAATAGTGACATTCCACCACAGACTTTCACCAGTGTAATTCCATAATATATGTAGTGATCCAGCTTTAACAACCATGCCTTTCTGTCTTTCAATTTAGCCAAGAGGAAAAGGAACAACTCCATCGCTGACCTTACATCAGCGATGGTCAACATGCATGACGAAGAGATGCGGCTCTTGGAACGGCAACATGACCAGCGGCAAGAACACCATCAGGAGTACATGCAGCATTTGCGACAGGTGGCCGCAGATGTGCGGGCAGATGCACGTGAAGCTCTGGAGCAGGACGCTGTGTTACGAAGGGAAGAGCTCGCAGAGATGTCAACATTCAACAGAGATTTCCTGACCCTATTTGGCAGGCTTGTGGACGCATTTAGCAGTCGGCGTGTCTAACCATGTCTCCCCACGTCCAGTCTGTTTTTTGGTTTGTAAATTTTGCTTCTGGAATAAAATTGTATTGTTTGCATCAAAAGTCTGGTTTATCTGTTATGACACCGTATGAGAAAAGCCAATAATTACATACACATTCCATTCTCTGTTCACTCCACATGCTGCTGTTCATCAGGTCAGGTGTATAGCCTTCTAATGATAATTTCATTTTTAACAACACAACGAAACGTAATGTCTTGGTAGTTTTTTTTTTAATTTTAAACAAATTTGCAATGCTGAATCCATTTCTCTCGAACGGGTACATTTTTTATGTTATAAGCAGTTGTACAGGTGTACTTTAACTTGTACAGTAGACACTGATAAAGGTAAGTACATGTAAGTTGAATGTTGCATCACCAGTCAAAATTTAATAAATTAAGAAGGAATCTAGCAAAAATTTGGCACTAATAACAGTAGACACAACTGTGTTTTTCTCGCACACAACTGTTGTTACCAACAAGTTGTGCCACATTAATATTAGCTTTGCATTTCCACCAAAGCCAAAGTCGCTTGTCTGGCAGCATTTTTTGAACATGCTCTGTGAGGTGTTTCTGCATGTAATTCACAGTACCACAACTGTTGTTGACAACAACTTGTGCAAAATTTATATTCCCTTTTCCCAAAAATTAAAAATCAATTTGTAAGTAAAAGTGGGAGACCTTTACATGGGAATATGACATGTATCAGCACATGATTTATAGTTCAATTTGCATTTCCACCTAAGCAAAAGTGGCTTGTCAAGCTGGATTTTTGTGAAGATGGCTTGTGCGGTGTTTCTGCATGTAATTACCCATACCTTAACAGATAAGCGTTATGAACAACAGAGGACAGGTAGATGGAACATGCACAACATTTTATTTACAAAAACATTTTTGAAATATGTATGCACATAAATGTGGACGAAGTACATTTCTACCTATTGCTAGACAAGTACTGCATCACAGCATCTCGTATATCGCCACCCTGCTCCTCTGCTCCCTGTGCCGCTGCCACCACTGGTTCATCTACTGCATCATCCAATGTAGTGTCATACGTCTCTCCATGACTCTCACACAGATTATGCAGAGCACAAGAAGTCAGCACCATAGATTTCACCAGTTTCATGAGCGTGAAAAATGAAAATCCTCTCCTCGTCATCAGCCATTTTCTTTGTTGTGGAGGATTCGGTCGCGTGTTTCACGTCACGAGAGTGTGGCGCCGCCTCGCTGTTCAAGAAATCCCATCCACCGCAGGTGTGCCAGCAGGTGTGCCAGCAGTAATGTTGAAAAGCAACCGAGGCAGAACCGAATCGAAGTGAGTCGAGTTGGGTTTTCTAATCGGGGCTAATGGAAAAGCGCCTTAAGTCATTCCAGCCATTCCACTCCACAACCATGGTGGTATTAAGTTTTTAATTTCTAGATACTCGTGCAGGAGGGGGGGACTGGCGGTCCTGCAAAGTACAGTGGTACCACACGACTGAAGCAGAAGCAGGGACTCTTGTCTGCTACGAAGGACTGTGGTCTGCTGGGTTGGGCTGCTGCTTCTCCCGGCATGTTCTGTGTTAATACACCGGTATCCTTTGTCAGACCCAGGTCCCCACTGATGCTCCACCCAGTCTGTTCGCGCACCTCATGTTCTCCACATACGGCGAATTATTGTGCAATCATGGCAACATTATGGCATAATTTTTTTAAGCATTAAATCTTCAGTATTATCTTTTTGTAGTCAAATTTGTCATTTTTCCACTTCCTTGTTTTGTCCAGGGAACATTGTGGTGACTGACTGGTCATGATGACGCATATTATCCAATCAGCACAAAGTCAATCCCAAACCCCGTCCACACTTCTTGAAGTCAGAGCATGAAGAGACAGAGTGGTGACAGAACGGTGGCTAAACTTTGATAAAAATTACATATCTTGACTGAGCAACTCCATGCTTGGGGATGCACACCCTCGTAACCTCAGCAAAACATGTATAAAACAGGTCAGTCTGACAAACGGTTCAAGAGATATGCATGGAACAGATATACAGACACACAGAGATTTGCTGCATTTATAGATAGATAAGACACCGAGTAGCTTTTATTTTCATTGGGACTTTCAGTTTTAATTATTAAACTTTTGACTTTGAATGAATATATAAAATACATTTTTCTCTCATAAATGTCAAATTTCCTCACTAATTAGTGAGGTTTTTGTCTTCTTGGAAAATTGTAATCTTTATAAATAAATTTCCAACTTTTTCCTTATAAATGTATTACATTTGTAATAAATTTAGCACTTAAGGCCGTCATCAAGGCCTGAGTCCCTCCAAGGGGAAAACGTTTGCATTTTGTAGACTGCGTTTACATACACAGCAGTATTCAGAGTGGTTTTGGAGCCACTGCAGCAGCCGCTCAGCAGCTGCATTTCACGCATGCACAGTGAGAATAATGTGCAGTTCACATGCCCGTACTGTCAGCACCAGCCAAGAGCCACCAAACTGATTTGAACAGCTGCAATCCAAACATACAAGAAGAGCATGGTGTCAGACGATTTAAATGGCGGAAGCGATGGAGGTACGTGAATACAATAATAATCAAGATGAACAGGAGCTTTTGTTGTTTAGTGGGAGAGGAACGAAACAAATGGGCAAAAAGACGGACATTTGTTCACCCAGTATTGGTGGATTGCTCAGTACTTTCCTCTGGCGGGAGTTTCTGGGCACGTGCGCAGTTCACTGCAGCCATTTGTGTACTTGTACATGCATTCACTTTTTGGGGGTTGCATGTGCTTGGGCAGCACGCACACTCTGCATAAGGTCTGCACACGAATGCGTCCTCTGTGCTCATTTGCTATCAATGTGTTTTTGCCACCAGGAATTGGGCTATGCGTCGGGCAAGACGTATCACACCAGCAGTTGCTATACTCATTGATACTGTAGCATCAGTTCTCCTTTGGCTAATCCAGAAAATCACTCTTCATCTTAAAGAAACTGCTTCACCCCAAGAAGTCTGGTCAAGGATTGTTTTTTTCCTCATCTAAAAGGACCACCGGCTGGAAAAACATTCCAGAGTGAAAGGATCCCTTCCATGCCAGGAACTGACTCTCTTACAAGTCATAAATTCCCAGTTTACTCCTGAACACAACAGGTTTATGCTAAGAGAACACTCTTTGAGCCTTTCCAGACACCCATAAAACTCGGAACTGCATTCCATTGCCTTTAGGGATTATCTACAGCTCAACATTACCCCCTGGTGGACGACTCTGGAACATGTGTGCATTACTTCTGTTTAATTCAGGGATATGTTGGACTTACTCATCCTGGGAACTTTACTCGTTTCTCTACTGGAACATTAACTTTCTTCTCAAGTTTTCATTCCAGGAATTACTGCTCAGAACAATGTTGAAGATGACCGTCACTGTGATGGACAATAACGGGTTTGCAATAATTCCTTAATCATTGATTTAAATGTGATTGCATGTTTGAAATGTTTAAATCAACCTTATTCTACTACCGGTTAATTAGAGAAGACAAGTTTATAAACGTGCATGCTCAGTGACTATTAGTCGTGATACAATGAAGTTAGTTTAGATTTTATATTAAGTATATAAAATGAATTTTATAGAAAATGTATGAAGGTCTTTTGAAACCTGTGTCAGTCATCTGACTGGTAACAGCCAATCACAGGCTGCCCCTGTTAAGATGGCGCCCTCTTTCATTCTATTGGTTGGTTACAGACAAAGGACTGCTTCCTTATTGGACTAAAGTTCATTCAAACCTCTTGCTATGGAAGACAATTGGTTCATTTTTCGTGTCAGTCCAGTTTCCCGCGGAAACTTGGTTCAGTTAAATAGACAGAAATGCCCTAACCATTAAGCTTTTCGCCTGGATTTCTGTCTGTGTTGTTTGTCTTAGTTCAGTCTTTTGTTAAGTATTTCCTATTTTTCTGGCATCTGGGGAGAGACCCGCTTTCTTGTTGAGCTCAACCCTCTGACTGGAGTGAAACTCCAAAAAAAACGCCTTTTTCTTCCTCCCCTCAGAAGCCGTGTTTATTCTGCTGAACCTTTCCTATTGATTTTACCTTGATTCACCGTCAAAGTGGACTAATAGAGATTTTTGGACTTTTGATTTCTGCTTCACCCACGTACCACGATGCTAGAAGAACTCAGATCTCGTGGGTGAAACTGTCTAAATATATTTACTTCCTTCAGCCTAGGTTCTCCAGTGGCTGGTGGATATCCTAAATTTTGGACTTGTTGCCGCAAAGACGTCACGTCTGCTCCTGGGGCCAGCCGCTCATTCTAATGCTGCTCCTTGCCCACAGGCCCTGGGATGCCCCCAGCAGAGTCTAGGCCCTCACAGCTGTAAACGATTGGAAGGATGGCTGGAGCCGCTTTTCCCTGTTTGCCATCTGGCTGGCGTTCCACGATCACCGCTGGAAATCTGCGGACACAGCTGCTCGTAAGCTAGACTTTCATTCACTATCTGCTGGGCTAAATGTGATGTCTAATTCTAATTGAATATGGCCCATTCTCCATGTTAGAGTAATCCATAATGTACAGGGGAGTTATAAGGTATATTATAGGTATAGGAAAATTAACATCATCTTTTCAATAACCTCCATTCTTTTGTATATTAATTCAGAACTTTCTTTTTCAGATAATCAGCTTTTGTCATTTTTCGGCGTCTGTAAACATCACGTCGCATCTCGTCAAAGCGTTATCCTGTTCGCTTTTGTTTGTTTTTATTAACTTCATTTTTAATTCTTTATCTCTTTTTTCCACAATATCTTTATTGAACCTTTTTTTTTAACAAACATGATACAAACAATCAAACACTAACGCTAAAGTACTACAAAAAAAAAATGCACTAAAAAACACCAACAACCACCAACAAAATCAAATCTTCAACAATGCTCCTCTGTTTAGTCTAGACAATCCAATACATAAGTATACATATTACGTTCACCAGTTTGGAATTTACAAGGTCCACACACATCATTCACCTTCTTCTTCAAGAGTTATGTTTAAATTTTTTACATAATCAATAAAAGGTCTCCACATATTCTCAAACACAATTTCCTTTGATTTCAGTATATATGTTATTCTTTCTAATGGAAGGTTTGTTAACATCTGTCTTAACCACTGAGTCACATCTGGTCTATGAGTCTTTTTCCATAATAGTGCAATACATTTTTTGGCATTAAGCAAACTGAGGTCTATGAATGTTCTTTCACTTTTATTAAAATTATGCTTTTCTGGGTACAGACCCAACAAAAACAGTTTAGGATTCAATATGATTTGTTTTGAGATTATTTTTTCAATTGTTACCCTCACCTCTTCCCAAAACATTCTTATTAATCTACATTCCCATATACAATGAAATAGGGTTCCTTTACTTTCCATGCATTTTGTGCATGTGTCTGGTATATTTTTGTTATATCTATTTAACTCCTCCGGTGTAACATACATCCGCATTAATCATTTGAAATGTATCAATTTAAGGCGTACATTTATTGATTTGGTTTGAGCTTCTGTACAAGCCAATTCCCATTGTTCCTCTGAAATTTCAGTTTGCAGATCTTCTTTCCAGTAGTTTAATCTTTTCAGTGAATTTTCACTTGAAGATAGTGTCAATGAGTTATAAAACTCTGAAATAATACCCTTTCTTTTACTATCTTTCATCAACATTTTTTCCAAGGATGAATAGATAGGTCGAGTGAGAGCTTTATTTTGATTTGATCGAATAAAGTTTCTAAGTTGAAGATATTTAAAAAAATGTATTCTATTGAGATTAAATTTGATCCTCAGCTCTTCAAAAGACATTATGTTTTCTGTACATGGCAAATATAAATCCTGAATCTTTTGTATCCCTTTTAAATTCCATACTTTAAATACAGTGTCCGCTCTCCCTGGTTTAAAATATTGATTACCCCATATTGGACTAAATTGTGACAATAACTGTGGTTCTTTTAAATAGTTTTTAGCTTCACACCATATTTTGATCATATGCTTTACAAATGGATTTTTAACTTGTTTTTGTAATTTTTTTGCCGAATCTGAGTATATGAATATGGGAAGAGGTAAAGGTAAATTGTATGATTCCATTTCAGTCCAGTGAGGGAGATCATTTGATGAAAAATAATATGTCATAGACCTCAGTTGTGCCGACCAATAATATAAAATTTGGACATTTCAGACCTCCACGATCAAATGGTAAATATAATAAAGACAGACGTAATCTAGCCCTCCTGTTGTTCCATATAAATTCCACTAACTTTTTTTTAATTCTTGAGAATAAATCTAAAGGTGGTGGTAAGGGAATGTATTGAAATAAATAAAGTATTTTAGGTAAGATATTACTTTTAAGTATATTAATTCTCCCGATCATCGACATTGGTAGTGACATCCATCTCTGAAGTAACTCATCAATATCTGTCATTAAGGCTTCATAATTGACACTGGCGATTGATTCTAGCTTAGGCACAATTTGGATTCCTAAATATTTAAACTGATTTACAACACTGAATTGATTTACCTCAGGGGCTGGGTAATTTCTCTGGGTCTCATTTAGCATTAATATTGAAGATTTAGTTTTATTTATTTTATATCCTGATATTTCCCCAAAATTCTTTATTAAATTCAACAAGGTTGGAATTGATTTTTTAAGATTCGACATAAACAAAATTATGTCATCAGCATACAGGGAGATTTTATGTTCTGTTGGTCCAACTTTAATTCCATATATTTGTGACTGTAGACGTATCGCCATCGCTAAAGGTTCAATTGCCATAGTAAACAGTAAAGGTGAAAGTGGACAGCCTTGTCGACATCCTCTATTGATTTTTATTGATTTTGAAATATTGTTATTTGTTAGGATTTCTGCTGTAGCATTATTATATATTATCTGAACCCATTTTATGAAATTATTTCCAAGTCCAAACCTTTGTAAGACTTCAAAAAGAAAGGGCCATTCAACTCTATCAAAGGCTTTTTCGGCATCCAGTGATAAGAGAGCTGTATCCGGTGCTTCTTTATTAGAATAAATAATATTAAATAGTCTTCTTACATTATGGAAGCCTTGTCTTCCCTTTATAAAGCCATTCTGATCTCGATTAATAATATTTGGTAAAATTTCTTGTATTCGTCTTGCTAAAATTTTACAGATTATCTTAAGGTCGGCATTTAATAGGCTTATTGGTCTCATATTTTCACATTTATTAGAGGGCTTACCTGGTTTTGGCAACAGTATAATTAAGGCATTATTCATATATGATGGTAAATTACTATTTTGAAATGCTTCTAAAACCATTTCCAAAAAAGGTTTTGTTAATTTATTCTTAAATTTTTTATAAAGGTCAACTGGAAGACCATCTGGTCCTGCACTTTTTCCTGATTTCATATTATCAATGGCTAGTCCAACTTCTTCTTGACTAATTTTAGACTCCAGTATCTCCCTATTTTCATTTGGAATACACGGTATAAATAGTTCGTTCAAAAACCCATGTAGTTTTGTAAAGTCAGATTCATTTTTGGTATCATATAATTTTTCATAGTAATCTCTAAAGGCTCTGTTAATTTCTAAAGGATCTATAACTACCTGTCCGTTACTTATAATACTGGTAATTGGTGTTTTAGATTCTAATTGTTTAATCTGCCATGCCAATAACTTTCCTGATTTTTCACCTTGTTCATAAAAAGATTGTTTCGAGGACTTCCGGGAAGATGGCGGAGAGACATAACGCTTAAACAGAGAGCTCTCCCTAGCCGGATTAAAAATCATCGGTAAATGGCCAACTCGACATAAGCGGATCAATAAACTAAGGGATGAAAACACGAAGGAGCCGGGCACAAGGACAAAAGCAGAGTAAAATTAAAGAATTCCTCTTCAACAACGCAGGAGAAACCGCTGAACACGGGGCCCAAAAAAACGAGGTGACCGCAGCAGAGAAAATGGAAGACACAAAACTCGATACCATGAACACTGGCATCGCCAGTTTGGGTAAAGAGTTGAGAGACTTCAAACGGCAGCTACAACAGGATTTAGCGGCTCTTAAGGAGGAGCTGAAAAAAGAGATTAAGGAAGAAATTATGGGCCTCCGAAGAGAAATGGAGCGCAAGCTAGCAGAAAACATGGAGGAGCTGCGCTCCCAGCGGGCGTGTATGACAGAAGCGCAGGCCCGAATATCAGAGCTGGAAGATTGGAATAGCGAGGCAAGCGAACAGCTGCAGACCCTGACGGCACAAATGCAGAGGATGCAGGAGAAAGTAACCGACTTGGAGAGCAGGTCCAGACGGGGCAATATACGCATCTTCGGGATCCCGGAGGGCATTGAAGGCAACTCGATGACGAAATTCATGGATCAGTTCTTAAAAAAAGAGCTGGAACTGCCCAGCGAAGCGGATCTGCAGATTCAACGAGCGCACAGAGCCTCGGCACAGAACCCGAACCCACGCTCTACACCCAGGTCAGTTGTGGTAAACTTTCTGAAATATGATGTAAAGGAAAGAATCCTGACACGAGCGTGGAAAAAAAAGATACGAATCGGCGACAAGCAGATATTCTTTGATCATGACTACCCGGCGGAAATTGTGCAGCAGCGGAAGAAATATGCCAACATTAAAAAAACGCTGAAAGAAAAAAAAATTAGATTCCAAACGCCGCTAACGAAGATGAGGATTCATTGGGAGAACGGCGTAAGAACCTACAACACAGCCAGAGAGGCAGCGCAGGACATGATGGAGCGGGGCCTTGAGGTGTACGTGCCGGAGGAAACGGTAGGAGCAGCGGAGGCCCTGAACGCATCACGACAGACGGAGTGGAGGCGAGTGAACGGCAAAAGACGGGGGGAGACGTGGCGCAGCGGGCCCAGGAAAGACTACAAGGCTTTCAACTGAAAGCCTAGATTATAACAAAGATTAAGAAAGACACAGAAGAAATGAAGGCCAAGAAGACAAGGTAAAAGAGAAACAGACGGCTAGGAGAGGTTTAAGTGATATTTGTTGGACATTTCTAGACTAATGACTATTTCTTGGATAGTAAATACAGGTCTAGGGAGGGCCCTACACTCGGTGAGGACAATCCCTCCACCCACCAACAGGGACCAGTGGGCAGAAGAAAGGCCCAAAGTACGGAGGTCGAGATTTTTTAATGTGTTTTTATATAAATATGTGTTATTTTTGTTGTTAAAGGGGCTAGGAGCACAAGTTAAAAAAATGGAAAAACATGATTATGGGTAAAAATCTTAAGATAATAACACTAAACGTGAATGGTCTGAACTCACCTGTTAAAAGGGAAAGAATAATAAGAAAATTCAAGAAAGAAAAAGCCGAAATTATATTTATGCAAGAGACACATTTGAGCAAGACAGAACATGTGAAACTAAAGAGATTTGGCTATAAGAACTCCTACTACAGTTCATTTAAGGGAGGAACTAAAAGGGGGGTTATGATACTAATCTCAAATAAAATACAATTTGAATGTGAACAGGAAATCCAGGATAAAGAAGGCAGGTATGTAATAATAAAGGGTAGCATAGATGGAATGCAGATCACATTAGTGAGCATCTATGCCCCACCAGAAAGTGACAAGGGTTTTTTTCAACATCTGTTTGATCTCATAGCAACACACAGTGAAGGAGTCCTAATTTGTGGAGGAGACTTAAATGCTGTCATGGATCATGAAATTGATACAACAAGTGTTAAGAAGACAAAAAAACATGTAACAAAATTCATAAGAACCTCACTGGCAGAAATGGGTATGGTAGACATTTGGAGGGACCTGCACCCACTCGAAAAAGACTATACACATTATTCAGCAGTCCATAAAGTACACTCTAGAATAGATTACTTCCTTATGAATGAAGATGACAGACACAGGGTGAGAAATTGTTGGATTGGAGGGGCAGAAATATCAGATCATAATCCTATATACATGGAAATAAATTTAAACAATAGAAAACGACAAACAACATGGAAACTTAATGTAGGACTGTTAAATGATGATAAAATGAAAGAAAGAATAAAAGTAAACATAAATGAATATATCCAAGAGAATGACAATGAAGAAGTGGACCCAACAATACTATGGGATGCACTAAAAGCCGTGTTAAGAGGTAAATTAATTGTTGAAACAGGAAAAGCAAATAAGACTAAACTGGAAGCATATGAACAAAGATGTGAGAGACTGAGGGAATTAGAACATAAACATCAAAGCACAAATGACCCAAAAATATATCAAGAAATTAAAGAAGAAAAAATAAAGATAAAAGAAACACAAATGGATGAAATTGAAAGGAAAAATAGATATCTAAAGCAAAAATATTATGAAACGGGACCAAAAGCCACAAAACTGCTGGCAAAACGGTTAAGAAAACAACAAACAATGAATAATGTATATAAGATTAAAGACCCCACCACAAATAAAACCACAGTTAACCCAGAAAACATCGAAGAAATATTCCATAATTTCTACCAAGAACTATATTCGCAACCTGAAGAAACAAATACTAAAGATATTAAAAAATTTCTATGCACATTGGACTTGCCATCAATAGGAAATCAACAAAATGAAAAGCTAACAGCAGAAATAACAACACAAGAGATTAGAGATGTGATTAAGTCACTTAAAAACGGTAAATCACCAGGTAGTGATGGATACCCTTCTGAGTTTTATAAACTGTTTATAGAAGAACTCACGCCACAGCTTCTAAAGTCATTTAATTGGACGTTGAACAACAACAAAATACCTCCATCATGGAACAAAGCCATTATTTCAGTCATTTTAAAGCCAGGGAAAGATAGAGAACAATGCGGAAACTATAGGCCAATCTCTTTATTAAATGTGGATTATAAAATATATACAACAATTATATGTAAACGAATAAAGACATTCTTGACGGAATTGATAGAAGATGATCAAACTGGTTTCATAGAGGGACGCCAAACACATGACAATATCAGGAGAACAATACATATAATTAATCAAATACATAAAGAAAAGAAAAGCACAGTAATAATGAGTTTAGACGCAGAAAAAGCATTTGACAGGGTTAACTGGAAATTCCTATATAGTGTGCTGGAACGCTTTGGATTTAACGAAAAATCAGTACAATGCATAAGGACGCTGTATCAAGAACCTGTGGCAAGAATCAAGATAAACGGTAGCTTAACAGACAAAGTAAATATACAAAGATCAACTAGGCAGGGATGCTGCTTATCGCCCACCTTGTTTGCTCTGTTCATAGAGCCACTGGCTCAAGCGATACGACAAAATAAGAAATTAAAAGGTGTAACAATAAAGGGGGCGGAACACAAGATTGGGCTATTTGCAGACGATATTATAGTTTACCTTGAACAACCAGATGAATCAATAATGGAAATGATGAACTTGATAGAAAATTTTGGAAAATTATCAGGATACAAGATAAACATAACAAAAACACAAATACTGACATTCCACTATAACCCTCTAAACCAGATAACTGATAAGATCAAACTAAACTGGAAACAAAAAGAAATAAAATACCTTGGAGTGAACATACCTAAAGATCTAAGCAAAATCTATAAAGCAAACTATGATAGGTTGGAACAAGAAATAAAAAAAGATACTGATAGATGGTCAATCTTAAATATGGATCTGAATTCAAAAATTGAGACAGTCAAAATCAGCATACAACCTAGATTACTTTACCTCTTCCAGGCTATACCAACAGAGATTCCAGATGCCCAATTCTCAAAGTGGGACAGGATGATATCGAGATTTGTTTGGGGAGGTAAAAAACCAAGAGTGAAATATAAAACTCTCCAGTTACCAAAAGAGAAAGGAGGCATGGGCCTACCGAGTCTAAAGGAATATTACTACTCAGCACAAATAAGATATATCATATGTTGGTGCGACGAGGGATATGAGGCAAAATGGAAAGAAATGGAAAAGGAAATTGAGGGACTCCCAGTACAAAGCATAATAGGAGATAAAGATGCATATAAGCAAATCAAACAAATAGACCCAATCACTAAATTTACTTTAGAACTGTGGTATAAAATAGTACAAAAGTATAATATAAAGGAAGACATAAAACTATTGAAATGGGTAGCATTTGACAGTCAGTTTGAACCGGCAAAACAAGATAGGGGATACAAAAATCTGGTGAACAAGGGAATCACAGCATGGGGCAATATCGGAAAAAAAGATCTCGGGAGCTTTGTAAACATCAGGAGAAAATTTAAACTAGAAAGATCGGAATTCTTCAGATATCTGCAGATGAGAGATTATTATATGAAGAAGATTAGGCATAACCTCCAAACAGATGTGAGCGAGATTATACAATTCATTTTAAGCTCATATACAGGAAATAAAACAAGAATTATTTCAAAGCTATATCAGAAACTTATGGCAAACAATCATTCAAGTAACTATATAAAGGAGAAATGGGAGAAAGAGCTCAATTTAAACATAACAGAAGAAAGCTGGCAGGAAATATGGAAAACACAACACACGTCAACAAATTCAAGAACATGGAGGGAATTTGGATGGAAAAACCTGATTCGCTTTTTCATTACACCACAGATTCAAGGAAAGTATACAAATACCCAATCTATATGCTGGAGGGGATGTGGGGCTCAAAATGCAGACCACTCGCATATGTTTTGGAAATGCTGCAAAATCTCATCATTCTGGAAATCTATACATGTGACAATACAGAGGATATTAGGATATAATATACCAATGAACTGTAACTTGATGTACCTATGTGATCTTAAAAGAGACAATGTTATACAGGCTGAGGATAGATATCTAGTTAAAATCTTGTTGATTGCATGTAAAAAAACAATCACAAAAAAATGGCGATCAGAAGTTCTTCCTGACCAAGAGCAATGGACTGACATTATTGAGGACATACGTATGATGGAAAAACTAACATATCGACAAAGAATGCAAGAAGGACTATGGGAAAAAAAATGGCGGAAATGGACACACTACAAAGTGCAACAACGAGACAGATATTGAAAGAATAACCAAAGACGCTGGAAAAACCAGAAGAATTAAGAGATGGAAACTAAAAACGTGATGCTCCAACATTTGTCCCCCCCCCCTTTTTTTTTTTTTCTCCTTTTTCTTTTTTACTCTAGCCCCTTTGTTTTTTTTTAAATGTAGACTGTGATCTGAATGCAATATATATAATGAAAAATGAATAAAAATCTTAAGTTACAAAAAAAAAAAAAAGATTGTTTCAATCTTAGAAGACTCGAGGCAGCTCTATTCGCTGATTTTTTGTCATATTCAGCTCTCAAAATCAGTAATTCGTTCTCCAACCTTGGATCTCTTCCTGCATATACTCTTTCTTGAAGAATTTTTATTTTATGTTCCAATTGGACTCTCTCCTCTCGAGTCTTCTTAGATTTTGAACCTGTATAACTAATAATATGTCCCCTAATAAAAGCTTTGAAAGCCTCCCACTTTACACATGCTGATGTTTGTGTAGTATTGATGTCAAAGAACTCATCTATCTGTTTTTCTATGTATTTAACAAATTCCTCATCCTGAAGCCATTTATGCTGAAATTGCCATCTACCTGGTTCCTTTGTCAATTTCTTATCTACATATATTAGACAGCAGGGTGCATGATCAGAGATCACGATGTTATCATAAAAACAGTTTTGAATCTTGGACCTTAATTCTGTGGAGATCAAAAAATAATCAATACGTGAGAATGTCTTGTAGGTATTGGAATAACAAGAGTATGCTTTAACTTGTGGTTTCATTTCTCTCCATATATCTATCAATTTCAGTTCTTTCATAAAATGATTAATGGTCATCCTACATCCATTGTGCGTACAGTCCAGTCCTGTTGATCTATCTATACCGGGATTCAATGTACAATTAAAATCCCCTGCTATTATATGTTGCCCTGTAAGTGATGATAAGATAAGAAATAAATTAGCAAAGAACTTTTGATCATCTATATTGGGACCATATAAGTTCACCAAATTTATATTTTCTAATAGCAAAGATCCTTGAATGATTACATATCTTCCAAATTTGTCTCCAATTACATTTTTCACTTGAAATGGGACTGATTTATGTATGAGAGTCATAACTCCCCTGGCTCGGGATGAAAATGATGAGGTGAAAACATTTCCTTGCCTTCTACTCCTAATTCTTTTTACATCCTCCTCTATTAGATGAGTTTCTTGTAAAAACACAATTTTTGAACCCATGTCTTTTATTTTATTCATAACTTGTTTAAGTTTTTTTAAATTTTGTAGACCTCTGCAATTCCATGAAGTTAAATTAAGATTAACGCTTTGATTTATGATCAATAGGGAGTTTGGGATTACCTTGCAGTGTAAACATGCTCAAACAGAAAAGCAAAAAGATGAGTGGTTGAACATTCACCCTACAAACTACACACAAACAAATTCCCCCTTCCCACATTTGTGGCAATCCCCCCAAAAACAAAAGAAAAATTCCGTCTCCCGATATAGCCATCGACCGTTCCACACCCACGAGGATCAGCCAAAGCCACTCCTTCTTCATCCTCCCAATCACCCTAACTCTACTGCTTTTAATAACGTAACATTAACTCTCTTCTGTAATTTTCCAATTTAACTCCAAAATTTTATAGCAATTTTGTACTTTATTTTTTTTTTTAAATTTTTTTTAAAATATGTAATACAATCTATATTTTGTAATCTTGTTATATGCTTCTAATCAGTTAAATGCTCAAATATTCTACCCTATATTCTGTTCATGCTTAGCTCCCACCAGTCTCTTCCTGGATCTTCTTGATGAGCTCCTGCGCCTCCTCGGGGGTCTTGAAGATGTGTGTTCTGCCCTCATATGTGACCAGAAGTCTTGCAGGGTGAATCACTCCATGACGAATCTCAAGGTTGCGCAGTTCTTTACGGATGGGGTCAAATTGCTTCCTTAATTGTTGGATTCCTGAGGCCAAATCTGGGTAGAACCGCACCTGCTGATCTTGGTATTTAATTTCTCCTTTGGCCCGCACCGCGTTGGAGATCGTCATCCTGTCTCTGTAGCTGAGAAACTTCATAATTAACGTCCTCGGTGCTGCCTTGTTACCTCTCGGTGGGCCAATTCAGTGGGAGCTTTCCAAGACGACTGATGATTTTAGCTCCGCGTTGTTCAGCGCCTCCGGGATCCACCCCTCCAAAAAGGAGCATGAATCACGACCTTCGGCTCCCTCCGGTAAACCCACCAGCCTCAGGTTGTTCCGTCTGGACCGGGACTCTAAGTCCAGAACGTTATTTTCCAGATCTTTATTTTTTTTTTCCAAAGTGCGCACCTTTATTTGAAGTCCGCTGATTTCATCCTCCGCACTGGAAACACGAAGCTCCGCCTGCGTCACTCGCTCCACGCAGTCACTCAACTCCTTTCTCATTGCATCCAACGCTGCCATAATCCCATCAAGTTTAGCGGAAAAGTCTGCTCTCATTGAGCTAATGGCAGCCAGCACTGCACCTGTGCCGCCATCATCAGCAGTTACCGCACCACCGCTAGTTTCATCCACCATATCCGCAGCTTTTTCTACTGCGCCACAAACTTTAAAGTCCGTTAATTTGGACTGCTTCGGCGATTCAATTTTTCCCCCGCTTGATTTCCCAGCCTTAGTCTTCCCCGGCATATCCTCACCCAAACGCTGGGAAAAGTTCTGTTCCAAATGAGAGAGTTTTTTGCCGAATCTTTATTTCCAGGAGCAGAGCAGAGTGATATGTGTCCTTCTAGGCGGCCGCCATAACCGGAAGTCCCCTTTATCTCTTTTTACTAATAATAGCTTTTTTCCTAGTGCTAGCTTAGTGTTGGCCTAGCAGAAAGCCCGATTGGCACACAGGTGAATCAGACCCCAGGCAGGGCTGTTTTCACCAGGTTAGGCTAACCTGTTTTTAGATGTGTTTTGCTAGCTAGCTACCCACTTCTCGTCGAACGTCATGACTCCATCCTCGACGTGTGTCAGCTGTTTGTCCCTCCTTAACCCCTTGAACTCTGGTCAATTTCCCTATAAACGCCTAAAAATAACGTACCCAAAGTAAAGCAAAAGCTGTTCTTCAACCCTTTGCAGCATCTTCATGGGGTTGGTCTCATTTAAAAGAAAACACTTTGAATTTTTTGGCAAAACAGTCATAATCTCTCAAGTGCTCCTGCCACTGAGTAACAGTCATCTAAACATACTGAATCTGAAGAAAATAAAGTTCGCCTGGGTGTTTTTTTTAGATACAAATGCTTGCAAATAACACACAGCTGTCAGATACTGGCTGGAAAATGCAACAGAAATGTAGAACCAAGTGTTATCAAGCTGAGGTCAAAATTTTGTAACAATACCACAAAAAATGAATATATTACACAGCTTTTTTCTCAGGTTGTTCCCAGGCGTTTTTGAACTGTGCCAAATTGTGCCAAATGGCACAGTTTGGAAAAACGTCTATAACTTTTGAATGCTTCAACATAGAAGCTTCATCTTGGGCTCTAATGAAAGGTGACACTCAGGGCTCTGTGTGTGTGTGTGTGTGGGGGGGGGTGTTTGTTCATTCATGAATGAATGAATGAACAAACAAGCCCCCCACACAAAAAGAAACATGCCACGTAAAAAATGTGAGACAGAAAAAATAACCTACAGTGCAATAAAAATTATACTAAAATATCTGCAATGTAGAGGATAACAACTCCCCCCCCACCCGCTACAGAGGAGCTCGGCGCACAAAAAATCGATCGTTTGACCGATCGTTGTAATTACCGATCGGTCAAAAGTCATTTTTATTACTATTTTCATTGATAAAGAATAATTTAGCTTATAACACTTACCTATCCACAACACCAGTGTTGTTGGCGAACATCTGTTCCTCATTGTCAGACGAACATGAAGCTGGTCCGGTTGTTACGGACCCATGGTTCTGGTCACCCGACCCGGTCAAACCATCTCCGCTTCCATGATTGCGGTTTTTGCGAACGATTTTTCAAAACAAATAAGAACAGTAGTAATAAAAAAAGACTGGCTAACGGCTGAGAGTGGCGAACGCTACCGTTACACACAGGTCTCAATGTGTGTCACCTAGCGGCTTAGACAAAACAGATTTTACGCACGGGACGTACACGTTTCAATCGTCGAACTTCTCTGCTTCAATTGGCTTGTATTCGCGGTTGTTGGTAGGCAGGTCCTTCTTACTAGGTTTTCAGTCATTGGTTCTTCAAGGTTTCAGAAACCCAATTCAAGGCTCTTATTAGTCGAATGAGAGGTCAATCAAATCTAAACCAATCAAACACTCCTTTGGCTTTCTGTTCGAGGCTGTGTCTGTACTGGAAGAACGGAAATGCAGCTGTTTTTTTTCAGCGCGCACTGAGACGCACTAGGACACTGAGACGTGACCGCCCGCGGAATCTCTGAGTTCAAGGGGTTAAGAAGGCTTCTGAGTTGGAAGTGAGACTCTCCAACCTCTATAAGATTCGGGAGGCTGAAGACCACCTAGACACCATAATTCTCGGGAAAACATCGGCCCCGGCAGCCGACTCTCATCTAGCACAGACGGCTACTTACCTGGGTGAATTCAGCACATCACCATCCACTTCCACCCCTGCTCCAGCCTCTTCAGCTGTCCAGGACCCCGGCAATAAACCCTGGACCTTGGCTGAACCAACTAGCAAGCATCGGTGGTTGACTAGACCAGGTCATGCTTCCTCTCTCCCTTTGCTGTCGGAAAACAGATTCGACATCCTTTCCCTGGAAAATTTTCCCCACCTGGAAGTCGATCATCCTCCCATGCCCCCCCTCCTCCTCCTCCTTCAACAGTGGCCCAAACCCGCAAGCCACGGATTGAAACCATTTTAGGTGTGCCAAACTATACACCAGCTCCAAAAAGAAGAGAGCGCATCACCCCGCCATCACAACAACAACATCGGCAAAATTATCCACCATTTCAGAAACCACCGGCACGGCTCCCCCAGACAGCGTTGGTAATTGGTGACTCGATTATGAGGAATGTCAGAAGCAGGTACTGTGTCACTAAATTTTTTCCTGGGGCTAAAGTGTCAGACATCGAGGCTCTTACCCCTGACCTGTTAAATGAATACCCCCACCCTAAAACTGTCATTGTACACGCTGGATGCAACAACATCCCAGATGAAGCGTTGGAAATTTTAAAGAGTGACTTCAAGAGCCTTATGTCCACTCTTAGGAACTGTGGCAGACCATCCATCCATCCATCTTCTACCGCTTTTCCGGAGGTCCGGGTCGCGGAGGCAGCAGTTCAAGCAGAGAAGCCCAGACTTCCCTCTCCCCAGCCACCTGCTCCAGCTCTTCAGAGGGGGTACCAAGGCGTTCCCAGACCAGCTGGGAGACATAGTCTTTCCACCGAGTCCTGGGTCTGCCCCGAGGTCTCCTCCCAGTAGGACATGCCTGAAACACCTCAAGTGGGAGGCGTCCAGGAGGCATCCTAATCAGATGCCCATACCACCTCAACTGACTCCTTTCAATGTGGAGGAGCAGCGGTTCTACTCTGAGCCTCTCCCGGATGACTGAGCTCCTCACCCTATCTCTGAGGATGAGTCCAGCAATCCTACGGAGAAAGCTCATTTCAGCCGCTTGTATCCGCGATCTCGTTCTTTCGGTCATTACCCAAAGCTCGTGACCATAGGTGAGAGTAGGAACGTAGATTGACTGGTAAATCGACAGCTTTGCCTTAGAACTAAGCTCCCTCTTCACCACAACAGACCGGTACAACGTCCGCATCAACTGCAGATGCTGCTCCAATCCGTCTGTCGATCTCTCGCTCCATTTTCCCCTCACTCGTGAACAAGACCCCAAGATACTTAAACTCCTCCACTTGGGGCAGGAGCCTGTCCCCAACCCGGAGTGGACAATCCACCTTTTTCCGGCTGAGGACCATGGACTCGGACTTGGAGGTGCTGATTCTCATCCCAGCCGCTTCACACTCAGCGGCAAACCGTCCCAGCAAGAGCTGTAGGTCATTGCTGGATGAAGCCAACAGGACAACATCATCTGCAAACAACAGAGATGAGATCCTGTGGTCACCAAGCATGACACCCTCCATTCCCTGGCTGCGCCTAGAAATCCTGTCCATAAAAATTATGAACAGGATCGGTGACAAAGGGCAGCCCTGGCGGAGTCCAACTCTCACTGGGAATGACTCCGACCGAGTGTTGGCAATACGAACCAAACTCTCACAACGGTCGTACAGAAACCGAATAGCTCGTAACAACAAGCCTGATACCCCATACTCCCGAAGCACCCCCCACAAAAATCCACGAGGGACGCGGTCAAATGCCTTCTCCAAGTCCACAAAACATATGTAAACTGGTTGGGCAAACTCCCACGAACCCTCAAGCATTCTCGAGAGGGTAAAGAGCTGGTCCGATGTGCCACGGCCAGGACGAAAACCACATTGCTCCTCCTGAATCCGAGGTTCGACCAACGGCCGGACTCTCCTCTCCAGTACCTTGGCATAGACCTTCCCAGGGAGGCTGAGGAGTGTGATCCCTCTAAAGTTGGAGCACACCCTCCGGTCCCCTTTTTTGAAGAGAGGAACCACCACCCCGGTTTGCCATGCCAAAGGCACTGCCCCCGACCTCCACGCAATGTTGCAGAGGCGTGTCAACCATGACAACCCAACAACATCCAGGGCCTTGAGGTACTCAGGGCGAATCTCGTCCACCCCCGGGGCCCGGCCACCAAGGAGATTTTTAACCACCTTGGCGACCTCAGCCCCTGTGATAGGCGAGTCATCCCCCTCGTCCCCAAACCCTGCTTCCTCTGTGGAAGGCGTATCAGTGGGATTGAGGAGATCCTCGAAGTATTCCTTCCACCGCCCGACAATATCCCCAGTTGAAGTCAACAGTGTCCCATCCGCACCATACACAGTGTGGACGGGGAGCTGCTTTCCCCTCCTGAGCCGCCGAACAGTTTGCCAGAATCTCTTTGAAGCCGACCGAAAGTCTTGTTCCATGGCCTCACCGAACTCCTCCCATACCCGGGTTTTTGCTTCAGCAACCACCCGAGCTGCACTCCGCTTGGCCTGCCGGTACACCTCAGCTGCTTCGGGAGTCCCACAAGCCAGCCAAGCTTGATAGGACTCCTTCTTCAGCTTAATGGCCCCCCTCACCACTGGTGTCCACCACTTGGTTCGGGGGTTGCCACCACGAGATGCACCGACCACCTTGTGGCCGCAGCTCTGGGCCGCTGCTTCAACAACAGAGGTGGAGAACATGGCCCATTCAGACTCCATGTCTCCAGACTCCCTCGGAATGTGGTTGAAGTTCTTCCGGAGGTGGGAGTTGAAGACCTCCCGGACAGGGGCCTCAGCCAAACGCTCCCAGCACACCCTCACTATACGTTTGGGTCTACCAGGTCTGAATGGCTTCCTCCCCTGCCATCGGATCCAACTCACCACCAGGTGGTGATCAGTTGACAGCTCTGCACCTCTCTTTACTCGGGTGTCCAAGACATATGGTCGCAGGTCTGATGATACGATAACAAAATCGATCATCGACCTGCGACCTAGGGTGTCCTGGTGCCAGGTGCACATATGGACACCCTTATGCTTGAACATGGTGTTCGTTATGGACAGACTGTGGTTAGCACAGAAGTCCAATAACTGAACACCACTCGGGTTCAGATCGGGCAGGCCGTTCCTCCCAATCACCCCCCTCCAGGTTTCATTGTCGTTGCCCACGTGCGCATTGAAGTCCCCCAGTAGGACAATGGAGTCTCCAGGAGGAGCACCCTCCAACACCCCAGTCACAGACTCCAAAAAGGGTGGGTACTCTGAAACATCATTTGGTGCATAGGCACAAATGCAGGGATGGCAACAGGAAATTCTGATTTCAGCTGAAATCTAATTTGGTCGATTGACTTACGGGGGGGCCGGGGGGGCACAGCCCCCCTGAAGCTGGGAGGTTTTCAGTAAAATACAAGTAATTTAGACTGAAAAAAATGATTAAAAAAATGAAATACTAGACTTAGATAAATCATTAAATTTAATGAAAAGTTAACTTATTTTTTCTTCAATGTTGTCTCACTGTCTTTAGTCCAACATATTTAACAGTTCTATTAGAGTTTTTTACACTATTTACACTGGTCACCAAGTCACTTCTAATGTGAAACTTTCTTCCTTTTGGCAGCAAGCTGTGTCAGTCTCTGAACTTTGAACTTCATCTCCTTTTCTGGTTTCTTCAGAAACTGTCCAAGTGTTTCTGTTACCTCATTGAACTTTGAGCCAATTTTCACCTTTACTGTCACTTCGCTCCCCGAAGCTCCTGGGTTTTTATGATTTTTAAGTACCAGAACTGTGCTTACATGACATAAAACAAACAGCTGAATGCCACTTATTACTGTATAATATTGACTTATGTTCCAAGAAGATAGCATTCCTAAACTAGAAAAGCACTCAGAGCGCATCCCTCCGCCAAGGCTCCTTCCGTTTGTCATGGATCAACTCCAAAATGTAATGGTTTTGTGTGTAGGCCTATAGCCACTTGTGGTGAAAATTGCATCAAAGTCTGTCCATCAGTTTTGGAGTATTGTTGCTAACACAATGTGAGAAGATAAGCGCCTTGGCTGAGGTATGCATTCTCAGATCATCACCAAAATATAATGGGTTCCTCTCTAGCCCAAGAGCCACCTCTGGTGAAAATTTTATCCAAATCCATCCAGTAGTTTTTGTGTAATCCTGCTGCACAAATACAAAAAAAGCCCTTGATGGAGGTATGCACTCTCAGATCATCACCAAAATCTAATCATCTGTTCCCCGTGCCATTGCACACCTTTCCTGAAAATTTCATGAAAATCCGTCCATAACTTTTCCTTGCTAACAAACAGACAGACAGACAGACCAACGCCGATGAAAACATAACCTCCTTGGCGGAGGTAAATATTCCAACAAGCATTATCCATCACATGCTTTAACACTTGATCAAATCAAAATCAGTTAATTTTATCTATTCCATAATAGAAATAAAATTCCAACATACCATTACTTTTTATAATTTCAGCATTCATTTCATATCACCAGTTTCAATCTCCATTGAGTCTTGAGCAGCTCATTTTCCTCCCCCGCGCAGCTCAGCTCAAACAGCCGCTGTACACTGCACTCAAACGGAAACCGAGTCGACTGGACTCCCGAACGGGAGCAGGCGTTCTGAGGTTAAAACAGCGCTCATTACCCACGTCTCGGACATGGGCATAGCGGCCGTCGTGGAGCAATGCGTTGCCGGTTCTTGGCAGCCGCTCACCTTTTTTTTAAGCAGGTCTTTGCACGACAGTGAGCGTAAATACAGCATGTTCGACAAAGAGTTAATGGCTCTCTACCTGGCGTATGCCACTTCCGGTTCTGGCTGAAAGGGCACACTTTCACTGCGTCGTGGACCATAAGCCGCTAACGTACTTAACGTACATATAATATACAAATAAAGCGGAATTCGGTGAATTACCGGAAAAATCACATCCCTGAGAACAAGCCGAAATGAATTTTTGACAAAACATACGAGCCATTTGATTGGTCCAATCGTTTGCAACTATCCAATCGCAGGGCTGTTTACAATACAGCAGTAGCTTGAGTACATCCGGGTTATCGCGAGACTTCGGGGAAACGCCGAGCGCGTATGTTTTTTTTCCCCAAACTTTATTGAGAACAAGGTAAAGGTACAAAATTATGACATAGATGATGATAAAATCGGCGGAAATCCGCGGATCGGCGGAAAATTGCCATCCCTGCAAATGATGGTCAGGACCCGTTTCCCAACCCGAAGGCGCAGGGAACTGTGGCAGACGTGTATTTATTTCTGGGCCCCTCGCCCCTTTTAGACGAGGTTGCAATTATTTCAGCAGAACTCTCAATCTTAATACCTGGTTGTGTTCTGCATGTCCTACTTTTAACATTGGTTTTGTAGACAATTTCAACCTGTTTTGGAACTGCCCATTGTTTATGAGGCCAGATGGCATCCATCCAAATAGACTTGGTGCACGTGTTTTAAGGAACAATCTGTTCTATTCCATTCAGCGTTTTTTAGTACAGTGACTGAATTTTGGTGCGTTAACTCACCCCGAAGTTCCTGGGTCTGCCAACCAGCCCTTCTCTGTTTCCACTTCTCATATTAATCCTATTAATCCAAATAATCCTCACTGTTTAGATCAGCCTTCAGTTTATAACCCCATTGAGATTGTGCCTGTCTCCCGTTACCCAAAATATTATAACCCAAGACAAATACACCATAACTTGATAAATTCACACCTTGTCTTCCCCCTCAGAGAACCTTTGTCTACTCCCCCCACAGTTTATAAAAATATAATGTACGTATAAACATCCTAAAGTGATTAAACAAAAAGTTGGTAAAACTCAAATTAAACATCACGTCTCTAAATTCAATCAAAATCAACCTCTCTTCTTCCTCCTCATAATTTAAAAATTAAATGCGATTTGTTAAATATTAGGTCTCTAACTCCCAAGTCTCTACTAGTTCACGATCTATTAATTGATCATCAGATTGATTTAATATCCCTTACAGAGACTTGGTTAGGGCAAGATGATTATGTTGGTTTAAATGAATCAACTCCCTCTGATTATCTAAACTATCATAATCCTAGAAGTTCTAGCTGTGGAGGTGGAGTAGCGGCAATTTACCATTCTAAATTACTAGTTAATGTAAAGCAAAAAACCTGTTTCAATTCCTTTGAGGGCCTGGTCCTCACTATGAGGCATGTTAGCAATCTTAGCTTAAACCCTATCTTCTTTGCCATAGTCTGCCATCCTCCCTCTGCCTACTCAGAGTTTTTATCTGATTTTGCCGAATTTTTAGCTGATTTAGTGCTGAAATCAGATTTTAATATGCATGTTGATGTAGATAGTGACTGTCTTAATAAGGCATTCAATTCAGAATCAGAATCAGAATCAGAATCAGAATCAGGTTTATTGCCATTGTTCATGTAGTACACAAACTAGGAATTTGTCTCGGTACAATGCTGCAACATTAAACATGATAAGAGAAATAAACTATACATGTAATAAAGTGTAGGATAACATTAAGTGATACTGGTCAACAGTTAAAATATATATTAGCCAGCAGCAGATACTGTGGAGAACTATATAGTGCAGTCGGCAATGCAGGAAGAAAACAGCGATGATTGACATGAGTCTGGTTGAGCTGCTGTACATGGTGCACGAGAGTCACTTAGTGTTCAGCAGTCTAATGGCAGAGGGGAAGAAGCTGTTCATGTGACGGGAGGTTTTAGTCTGGATGGACCGAAGTCTTCTACCAGAGGGGAGGGGGGCAAACAGTACGTGACCAGGGTGTGAGGGATCGGCTATGATCCGGCCAGCACGCCTCCGGGTCCTGGAGATGTACAGATCCTGGAGAGATGGGAGCTTGCAGCCGATCACCTTCTCAGCAGTGCGCACGACGCGCTGCAGCCTTAGTCTGTCCCTGGCAGTGGCTCCTGCGTACCACACGGTTATGGAGGTGGTGAGGATGGACTCGATGATGGCTGTGTGGTTTTCCCAGAAAGTAGAAAATTCTACCTATTATCTCCACCATACATTGGACCTTGTTCTGACATATGGTATAGAAATAGAAAATCTGGTAGTGTCTCCTCATAATCCTGTACTGTCAGACCATTGTCTGTTAACCTCTGATTTCACTATTTCTGATTATTTGACTCCTAAAGAAAAATATTACTACAGCAGATGTCTTTCAGATTATGTTGTTTCCAAATTTTTGCAATTATTTCCTTTATACCATGTGTCAACACAACGGAAATAATAGATGGAGAGCTTGCTCCTTCCGTAATTGATAGCATGGTAGATAGTGTTACAGCCTCTCTGCATCAGACTCTAGACTTGGTGGCCCCTTTAAAAAAGAAAAAGTCTAATCAGAGATTTCTAACTCCTTGGTTCAACACAGAAACTCGTAGCTTAAAACAGAAGACTCATTCGTCAGTTAGAAAGAAAATGGCATTCGACTAATTTAGATGAATTCTATTTAGTGTGGAGAAATCATCTCGTAACTTATAAAAAATCTCTTAGAAAAGCTAGAACAAGTTACTACTCTGCATTAATAGAAGAGAATAAGAATAATCCCAGGTTTCTTTTCAACACTGTAGCCAGGTTGACAAAGAGTCAGGACTCTGTCAATCCTCGCATCCCCCTAGAGTTTACTAGTCAAGACTTTTTGAACTTTTTCAATCATAAAATTTTATCTATTAGAGATAAAATCAATCAGATTATTCCCACTGTAAACTTAAGTACAGCAACTACTACAACTCCTTCAACTGATATCTGTTTGGATAAGTTTACTCCAACTGACCTTTTAGAGTTAGATAAAATAATCTCCTCATCCAAGCCTTCAACTTGTCTTTTAGACCGTATTCCTACCAGCTTATTTAAAAAAGTCTTCCCATTTATTGGTAGCTGTATTCTTCAAATAATCATTTCTTCTTTAACCTTAGGTCATGTACCGCAGGCTTTTAAAATTGCTGTAATTAAACCCTTACTTAAAAAGCCAACGCTCGATCCAGGAGTTCTAGCTAACTATCGACCAATCTCTAAACTGCCTTTCATTTCAAAAATCTTAGAAAGAGTTGCTGCTATGCAATTATTTGACCACTTACAGGAAAATGGTATATTTGAAGAGTTTCAATCTGGGTTCAGAATTCATCATAGTACTGAAACAGCCTTAGTGAAGGTCACTAATGACCTTCTTATCGCATCTGATAATGGACTTGTTTCTGTACTTGTCCTTTTAGATCTTAGTGCAGCCTTTGATACTATCGATCATGATATTCTACTTGATAGATTAGAACACTTTGTTGGACTAAATGGTACTTCACTGCAGTGGTTTAGATCCCATTTATCCGATAGGCTTCAGTTTGTTCATATCAATAATGAGTTTTCTTCCAACTCTAAGCTCAGTCATGGAGTTCCACAGGGATCTGTGTTAGGCCCTACTCTTTTGAGTTTATATATGCTTCCATTAAGTAACATCATTAGAAAGCACTGTATACATTTTCATTGTTACGCAGATGACACACAATTATACCTGTCAATGAAGCCCGATGATTGTTCAGGTTCAGGCTCAGGTTCAGGTTACTTTATTTGTACCCGTAGGTAGATTTGTTTTGCAGTCTGGTGACATCCATATTTACAAGCCACAAATTACATTCAACATAGACACAAACACAGGCACACATGAAATTGACTATAAACATGATAAAAATACTCAAGGCTCCATCAATTAGGGTATAAAAAGACAAAGAGATGAGAGAAAATCCGGAGGTAAGAGAGAAGAGTCATATTAAAAGTTAAAAACTAGTCAAAGAGGTTAAAAACTCAAAGGTCTAAAACCCAATAAAATATTTAGAACCCAAGTAACATCCTACAAAAATAAGTAAATATAAAATGGAGTTGACTTCCGGTTATGGCTGCCACGTAGGACGGACGTGTCTCGCTCTGCTCTGCTCCTGGAAAAAAAAAATCGGCAAATAACTCTCTCATTTGGGACAGAACGTATCCCAGCATTTGGGCGAGGATATGTCGGCGAAGCCTAAGGCTGGAAAACCAGGTAAAGGAAAAAGCGAGCCGCCGAAACAGTCCAAATTAACGGACTTTCAGGTCTGTGACGCAGCAAACAAAACTCCATATATGGCGGAGGAGGCTGGCAACGCTGCGATTTCTGCGGGGAATGGCGCAGATGCGCTGATGGCAGCCATGAGTTCAATGAGAGCGGACTTTTCCTCTAGATTTGATGGGATTATGACAGCGTTGGAAGGAATAAGAAAAGAATTGGGTGACTGTGTAGAACGAACGGCGCAGATGGAGCTCCGTCTCGCTAGTGCTGAAGATGACGTCACCCGTCTTCAATTAAAGGTGCGCACTTTGGAAAAAAAAAATAAATCTCTGGAAGATAATATTTTGGATTTGGAATCTCGGTCGAGACAGAATAATTTGAGGCTGGTGGGTCTTCCAGAGGAATCAGAAGGTCGGGACGTATGTTCCTTTCTGGAAAAGTGGATTCCGGAGGTGCTGGGCAGCGAGGAGTTGCAATCAGCAGTGGTTCTGGAAAAAGCACATCGTATTGGCCCACGGAGAGATAAGGGACCGCCGAGGACCTTAATTATGAAGTTTCTTAGCAACAGAGACAGGATGAAGATCTTCAACGCTGCACGTGCTAAAGGAGAGATTAAACACCAGGACCAGCAGGTGCGGTTCTACCCAGATTTGGCCACAGGAATCCAGCAATTGAGGAAGCAGTTTGATCCTGTACGTAAGGAGCTGCGCAACCTTGGGATTCGTCATGGTGTAATCTATCCTGCGAGACTGCTGACCACGTATGAGGGCAGAACCCACATCTTCAAGACCCCAGAGGAGGCGCAGGAGTTCATCAAGAAGATCAAAGAAGAAGAAGAGACTGGTGGGAGCTAAGCATGAACAAAATATAAGGTAGAATAATTAAGCATTTGCATAGGCATCTGACTGACTTGAAGTAAATAGTAAGTTTACAAAATATAGATTGTATTATATATTAAAAAAACAAAACAAAAACAAAACAAACAAACAAAAAAAAAACTATGATGTACAAAGTTGTTAAAAATTTTGGAGTTAAGTTGGAAAACTACAGAGGAGAGTTAATGTTACGTCATTAAAAGCAGTAGAGTTAGGGTGATTGGGAGGATGAAGAAGGAGTGGCTTAGGCTGATCCTCGTGGGTGTGGAACGGTCGATGGCTATATCGGGAGACAGAATTTTTCTTTTGATTTTGGGGGGTTTGCCACAAGTGTGGGATGGGGAAATTTGTTTGTGTGTAGTTTGTAGGATGAATGTTCAACCACTCATGTTTTTGCTTCTCTGTATGAGCATGTTTACACTGCAAGGTAATCCCAAACTCTCTATTGATCATGGACCAAAGTGTTAATCTTAATTTAACTTCATGGAATTGCAGAGGTCTACAAAATTTAAAAAAACTTAAACAAGTTATGAATAAAATAAAGGACATGGGTTCAAGAATTGTGTTTTTACAAGAAACTCATCTGATAGAGGAGGATGTTAAAAGAATTAGGAGTAGATGGCAGGGAAGTGTATTCACCTCTTCATTTTCATCCCGAGCCAGGGGAGTTATGACTCTCATACATAAATCAGTTCCTTTTCAAGTGAAAAATGTAATTGGAGACAAATTTGGAAGATATGTAATCATTCAAGGTTCTTTGCTATTAGAAAATATAAATCTTGTGAACTTATATGGTCCCAATATAGATGATCAGAAGTTCTTTGCTAATTTATTTCTCATCTTATCATCACTTACAGGGCAACATATAATAGCAGGGGATTTTAATTGTACATTGAATCCAGGTGTGGATAGATCAACAGGACTGGATTGTACGCACATTGGATGTAGGATGACTATTAATCATTTTATGAAAGAATTGAGATTGTTAGATATATGGAGAGAAATGAAACCACAAGTTAAAGCCTATTCTTGTTATTCCAGTACCTACAAGACATTCTCACGTATTGATTATTTTTTGATTTCCACAGAATTAAGGTCCAAGATTCAAAACTGCTTTTATGATAACATCGTGATCTCTGATCATGCACCCTGTTGTCTAATATATGTAGATAAAAAATTGACAAAGGAATCAGGTAGATGGCAATTTCAGCATAAATGGCTTCAGGATGAGGAATTTGTCAAGTATATAGAAAAACAGATAGACGAGTTCTTTGACATCAATACTACACAAACATCAGCATGTGTAAAGTGGGAGGCTTTCAAAGCTTTTATTAGGGGACATATTATTAGTTATACAGGATCAAAATCTAAGAAGACTCGAGAGGAGAGAGCTAAATTGGAACATAAAATAAAAAATCTTCAGGAAAAAGTGTATGCAGGAAGTGACCCAAGGTTGGAGAATGAATTACTGATTTTGAGAGCTGAATACGACAAAAAATCAGCGAATAGAGCTGCCTCGAGTCTTCTAAGATTGAAACAATCTTTTTATGAACAAGGTGAAAAATCAGGAAAATTATTAGCATGGCAGATTAAACAATTGGAAATTAAAACACCAAGTACCAGTATTATAAGTAATGGACAGGTAGTTATAGATCCTTTAGAAATTAATAGAGCCTTTAGAGATTACTATGAAAAATTATATGATACCAAAAATGAACCTGATTTAACAAAACTAAATGGGTTTTTGAACGAACTATCTATACCGTGTATTCCAAATGAAAACAGGGAGATATTGGAGTCTAAAATTAGTCAAGAAGAAGTTGGGCTAGCCATTGATAATATGAAATCAGGAAAAAGTGCAGGACCAGATGGTCTTCCAGTTGACCTTTATAAAAAATTTAAGAATAAATTAATAAAACCTTTTTTGGAAATGGTTTTAGAAGCATTTCAAAATAATAATTTACCATCATACATAAATAATGCCTTAATTATACTGCTGCCAAAACCAGGTAAGCCCTCTAATAAATGTGAAAATATGAGACCAATAAGCCTATTAAACGCCGACCTTAAGATAATCTGTAAAATTTTAGCAAGACGAATACAAGAAATTTTACCAAATATTATTAATCGAGATCAGAATGGCTTTATAAAGGGTAGACAAGGCTTCCATAATATAAGAAGACTATTTAGTATTATTTATTTTAATAAAGAAGCACCGGATACAGCTCTCCTATCATTGGATGCCGAAAAGGCCTTTGATAGAGTTGAATGGCCCTTTCTTTTTGAAGTCCTACAAAGGTTTGGACTTGGAAATAATTTCATAAAATGGGTTCAAATAATATACAATAATGCTACAGCAGAAATCCTAACAAATAACAATATTTCAAAACCAATAAAAATCAATAGAGGATGTCGACAAGGCTGTCCACTTTCACCTTTACTGTTTACTATGGCAATTGAACCTTTAGCGATAGCGATACGTTTACATTCACAAATATATGGAATTAAAGTTGGACCAACAGAACATAAAATCTCCCTGTACGCCGATGATATAATTTTGTTTATGTCGAATCTAAAAAAATCAATTCCAACCCTGTTGAATTTAATAAAGAATTTTGGGGAAATATCAGGATATAAAATAAATAAAACTAAATCTTCAATATTAATGCTAAATGAGACCCAGAGAAATCACCCAGCCCCTGAGGTAAATCAATTCAATGTTGTAAATCAGTTTAAATATTTAGGAATCCAAATTATGCCTAAGCTAGAATCAGTCGCCAGCGTCAACTATGAAGCCTTAATGTCAGATATCAATGAGTTAACTCAGAGATGGATGTCACTACCAATGTCGATGATCGGGAGAATCAATATACTTAAAAGTAATATTTTACCTAAAATACTTTATTTATTTCAATACATTCCCTTATCACACCCTTTAGATCTATTCTCAAGAATAAAAAAAAAGTTAGTGGAATTTATATGGAACAACAGGAGGGCTAGATTACGTTTGTCTTTATTATATTTACCATTTGATCGTGGAGGTCTGAAATGTCCAAATTTTATGTTGTATTATTGGTCGGCACAACTGAGGTCTATGACATATTATTTTTCATCAAATGATCTCCCTCACTGGACTGAAATGGAATCATACAATTTACCTTTACCTCTTCCCATATTCATATACTCAGATTCGGCAAAAAAATTACAAAAACAAGTTAAAAATCCATTTGTAAAGCATATGATCAAAATATGGTGTGAAGCTAAAAACTATTTAAAAGAACCACAGTTATTGTCACAATTTAGTCCAATATGGGGTAATCAATATTTTAAACCAGGGAGAGCGGACGCTGTATTTAAAGTATGGAATTTAAAAGGGATACAAAAGATTCAGGATTTATATTTGCCATGTGCAGACAACATAATGTCTTTTGAAGAGCTGAGGATCAAATTTAATCTCAATAGAACACATTTTTTTAAATATCTTCAACTTAGAAACTTTATTCGATCAAATCAAAATAAAGCTCTCACTCGACCTATTTATTCATCCTTGGAAAAAATGATGATGAAAGATAGTAAAAGAAAGGGTATTATTTCAGAGTTTTATAACTCATTGACACTATCTTCAAGTGAAAATTCACTGAAAAGATTAAACTACTGGAAAGAAGATCTGCAAATTGAAATTTCAGAGGAACAATGGGAATTGGCTTGTACAGAAGCTCAAACCAAATCAATAAATGCACGCCTTAAATTGATACATTTCAAATGGTTAATGCGGATGTATGTTACACCGGAGGAGTTAAATAGATATAACAAAAATATACCAGATACATGCACAAAATGCATGGAAAGTAAAGGAACCCTATTTCATTGTTTATGGGAATGTAGATTAATAAGAATGTTTTGGGAAGAGGTGAGGGTAACAATTGAAAAAATAATCTCAAAACAAATCATATTGAATCCTAAACTGTTTTTGTTGGGTCTGTACCCAGAAAAGCATAATTTTAATAAAAGTGAAAGAACATTCATAGACCTCAGTTTGCTTAATGCCAAAAAATGTATTGCACTATTATGGAAAAAGACTCATAGACCAGATGTGACTCAGTGGTTAAGACAGATGTTAACAAACCTTCCATTAGAAAGAATAACATATATACTAAAATCAAAGGAAATTGTGTTTGAGAATATATGGAGACCTTTTATTGATTATGTAAAAAATTTAAACATAACTCTTGAAGAAGAAGGTGAATGATGTGTGTGGACCTAGTAAATTCCAAACTGGTGAACATAATATGTATACTTATGTATTGGATTGTCTAGACTAAACAGAGGAGCATTGTTGAAGATTTGATTTTGTTGGTGGTTGTTGGTGTTTTTAGTGCATTTTTTTTTTTTTTGTAGTACTTTAGTGTTAGTGTTTGATTGTTTGTATCATGTTTGTTAAAAAAAAAAAAAAGGTTCAATAAAGATATTGTGGAAAAAAAAATATAAAATGGAGTTAATAAATAGGTACCTAAATTATGTGCAATATATTGTTACAGCTTATTCAACTCTTTGACAGCAGCAGGAACAAAGCTGTTTTTGTAGCGCTGGGTTTTACTTTTTCGGACCGTAAACCTCCGTCTTGAGGGAAGAAGCTGAAAGTTGCAGTGCAAAGGGTGGGAGTCATCATTTAAAATGGAGGTAGCTATCCTCTGTACTTGTCTGGTGTACAGGGATGTCAGGCTCAGCTGTGACTCACCAAGCAAACGACTGGACCATCTAACTACCTGATCCAAGGATCTCCTCTGTTTCAGTTTTGTCTGACCAAACCATGACACTAAAGAAAAGGATAAAACAGATTCAATAAAAGCCCGATAAAACACTGTCATTATGGTTTGGTCAGTTTGGAAGCGTGCAAGTTTTCTCAAGCAATGCAAATGTTGCTGACCCTTTTTGCACACCCTTTCACAGTTCTCTTCAAAGTTTAAATTACTATCAATAATCGTCCCAAGATATTTGTAGGATTGTACACATTTGGTGGTCTGGCCTTTTAGTACGGTGACTTTGTGCCTGGGAGTTTTCCTCCTAAAGCCAATAATCATGTCTTTAGTTTTTGTCGTATTCAGCTGCAGGTAGGAATTCTCACACCAGTGAACAAAATCATCAACTACTGGGCCGTGGCCACTCTCACCATCCTGAAGGAGACTGGTAATAACTGAATCATCAACATACTTTATGATGTGTCTGTTGTCATGTCTGCTCCGACACATGTTTGTGTACAGGATGAAGAGTAGTGGTGACAACACACACCCCTGAGGAGAGCCAGTAGAAGAGCACTTTAGGTCAGACAATGTACCATTGACCCTTACTCTCTGCGTCCTGTTGGTTAAGAAATCCAGAATCCAACCCACCAGATTATTGCTCAAATCAAATTGTTGCAGGAGCCTTTCAACTAAGATATGAGGTTGGATTGTATTAAAGGCGGAGGAAAAGTCCACAAATAAAAGCCTGGCGTGTGTCCCATTAAAATCCAGATGTTTAAAAAGCATGTTAAACAGAGTGACAGTGGCATCCTCCACTACTCTGTGAGGCCTATAGGCAAACTGCAGAGGATCCAATGCATGCTCAGTCTGCTTTAGGACCTCACATCTGACCAGTTTTTCAAAACTTTTCATTAAAATTGAAGTCAAAGCAACTGGTCTAAAGTCGTTTACCGTTTTAGGACAGCTGGATTTTGTTACGGGAACAACCACGGCTTCTTTCCAGATCTTAGGCACATGTTGTGTTTGTAAGGACTTATTGAAAATGTAATGAAATATAGGACTCAGTTCCTGTGCACAGGACTTTACCAAGCGCTCACATATATTATCAGGGCCCTGACTTTTGTTCACTTTTACAGCGCAGAACTCCCTTTTAACATCCTGCACCTCAATATTAAAGCGCTGATTGTCTTTGAGTTTCTGTTTCAAATCTTGGGTTTCTGTGCTAAAATCAAAGGAGTCAAAACGACCATAAAAACAATTAAGAGCATTAGCCAGCTCTGTGTCTGAATTAAAACCATCTTAAAACACACGATTACTGCGCTTTGTGCTCTGAAGGCCTGCAATTAACCATTTGCCAGTGACGTCCCGTGTCACATGATTTTTGTTGATACCGCCATATTGGACGGCAAGTCGGGCGCTGTGCGAGTGCGTTTCAACATGGCGTCCGCTCAGTCAGATGTGCCGGCTTTGTCCGATGTAGCGCAACTACTAGATAAAAAACATCGTGACCGGTACATGGAAAAGATCAGTGTTATCGGCGTGGACCCTTACAAATTGTCGCTTGAAAAATTCACCAGTTTCATAGATTTTTGCCCCAAACCTGACGTACACTATATGGACATCTACAACTACCTGGTCAACACACCGTCTAGGTACACTGGAGAGTCTCTGAAAGCCTACAAAAGTTTGGACGCTTATAGTTATTTTGTTGCTGGGCTTGTGAGAAATGTGCTGATATCCCCAGTCATCACTTCAACGGTCCACTATGTCGTGACGGCTCAGGTATTTTTCCTTTATTTTTTCCAAAATTCAGACTCTATTCTCTCCCCTACTGTATAGATTTGTCATGTTATATAGAATCTATTAAGTGATAAATTATTAAAATTTTATCCATCCATCCATCCATCTTCTACCGCTTTTCCGGAGGTCCGGGTCGCGGAGGCAGCAGTTCAAGCAGAGAAGCCCAGACTTCCCTCTCCCCAGCCACCTGCTCCAGCTCTTCAGAGGGGACACCAAGGCGTTCCCAGACTAGCTGGGAGACATAGTCTCTCCACCGAGTCCTGGGTCTGCCCCGGGGTCTCCTCCCAGTGGGACGTGCCTGAAACACCTCAAGTGGGAGGCGTCCAGGAGGCATCCTAATCAGATGCCCATACCACCTCAACTGACTCCTTTCAATGTGGAGGAGCAGCGGTTCTACTCTGAGCCTCTCCCGGATGACTGAGCTCCTCACCCTATCTCTGAGGGTGAGTCCAGCAATCCTACGGAGAAAGCTCATTTCAGCCGCTTGTATCCGCGATCTCGTTCTTTCGGTCATTACCCAAAGCTCGTGACCATAGGTGAGAGTAGGAACGTAGATTGACTGGTAAATTGACAGCTTTGCCTTAGAACTAAGCTCCCTCTTCACCACAACAGACCGGTACAACGTCCGCATCACTGCAGATGCTGCTCCAATCCGTCTGTCGATCTCTCGCTCCATTTTCCCCTCACTCGTGAACAAGACCCCAAGATACTTAAACTCCTCCACTTGGGGCAGGAGCCTGTCCCCAACCCGGAGAGGACAATCCACCTTTTTCCGGCTGAGGACCATGGACTCGGACTTGGAGGTGCTGATTCTCATCCCAGCCGCTTCACACTCAGCGGCAAAGCGTCCCAGCAAGAGCTGTAGGTCATTGCTGGATGAAGCCAACAGGACAACATCATCTGCAAACAACAGAGATGAGATCCTGTGGTCACCAAGCATGACACCCTCCATTCCCTGGCTGCGCCTAGAAATCCTGTCCATAAAAATTATGAACAGGACCGGTGACAAAGGGCAGCCCTGGCGGAGTCCAACTCTCACTGGGAATGACTCCGACCGAGTGTTGGCGATACGAACTAAACTCTCACAACGGTCGTACAGAGACCGAATAGCTCGTAACAACAAGCCCGATACCCCATACTCCTGAAGCACCCCCCACAAAAATCCACGAGGGACGCGGTCAAATGCCTTCTCCAAGTCCACAAAACACATGTAAACTGGTTGGGCAAACTCCCACGAACCCTCAAGAATTCTCGAGAGGGTAAAGAGCTGGTCCGATGTGCCACGGCCAGGACGAAAACCACATTGCTCCTCCTGAATCCGAGGTTCGACCAACGGCCGGACTCTCCTCTCCAGTACCTTGGCATAGACCTTCCCAGGGAGGCTGAGGAGTGTGATCCCTCTAAAGTTGGAGCACACCCTCCGGTCCCCTTTTTTGAAGAGAGGAACCACCACCCCGGTTTGCCATGCCAAAGGCACTGCCCCCGACCTCCACGCAATGTTGCAGAGGCGTGTCAACCATGACAACCCAACAACATCCAGGGCCTTGAGGTACTCGGGGCGAATCTCGTCCACCCCTGGGGCCCGGCCACCAAGGAGATTTTTAACCACCTTGGCGACCTCAGCCCCTGTGATAGGCGAGTCATCCCCCTTGTCCCCAAACCCTGCTTCCTCTGTGGAAGGCGTATCAGTGGGATTGAGGAGATCCTCGAAGTATTCCTTCCACCGCCCGACGATATCCCCAGTTGAAGTCAACAGTGTCCCATCCGCACCATACACAGTGTGGACGGGGAGCTGCTTTCCCCTCCTGAGCCGCCGAACAGTTTGCCAGAATCTCTTTGAAGCCGACCGAAAGTCTTGTTCCATGGCCTCACCGAACTCCTCCCATACCCGGGTTTTTGCTTCAGCAACCACCCGAGCTGCACTCCGCTTGGCCTGCCGGTACACCTCAGCTGCTTCGGGAGTCCCACAAGCCAACCAAGCTTGATAGGACTCCTTCTTCAGCTTAATGGCCCCCCTCACCACTGGTGTCCACCACTTGGTTCGGGGGTTGCCACCACGAGATGCACCGACCACCTTGCGGCCGCAGCTCTGGGCCGCCGCTTCGACAACAGAGGTGGAGAACATGGCCCATTCAGACTCCATGTCTCCAGACTCCCTCGGAATGTGGTTGAAGTTCTTCCGGAGGTGGGAGTTGAAGACCTCCCGGACAGGGGCCTCAGCCAGACGCTCCCAGCACACCCTCACTATACGTTTGGGTCTACCAGGTCTGAATGGCTTCCTCCCCTGCCATCGGATCCAACTCACCACCAGGTGGTGATCAGTTGACAGCTCTGCACCTCTCTTTACTCGGGTGTCCAAGACATACGGTCGCAGGTCTGATGATACGATAACAAAATCGATCATCGACCTGCGGCCTAGGGTGTCCTGGTGCCAGGTGCACATATGGACACCCTTATGCTTGAACATGGTGTTCGTTATGGACAGACTGTGGTTAGCACAGAAGTCCAATAACTGAACACCACTCGGGTTCAGATCGGGCAGGCCGTTCCTCCCAATCACCCCCCTCCAAGTTTCACTGTCGTTGCCCACGTGCGCATTGAAGTCCCCCAGTAGGACAATGGAGTCTCCAGGAGGAGCACCCTCCAGCACCCCAGTCACAGACTCCAAAAAGGGTGGGTACTCTGAAACATCATTTGGTGCATAGGCACAAATGATGGTCAGGACCCGTTTCCCAACCCGAAGGCGCAGGGAAGCAACCCTTTCGTCCACCGGGGAAAACTCCAATATAGAGGCAGCAAGGTGGGGCGATACAAGAATACCTACCCCTGCTCGTCGCCTCTCGCCCGGGGCAACTCCAGAAAAGGCCAAGCTCCAGCCCCTCTCCAGGAGACTGGTTCCGGAACCGGAGCTGTGTGTTGAGGTGAGGCCGACTATATCTAGCCGGTATCGCTCAATCTCGTACACCAGCTCAGGCTCCTTCCCCACCAGAGAGGTGACATTCCACGTACCAAAAGCCAGTTTAGAAAGCTTGGGATCAGTCCGCCAAGGTCTCCGCCTTTGACTGCCACCTAATCCACATAGCACCGGACTTCCATGATCCCTCCTGCAGGTGGTGAACCTACTGGAGGGCGGACCCATGTAACTCCTTCGGGCTGAGCCCGGCCGGGTCCCATGGGTGGAAACCCGGCCACCAGACGCTAGCCTTCGAGCCCCTCCCCCAGGCCTGGCTCCAGGGTGGGGCCCCGGTAACCCCATACCGGGCGGGGTACACTGAATCCTTGATATACAATTCATGAGAGTCTGTTGGATCGTTCTTAGTCTGGCCCTTCACCCAGGACCAGTTTGTCTTGGGAGACCCTATCAGAGGCAAATTGCCCCGGACAACATAGCTCCTGGACAACCCCGGACAACATAGCTCCTTTAAAATTTTATAAAATATTCAATTATTATTAGTATTATTATTATTATTAGCTGTATACATAGTATCTTAATTAAATTAAAAAATAATTAAATATTTTTATAGATCTATATATTCTGTAAAAGGATTTTTAAATACTTGTCTTATCAATAGAATACTCGATAAACAACTCCCAACACTATTAGATATATTACAAATTTTATTGTTCAGTCTATACAAGAAAGACTTATATCCAGATAAAAAGTCATCATACCCACATATTAATTATAAGAATATTTATCCACTACAGGTACATCACTCCCAGAAGATGTCGGACCCCCCACTGAAACCCTGGGTGATCATGAATCAAGATGGTGTCATATTGTCTTCACACTGTACTTGTATGGCAGGGTTAGGAGAGACTTGTTCGCATGTTGCAGCTGTGTTGTTTGCTGTTGAGTGTGCTGTCCGCCTGTCCCAAGGCCAGATTTGCACTGATGTTCCCTGCGCCTGGAATACACCAACAGCAAACTTGAAGCTTCCTTTTGCTGCATTGCGTGATATCGATTTTTCAAAACCCAAAACAAAACAACGGATGTCAATGCAGAAAAAAAAACATATTCCCCGTAAAAGGGAAAGCAAGCCCATTGCCCCTCCATCAGATGATGATCACCAAGCATTGTATCAAAGGCTGCATCAAACTTCTAGAATGACAGGCAAACGGTGTGCTATACTATCTCTGGTTGAGCCTTATAATCAGGAGTATATTCCACAGGTTAATAGCTTTGGTACAATTTTTTTCCTTGATTTTTTAGATGAATGAAAATGGCATCATGTCTAATGTATAATCGAAAATGAATGAAGACTAATGAACAGAACTAAATATGCAGTGTTCCACAACTGTATAACTACACATGTCAGTTGAAAAGAACATCTAATTATATTTGCAGGTGGCCCACAATGATTGTCCTGCTTCTCTGGATACCCTTTTTAGTCCTGATTGTCTTCAGCTTACCTTTGAGCAGCTGTTGAATAGATGTGAACAGGTACAACAACTTCTGAAAGTCACTCCTGAGCAGGTAATTTTTCTGCAAATGTTTTAAAATTTATTTCTAAAAATAACAACTTTTAAAGTGCTTTACAGTCCATTAAATGCTACATAATCATTATGTGGGACGTCATAATATCTATGCAGGAAAATTTAGGTTAGTTATATAGGACTATATAGGACTGCCCTTTAATTTTTATTATTTGTCTGTTTTTGTTCACTGATTGTGCGTCTGCCGGTTCATACACCCGTGAAGAACTATTAAATATCAGGACTCTCACCCCCATGGACCTTCTTCCAGTTTTTTTAGCTCCTGCCGCCGATCTGATCCATTGTTTGGCCAAAAAAGCAAGACGGCGGAAAAGAGGGAAGAGAGGGGGGATTCTCGCTCGGCTACGAAAAAGAGGCACGCGAACAGCCTTGCCTGGCATATTTCTATCCAATGCCAATTCTCTCTTGAACAAGGTAGAAGAATTAAGACTGCTGATGCGTTTCAAGGACCTCGCTTCCTCGTCTGTCATCTGCTTCTCTGAGACCTGGCTTAATGAGAACATTCCAGATAGCGCGATCAGCCTCGAGGGATTTCAGCTGTTTCGTGCTGATCGCGTCACAGAACTCTCCGGTAAGTCTATTGGAGGAGGAGTGTGCTTCTATATTAACAACAGCTGGTGCTCTGATGTAACGGTGATTTCCAAACACTGTTCTCCCGCCCTGGAATTTCTTTTTATTAACTGCAAGCCATTTTATTCCCCGCGGGAGTTTGCCTCATTCATCCTCGTCGCTGTGTACGCCCCTCCCGATGCGGACACGCGCGAAGCTCAGCGCGTGCTCGCAGATCAAATCCAACTTACGGAGCGGAACTTTCCAGACTCCCTGGTTATTGTGGTGGGCGATTTTAACCAGAGCAATCTGAGTCACGAGCTCCCCCGCTACAAACAGTTTATTAAATGTCCAACCAGAGGAAATAACACGCTAGATCACTGTTATACTTCAGTAAAGGACGCTTATCGCGCTGTTCCCCGCGCTGCGCTGGGACTATCTGATCACGTGATGGTCCACCTCATCCCCACATACAGACAAAGACTGAAACTCACTAAACCTGTTGTGACCACCACAAAGAAATTGACCAGTGAAGCTGGAGAGAAACTGAACACATGCATGGAAATAACTGACTGGGGCATGTTTAAAAGAGCCACACATGATCTTAATGAGTACACAGACACTGTGAACTCATATATCAACTTCTGTGAGGAGGACATTCTCCCATCACGCACCAGGGTAAGATATTCTAATGACAAGCCCTGGTTCACAGCTAAGCTCAGACGAATCAGGAAGGAGAAGGAAGCAGCGTTGAAAAGTGGAGACAGGGACTGCTACAGAGAGGTCAAATATCGGTTTAACAGAGAGCTGAGGAGAGCTAAATCTGTGTATTCTGAGAAACTCCAGCAGCAGTTCACTGCTAATGACTTGGCTTCTGTGTGGAGAGGACTGAGGCAAATCACCAACTATCGGCCTCAGGCTTCTAAAGGTCAGGATGACAAAGCCCTTTGTCAAAAACTGTCCCAACATTACGCCCGTTTTGACACCTCGTCAGCTGTGTCCAACTCACCCACTCCACCCAGCTCCACTGCCTCCTCAGCCCCTAATTCATCAAAAGTGGCCCCCCCCCCTCCTCCTCCTCCCCCCTCCCCTTGTCATCAGTGAGCAGGACGTGCACAGACAGTTCTCCAGACTGAACCTGCGCAAGGCCCCCGGGCCGGACGGTGTGTCTCCCTCCACCCTGAGACTCTGTGCGAAAGAGCTGGCTCCTGTCTTCACAGACATTTTTAACACCTCCCTTAAGCAATGTCACGTGCCGACCTGCCTCAAATCCTCCACCATCATCCCTGTCCCCAAGAAGCCACGGATTACTGGACTTAACGACTACAGACCTGTAGCGCTCACCTCTGTAGTCATGAAGTCCTTTGAGCGCCTGGTCCTGTCTCACCTCAAGTCCATCACCACACCCCTCCTAGACCCGCTGCAGTTTGCCTACCGTGCTAACAGGTCTGTGGACGACGCAGTCAACCTGGCCCTCCACTCCATCCTGCAGCACCTGGACTCCCCGGGAACCTACGCCAGGATTCTGTTTGTGGACTTCAGCTCCGCATTCAACACCATCCGCCCCGATCTGCTCCAGGACAAGCTGTCCCTGCTCAACGTGCCTGACTCCCTCTGCAGGTGGATCACCGACTTCCTGACGGACCGGAGACAGCATGTGGGCTGGGGAAGTCTGTCTCAGACTCTGTTAGCATCAGCATTGGATCACCCCAGGGCTGTGTACTTTCCCCCCTACTCTTCTCCCTTTATTCCAACTCCTGCACCTCCTCCCACCAGTCTGTTAAGCTGATTAAGTTTGCGGACGACACCACCCTCATCGGGCTCATCTCCAACGGCGACGAGTCCGCCTACAGGGAAGAGGTGGCCCAGCTGGTGTCCTGGTGCAGCCACAACAACCTGCAGCTGAATGCTCTGAAGACAGCGGAGATGATTGTGGACTTCAGGAAAGTCACATCCCCCCTGCCCCCCCTCACCATCACAGGCTCTCCCATCACCATTGCAGATTCCTTCCGCTTCTTGGGCACCACCATCACCCGAGACCTCAAATGGGAGCCAACCATCAGCTCCCTCATCAAAAAGGCCCAGCAGAGGATGTTCTTTCTGCGGCAGCTGAGGAAGCTCAAGCTACCCACCAAGATGTTAGTGCAGTTCTACACGGCCATCATTGAGTCCATCCTCACCTCCTCCATAACTGTGTGGTATGCAGGAGCCACTGCCAGGGACAGACTAAGGCTGCAGCGCGTCGTGCGCACTGCTGAGAAGGTGATAGGCTGCGAGCTCCCATCTCTCCAGGACCTGTACATCTCCAGGACCCGGAGGCGTGCTGACCGGATCATAGCCGATCCTTCACATCCTGGTCACGTACTGTTTGCCCCCCTCCCCTCAGGTAGAAGGCTTCGGTCCATTCGGACTAAAACCTCCCGGCACATGAACAGCTTTTTCCCCTCTGCCATCAGACTGCTGAACATTAAGTGACTTTTTGACTCTCGTGCACTATGTACAGCAGCTCAACCAGACTCACGTCATTCATCACTGTTTTTCTGTTGCATTATCGACTGCACTATGTGGTACTTCACATTATCTGCTACTTGCTAATTTTTTAAAACTGCCTTGACTAGTACTACTCATTATTACTAGTATTATTATTATTATTATTACTTATTATTACTTATTTTTCTACACTTATTGCACGTTTCTAGTCCTTTAGTTTTTTAGTTTATCCTTTTTTCTCATCATGTTTTTAATGTTGCAGCATGGCACCGAGACAAATTCCTAGTTTGTGTATTACATGAACAATGGCAATAAATCTGATTCTGATTCTGATTCTGACATTGTTTCTTGTGCAGGTAAAATTTGTTGAAGAAACTACCAGATCGCAGAACAAGTGTGTGTTGTGGCATCAGCAGCGAGTTGGCAGAATAACGGCATCCATCTTCAAAGAAGCTGCACAGACTCATCTTGACGCTCCTTCGAGAAGCCTGCTGAACAAGATATGCTACCCAGTTAGTTTTACCAGTAAAGCAACAAAGTAAGAGACTAGAAAAGCACTCGGAGAGCGCAAACCTCCGCCAAGGCTGCATGCAATTCCTGAATTGTTTTTTTACCGGTAATCATCTCTTTTTATCCTGCTATGCTTAGCTACTTACTGTAAGCTACTTTTGGTGCTGTATTGAATCATTGAGTACTAAGTTGGTTGATCATGGAAACTGACAACATTTAAATTGTAAAGAAGACATAATTCTAAAAAAATTGTCATTTCATTGTGCTATGTAAAATATTCAGATTTCTTTCAGAAAATAGTTCTATATTGGTTTTAAGGAATACCGGTACATTTTTTTTTGTACTCTGTCAATAATTTTGCCGATTTGTTTACAGATGGGGATGCGACCATGAGAAAGTGGCCCGTGATCAGTATGAAGAAATCAGGTCTTCTCAGCACCAGGATCTACTAGTGTGTGATGCTGGACTAGTCCTCAGTCAGCGCTTCCCCTTTATGGGTGCCTCTCCGGATGGATTTGTCTCCTGTAGCTGCTGTGGGGAGGGTCTGGTGGAGGTGAAATGTCCTTTCTGTAAGAGGAATCAGGCTTTAGAGGAAGCGGTGGAAGACCCTCAGTTTTGTGCAAGCAACATTGATGGCGACATCAAGCTGAAACCATCTCATAAATATTTCTACCAAATCCAAGCTCAACTGGGTGTCACAGAACTTTCTTACTGTGACTTTGTTCTCTGGACTCAAAAAGGTTGTAATGTTCAAAGAATTGAGTTTGATGATCTCTTTTTTAATGAGAAAGTTCAACTTGTTGGTAAATATCACAGGTCTGTCATTTTACCAGAACTACTCGCCAAATGGTATACAAAAAATCCAAATTTGTTTCATATATCTTGTAAGACAAAAGAAACCCCAAAAGGTGATAATACTAGTGTCATTTGCTACTGCAGAAAAACCTGTAGTGATGCATCTATTGTAACCTGTGAGTCTGGCTTTTGTCAAATTGGTCAGTTCCATGTACAGTGTCTCAGGTTGAAAAATGTTCCAAAGAAAAAGTGGTGCTGTCCAGATTGTAGAGCAATTTCAAGGAGTCAGAAAAATCTGAAGAACTAAGTGTGTGTGGCATGTAGATTGTGGTTGTATCATCATCTGAGGTTTACTAAAAATAATAAAATGTATTGGCCAAATAGAATATAATATTTCTTTGTTGTACAACTATGCTTAGCTATTGCATGTAAAATATATCATGACTTAAGTAATAAATTTAATTGTTATATATAATTTTCAGGTTATTTCATTGCGTGCATCACATAAAATGTTGATTGCATAGCCGCGAGTAAGGCGGCTATGCAATCTTTCCTCTTCAGCGCTGCCACCCACCTCCTGCGCCTGTCTTCGTCAGCTGGGAGCCGGTAAAACTTCAAGTTGGATCCCTTTTTCTGGCGATTTGTACACCCAAAGGCACAGCAGTGAAACAACATAGTCTAATTCAATGCCAACATAAAACAAAGACGTAGGTTGAAATCAGGTAAATATATCGATATCTGGTACACCGCTGAACAGCTGCTGAATGCGCCGTCCACTCGCTTCCGCCGTCCAAGATGGCGGCGTAAACAAAAGGTGTGACGTCACAGCAAATGGTCAATAGTTTTCATACTGGCCCAGGCTGAACCAAGTTTCTTTGATGCCATCTTGCTTTCCAATTCTGATTTATAATTCTGTTTTGCTCTTAAAATTTCGGACTTCAGCTCTTTTGTGGCAACCTGTAGCTCAGAAACAGACCCCTGTTTAAAGACAAGTGCTTTCCTCTGTAAGCAGGATTTAACTGATTTTGTAACCCATGGCTTGTTGTTGGGATTGACACGTTTACGTGGAACGATCTTATTTTTACAGAAAGCCATGTATGAGCATGTGACGTCCACCAAAGAGTCCAAATCATCTCCGCAGGACAGTGTGAACATCTCCCAGTCTGTACAGTCAAAGCATTCCTGGAGGCTGTGCACTGAATCCTCTGTCCACACATCAATGTCTCTCGTCTCTACCTTGCCTCTTCTGAGAGCAGTTTTATATGTGGGCAGCAAATGTACACAGTTGTGATCTGAGGATCCTACAGGAGGAAGGGGGAGTGATTTATAGGCCCTCTCTATGGATCCATAGCACAGGTCCAACGTCTTTTTTCGCCTGGTTGGGCAGGAGACATACTGATAAAAGTTTTTAAGTGTCTTCTTTAAAGAAACATGGTTAAAATCCCCAAGAATGAAGTTTGGCGCCTCTGGAGAAATTGATTGCAGCCGCTGGACCACATAAAAGATGGTGCTGGAGGCGGAGTCAGCATCTGCCCTCGGGTGAATGTACACAGTTGCGATGAAAAGCTGGGGGAACTCGCGAGGCAAATAAAAGGGGCGTAGTGACACAGACAGCAGCTCCATATCGGGTGTACAGATGCGCTCTCTGACCGTGACAGATGTGCAGTACTGCTTATTAATGTATAAACATACGCCGCCCCCCTGACGTTTCCCCGTTACCTCTTCCTGCCGATCCGAGCGCAGTGGAGCTCCAAAGCCGTCAATCCACAGGTCTGCGTCTCGGTCATGCACAGTAAGCCAAGATTCGGTGAAGGCCATGACGCAGTAGTTCTTAAAGTCCTTCTGGTAGCGTACATTCCCTTGAATTTCCTCCATCTTGTTTCTCAGAGATTGTACATTCCCAAAAATCATAGAAGGAAGAGGAATGTTACCAAACTGACGTCTTCTCAGGCGCAATTTCACACCTCCATGCTTTCCGCGTTTCCTTCTTCCATCTCTCCCGTCTCTCTTTTCACCGCTGTGCCCGTCTCTCAAAATAAAGTCCGGCAGTTGCGGCTTAGGCTCACTCACAGCCGCTGCATCAACCGTGTTTAAATGCAGCAACATGTCCCTGGAATAATGTATCCTGCCCGCCATGATGCCGAATGCGTTTACTTCAGAGAAAAAGAGCCAGAGGACAAGTAGCAGCAATACAAAAAAGGGGAGGAAGTCCATGTTGATGGAACCAGGGAGCTCTTCACCATACAGTCCACAAACATTCCAGGACAGAAACGACACAGAGAATATCATAAAAACACATTAAAGTGCATAAAACAAGACACACAGACGACGGACTTTTTCACCAGCTGCTGGTCGCTGTGTGCGCATGCGCCCTTTTTTTTGTAATTGTAATCAATTAGCTAAGTTAGATGCCGGAAATCAAAGCTTGGATGACTTGTAATTTTCTGCTATTAAACCCAGATAAGACTGAAGTCATTCTTGTTGGTCCAAAAAAACCTTAGAAATACGGTGGGGTAAAAAAGTATTTAGTCAGCCACCAATTGTGCAAGTTCTCCCACTTAAAAGATGAGAGAGGTCTCCAATTTTCATCATAGGTATACCTCAACTATGAGAGACAAAATGAGAAAAAAAAATATCCAGAAAATCACATTGAAGGATTTTTAATGAATTAATTGGTAAATTCCACGGTAAAATAAGTATTTGGTCAATAACAAAAGTTCATCTCAGTACTTTGTTATATACCCTTTGTTGACAATGACAGAGGTCAAATGTTTTCTGTAAGTTTTCACAAGGTTTTCACACACTGTTGCTGGTATTTTGGCCCATTCCTCCATGCAGATCTCCTCTAGAGCAGTGATGTTTTGGGGCTGTCGCTGGGCAACACAGACTTTCAACTCCCTCCAAAGTTTTTCTATGGGGTTGAGATCTGGAGACTGGCTAGGCCACTCCAGGACCTTGAAATGCTTCTTACGAAGCCACTCCTTCGTTGCCCGAGCGGTGTGTTTGGGATCATTGTCATGCTGAAAGACCCAGCCACGTTTCATCTTCAATGCCCTTGCTGGTGGAAGGAGGTTTTCACTCAAAATCTCACGATACATGGCCCCATTCATTCTTTCCTTTACACGGATCAGTCGTCCTGGTCCCTTTGCAGAAAAACAGACCCAAAGTACGAAGTTTCCACTCCCATGCTTCACAGTAGGCATGGTGTTCTTTCTCCTCCAAACACGACAAGTTGAGTTTTTACCAAAAAGTTCTATTTTGGTTTCATTTGACCATATGACATTCTCCCAATCCTCTTCTGGATCATCCAAATGCTCTCTAGCAAACTTCAGACGGGCCTGGACATGTACTGGCTTAAGCAGGGGGACACGTCTGGCACTGCAGGATTTGAGTCCCTGGCGGCGTAGTGTGTTTCTGATCAGAATCAGAATCAGAATCAACTTTATTGCCAAGTATGCTTACAACATACAAGGAATTTTACTTATCACTAAGGTGCGCTCGTTTCTAAGCGCTCCCTAATGACGCGGCAGCCATACAAGGCACCTCATACAGTGGGGGGTGAAGAGGGGGAGGGGGAGGGGGTGACACATTGGGCAGAGAGAAAAAACAAAGTTATCAAAATAGCGCTCGAGTGAGCAAGATTGTGATCACATAGAAAAAAACCCTCTAACTGCACAATTAGCAGACAAGATACAGATCTACACATTAACAGAGCAAAGGAGAGAGACCAGTGTGTGCATGTCAGTCATGTGATATCAGTATGAGTGCAGTGTGAATGTATCAGTTACTGGTGCACAACAAAAAATCCTCTCCTAGGCAACGGTTAGATGTTATGTCCATGTATTCTAAACATAGATAAGCATGTCCACAGAGTCCATCTCTCTTCAGTGCATGCCAGATGGTAAAACTCCATGTTAGTCACATGATAACGCTGTCCTTGGAGAGTTCAGATTGCTGCACATCAGCAATTGTTTGGGTTAAGGAGAAGCCAAAACTCCCTTCTGCTTTATCTCTTCTCCTGGAGGAATAAGGACGCTGAATCAAGGCCTGATAAGCACAGTTCACTTAAAGCATAGAAATTTCCTCTCTTATGCGATTCTGTGCATCACAATTTACATACACAGGCTTTAAAATCATTCCCTGAAGAGCACCCAGCGACTCCAAGATGTTTTCCACCTTCCGATTCAGTTCGCCAAACATAGATAAACATGTCCACAGAGTCCATCTCTCTTCAGTGCATGCCAGATGGTAAATTCCATGTTAGTCACATATTTGCCGCTATCAGTGCTCTCCCCAGCTGGTCAAATTTGTTGAAGGAGCTTCGCCGGGTCCGCATTTTGATTAGCTCTTCCAACTTCTTTAATTTTCGATACACCAGGAAAACTCCAGAGCCAAACAGCAGAAATCCTGTGATCATGAAGCCAAAACAGGTAGATGTCTTCCACATCTTCAATCGAATCACGATTGAAGATTGATTCTGATGTAGCCTTTGTTACTTTGGTCCCAGCTCTCTGCAGGTCATTCACTAGGTCCCCCCATGTGGTTCTGGGATTTTTGCTCACCGTTCTCGTGATCATTTTGACTCCACGGGGTGAGATCTTGCGTGGAGCCCCAGATCGAGGGAGATTATCAGTGGTCTTGTATGTCTTCCATTTTCTAATAATTGCTCCCACAGTTGATTTCTTCACACCAAGTTGCTTACCTATTGCAGATTCAGTCTTCCCAGCCTGGTGCAGCTCTACAATTTTGTTTCTGGTGTCCTTTGACAGCTCTTTGGTCTTGGCCATAGTGGAGTTTGGAGTCTGACTGTTTGAGGTTGTGGACAGATGTCTTTTATACTGATAACGAGTTCAAACAGGTGCCATTAATACAGGTAACGAGTGGAGGACAGAGGAGCCTCTTAAAGAAGAAGTTACAGGTCTGTGAGAGCCAGAAATCTTGCTTGTTTGTAGGTGACTAAATACTTATTTTACTGAGGAATTTACCAATTAATTCATTAAAAATCCTTCAATGTGATTTTCTGGATTTTTTTTCCTCATTTTGTCTCTCATAGTTGAGGTATACCTATGATGAAAATTGGAGACCTCTCTCATCTTTTAAGTGGGAGAACTTGCACAATTGGAGGCTGACTAAATACTTTTTTGCCCCACTGTACCTTTCCAAATCAAACTCTTAATTTGGATGTGGCTACTCTTACTTTGAATAGTTCTGTGAGGAACCTTGGAGTTATTTTGATCAAGATCTGTTTTTTAATTCACATATTAAATTTGTTTCTGACTGCTTTCTATCATTTGCGTAATATTGCCAAGATTAGAAGCATCTTGTCTCTGAGTGATGCAGAGAAATTGATCCACGCTTTTGTTAGCTCTAGATTAGGTTATTGTAACTCGTTATTGTCAGGTTGTCCTAAAATATCTTTAAAAAGTCTTCAGTTGATCCAAAATGCTGCTGCAAGAGTTTTAACAGGTACTAGAAAGCGAGATCATATCTCTCCGGTTCTGGCCTCCCTTCATTGGCTTCCCATAGAGTTTAGAATTAAGTTTAAAATCCTTCTTCTCACTTACCAAGTTCTCAATAATCAGGCCCCCTCTTATATAAAAGATCTGATATTACCCTATCATCCTAACAGAGCACTACGCTCCCAAAATGCTGGATTACTTGTCATACCTAGAATTTCCAAAAGTACAATGGGAGGCAGAGCCTTCTGCTATCAAGCTCCTTTCCTGTGGAACCAGTTACCAATTTGGGTTCGGGAGTCAGACTCGATCTCTGTTTTTAAGAATAGGGTAAAAACCTTCCCCTTCAATACAGCCTATGATTAGGGAATGATCTTGTGTCTCTTAACCCTCCCTTTGTTTTGCTGTTATTAGATTTAGACTGCTGGGTGACCTCCAATAATGTACTCGGCTTTTCTCTGTTAATGTTTGCTCTCTTATGTCTGTTCTTTTCATCTTCTCTATCCCCTCACCCCCCAGCCAGTCGTAGCAGATGACTGCCCCTCCCTGAGCCTGGTTCTGCTAGAGGTTTCTTCCTGTTAAAAGGGAGTTTTTCCTCTCCACCGTCGCCTAGTGCTTGTTCACAGGGGATCGCTTGATTGCTGGGGTCTTTCTGCAATTGTGGGGTTTCCCCTACATTTTAAAGTGCTATGAGATGACTTTTGTTGTGATATGGCACTATATAAATAAAGCTGAATTGAATTGAATTTTCTCCATAAAATTGCGTCCCATTTTAGCCATATTTTTGTTAGTTATTTCACAGCCTTCCATTGCATTACAATTAAAATTCAAAATCTGGTTTCTCTGGGTTCCACAATTGTGATTACACTCTGTTGCTCAATAATCAGTTACCAAATAAATGTGATGCTCAACCTTGATCATTTCCCTGCTTACAAATCATTTGAATGTAATGTCATATAACCTGAATCTGATTAATAAAACTTGTTAACAGTAGAGAGAAGTTGTACTTGATTTCTTTAGTTTGTGTATGCTTTTCTGGGTCACTGCAGAAGAACTTACGAATTCTGAGACTGATTAATTGAAGGTATAAGGATTAATTATTAATAAAATCATACAAAATTGGACTCGTGCCCTGTTTAGAGAGCCTTTCTCTCTTAGTTTGTGTTTGTGTGGAAGGAGGAAAACCCCATCCACACTCACACACTTCTGATTATAAAATAAATAATCCTTGTACGTTATCACACTTATTAGAATTAAATATTGTGACAATACCATACTCCCTCTTGGGTAATATTGCTTAATTCAGGATCTGCAGACAAAGAAGGAGGCTAACGTTAGCTTAACATCATGGCTGGTGTTTCCTAGTGTTGCCAACACTCACTCTTTTGGAATGAATCTTTCTTTTGCCCTCTCTTATTCTAAAACTTATTCAGAGGTACAGAAGTGTGTTGAAAAAAAACCCTTTATGGGTGTAGGGCTGTCTACACATATGGGTACTTGCACGTGAACGTGCAAACCGGGAGGGCAGGGAGGTGCAAAAAAGGGCAGTTTACCATTGAAACAATATGGCATATTAATATTATGATGAGCTTTCATCAAAAGATCAGATCAGATATGATCAAAAACTTTAAATTTATGATCTCAAAAAATGTCCCTACCGTCTACCAGCCAGTATGTGGAAGAAAGATCCAACAGAGTGTCTAGAAACAATATTTACTAATATATGTAACTACCGGATAGCTGCTCCAGCTTCTCTGTGCATTAGTGGAGCACTCTAATAATAGAAAATAAATTGTACCTGCTCTGGAAATCCCCAAAAAGCTGTCATATTTAGGTTTGCAAAATTTATCCCATCCCGTCTCCCGTACTGGAGATGCTGGTTGTTTACACTCAATCGCCCTCGTTAATCCTGACACTTGGTTTCAGCTCTACAGAGCTTTGGTCCATTTGTCAGCAGGTGAGTGTCAGTCTTATTACCTCCGCCAAAGGGGGAGGTTATGTGATCATCGGCGTTGGTTTGTCTGTTTGTCTGTTTGTTTGTCTGTTAGCAGGATAACTCAAAAAGTTATGGACGGATTTTCGTGAAATTTTCACAGATTGTCAGAAATGGGGTATCCTACAGATGATTACATTTTGGTGGTGATCTGGATCACCGTCCACAAGAAAACCGCCATTACGCAAAATGCCATTTTCGTGAATAACTACTAAACCACTAATCCTATCATTGTCAATCCAATTGTTGTGAATTCAATTGCTAGTCATATGTTTTCATGGTCAAGGAATCTGAAAGCGTACACACAAACAGTGTATGGGGGGAACTGTGGCGCTAAACTGCCATTACGGAAAATGCCATTTTCCTCAATAACTACTGAACCACTAATCCTATCATTGTCAATCCAATTGCTAGTCATATATTTTCATGGTCAAGGAATCTGAAAACGTACACACAAACACTGTATGGGGGGGAACTGTGGCCGCCATTATGGAAAAGGCCATTTTCAAGAATAACTACTGACCCACTAATCCTATCATTGTGAATCCAATTGCTTGTCATATGTTTTCATGGTCGAGGAATCTGAAAACGTACACACAAACACTGTATGGGAGGAACTGTGGCCGCCATTACGGAAAATGCCATTTTCGTGAAAAACTACTGAACCACTAATCCTATCATTGTCAATCCAATTGCTAGTCATATGTTTTCATGGTCAAGGAATCTGAAAACGTACACACAAACACTGTATGGGAGGAACTCTGCCCGCCATTACGGAAAATGCCATTTTCGTGAAAAACTACTGAACCACTAATCCTATCATTGTCAATCCAATTGCTAGTCATATGTTTTCATGGTCAAGGAATCTGAAAACGTACACACAAACACTGTATGGGAGGAACTGTGGCCGCCATTATGGACAATCCCATTCTCGTGAATAACTACTGAACCACTAACTAACTAACTAACTAACCTGCACTTATATAGCGGTTTTCTAGTCACAAAGACCACTCAAAGCACTTTCATTAATACTAACCCTCTATTCTAAGGGCCTATAGGAAACGGATATCTAGGGACAATTTAGAACAGCCAATTAACCTAACATGCATGTTTTTGGCATGTGGGAGGAAACCGGAGAAATCCCGGAGTAAACCCACGCAACACGGGGAGAACATGCAAACTCCACACAGATCACTGTTGGTCGGGGGCTGGGATCGAACCCACGATCCCACAATCCCCACAATCCCCCGGCCAAGGGTAAACTGTGCTGCCGCAGTGCTAACCACTGCGCCACCATGCAGCCCACTAATCCTATCATTGTCAATCCAATTGCTAGTCATATGTTTTCATGGTCAAGGAATCTGAAAACGTACACACAAACACTGTATGGGAGGAACTGTGGCCGCCATTATGCAAAATGCCATTTTCGTCAATAACTACTGAACCACTAATCCTATCATTGTCAATCCAATTGCTAGTCATATGTTTTCATGGTCAAGGAATCTGAAAACGTACACACAAACACTGTATGGGAGGAACTCTGGCCGCCATTACGGAAAATGCCATTTTCGTGAATAACTACTGAACCACTGCTTGTCATATCTTTTCATGATCAAGGAATCTGCAGACTGTATGGGGGGAACTGCGGCGCTTGGCGGAGGTCTGCGCTCTCCGAGTGCTTTTCTAGTTTTTAACCCTCAAGCGACCAAGCTATTTTACGGACTGAAATTACCAAGTGGGGTCATTTATGACCCCATTGTGCTCTGTACAGGGATCCTTATTATAAATGGCTGGTTGGAGGTTTATCATACCAAAACTACTCCCTGTATTTAAGACAGGTATTTTATAATGATCTAATGTAAAATGTGTTTGCTAATAATACTTTTATTGCAAGAAATAACCAACACGCAGACTGTAAGAACAACATTACATTTATTTAGACAGTCCTTGTCAGTTCACTCTTGGAACATCATCATCATCATCATAGTTATTATCATCATAGTTACAATAATAGGTATCATCATCATCATAGTCATCATAGTCATCATATCATCATCACGATGATGATGATACCTATTATTGTAGTTACAATGATGATCATGATACCTATTATGGCATTTTGCGTAATGGCAGTTTTCTTGTGGACGGTGATCCGGATCACCACCAAAATCTAATCATCTGTAGGATACCCCATTTCTGACAATCTGTGAAAATTTCATGAAAATCCGTCCATAACTTTTTGAGTTATCTTGCTAACAAACAGACAAACAAACAGACAAATCCAGACAAACAGACAAATGTAAATCTTGCTATCCTAGGTCTGTTAGCCATGGTTCACTGCAATACAATATAAAGTACTGATTTGAAGTGGAAACCGGAGTGGTGGCTCAGTTGGAAGAGCATCCGCCCCACACCCGGGAGGCAGGGGTTCAAATCCCAGCCGGGTCATACCAAAGACCCTATAAAAATGGTGCTTTCTGCCTTCTAGCGTGGTGCTCCGCATAATGGAATGGGGAAAGTAAAGTTACACACAGAGCTACCAGAGGACTGACCCCCTGCTGTAGCTTTCACTACTTACAGTAGCTGTGTGGCCTAGGGTCAGAGAAACAGAGATAGGCGCCGCCCATATACACCTTCAGGTGTGAAGGGATTAACTAAGTAACTATTAGAAGTGGAACATTTGAATAAAATTTATAAAACCAATGTTTAAAAACCAGTGCTTCTCTTCGGGGTCATAAATGACCCCACAAGAGTTTGCGATGTCTACGCCACACCAATTGGTTGATCCCTGCAAAAAACTATGAAAGTGTGTAGGATTAGTAGACTGACAAATTCATGCTAGGGAAGAAAATTTGGATAAAAAATAAAGAGACGGCACATTAAATTATATGGCTGGGGTCGTAAATGACCCCACTCGGTCGCTTGAGGGTTAAACTAGTTTAATTGCAGTGTGATACGTTTACTCTGAGGCTGATGAGCAGCTCAAATTGGAATGAATATTCCTTCCAAGCTGATACATCTCTATGCTAATGCTATTCTAGCTATTCACTCCATCCATCCATCCATCCATCCATCTTCTTCCGCTTAATCCTTTTTGGGTCGTGGGGGGGCTGGAGCCTATCCCAGCATCTTTGGGCGAGAGGCAGGGTACACCCTGGACAGATCACCAGTCCATAGCAGGGCCAACACAGAGAAACAGACAGCCATTCACTCTCACAGTCATACCTAAGGACAATTTAGAATCCCCAGTTTTTGATGACAATTAACCTAACCTGCATGTTTTTTGGCATGTGGGAGGAAACCGGAGAAATCCCGGAGTAAACCCACGCAGACACGGGGAGAACATGCAAACTCCACACAGATCACTGTTGGTTGGGGGCTGGGATCGAACCCAGGATCCCCTGGCCAAGGGTGAGTTGCTGTGCTGCCGCAGTGCTAACCACTCCGCCACCGCGCCGCCCGCTATTCACTCCCTTGGATGCAAATTTGGGTGTTTTTCACATGTTCGCATTAACTTTACGTGTAGGCAAATTACTGTTAATGATAAACAAGAGTTATAGTTTGGTAAACAGGCAGACCTGTTACAAAGTGGTCAGAAAAGACAAAGACATGGGTCATATCATCCCTCAACCTCCGCTATGAAAAGGCAGCCCACAAAATCCTCCTTCGGTAATTTCTGCTGGCCGATGTGAATCTAAAAAAACTTGTATTTCTGATTGCTATCACCATCTTTCATAAGATGGTGATGGCTACATGAGCCACTTGTGCACCATTTTCTTTGTTTAACTTGAGCTAACATTGCCATAGAAATGCACTGAAATCATCGTTTCTTGATATCTCGCTGTACAGCTAGGGTGAATTCATGAGACCAGTGATGTAAGCGTAGAAAGCCCTAGGCCAAATCTCAATCTCCTCCCTAAACCCTCAAACCCAGAGCCCTTGTAGACTTAGGCTGCCGCCATCAGTAGTGCTCGAATGTACGAGTCTGTGAGGGGATGAAGTGGCTCAAAATGGTAGAAATGGGACACACTTTGTTACCTTGGCAACACTGAAAGTTTTTTTTAATTTACTTTATTAAAAGGATGAGGAAACAAAAATAGCATATATAAAATCACAAAAATAAAATAACAGGACAAAATAAAAACAGATTCCAGAGAAAACTAAAATCAGAAACGAGCAGGTTTATTGGTAAAGGATAAAAGAAAATGATCCTGAAAGTTCAAGCCTGTGTGTGTTTTCAGGGTCTTCAGAGGTTTTAATGCAACTTCTTAAAATCAAATTCCAATTCTATTTTAAATTATTGCATTCTCCTTCATTTTTGCCCATCTACATTTATAATTATAATATTTTCTTATTGAAATAAAGGGGATCAAATTATGTCTTATTTCATTTTCAGTGTTACCATTTTTATTTAAAAAAAAATCTCTTTTCAGCCTGTTTACTTTAACCAAACTTTTAATTTGTGTGACATGAAAACGTGACCAACTATTGTTGGTCTCAGCCTTTATTTCAGACTTATTTATTGGACTGTTAAATTGTTTTTATGTATGTTGTTCTCTTATAAGATATGCCTTTGTTAGTCTCACAGTGGAGAAGATCCAGATCTTTTTATCTTTTAAACTTACATCTTGCTTGTTTCAGGAACAACAAATTTTGAAATTGGACCTGAATTGCCTTTTATATGTGCTGTTTTTCTTTTAAAATCTTCTTGCCTGCCTCGGGACTCTAGATGGAAATTAGTGAGAACGCTATAATCTGGTAAAGAGCATCTTTACCCTGTGTTTAATGTTTTTCTGTACATGGTCCCTGACAAATTAACAAGAAAACTATACTTTCTTCAGGAATGAACTGAATTAAATGTGCTGCAGCCTCTTAGGATGATTTAATTGATTACAACTGCAAATCATCTTTTTTCCAACTGTATAATTAACCAAAAATGTAATGAAATTGCTTAAATGGTGTGTAATGTAACATAAACTTGAAGTCTTTATGTCATATTCAAGATTCAAAGATTTTATTTGTCAATACTACTATACGTACAGGACACACAGGAGAACTGAAATAGTGTTTCTCTCTCTTCAGTGGTGTGGGCAATATAAAAAAAGAAAAAGGAATAAGGCTGGAAAAACAACAGTCTATGTACAGTAATGCTACCCGTAGTGCAAAGGGCAACAAAAGATGGATCCAGACCTCCCATAGTGCAAATAAAGATAAACGATAAATGATGAAACCCAGCAATCCTATATACAGAAAAGTAGAGCAGTAATACTCGTAGTTGCAAGTTCAATAAATTTGTGTGTTTTTTTGGACTTTTGCTCTTCCGTCCGGGTCACCTTTTCAAGGGAGGAACTACTTTTACTTAGACTATCTTCCAATGCAACTTTTCCGCCGGTTTCTGCTGATCTGAAGTCTTTTCAGGTGATTTTAGTTGTGGGAGCAGCGGCCATTGGCACTGGCCAGAAACGAAGGCGGCGTGGTAAATGTGCCGGTGCGTTAATCAGGCTGAGGAAACGAGGATATCGCACGCCGCTTCCATCGATCCATCTGGCAAATGTCCACTCTTTGGCGAATAAAATGGACGAGCTGCTACTCCTGACCCACAAAAACTCAGATTTCAGCAGATCTGCCGCCCTGTGTTTCATGGAGTCCTGGCTGATTGAACACATCCCGGATAGCGCGGTTCGCCTGGACTGATTCCAACTGTTCCGCGCTGATCGCAGCCGAGAATTCTCTGGAAAGACTAAAGGTGGTGGAATCTGCTTCTACATAAACGAAGGTTGGTGTACTGATGTCACAGTGTTGAAGAAGTCTTGCAGCCCTAACTTAGAGTCACTGTTCATAAACTGTAAACCCTTTTATTCACCGTGAGAGTTCTCCTCGTTTATTCTGGTCGGAATCTATATTCCGCCTGTTGCTTGTACAACGGTGGCCCTGCAACATCTCGCTGACCAGATAGCAGACGTGGAGAAAAAACATCCAGACTCTCTGCTTATCATTTTGGGTGATTTTAATAGAGCTAATATCACAAATGAACTTCCTAAATACAGACAGCATATTAAATGTCTCACTAGGGACACAAATATACTGTACTCGACCACTGCTACAGTTTTAAGAAACACCTATCATGCTGTCCCCCGTGCAGCTCTGGGTTTTTCTGACCACTGTCTGCTTCATCTTATTCCAACATATAGACAGAAACTAAAAACTTCCAAGTCTGTAGTAAGGACTGTGAGGAAATGGACGGAGGAATCAAAGCTGGAGTTACAAGCCTGCTTTGACTGTACAGATTGGAGTGTTTCTGAAGATGCAGCCATTAACCTTAATGAACTCACTGATACTGTGACATCATACATTAGTTTTTGTGAGGACATGTGTCTGCAGACCAAGACTTTCTGCACATACAACAACAATAAACCCTGGTTCACTCCTAAACTCAAGCAGTTACGTCAGACCCAGGAGGAGGCCTACAGTACTGGTGATTGGACTCTGTACAAGCGGGCCAGAAACATGCTGACGAAGGAGACCAGGCTTGCTAAGAGGAGCTATAGTGAGAAGTTACAACAAAACTTCTCAGCCAACAACTCTGTTTCCGTTTCGAGAGGCCTGCAGAATATCACCAACTACAGGAGACCACCCCACACCCTGTGGAAAACCTCCAGCTGGCTAACGACCTCAACAGCTTTTACTGTAGGTTTGAAAAGAACCTACAGTTTTCACCTCCTACCTATACAACAGGACTATCTGCAGTCCCAGAAACTCCATTCCCCCTCCACTCTGACTTTCCACCAGCACTAACGATCTGCGAAGAGGATGTGCGCCGAGTCTTTCGGAGACAAAAGATCAAGAAGGCTGCAGGTCCTGAAGGTGTGTCACCGTCCTGCCTGAGAGTCTGCTCCGACGAGTTGGCCCCCATCTTCACCTGGATCTTTAAAAGATCACTGGAGCTGTGTGAAGTGCCTTCCTGCTTCAAACACTCCATCATCATTCCAGTTCCCAAGAAACCCTCTGTTACAGGATTAAATGACTACAGACCTGTCGCTTTGACCTCTGTGGTCATGAAATCCTTTGAGAGATTGGTGCTGAACCACCTGAAGGTCATCACAGGCTTTCTGATGGACCCACTGCAGTTTGCCCATCGGTCAAACAGGTCAGTGGATGATGCAATAAATATGGGACTACATTTCATCCTGCAACACCTCGACTCCCCAGGGACGTACGCCAGGATCCTGTTTTTCCACTTTAGCTCGGCGTTCAACACCATTATTCCAAGCATCCTTTATCAGAAACTTCTCCAGCTTAGGGTGCCCCCCTCCACCTGCCAGTGGATCTCCAGTTTTCTGACTGACAGGTGGCAACAGGTGAAGCTAGGGAGAATTACATCTAGCTCCCGAATAATTAGTACTGGCGCTCCCCAGGGGTGTGTCCTTTCTCCACTGCTCTTCTCCCTTTACTCCAACAACTGCACTTCAGAGGACCCTTCGGTGAAGCTCCTGAAGTTTGCGGACGGCACCACAGTCATCGGTTTGATCTGGGATGGTGATGAGTCTGCATACAGGTGGGAGGTGGAGCAGCTGATCCTCTGGTGCGGCCGGAACCATCTTGAACTTAACCCAGCCAAAACAGTGGAGGTGACTGTGGATTTCAGGCAACACCCTCCTTCATTTCTCCCACTTACCATTCTCAACAGTACAGTGTCCACTGTGGATCCTTCAGGTTCCTGGGTACCACAATCTCCCAGAACCTGAAGTGGTCCTCCCCCACAGACACTGTCCAGAAAAAGGCCCAGCAGAGGCTGTTTTTTCTGCGTCAGCTCAAGAAGTTTGATTTGCCTCAGGAGCTGCTGGTTGTTTTCTACACCGCCATCATCCAGTCTGTCCTCTGCTTTTCCATCACTGTCTGGTTTGGATCTGCCACTAAACAGGACAAGACCAGACTGCAGCGGACCATCAAGTTTGCGGAGAGGATCATTGGTACTGACCTACCCTCTATTGAGAACTTATATCGGTCCGGAACCAGGAGACGGGCGGGAAACATCTCTGCTGACCCGTCACACCCCGGCTACAAATTGTTTGAGCTTCTACCTTCTGGTCGACATTACAGACCACTGAAGGCTAAAACCACTCGTCACAGGAACAGTTTCTTTCCCCAAGCTAATACTCTGATGAACTCTTAACATTCACCTAGTCCTACCTGCTGTTGTACTCGTGACTTTTCTTTCATTGTTACACTGCACATGCGTAACTTTCACACTGCATTTTACTCCACTCACATTATATCACTGAATTTGAGTTCACATTGTAATACTGTATGTCTGTATATTTTTTCATAATATTTTTGCAAAGTGTGGATAGTCTGAGTAAATTACTGCACATATTTCTGTATATATTTGCATCCTTTTGTAGAAATGTGGATAGACTGTAAATTACTGTACATACTCTGTTGTCATTGAAATCTTATTTAAATCTTACACCTGAACAAACGAGAGTAAGTTTTAGTCAAAGTCAAATTCCTTGTATGTGTAGTGCATACTTAGCCAATAAAGCTGATTCTGATTCTGAATGCGGTAGTGTAGGTGCAGACAGTGACAGACAGGACTACATATGATCAGTATTGCAATGACAGACAGCAGCAGTTATGGCATTTGTGCAAATGGTTGCAGTAAAGTGCAGAGACATACAGCAGCAAATGTATTACCGTATTTTTCGGACTATAAGGCGCACCGGATTATAAGGCACAATATCAATGAACAGGTCTATGTACATAAGGCGCACTGGATTATAAGGTGCATTAAGTGAAATAAAACAGTCAGATAAGTCAAACTTAATTCAACTCATTCACAATAACTATCAACATTGTTCAGTTGTAACACATAAAATACAAAACAATACACTCACTTTTTCAGTTCATTCCTCTTTCACAAATCCATCAAATTCTTCATCTTCAGTGTCTGAGGTTAACAGTTGGGCGACTATGGTACTGACGACGGTAGCCGTAATGCTCCGACAATCCATCAAGCGGTGTGGCTTCATAGCTTACCAAAGTCGTACTAAAACATTTTGACAGATTTTTGAGCGTCGTGTACCACATAAAATCGGTTCAAGGTCAGTAAGCACAACCAGAATTAATACATAAGGCACACCGGATTATAAGGTGCGCTGTCGATTTTTGAGAAAATTAAAGGATTTTAAGTGTGCCTTATAGTCCGAAAAATACTGTACTGTTGGTGTGCCAGTCTTTCTGTACCAACAGCTCAGGCAGTTATTGTGTGGGTAAGTGCATTATGGTCGGTGGGGGGGGGGGGACAGAGTTCAGGGTCCTGATGGCCTGATGAACAACGCTGTTTAGCAGTCTTGTGGAGCGGGCCCGGAGGCTCCGGTACCTTTTCCCCAAGGGCAGGGGACTGAAGAGTGAGTGTGAGTAGTGGGAGGGGTCGCCTGCAATGTTGATGGCTCTGCGGGTGGAGCGGGTGAGGCAGATGTCCAAGAGGGGGTCAGAGGGGCACCGATGAGCTTGCTGGCCGCTTTCACTGTGCGTTGTAGTGTCTTCTGGCAGAAGGCGGTGCAGCTTCCATATCACATCGTGATGCAGCTGGTGAGGATGCTCTCAATGGTGCCCCGGTAGAATGAGCACATGATGGGGGGTCGGACTAGTGCTCTCCTCAGTTTGCAGAGGAAATGGAGGTGAGTTTGAGCTTTCTTGGCCAGTGATGTGATGTTGTTGGACCAGGAGAGGTCCTCAGAGATGTGCACCCCCAGGAGCTTGGTGCTGCTCACCCTCTCCACAGCTGCACCATCGATGATCAGAGGGGGATGCTGTGTGTGTTCCCCCCTGAAGTCAACCACAATCTCCTTGGTTTTCCCACGTTCAGGAAGAGATTATTGTCTTTACACCATTGGACCAGTTGGCGGACCTCATTTCTGTAATTGGCCTCCTTGTTGTTGGTGATGAGGCCCACCACCATCGTGTCATCCACAAACTTGATGATGTGGTTGGTGCTGAAGGCTGGTACACAGTCATAGGTCAGCAGGGTGAAGAGCAGTGGGCTGAGCTCACACCCTTGTGGGGCCCCTGTGCTCAATGTGATGGTCTGGGAGGTGTTGCTGCCAACCTGCACATTCTGTGGCCTCCCTGTGACAAAGTCCAGCACCCAGTTACAGAGAGAGGTTTTGAGTTTCAAGTGTCTGAGTTTTTGTATTAGGTGCTGGGGGTCATTTGTGTTGAATGCTGAACTGAAATCCAAGAACAGCATTCGCACATATATTTTTATTTTGGCAAAGATCTTAAATTTTTGTCTTAGAGAATGAGATTCAACCTCATTCTCCTCCCTTGCACACTCATTGACTTTAGGCATGTTCACGTTAAGTGGCTGAGAGTTTAGGGCTGTCCCAATCTGAAATCAGATAGTGGCTGACTGCTCACTCAGTGACTTTTTGAGCTGTTAAATGAGCCCTTTCTCTAAGGCTGCATTCAGACCAGGATAGTCCAGGGTTCTCAGTTCAACTGGGGGGGGGGGGGGGGGGGGGATGCCGACAATTTTCACACCTTCATTTGCCTTGGTTTGCATTCACACTGCAGTGAGCCAAACTGCCAGGACAACACCACGCAGTTACAACAACTGCTTGTTTGGGGCGCTGTAGCCAAAACCACCACTGACGAGGAAGAAAAAATCTTGGCGAAGAAGAAAAATCAGGCTCATCGACTGGCCAGGACCGAAAACGGAAATCTGTTCCCTTCAGCCGGGTTGTTTATCTGCCACAAATGAGACATTTTTTAACTTTTCTCCTTGGCTTTCACCGAAAGCACCAATCCGAGAAAAGGATTTCTCGGATTGGTGCGGTTGTCTTTGTTGTTATTTTCTACCCAAAATGTACTACGGTAAATGCCACTTCCTCTTCTGAAACTACATGTTGCTATGGTTACGCAAACGCAGAGGGGCACTTTCACCCTTTGGTCCGCTGGATAGTTCGTTTGCTTTCACACTGCAAGCGAAGCGCACCACGGTTCATTTGCAAATGAACCGAGACCCCCGTTTTCAGGGTGACCAGACTTTGCTTGTTTGATGCGCACCAGAGTTCCAACACACATTCAGACGGCACCAAACAAGCCAAACTATCCACGGAAACCACTGTTTGGTCCTTTGGTCCAGACAAAACAGTGGCAGTCTGAATGCGCCCTAAGTCAGCATGCTGTGCTGACTTAAGGTAAGGGAATTACCCACAGCTCATAGCGCCTTGCTGGGGTTTCTTCAGGGAAAGCTCCTGATTGGTCACCTGTTCATTACTGATTACCTCTTCACCCCTGCTCCACTCCACAAAATTCAATTCAACTTTATTTATATCGCGCCATTTCACAACAACAGTCATCTCATAGCACTATCAACTGTAGGGGGAACCCCCACAGTTGCAGAAAGACCCCAGCAATCAAGCGATCCACTGTGAGAAAGCACTTGGCGACGGTGGAGAGGAAAAACTCCCTTTTAACAGGAAGAAACCTCCAGCAGAACCAGGCTCAGGGAGGGGCAGTCATCTGCTGCGACTGGCTGGGGGATGAGGGGCTAGAGAAGATGAAAAGAACAGACAAAAAAAAAAAAAAAAAATACTGACTTGACACGAATTTAAGATCTTTGCCAAAATAAAAATATATGACAAAATCTTCATGTTTATTCTGCATTACACACTATTTAAGCAACGTAATTAAATTTTTGGTTAATTATGCAGTTTGAAAAAAGATGATTTGCAGTTGTAATCAATTAAACCATGTTAAGCGGCTGCAGCACATTTAATTCAGTTCATTCCTGAAGAAAGTAGTTGTCATGGATGGCCCTCACGAGCCATCATAAGACGCCACAAGACACCGTTGAGTTTGCACAGTTTATTGATGAACAGAAAAGGAACACAAAATAACGAGCCACGAGGGGCTAAAACACACTACAACTACATACAGACGACCATAAGGAAATAAGGAAGCACACTTCTGATCATAGCAGTAGAATGGTCAGCGTACGAACAGAGGGATGCTCGCTCATGTCTGACAATAGGGAAGTTTTGACGAGATTGCCGCACATTCCGCTCCCAACTGCCCTCTTAAGTAAGGGGCAGCTGATGAGACAAAATGTGGATCAGCTGGCAGCTCTGACAGCCGGGAGCCCCTCCGAGTGCTGTCACAATAAAAGCTCGGAGAGCAAAAGGGACACACAACCATCAGATAGGTGAAGATAATGCATGGCTCAAGCGCGCACGGGTTCGGCGCTCGAACCATGACAGTACCTCCCCCCCAAGGGCGAGCTACAAGTGCCCAATGACACCCAAGGGAGAGAACCAGAGAAAAAAAAACTATAATGATGGCAGGACACAAGTGAGGTAATACAGGGTAAAAACACAATATTCTATATCACACAAATGATAATTAGACCAGGGCACAAATGAGGAAGATGCTGAGTATGGTTACAAGAAAAACACACTACTCAATAGCACACAAATGATGTTTAGATCGGGGCAAGAAAAAAAAACCAACCATGATGGTGACAGGAACAAATGAGGCAATTACAGAGCATGGTTGAAAGGGAAAAAGAACACATTACTCCATAACGCACAAACGATGCTTGGAACAGGACACAAATGAAGAAAATGCTGAGTACGGTTAACAGGAAACACAATACACAGCGCTACATACACAGATCCACCTAGAGGACAAAACAATGCACCCGAGTGACCTTAATATTAACTGAAAATAAGCGACACCCGAGGATGATGGCAGGCAGAGTCCAATAAAGCCGGGACTGTTCAGGTGGTCTCCCTGCGTCCATTGTCCAGCTGGTGAACTGGGGAAAAAGGGAATGTTCGGGCAGCCTATTCCAGTCCCAGGCCTGGAAAGTCGGAACCTCTGGCGGCCGAACCAGGTCGCCCAGCTGAAAGCACCGTACGTCAGGTGGCCGACCCAGGGCGCCGAACTGGCGAAGCAGTTCCTCAGGCGGCCGACCCACATCCCTCAGCCACCAGAACTGTGGGGAAACAATTGGCGACGGCCTCCCTGGCGAGGGAAAAGACGTGGGAGAGCCGGGCCGAACGTAGGGAACCCCAACGGCTCCCAGTGGCGACGAGCTGGGATGACGACGATGATGAGGGGGATGAAGATGATGATGAGCCAGTACAATGTCAGGCGGCAGAGGATCTGCAGCTCCTTCACTAACCTTGACCCATACCGGTGCTGCACCCACGATGGACCCCGATTGGGTCACGACTGCACCTGCGATGGACCCCAACTGGGTAGGCGCAGCACCAGTGACGACCTCCAACTCTGGACCCGGAACCTCCCACACAGCGACCGAGAACGACTCCGCACTGGTGACCCTGGGAGAAGGCTCAGGAAAAGGAAAAGAACCGGGATCAGGATCACCGGTAGCAACAGAGCGCAGTGAGACAGGCTCAGATGCAGCAGACGGCTGCACCTGGCTCATCTTCCCGAGAGGCAGGCAAAAATGCTCCAGAATTGAGAGAAGGAAGACAAAATAGAGCGCTTGCCTGCACTCAAGTTCTGTCGCCGTCCAGGACTTTGTCGATCCGGACTCAGGACGAAGAAGGTCATCGCCAGGCTCCCACTCAGCTGTGGCAGGCTCCGCAGCCGGCATGATGTTCCTCACAGCCTGAGGAACCTCCAACGCTGACGTCCACACTAGACGACCTGCACGGCGTGGTGGCAGGGGTTCCTCGACCTGCTGGGTTGGACCGCTCTTCCGTGGAGACCCAGGGACGCTTCATCGTCGGTGCAGGCTCCAAACTGCAGTCTGCTCTCCTCCTCTGCCCATGACGTGGCTGCGGGGCTGGAACCAGGCTATCCAGGGCCGCAGGCTCCCACCTCATCCGACAGCATAGGCCTGGCGCCATGGAACGCTCAGAGGGGGAAGACACAGAGGTAGCAGGTCCATTACTATTTGCTGCAGCAGGTGGAGGGAGATCAGGGGACTGTGAGCCCCGAACTCCGTCCCCCAGGAATAAAGCAAGACAATTCATCTGATATGGGAACTGAATGAAGAGTTACTTGCCTGATCCGAGGAGGCCTAATGGAACTCACTGCAGTGGACTTCGTTCCTCCCTTGCCCCGCTGGATGGTGATGGAGGGCCCCCTGGGAGGACGAGGAGGAGCCGCTTGCGGTGGATCCATGACGGGCATCGCCAAAGCAGGACTCGTAACCCTCACAGGAGCCGAGGATGACGTCGAGGAGGAGGGGGTGACAGCCAAAGCGATCCAGGCACCAGGAGCTGACGGAACAGCGGGAGGAGGTGACCCGGGGAGAGAGGCTGTGGGAATTCCCTCCTGACGAGACGTAGGAGCGGCAGCTGTCAGAAAGTTAGAGTCCTTGTGATGACCCGGAACAGGATTCGGACGGGGTTCTTGCTGAGGCTTAGAGTTAGTGATGTGACGACGGTTACTGGCAGAGGGCGAGGTGAAGGAGAGATTCGGGAAGTGCCACTCCTGTGTGGAAACAGAAGCAAGCAGGTCGGCGAACTCTGGATAGTCCTTCAATGCTGGATTCCTCTCCACCAGCCTGACTGCCGCCGTCACATGTTTTATCACCTGCGTAGGGTGAATGGCGGAGTGAGCAGCTGCCACTCGGTCCCTGATGGAAACAGCTGTCAGATGTAGCGTCTCCGGGGGAATTCCGACTGACGACACACTCTCTCGGGGATCACCCCTGGGTGGTGCAAACTCCTGGCCTGGAGCGGAGACAGGAATGGGATCCTGAAGCGAGGAGTGGGGATACCTCCTCTTCGGCTTCCTGCCAGGGTTTCCCTCCAGCCCACGGAGTCTCTCCCGCTGCACAGCGATCTCAGCCTTCCTCGCCGTAACTTCTGGGTGGTTGGAATAGCGGGGAAGGCGATTAATAATGTCCTCAGCAAGGTCCAGGTGCCAGCGTACATCGCTGGGAGTGCCGTAGAGGCCTGCCGTGAAGATCGTCCCGTCTACGTAGTCCAGGGCCTCCACCAGCTCGTAGCCCAGGCTCTGAGCGCGGCCCCTACGTGACGACATACCTCCCAGCACACAGGTACCCAGACAGGGAAAAACCAAAATCCAATTTAGGCAAAACTCACCGGGACTGGCGTCTCAGTCTGGCGGCAGTCTACTGTCATGGATGGCCCTCGCGAGCCATCATAAGACACCACAAGACACCGGTGAGTTTGCACAGTTTATTGATGAACAGAAAAGGAACACAAAATAACGAGCCACAGGGGGCTAAAACACACTACAACTACATACAGATGACCATAAGGAAATTAGGAAGCACACTTACGATCATAGCAGTAGAATGGTCAGCGTATGAACAGAGGGATGCTCGCTCACGTCTGACAATAGGGAAGTTTTTTTTTTTTTTTATTTAAGTTTTTGTAAAGGGTATACAGGTCATTACAGCATTGCATTGTTTACATTTTCATCACATGTTCCCTTATTTTTTGCTATTTGACAACATTGGAAGAATAATTCTTACAACACCCCCTTTTTTTTTTTAAAGTGAAAGAAAAAGTGAAATTAAAGAGAATAAAAAACAAACAAACTAACAAACAAAACAAAAGAGCAAGAAAAAGCAAACAAACAAACAGAAAAATAAGAAATAAATAATTAAAAGCAAAAGAGCCTCTGAGTAGCGTTGGAACAAAGAGCGGAGCCATTATTGAAATGGTATTTGTCAAAGATTAGATCTAATGGAAGACACATATGTGATCCAGGGTTGCCAAAAGTTCATGAACCCATCCATGTCTTGTCTCAGTGCGAATGTCAACTTTTCCATCGAGTAAATGTCTTGGATCACATTAATCCAATCTTCAGGTGTAGGACAGTCCTTCAACATCCATTTTTTAGTTAGGGCTTTTTTTACTTGCCAATATTAAAACATTGAATAGGTATTTTTCTCCTCGTCTTTCCAGAGAGTCCGGTAGTAAACCCAAATACAAAGTTACAAAAGAAAAGGGAACTGTTATTTTGAATATTTTCCCCAATATTGTCTGTACATTGGTCCAATATTGGTGGATAACTGGGCATGACCAAAACACATGAAAATGATTTGCTGTCTCTTCATCACACAAGCGCCAACAATTCAACCCCTTACGAGTAAATTTGTTTTGTGCAGGTGTTCTGAAAAATCTTACCAAATTTTTCCATCCAAATTCTCTCCACTGCAGGGATGAGGTACTTTTCCATTGCTGTTTGTTTAGCTTTTCCCATATTTCCAGTTGTAAATTGAAATTCCCCTCTTTTTCCCATCTCTCTTGTATATATGATGTGTTGTCTCCTTTTAAGTCTTGAAGACCTTGGTATATTTTAGAAATGTATCTGATCCCTGGGATCCCTTTATATGCCATTAAGATAAGATAAGATAAGATAAGATAAGATAAGATAAGCCTTTATTAGTCCCACAACGGGGAAATTCCAGGATTGCAACAGCACAGGGATAGCAACACTCAGAGCAACAATCAGAAGGCAAGAAAAAAAAACAAGCAAGCAAGAGCAGCTAATATACATATGTACATATTACTATAAAATATATATATACACACACACAGACACACAGTGCAGAGCATTGTAGCTGGATGGAATAAATATATGAATATATAAACACACAGTGCGGAGCATTGTAGCTAGATAGAATAAATATGTAAATATATAAACACCCACAGTACGGCGCAATGTAGCTAGATGGAATAATATGTAAGATATATAAACACACAGTGCGGAGCATTGTAGCTAGATGGAATAAATATATAGATATATAAATATAAACACACCCAGTGCGGAGCATTGTAGCTAGATGGAATAAATATGTAAATATATAAACACACACAGTGCAGAGCATTGTTGCTAGATGGGATGAAACAGCACAACCGTCTACTTAGTTATCCTACATGGTATGATTATGTGCCCATACATATTCTCACTCTCCATAGCGACCGGTATTTTCCTAGTTGTATGCCGGAGGGGACCATTGTGTAAGTCTACTGCATCTTTTGCATTCAAAAAACTATTAGTTTGTTACGTCTTTTTGCTATCTCTGCGAGCAGCCCTGCTTAGGTTGTACAGTCTGACAGCCGTTGGTAGGAAGGACCTGCGAAACCTCTCGGTTGTGCACCTGGGATGATGTAGTCTGCTGCTAAATGAGCTCCTCAGTGCATTCAGTATGTCCTGCATAGGGTGGAACTCGGACTCCAGCAGAGATGACAGTTTAGCCATCTTTAAGAAGACCTTCAGAACACCTGACTGGGCCCTTTCCAAATCCTCCTTTTTAAGTATATTGTTTATGTGGTGTCTAAGCTGAGAGAACCTGTAAAGGTCTTGATTTACTAGGCCTTGTTTTTTCAAATCTTCAAAACTTCTTAAAAATTGACCTTTAAAAAAATCATAATATTTTATCAATCCGTTCTCTTTCCACTTTTTAAATCTAGTGTCTGTTTTATTAGGAGTAAAGTCTTGATCATAGGCAATCCATTGCAGAAGTCGATAGGGCTCTTTAGTTTGATTCTCTCTGACTATCTTAAACCAAATTTTTAGCGGGGTCTCTATCCACGGGTTAGTGTTATTCAAAAGTTTAGGTAAGATATTGTTCCCTATTATCGCCTGTAGGGGGATGTCACTTGTTATTTGGCATTCGATCTCCTTCCATTGTGCAGTGTAGACTGGGTTACATATCTCCATTAAAGTTTTAATTTGTGCGACTTTAAAACAGTCCCTGATATTTGGCAGCGCAAGCCCACCTTTGTCTTTGTTTAGCTGTAAGGTTCTATATCTGATTCTAGGTCTCTTGCCCTGCCATATGAATCTTGAGATCCTTCTGTCCAGCTCCTGCCATGTTTTTTTGGGAGGTTCTACCGGTATTGTTTGGAAAAGGTATAGAAGACGTGGAAGTATATTCATTTTGACTGCTTCAATTCTTTGTGCTGTACCAAAGAATGGTATCATATTCCATCTTGCTAGGTCAGATTTTATTTTTGTCACCAGAGGATCGTAGTTTAGTGTTATAATTTTGTTGAGTTGTTTCGGGATATTGACCCCCAGATATTTCATAGATTCCATCTCCCAGTTAGTTTTGAATTTGCTTAGTGAATAATGATTTGGGTCATAGTTGAATGTTAAAACTTGGGTTTTGTGCATGTTTAATTTGTACCCTGACAAATCTCCATACTCTGAAAAAACTGAGATTAGTTCTGGTAAAGAGGTGTCTGGCTGCCCTAGGTATATTAAAATGTCATCAGCAAAGAGTGCTATTTTATGTTCCTTCTGACCAAGTGTAATACCTTGAATTTTTTGATTCTGTCTTATCCATTGGCTCAGAGGTTCTATGAAGATTGTAAAGAGCAGTGGAGACAGGGGGCAGCCCTGACGACATCCTCTTTCCAGCTCAAAAGATGATGATAAATTACCGTTAATCCTTATTTTAGCTGTTGGTTTTTTATATAGTGCCTGCATAGTTCTAATGAAGTTGTTATGAAAATTGAAACTGGATAAGATTCTATATAGGAAAGACCAGTCAACCGAATCGAATGCTTTTTCCGCATCTAATCCCAATATGACTGCATTTAAGTTATATTTTTTTATATGATGAATTATGTGTAAAGTGCGTCTAATGTTGTCTTGTGTCTGTCTTTGTCTTATAAAACCTGTTTGGTCTAAGTGAATTAAGTCTGTCAGTATATTTTCTAACCTTTTGGCAAGGATAGTGGTAAAAAGCTTATAGTCCTGATTTAATACACTGATTGGTCTGTAGTTGGAGCATTCTAGTTTATCCTTTTCAGGTTTAGGTATAACTGCAATGACCCCTTCTCTCCAGGAGGGGGGGGATTTCCCCTGTGTGGAGGACATAGTTAAATGTTTTCAGGAGGAGAGGAGATAGTTGCTGTTTAAAGGTTTTGTACCACTCTGCTGTATAACCATCTGCTCCCGGGGATTTGTTAGCTTTAAGTTTCATAATTGCTTTATCCAATTCTTTAGGTTGTATTTCTGACAGTAGTGTTTTATTTTGTGACTCCGTAAGTTGGGGAAGGTTTAATGTGTTTAGGAATGCCTCGGATGCGTTTTTATGATTTTTGAGGGAGTATAAGTTCTTATAGTAGTTCTTGAAGTTTTTAAGAATATCCTGAATTCTGAATTTTATTTCCTTTGATACTGGATCTCTGATTTTGTAGATTGTTCTTTCTGTTTGTTGTTTCCTCAATTTATAGGCTAGTAATTTTGCCGATTTACTGCCTGCTTCATAGTATTTTTGTTTCAGAAATGTAAGTTTCTTCTGGATTTCTATTGTGTAGATCTCATTTATTTGATTTTTAATTTCCTTAATCTTGAGCGAGTCATTAGAATGAGTGTTGCCTTTGTGTTCTTTTCTAGGTTCTTAAGTTCTGACTCTAATGTGGTTAGTTTTTCTTGTCTCAGTTTCTTTTGGGTTGCCAGTTTTGCAATAATCTTTTCCCTTATTACAGCTTTGCATGCATCCCACAGTATAAAAGGGGATACTTCTCCATTATCGTTTTCTTCCAAATACCTGAGAATATCTGATTCCAATTCATCTTTCAGTGGTCCTTTCAGGACATTTGAATTCAACCTCCAAGAAAATGTATTATTTGTGTATTTTTGGATACTTAAGTCCATATAGATCAGACTGTGGTCAGAGAGATCCATCAGTCCTATTTTACATGTTTTTACTCTTCCAATGTCTCTATTAAACGTAAAAAAATAGTCAATCCTTGAGTAAGATGAATGTGGCGTTGAGTAAAATATATAATCTTTTACACTGGGGTTGAGTTCCCTCCCCACATCACAGATTCCCATTTCTTTTAGTAGCATCCGAGTTTTCCTGCTTTGAGTGTTATTTTGATGTGGAGAATTGCCTGATGCATCCCAGTATGGATTCAGTCTTAGATTGAAGTCTCCACCACATATCACTAAACCTTGGGCTTTAGTTATCATTAGGTCAAATACATTTTTATAAAATTTCCAGTTAGCCCCTGGGGGTGCATATACATTCAGCAGGGTGATATCTTCTCCCTCTAGCCGCCCAGTTACCAAACTGTATCTCCCTTCTTTATCTTTGTGTTCTGATTTTTTTTCAAATGTAATTTTGGTTGATATCAATGTCGCTACTCCCCTCCTCCTCCCTGACTTGTATGAAGATGAAGAGATCATTTTAAACCCTTGTCTATTGAGTTTAGTGTGCTCCACGTCTGTTAGGTGGGTTTCTTGTAAAAATATTATTCCTGCTTTGTCTTTTTTCATTTTGCCTAGAATCTTGGATCTTTTAACTGGATTCAGGATTCCTTTTACATTATATGAGATTATTTTGGTTACACCCTGTTTCTCCATTGTGTTGTCTTATTTAGTATAACAGTGTGGTGGCCCTCTTTTGTGCTACTCAGAAACTGAAAGAACATTAAGAACATAAAAAACATTAAGAACATAGTGTATAAAACTTTAAAACAAAAAACTGACAAAAGACATTCCTGAGCTGAGGTCTTTTTAGAGACCCTGGAAGAGCCTTGATGGAGTGAAGGCTCTGAGGGAAATTCCTCAAACTCTGTTACGTGTTGAGGGCCCTCTCTTACGCCTGTAAGTTGACCCATGCTTTTAACGTGAATTTCAGAACCCAATCCGAACTTGTAATGATTTTTTTTTTTTTTATGCCTATACCCTGTGAAATTGTGTGCACCCTCCCACCCCAATCACAGCAGACATTCACGCTAAAACAGTATTTGTTAGTGTGGGGAGAACATGTGGATCATTGTCACATTTCTATTTTAACAAGTTTTTTGTTTTTGTTTTTGTTTTTTTTAATTAAAAAGACTTATTTGTTTCTAATATTATGACTGTTCCATGAAATGTTTTACCACATGCTGGATATGCATCTCCTTTAATGTTTGTTACCTTGTATGAGGGGGGTTGGATGTGCAGATTGACTAAAAAAAAAAAAAAAAAAAAAAGGTCACTATTCCAACCTGAAAACGGCCAGTTTATCCGTGACGCTCTGGCGGTGGGTTTCCCGCTGCTGGCCCGTGGATTTTGAAGGTCTCTGTGTGGTCCACGTTTGAGCCTTGATCCTATCGCTCGGGTCTGCTGCGGGTTTAAACACCGTTACCGGGAGCTCTCTTCTCGCCATGTCAATTGCAGCTTCTTCCGCTGAATTATAGAGACATGTCTCCTCACTGTAGAAGACCCTTAAAGTCCAAATGTCACGTAATTTTTTTTTCCAGATGCCAACGAATTTTGATAAAATACACATAGCTTAAACCAAATATTCATACCGGAGACCATATCACCCACCCGTATTTACATAATTGCACAAAATACACCAGGCGAAGGCCCCGCCTTGCTCGCTGGCTTGTGACAGCCAATCCAGACCGCGGCCATGTTTTTGACGTCACAAATTTAACCCTGGCTGCCCTGCCGTATCCACATTCACACTTATCAGCATTGGACAATCATGACGGAAAGTGACAGCGATTGTGAACAAATTAGTTTAGTTTTGTCCTCTGGTGAATCAGACTTGGAATTCAGGGAAGACGACACCCCAGATACTGATGACAGTGGTTCAGACAGTGACAGAGGCATAGAACCTTACAGGTTCGAGCCGTCCGAGACGGAATCAGATGCTTTGTCTGATGACAACAGTTCCGACGATGACCAGAGAGCAGAACCAGTGGAAAATGTCATTGAATTGGACATTAATCGCCTCCAGAATGTTGAATGGTAAGCCAAAAGAAATCTGTGATGTTTAATAAATTAACTATAACCACCGGCAAAATTGGGAAGCCGAAGGGGGTCTGTCGAGGGCGCCCCAAAAATATCGATTTTTCGGAAGCCATTATTATGACGATACAGTGGGGCGCTAGCTTACAGTAGAACCCTTTCTTTCCTCATTCAGTTGTAGCAACAAAATCAAGGATGAAATGGAAGTAATTGTGGAAAATGACTTGTATTAAAATCCCCAGGATCGTGTGTATAGGGCCATAACCAGGAATGTTCCTTTCTCACTGTAGACGAATTAGAAATCTAGCTTGTTGTTTTGTACGCCAGCTTCAAGGTTTGATAACTAGAAATAATTGGGAAAAAACTATGTCTCTAGCACATGGCACTTCATGGGGAGGGCTTGAAAGTTCTATTAATAAACAAAGACAACATGAATAATGCAATGGATCTTTTCACTTTATTTTACATGAGTTCTGCAAGGCATTTATGAGGTGGATATGGTGTAAATAATATGGACAGGATGTGAACACATTATTGAATATTATATATATTATATTGTTACAAAATTTATAAAAGCTCACAATTGCAATATCAACAAACCTGTGCTTACAATATCAACAAACAAGCATATTTATGTATTACATGCATTCAGAAAATATTTGCAAATTCTTGTACTTGAATTTTTCAATAGGTGCATCTGTGAGTGTTGCCAAGCAATGCCAACAGTGGAGAAGAGCCGCTGCTGTCAAGAAATTGACCAGATCAGAATGAGAATGGAGGCGCATACCTGTCAAGTGATACGTTTTCGCCGTATTTTAATATGGGGAAAATGCAATTTTAGCAAATACGGGCGTATTGCCATTTCTGTATGCCCAAAAGAAAAATATACGGGAAAAAAAATTATTGAGTGTGTTGAGGAACACGTCGTGTGTGTGACCCCCACAGCTAGGGGGCTGGCAGAGCGCTCAGCGTGAGCTATTCTCACTACAGTTAGAAGTGTGGACTCAATCATTAGGCTGATGGCCTCACACTTTCGACTGTCCTGCATCTCCGGAACAGAGAGGAATTGCCTTCCAAATCCAGAATTCTGCTTTTTTTATTTTGAGCAGGACGCTGAGTTGTGTTGTTATTGTCAAATATCCATGAATCCTTAAAATATTTGACAATAACAACACGAATTACATTTAAAACATTTCCCAGAAAAGTGTCCCTTATTATCCAGCTGTCCCTTATAGCCCCGTTTTACGGTGCCATCCAGCAATACGATAGATGATTTATTTCTAAGGATAAAATTGTTGGTCGTTGTTACGTTGGTAACGAGGGGTAACTAAGAACAAAAATAGTGATTGCCTTCCACAAACAAAGGGAAAAAAAACTGTCTATGTATTAAAAATATGCGGTGCCTCTTCCAGTCTCCATATAAACAATCAATCGGGATACCCCAAGCATCAAACTAAGGTACAATCTGTTTCGTCACTTTCGCCTTCTTCCCCAGGCGATTCCGGGGGCCGTGAGTAGGAACGTCAGGCCAAGCGCGGCAGTTTTAAATTAACGAATGTTCCGGCGTTACTGAAGCAAATGCACCGAGACCCGAACGCATCGGTTCCCTTTTATATCTAGTTTCAAGACATTTTAAGGACCCTATTACGTGACATTTGGACTTTAACTTCGCAGGAAATGGCGTCTGAAAGCGCAGTTTCTTCTCTCGTAGCACCTTTTTAGCGTCGTTGTATTCCCGGCGCTTTTTAAGGACCTCCGGGGCGTAATCGTGTTCCACGAAGACTTTTCTCTCTTGGTGCATAAATCCTTTTTTCTGCCAAGCCAGTCTTACAACCTCTTGTTTTATTTTGAAATTGGAAAATCTCACCAACACCGAACGTGGGGGCGCTTCCGCCGCTGGCCTAGCAGCTAACGTAAGATGGGCCTTTTCTATCTTCAAGTCGGTGGTTTGGGGAATATCCAATTTCTCTCTTAGTAAAGATTCCACGCAGTCTGCCATTGAGTTGAAACCATCTTCGGCTCCTTCTTTCAGACCATGAATTCTTATGTTATCTCTTCTTTGTCTTCTTTCTTGGTCGGTTAGCTTAGCCTCTATTGTTGACTGTCTTTTGCGTAGGTCCAGCACGGAATCTTCAAGCACTTTTATTCTTTCCTCTGCTTCCAAGATTCGGTTCTCGGCCTGGTCCACTCTGCTGTTTGTCCTTTTTAATTCGTCTCTGAATTCGCGAAATTGGGCCCAAACCTCTCGGCGAAATCGTCGTAGTTCTTCAAATAGCGTTTTCAAGCTAACCTTCTTGTTAGCTACATTCAGCTCCTCGTCTTCTGAACGGAAATCTTCCGGTTCAGATTCTCCGGCCGATGCGTGTCCTGGCCTGGAGAATTTCGGTTTCTTCTGTTTTCCTTTAGACATGATGATTTTGTCTTTTGCTTTTCACTCTTCCAAAAATCAGTTAAATCTGATTTTCAAGATATTTTCTTGGATTGGGTCTGGGAGCTTCAGCGTTAAGCTGCTATCACCATGGCGTCCAGACCGGAAGTCCCCGACAATAGGGAAGTTTTGACGAGACTGCCACACATTCCGCTCCCAACTGCCCTCTTAAGTAAGGGGCAGCTGATGAGACGAAATGTGTATCAGCTGGCAGCTCTGACAGCCGGGAGCCCCTCCGAGCACTGTCACAATAAAAGCTTGGAGAGCAAAAGGGGCACACAGCACACAGCCCATAGGAAAGGGCGCATGCGCACGCAACGACCAGCAGCTGGTGAAAAAGTCCGTCGTCTGTGGGTCTGTTTTTATGCACTTTAATGTGTTTTTACGAAATTCTCTGTGTCGTTTCTGCCTTGGAATGTTTGTGGACTGTATGGCGAAGAGCTCCCTGGTTCCATCAATATGGACTTCCTCCCCTTTTTTGCACTGCTGCTACTTTTCCTCCGGCTCTTTGTCTCTGAGGTAAACGCGATCGGGATCATGGCGGGCAGAATACATTATTCCAGGGACATGTTGCTGCATTTAAACACGGTTGATGCAGCGTCTGTGATTGAGTCTAAGCCGCAACTGCCGGACTTTATTTTGAGAGACGTTCATGGACACAGTGGTGAAAAGAGAGACGGGAGAAGGAAACGCGTAAAGCGTGGAGGCGTGAAATTGCGCCTGAGAAGACATCAGTTTGGTAACATTCCTCTTCCTTCTATGATTTTTGGGAACGTACAATCTCTGAGGAACAAGGTAGATGAAATTCAAGGGAATGTACGCTACCAGAAGGACTTACTGCTGTGTCATGGCTTTTACCGAGTCTTGGCTTACTGCGCATGACCGAGACGCAGACCTGTGGATTGACGGCTTTGGAGCTCCACTGCGCTCGGATCGGCAGGAAGAGGTAACGGGGAAACGTCAGGGGGGCGGCGTATGTTTATATATTAATAAGCAGTACTGCACATCTGTCACGGTCAGAGAGCGCATCTGTACACCCGATGTGGAGCTGCTGTCCGTATCGCTACGCCCCTTTTATTTGCCTCGCGAGTTCCCCCAGTTTTTCATCACAACTGTGTACATTCACCCGAGGGCAGACGCTGACTCCGCCTCCAGCACCATCTTTGATGTGGTCCAGCGGCTGCAGTCAATTTCTCCAGAGGCGCCAAACTTCATTCTTGGGGATTTTAACCGTGTTTCTTTAAAGAAGACACTTAAAAACTTTTATCAGTATGTCTCCTGCCCAACCAGGCGAAAAAAGACATTGGACCTGTGCTATGGATCCATAGAGAGGGCCTTTAAATCACTTCCCCTTCCTCCTTTAGGATCCTCAGATCACAACTGCGTACATTTGCTGCCCACATATAAAACTGCTCTCAGAAGAGGCAAGGTGGAGACCAGAGACATTGATGTGTGGACAGTGGATTCAGTGCACTGCCTCCAGGAATGCTTTAACTGTACAGACTGGGAGATGTTCACACTGTCCTGCGGGGATGATTTGAACTCTTTGGTGGACGTCACATGCTCATACATGGCTTTCTGTAAAAACAAGATCGTTCCACGTAAACGTGTCAAAATATATCCCAACAACAAGCCACGGGTTACTAAATCAGTTAAATCCTGCTTACAGAGGAAAGCACTTGCCTTTAAACAGGGGTCTGTTTCTGAGCTACAGGTTGCCACAAAAGAGCTGAAGGCCGAAATTTTAAGAGCAAAACAGAATTATAAATCAGAGCTGGAAAGCAAGATGGCCACAAAGAAACTTGGTTCAGCCTGGGCCAGTATGAAAACTATTGCAGGCCTTCAGAGCACAGAACGCAGCAATCGTGTGTTTTTAGATGGTTTTAATTCAGACACAGAGCTGACTAATGCTCTTAATTGTTTTTATGATCATTTTGACTCCTTTGATTTTAGCACAGAAACCCAAGATTTGAAACAGAAACTCAAAGACAATCAGCACTTTAATATTGAGGTGCAGGATGTTAAAAGGGAGTTCTGCACTGTAAAAGTGAACAAAAGTCAGGGCCCTGATAATATATGTGGGCGCTTGGTAAAGTCCTGTGCACATGAACTGAGTCCTATATTTCATTACATTTTCAATAAGTCCTTACAGACACAACATGTGCCTAAGATCTGGAAAGAAGCCGTTGTTGTTCCCGTTCCAAAATCCAGCTGTCCTAAAACGGTAAACAACTTTAGACCAGCTGCTTTGACTTCAATTTTAATGAAAATTTTTGAAAAACTGGTCAGATGTGAGGTCCTAAAGCAGACTGAGCATGCATTGGATCCTCTGCAGTTTGCCTATAGGCCTCACAGAGGAGTGGAGGATGCCACTGTCACTCTGCTTAACATGCTTTTTAAACATCTGGATTTTAATGGAACACACGCCAGGTTTTATTTGTGGACTTTTCTTCTGCTTTTAATACAATCCAACCTCACATTTTAGTTGAAAGGCTCCTGCAACAATTTGATTTGAGTAATAATCTGGTGGGTTGGATTCTGGATTTTTTAACCAACAGGACACAGAGAGTAAGGGTCAATGGTACATTGTCTGACCCAAAAGTGTTCTTCTACTGGCTCTCCTCAGGGGTGTGTGCTGTCACCACTACTCTTCATCCTGTACACAAACATGTGTCGGAGCAGACATGACAACAGACACATTATAAAGTATGCTGATGATTCAGTTATTGTCAGTCTCCTCCAGGATGGTGAGAGTGGCCACGGCCCAGTAGTTGATGATTTTGTTCACTGGTGTGAGGATTCCTACCTGCAGCTGAATACGACAAAAACTAAAGACATGATTATTGACTTTAGGAGGAAAACTCCCAGGCACAAAGTCACCGTACTAAAAGGCCAGACCACCGAATGTGTACAATCCTACAAATATCTTGGGACGATTATTGATAGTAATTTAAACTTTGAAGAGAACTGTGAAAGGGTGTGCAAAAAGGGTCAGCAACATTTGCATTGCTTGAGAAAACTTGCACGCTTCCAAATTGACCGAACCATAATGACAATGTTTTATCGGACTTTCATTGAATCTGTTTTATCCTTTTCTTTAGTGTCATGGTTTGGTCAGATAAAACTGAAACAGAGGAAATCCTTGGATCAGGTAGTTAGATGGTCCAGTTGTTTGCTTGGTGAGTCACAGCTGAGCCTGACATCCCTGTACACCAGACAAGTACAGAGGATAGCTACCTCCATTTTAAATGATGACTCCCACCCTTTGCACTGCAACTTTCAGCTTCTTCCCTCAAGACGGAGGTTTGCTGTCCCAAAAAGTAAAACCCAGCGCTACAAAAACAGCTTTGTTCCTGCTGTTGTCAAAGAGTTGAACAAGTTGTAACAATATATTGCACATAATTTAGGTACCTATTTATTAACTCCACTTTATATTTACTTATTTTTGTAGGATGTTATTTGGGTTCTAAATATTTTATTGGGTTTTAGACCTTTGAGTTTTTAACCTCTTTGACTAGTTTTTAACTTTTTAATATGACCCTTCTCTCTTACCTCTGGTTTTTCTCCCATCTCTTTGTCTTTATACCCTGATTGATGGAGCCTTCAGGTTCAGGTTCAGGTTCCTTTATTTGTACCCGTAGGTAGATTTGTTTTGCAGTCTGGTGACATCCATATTTACAAGCCACAAATTACATTCAACATAGACACAAACACAGGCACATATGAAGCCAACTATAAACATGATAACAATACTCAAGGCTCCATCAATCAGGGTATAAAAAGACAAAGAGATGGGAGAAAAACCAGAGGTAAGAGAGAAGGGCCATATTAAAAGTTAAAAACTAGTCAAAGAGGTTAAAAACTCAAAGGTCTAAAACCCAATAAAATATTTAGAACCCAAGTGACATGCTACAAAAATAAGTAAATATAAAATGGAGTTAATAAATAGGTACCTAAATTATGTGCAATATATTGTTACAGCTTGTTCAACTCTTTGACAGCAGCAGGAACAAAGCTGTTTTTGTAGTGCTGGGTTCTACTTTTTGGGACAGCAAACCTCCGTCTTGAGGGAAGAAGCTGAAAGTGGCAGTGCAAAGGGTGGGAGTCATCATTTAAAATGGAGGTAGCAATCCTCTGTACTTGTCTGGTGTACAGGGATGTCAGGCTCAGCTGTGACTCACCAAGCAAACGACTGGACCATCTAACTACCTGATCCAAGGATTTCATCTTTTTCAGTTTTATCTGACCAAACCATGACACTAAAGAAAAGGATAAAACAGATTCAATAAAAGCCCAATAAAACATTGTCATTATGGTTCGGTCAATTTGGAAGCGTGCAAGTTTTCTCAAGCAATGCAAATGTTGCTGACCCTTTTTGCAGCAACATTTTTATCATGTTTATAGTCAGCTTCATGTGTGCCTGTGTTTGTGTCTATGTTGAATGTAATTTGTGGCTTGTAAATATGGATGTCACCAGACTGCAAAACAAATCTACCTACGGGTACAAATAAAGTAACCTGAACCTGAACCTGAACACAGCCGTCAGATAGGTGAAGATAATGCATGGCTCGAGCGCGGACGGGTTCGGCGCTCGAACCATGACAGTAGTAAGTCTGAAATAAAAAGTCTGAGACCCAAAACAGTTGGTCACGTTTTCATGTCACACAAATTAAAAGTTTGATTAAAACAAACATATATCCAGTCTTTATGCTTCAGAAGAGAGCTATTAGAATATAAACAAAGCTGCTTACAGGGAACTAACAAACCCACTTTTTCTTAAATTAAAAGCTCTCAAGTTGAAAGATCTGGTTGACTTTAAAACTGCAGTAATAATGTTTAAAGTGAAGAATCTATCACTGCCCGAAAATATCCAAAAGTTGTTCCAAATAAGGGAGAAACAATATCATTTGAGAGGAACATGTATATTTCAAAAACCTTCACTGAGAACGACCACCAAGCAACACTGTGTCTCAGTGCAAGGAGTCAGATTGTGGAATGTTTTTGGACCTGAATTAAAATCATGTACAACGCTTGGACAACTTAAACAAAAACTAAAGGAAGAAATACTCCAAACATATATACAAGATGACATGTAAAATCACATAAGGATTGTCATATCCAGTCTGTGTTGTGTTGTTGCTTAGTTTTTTTGTCACGTTTTGTCTTAGCTTTGTTCTGAATTGTAATCGTTCTTGTTTTGTTTTTCTTTTGAATTCTTGGATGGAATATGGGTGGGCAATATAAGCTGTGGCTTCAGCCATCACCAATTTCGGATAACTTATGTTGAACTGTATGATCAAAGGAGTTATTTAATTTGACCTTGTAAGATGTTTTTTTTCCCTTTTGTTGTATTATTCTGTTCCTTTCTTTTAATCTTTACTTTTAATCTATCTGAAATAAAGATTCACTCATTCATTCAAAAAAGTTTGATTAAAATAAACAGGATAAAAAGGTATATTTTTAATAAAATGGCAACACTGAAAATTAAATAAGACATAATTTGATACCCTTTTTTTCAATAAGAAAATATTACATATATAAATATATATGGGCAAAAATGAAGGAGAATCCAATAATTTAAAACAGAATTGGGATTTTATTTTAAGAAGTACCCAAAAACCTCTAAAGACCCTGAAACACACACAGCCTTGAACTTTCAGGATCATTTCTTTTATCCTTTGCCTGTTTGTTTCTGATTTTAATTGTGTCTGGAATCTGTTTTTATTTGTCCTGTGATTTTATTTTTGTGACCTTTTATATACTATTTTTGTTTCCTAATCCTTTTAAGGTTCAGGTTCCTTTATTTGTACCCGTAGGTAGATTTGTTTTGCAGTCAGGTGACATCCTTTTAGACACATATTTACAAACCACAATTACGTTCAACATGAACACAAACACAAGCACACATGAAGCTGACTATAAACACAATAAAAAATACTCAAGGCTCCACCAATCAGGACATAAGACAAAGAGACAAGAGAAAAAACAAAGAGAGAAGAGAGAAGGGTCATATTAAAAAAGTTAAAAACTAAGTCAAAGAGATTAAAAACTCAATAAAAGTCTAAAACCCAATAAAAGATTTGAAACCCAAATAACAAACCTACAAGAATAAATAAATATAAAATAAAAATTGATAAATACATAACTAAATTATGTGCAATATATTGCTACATCTTGTTCAACTCTTTGACAGCAGCAGGAACAAAGCTGTTTTTGTAGCGCTGGGTTTTACATTTTGGGACAATAATCCTCCATCTGGAGGAAGAAGCTGAAAGTGGCAGTGCAAAGGGTGGGAGTCATCATTTAAAATGGAGGTAGCAATCCACTGTACTTGTCTGGTGTACAGGGATGTCAGGCTCAGCTGTGACTCACCAAGCAAACAACTGGACCATCTAACTATCTGGTCTAAGGATTTCCTCTGTTTCAGTTTTATCTGACCAAACCATGACACTAAAGAAAACGATAAAACAGATTCAATAAACGCCCGATAAAACACTGTTATTATGGTTCGGTCAATTTGGAAGTGTGTGAGTTTCCTTAAACAATGCAAATGTTGCTGACCCTTTTTGCACACCCTTTCACAGTTCTCTTCAAAGTTTAAATTACTATCAATAATCTTCCCAAGATATTTGTAAGATTGCACACATTCAATGGTCTGGCCTTTTAGTACAGTGACTTTGTACCTGGGATTTTTCCTCCTAAAGTCAATAGTCACATCTTTAGTTTTTGTCGTATTCAGCTGCAGGTAGGAATCCTCACACCAGTGAACAAAATCATCAACTACTGGGCCGTGGCCACTCTCACCATCCTGAAGGAGACTGATAATAACTGAATCATCAGCATACTTTATAATGTGTCTGTTGTCATGTCTGCTCCGACACATGTGTGTGTACAGGATGAAGAGTAGTGGTGACAGCACACCCCCCTGAGGAGAGCCAGTAGAAGAACACTTTTGGGTCAGACAATGTACCATTGACCCTTACTCTCTGTGTCCTGTTGGTTAAAAAATCCAGAATCCAACCCACCAGATTATTACTCAAATCAAATTGTTGCAGGAGCCTTTCAACTAAAATGTGAGGTTGGATTGTATTAAAAGCAGAAGAAAAGTCCACAAATAAAACCTGGCGTGTGTTCCATTAAAATCCAGATGTTTAAAAAGCATGTTAAGCAGAGTGACAGTGGCATCCTCCACTCCTCTGTGAGGCCTATAGGCAAACTGCAAAGGATCCAATGCATGCTCAGTCTGCTTTAGGACCTCAAATCTGACCAATTTTTCAAAAATTTTCATTAAAATTGAAGTCAAGGCAACTGGTCTAAAATCATTAACCGTTTTAGGACAGATGAATTTTGGAACAGGGACAACCACAGCATCTTTCCAGACCTTAGGCGCATGTTGTGTCTGTAAGGACTTATTAAAAATGTAGTGAAACACAGGACTCAGTTCATGTGCACAGGACTTTACCAAGCGCCCACATATATTTTCAGGGCCCTGACTTTTGTTCACTTTTACAGCACAGAACGCCCTTTTAACATCCCACAACTCAATGTTAAAGTGCTGATTGTCTTTGAGCTTCTGTTTCAAATCTTGGGTTTCTGTGCTAAAATCAAAAGAATCAAAGCGACCATAAAAACAAATGAGAGCATTAGCCAGCTCTGTGTCTGAATCTAAAAACACACAATTACTGCGCTCTGTGCTCTGAAGGCCTGCAATAGTTTTCATACTGGTCCAGGCTGAACCAAGCTTCTTTGCTGCCATCTTGCTTTCCAATTCTGATTTATAATTCTGTTTTGCTCTTAAAATTTCAGACTTCAGCTCTTTTGTGGCAACCTGCAGCTCAGAAACAACCCCCTGTTTAAAGGCCAGTGCTTTCGTCTGTAAGCAGGATTTAACTGATTTAGTAACCCATGGCTTATTGTTGGGATATATTTTGACATGTTTACATGGAACGATCATATCCCTACAAAAAGTCATGTAAGAGCATGTGACGTCCACCAAAGAGTCCAAATCATCCCCACACAACAGTGTGAACACCTCCCAGTCCGTACAGTTAAAACATTCCTGGAGGCAGAGCACTGAATCATCTGTCCAGACCTTTATGTCCCTGGTCTTCATCTTCTCTCTTTTGAGAGCAATTTTATGTGTGAGCAGCAAATGTACACAGTTGTGATCTGAGGATCCTAAAGGAGGAAGGTGAAGTGATTTGTAGGCCCCCTCTATAGAACCGTAGCACAGGTCCAATGTCTTTTCTTGCCTTGTTGGGCAGGAGACATACTGATAAAAGTTTTTAAGTGTCTTCTTTAGAGACACATGGTTAAAATCCCCAAGGATAAAATTTGGAGCCTCTGGGGAAATCGACAGCAACCGCTGTACCACATCAAAGACGGTGCTGGAGACAGAGGCAGCATCCGCCCTCGGGTGAATGTACACAGTCTTTATGAAAAGTTGGGGGAACTCGTGGGGCAGATAAAAGGGGTGTAGCGATATGGACAGAAGCTCCACATCTGGGGTACAGATGCGCTCTCTGACCGTGACAGATGTACAGTACTGTTTATTAATATACAAACATAGGCCGCCTCCCTGACATTTCCCCATTACCTCTTCCTGCCGATCCAAGCGAAGTGGGGCTCCAAACCCATCAATTCTCAGGTCCGGGTCCCGGTCATGATCTGTAAGCCACGTCTCCGTGTAAGCCATGACACAGCAGTTCTTGAAATCCTTCTGATATCGGACATTTCCTTGAATTTCATCCACTTTACTTCTCAGGGATTGTACGTTCCCATAATAATGGAAGGAAGAGGAATGCAGTTAAGCTGACGTCTCCTCAGGTTTAATCTTATGCCTCCACGCTTTCTGCGTTTCCTCCTTTTGTCTCTCTTTTCATTGCTGTGTCCATGAAAGTCTCTTAAAATAAAGTCCGGCAGTTGAGGCACAGGCTCAAACACAGACGCTGGATTATCCATGTTTAGCTGCAGTAACATGTCTCTGGAATACGGCATTCTTACCAATGTGACAGCGCTGACGTCCCAGACAAAGAGCCGGTAAGAAAGAAGCCACAGTGCAATAACAAGAAGAAAATCCATACTGATGGAACCAAAGAGCTCTTTGTTTTATAGTCCACAAACAATTCAATGACAAAAACGGCACAGAGAATTACGTTAAAACACATTAAAGTGCACAAAAACAGAGACTATGACGCCAAACTTTTTCACCCACTGCCGGTCGCTGTGTGCACAAAAACACTTTTAGCATTGCCAAGGTAACAAAGTCCCATTTCTACCATTTTGAGCCACTTCATTCCCTCACAGACTTGCACACTCCAGCACTACTGATGGCGGCGTTACGCCGAGAATTGCATCCCATCATGGCAAGCAGTGTTTAGTGTTTATCAAAGTCAATACAACTTTGAAAAAGTAATTATCCTTTTTACCGACAATGCATAAATGCAAAATCTCAACTTTCAAGATTGTAAAACGTGGAGTTGGATCACTATGATTTCTAACCCTCTTTGAAACACTAAAACGTCTGGCGAATAAACGTAATTTAAAGATAATTTGCAAAATTTGGGCTGCACGGTGGCGCAGTGCTCGGCCGGGGGATCGCGGGGATCATGAGATCGTGGGTTCGATCCCCGGCCAACAGTGATCTGTGTAGAGTTTGCATGTTCTCCCCGTGTTTGCGTGGGTTTACTCCAGGATTTCTCCGGTTTCCTCCCACATGCCAAAAACATGCAGGTTAGGGAGTTAAGGGGAGCTTGCGCACGCAGCGACCGGCAGCTGGTGGCTTGTCATCAGACTGCAGAACAAATCTACCTACGGGTACAAAATACGTCAAAAAAAAAGTAATTATTATTACTTCTTAAAATGCACAAATGTTACAAGCCTGGATGCAGTGTTATATTTTATAGTTTTGGCGGATGGGATGCAATTCTCGGCAAGCGAGCAATTCTTGACATAACAGCGGCAGCAGGGCTCAGGGTTTGAGGGTTTCGGGAGGAGATTGAGATTCGGCCCTATTGTGCATGTGTGCACTCACTCCACCCCACCACCCCAGTCTCCTCCGTGAACAATTCCCTCTAAATTTTACTCCAAGCTTTTCTGAAAAGTTGGCAATTCTGGTGTTACCATGGTAACGCGAAGTAAACTAACCTTCTCTTCTCGGCTCCATTTCAGATTTTAAATCCACATCAGCCGATGCTGGTGTCAGTCCACCTCTGCTTTGTCCACAAAACCGAGAATCTGACGGCGATTCTGGATCCCGCTGCCGTTCAACAAGCTAACCGGAAGTAGCCTATGGCTAGCTAGGAGTCACATCTGGTAGGAGTTTCAAAGTAAAAGTCAAACCCATAATTTTCTCTCTTTCATCAAACTATCTCTTTCTGTAAGCAGAAATTATGTAATTGTAACAAGCAGCACTTAGCTAGGTGCTAATAAAACATTTTTGATGAAAGAAAAAAACAGATTTTTCTTACAGCAATGTTACATCCTCATAAATACCATATAATGAATAACATTATAGTTATTCATTCATCGAGAAGTTTTATGTCAGAAAATCATCACTGGGAACGGCAGGGTTGGCTCATTTAAAGTAACGGCGGAATGCTCTGAGGTGGGGGACATGTACCAGCCAGAGCTCTGGCCAGAGGGCGCATTGGTGCGGCGATATTATGAGCCCCGGGGGGCTGGGAGGACTGGAGCTAGTGGAGCGGCTGCTGTGGAGAATATGCGGACACCCACGCATGATGGCGATCTTTCTTAACTCTTCCTCCTTTTTTGATGGGTATTAAGGTCATGTCTTACAACTGTCGTGGCCTTAAATTGGGGCAAAGTGCTGGGGAGAAAGCTCGCCGGTTAGTTATTGACAATCTGTTGAACAATTGTGATATTTTGTGCCTTCAGGAGACGTTTCTCTCAGAACAAGACTTGGAACGTTTGAACTGTCTTAACCCTGATTTCCATGGTGCTGGGGAGTCTACAACTGACCTCAGCAAGGGAATTATCAGGGGGAGGATACCTGGAGGTGTGGCTATCCTCTGGAGAAAGAAGCTGGACTCCTTGATAAAAGTGGTCCGACTTGGTGTAGATTGGTGTATTGGTGTGCAGTTTAATTGTAATGATAAGGAATTCCTTATTATCAATGTATATACGCCATTTGAATGTCAACAGAATGAGGATGAATATTTAAATAAGCTTGCCTTTATCAATTCTTATATGCAAGACTATAATAATACCTGTATTTTTATTATGGGGGACTTGAATGCAGACATATCTGACACTGACTCCTTATTTGCAAAACATATGTATCATTTTTGCTATGAGAACAACTTAATCTTGTCAAGTAAGGTACTAATGCCTCCTGATAGTTATACCTATATAAGTGAGGCTTGGCACACTACGTCCTGGCTCGATCATTGCATCAGCACAGGTGATGCACATGCTTCTTTGGGTGGCATGAGTATTTATTATGGGTTAGCAATGTCTGATCATATACCGTTTGAGATGATAATTAATGTTGACTGTCTACCTGCACTTTATCAAAATGTCAGTCAGGATGAGGTGGGAAAATTAGACTGGGACACTCTTTCTGAGGAAGAAATTGTAGAATATTGTGGTCGTACAGATAAATCCTTGAGTAAAATATGTCTTCCTAGAGATGCTGTAATGTGCAGCGATGTGAACTGTAGCATTATTGAACATAAGAAGGACCTTTGTAGTCTGTACAATGCTATAGTTAACTCCCTGTATAAGGACAGCAAGCCTTATTATAAGAAAATATGTAAAACACATAAGGTTAGACCTGGCTGGAATGAGGCCGTAGCTGTGCCTTATTCTGAAGCTCGGGAAGCATATAAAGCATGGGTGGTGGCTGGGAGACCCAGACAAGGGCCAGAATTTGAGATGAAGAAATGTACAAATGCTAAGTTTAAGTATGCTATTCGTCATATCTCTAAAAATGAGCAGCTTATGAGAAGTAATTCCCTGGCCAAGAAATTGTTAGATAAGAATGTCACAGAATTTTGGAAGGAGCTTAGACGGATTAGTAACAGTAAAACGCCTTTGCCCTGTACTTTGGAAGGCATTTCAGGTACAGAAAATATTGTGGATCTTTGGCGGCAACACTTTTACTCATTATTTAATTCAACTAAGGATGAAACTTACAAGGTAGGGAAAGTAGAAAGGGACGATTCGCTCCTGATTGACACTCATGCAGTGATCAAAGCCATTAGAGAGCTATCAGATAACAAAGCGAGTGGTTTAGACTGTATTTCTGCTGAGCATCTTAAATACGCTAGCTCAAGAATTGCTCCTCTTCTTGCAATCTGTTTCACCAGCTTCATGATTCATGGGATGTTACCAGAATCATTATTGTCTGTTGTGTTGGTACCAGTCATTAAAGATAAAGCTGGCAAGCTGTGTAGCCTGGATAATTACAGACCCATAGCTTTAGCCAATATAATATCTAAAGTACTGGAAAAAATCATGTTTGAAAAATTAAATGTATTCATCAAATCTACTGATCATCAATTTGGATTCAAACCCCATCATGGAACAGATCTGTGCATATATGCCTTAAAAGAAATTATAAATAAGTACAGAAATCAAAATTCTTCAGTTTTTCTGTGCTTTATTGACGCCTCCAAGGCGTTTGATCGTGTTAATCACAGGATACTGTTTAGGAAAATGATTGACAGGGGGGTGCCCAAGTACTTAGTACGTATCCTGATTTACTGGTACGCACATCAGAAGATGCTGGTGAAATGGGGGAAGAGTCATTCATCACCATTTGGTGTGAGCAGTGGTGTCAGACAGGGCAGTATATTGTCCCCTATTCTATTTAATCTTTACATGGATGAGTTGTCAAAGCAACTGAATGCCTGTAAAACTGGGTGTTTAATAGGGAATAAGTTAGTGAATCATTTTATGTATGCTGATGATCTAGTTATTCTCAGTCCAAGTAGTGCTGGTCTTCAGGAGTTATTAAGAGTGTGTAGTGCTTATGGAGAGGAAAATGACATAAAATATAATACAAATAAGAGTTGTGTACTGATCTGCCGCACTAAAGAAGATTTGTTAATGAAATTCCCTGTCTTTGAATTGGCAGGCAGGGAATTAATTGTCAGGGATAAAATTAAATATCTGGGACATGTTATTAATGATAGAATGACTGATGATGATGATATTTTCAGACAACGCTGCAAAATCTACATGCAAGCAAATATTCTTGCACGCAGATTTGGTTTTTGTTCAGATGAGGTGAAACTGGTTCTTTTTAAAACCTATTGTACACCTTTATACACTGCTCATTTATGGATAAATTATAGGAAACTAAGTATGCAGAAATTACAGGTTGCCTACAATGATGCCTTAAGAATTTTACTTAAAAAGCCTCGATGGTGCAGTGCTTCCGAGTTATTTGTCTCATCACGTGTAAATACTCTGCATGCAGTAATAAGGAATTTTATGTATAAATTCATCTGTCGGCTTGATGTATCTAGAAATGAAATCATTCAAGTCATGTCTAGCATTAAGCTCAGTTCTATTCGCTGTCAGTCACAGTTTAGAAGGCACTGGTACAGTAGTCTTTTTAAGTCTTTTTAAAGTCTGTACTGTCTTTGTACTTCTTTAAGCAGTTATGTCTTAGTGTTTCTTGTAACTTTTTTGATTGTTTCAACTGTCTTTTTTTTTTTTTACTCTACTTTTTTTTACTCTACTTGTTTATTTTTTCTCTTGATGGACCTTGAGTCTGGAATAAAGTCTTTGATTGATTGAACAACATATTGTAACGTCGGGGCTGTGTTAAGGGGGCGGGGATTCTCCTGGCATGCTTTGGCCGCGGTGGATTCAAAGAGTGTTATTATTCGTGTGTTCTAAGTGTTATTGCTGTGTCATTATAACAGTTATAATGTCATTGTGGCTGCGTTATAATGACACAGCAGTGTTATAAGAAAAGTCAGAGCAGTGACTGATCATGTGTTTGTGTCACCCTCAGTGAGACGAGGGTCTGTGTGAATGACCTCCCCTCCTGTCTGTGTTGAGTGGGTGTGTATAAAATAAAGCCTGTTGCATCACAGCCATCTCTCCTTTCTTGTGTGAACCCTCACAACGTCACACTGGTGTCAGGAGTGGGATATGGAGCAGATAGAAGCCAGAATCAGAGCAGAGATTCAGCAGCAGGAGCGGATCATCGCTCAGCTGGGAATGGACGACAGAGCTGATACACCAACCCCCGGAGTTGCTTGCCGGGATGAATGGAGCAGCGGACCTGATGGGACCAGCAGACCCCGCCTTCTGCCTTTCTCAAGGCAGGACAGGCTAAGCAGAGCAGATCAGCCCCACTCCCCGTTCTTTTCAGGGCAGGACGGGCTGGCGATTCCACTGCGACCAGGGGCGACTGTCCCACCCATTCGCCAGAGGGCCAAACTTCCCCACTTTGACGGTGAAACCCTGCTGGACAACTATCTGGCCCAGGTTGAGCTGGCTGCCGCGTTGAACAGCTGGCCACCCAAAGACACCGCCGTGCAGGTTGCACTGGCCCTGGAGGGAAGAGCTATCCGCACGCTGTCCAATCTCCAGCCCGAGGAACGTCGCAGCTGGCCAGCGCTACAAGGAGCACTCCGGAGGTGGTTTGGGAGAGCAGCCAACACTGAGCACGCCCAGGAACAGCTGGCCAACCGCCGGCAAGGCAGCCAAGAGAGCCTGGGAGCCTATGCAGCGGACATACGACTGCTGACACTGCGTAGCTACCTGGATTTCGAGCCAGGGGTAGTGGAGAAGCTCGCCCTCCGGAACTTCATCTGGGGGCTCTGCCCGGCCCAGCTCCAGAGCCACATCCAGATTCACGCCGTGAGCAGCTGGGAGACAGCTGTGGCAGAAGTGGAGCGGGTGGAACCACTAATGGATTGTGCAGCTGATGTGTCGGCACCAAGGCAGAGAGCCTTCCAGGCCACGGCTGAGAGTGAAGAGGAGGAGGAACTGCGCCGGACCACAGCGGCACTGCCAAGGAGAAGACGGCCACGGCGGCGCAAGGAAGGGTGCTTCGGCTGCGGGGGAGCCAGGACACATTGCACGGTACTGCCCGGCACCCACCCCTGCAACAAACTGGCCCCTCGCTAACGTTAAACTAGAGTGAGGTGGCATGAACAGGGACCTGCTGCCTCCCACAGATATTTTCCCCGATGAACTGTCACCACGTGTGGGCCGAATTGGACACTCGCCAGGGATGTACTTACAGTGCAGCCTGGACAACACGCAGATCTGGGCTCTGATCGACACCGGTTCTACCATCTCCCTGGTCCGACCCGGAGTGCTGCCAGGTACGGACGAGGCAGAACCGCAGGGGTGGGAACCCACCGGGCGCTGCGTCACCACAGCCACTGGTGAGCACGCCAGACTGGGAGTGCAGCGAGTTCTTGTGGTGGGGGTGGCCGGCCAGAGCACAAACCACCCATTCTGGCTGGCTGACATTCAAGACCCCTGCATTATTGGACTTGATCTGCTCACAGCATGGGGTGCAAAAATTGACACCGCCAGATCATTCCTCCTGCTGGGGGCTCGGACCATCACGCTCTGCAGCAGGGCCCAGAGGAGGAACCTGGGGGCCTGCGTGATCGAGGGGCCGCCAGGATGGACCAAACTGGGCGGGTCGCCACAAGAACTGAACACAACGGCGCCACCAGCATGAGCAGAGGGAGCGCAATCACCGATAGAGACAACAAGGGGGAGGGCCACAGCGGAGTGGGTCAATGTGTCAGCAGAAATGCAGCAGGCGGTCAAGTAATTGTTCCAGCAGAGCTGCAGCGGACTGGAATTGGAACAGAGACGCCAGCTGCGGGAGCTGTTGGACTGCTACATAGACATCTTTGCTGCCAAGGATGAGGAGTGCACCCAAACCAGCTTGGTGCAGCACGGGATCGACACCGGTGAGACCAGGCCAATTCGGCTCCGCCCCCACCATCTGCCTTTTTCAAGGCCGGCGGCGGCAGAACAAAAGATATGGGAAATGCTGAAGGCAGATGTTATTGAGCCCTCCAGCAGCCCCTGGGCAGCGCCAGTAGTTCTGGTTAGGAAGAAGGACGGTTCGTGGCGGTTCTGTGTGGATTACCGGTGCCTGAATGACGTCACCCGCAAGGATTCCTACCCCCTGCCCCGCATCGATGACACGCTGGACTACTTCACCAGATCCAGCTGGTTCAGCTTGCTGGACCTCTGCAGCGGCTATTGGCAGGTAGAGCTGTCACCTGAGGCCCGCCAGAAAACAGCCTTCTCCATTGGGCAGGGACTGTATCAGTTCAAGGTGATGCCGTTTGGACTTTGCAACGCCCTGGCATGTATATATATACTGTATATATGTATGTGTGTGTGTGTGTGTGTGTGTGTGAGTGTGTGTGTGTATACATATTTCAACAGGTGAACAGTACTGAGTTAGGTACAGTATAGTAAGATATATTTAACACCTATGATACATTTTGAACCTGAAACAAACCTGATCAAGGATTAAAAGCAATTAAAATATTGCAGTCACAAGGTTACATGGATTCTTAGTACAGCCCCCCAAGTTTATCAGACACAGTAAATTCTGGCTCGGGCAAAGCTCCAAGTAGCTATCATGGCGGAAATGGAGAAGAAACGGGATGAATCGAAATGTCCAACGTGCAATAAGAAAATACAGAAATAAGCGAAGGCCTTGAAATGTGAATATTGTGCAATCTGGCACCATATTACTTGTGAAAACGTCAGTAAAAATGACAATTGTTATAATAAATAAATAGTGAAGATTAGTTAGTTAGACATTACACAAAGTGCTTGCATACATATATCTTTTTGATCCACACATACACCCACATACAGACATACAAGTCAAACCCATACATACACATCAGTTGCTTACACACACACATGCACACATACACACACATGCACAGACACATACAAGCTCCACAGGAAAGTTTCTGTTCCTGTTTCCATATATGGGCATGGGGTCGTGTAGGATTAAAGAAGAGACATCTGGAGACAGGAACCAACAGGATGGAAGTCATAAAAGAGCTGAGATGACATCTGAAGCCATTTGGACACTGAAAGGACCAGTTCTAACTAGTTTGGACAATGGCCAGCATATTGTTGGAAAGTTACTGGGAAACACCCACTAACTGGAAGCCTTTTTATAGCTGTGCTGTGCTTTGTTCTGGGTCCTTTCCAGAAGAGGGCACTGGAGAGGACCAATGGTCATGTTCACTGACTCCCTGTGTGGTTCAGTAAAAGTTAAGCTGAGAAATAGTATTTCTTCTGTGATTATTGGTTAGTTAACTGAAAAGATTCTGCTAACTGTCCAAAATTATTTTTTACAGTTGACTGGTGGAGGATGCAAGCAGTTAGCCAACTACTTTGACGAAGGACATCAGGAGACAAAGCCTTTGTCTGCATGTCGGGGACAATCCAGGGCCCCTACTGATCAGAAGGTAAGAACCTTTTCTAAAAACTTCTGTAGGATTATCTGCAACATTCAGTCAAAGTAAGTCTTTGGTCCTGTTTTTTAAATTCTACTGGAAAAACTTAATATAAAGATAATGTTGTATTTTGCGGCTATTTTCTATGATTGTAAGAACACGCAGGGAGTTCTAAGCATGCATGTATTCACAATGTTAGGGACAGATCAAAGAGCCACTTTTTATAAATAAGGAAGATTTGCAATGCAAGAATTTTTTTACATTAATTAGTGAGCATAAATAAGGTACTCTAATACACTACAAGACTCTCAAACTTAAACAATGAGTGAGTAATGTAGAAATAATTACGAGACTCAAATTTAATCCATGAGTAAGCAAAAGGATTAACTCAGTACAAGACCTGAAATAACACCACTGAGTGAGTAAAAGTATTAATGATTGTAATAATTTATGGTACAGCATGAGATCTTAAAATACATCAGTAGTGAACGACTGTCCATAATAATAAAGATAGCTTGTTAAAATCAGTATAGGACTGCACTTTATGATACGATACCTCTTGTATTGATGACCGGATGCGGCTCAATGAAAGTATCCTCTACATAAAGTTCAGCTAAGAGAAAAGAGTATATGCAAATTGAGTGGCAGGAAAAGACACACAATTACACAGCAAACTCTGCAGATATTGTCCATATTGTGTATGCTGATATTGTGTTGATTCTGTGAATCTTGAGGGGAAGAGGGAAATTCACCCACTCGCCTGAGGTGAACTGAAAAATTGTGTGCAATGCATGATAAAGTTACTGAGAGGAGATTATCTGAAGTAACAGTGCTGAATTGCATACAAAGTTAAAGTTGTAAGATTATTCTTGCATGAATAGAGCTGAATTTCAAGGAGATAACTCTCCAGTTTCTTTGAAAAAACAAGGCGTGGTTTGTGGTAGACAGACTTCGCGGCCACAAGGTGCGTTCACATTTGCGCGTGACCGAAACGGCCATGTGGCATTCCAGTTGCATGAGAACTGCGCATGTGTAGATTAAGCAGTGCAAACGCCATTTTGAAAGTCACCAGGGTGATTCAATCCTGGGCGCCATCTTGGAGCTGTGGCAGCTAGACCGCCTTCAAGCGATGTCACTGTGTTTCCTCCTCCTTGAGTGCAGAAGGAAATTCTATGTTATGGATCACATGTTTATACCTATCACTACACATATTCACTTTTATTGCTACACATTTTATCACGGCCTTTTTTAAGTTGAAACTACCTGTTAAAATTGCTGCTAGTCTGCAAGGACACATAACAACACATAAATCCTTACAATTTTTTTTTTTTGATTTTGTATACTTTATTGATCCCCAGAGGGGAAATTGAGGGCATCCACCTGGATGGATGAAGCAGCCACGGTGCGGCGCTATCCCTTAACCATTCACACACACATTCACACCTAGGGCCACTTTAGAGTCTCCAATTAACCTAACCTGCATGTTTTTGCATGCAGGTTAGGTTATCCTAACCTGCATCGATAAATGCTTATCCTTCTATCATAATTCACTCTTATTTACTTTTTGGTTGTTTCTTTTGTTGTTTTTCTTTAAATTGTGATGCTTTATGAAGCATCAAGGGGGGATGTGAAAGAGAAATTCTATGTTCTATCTTATTCTTATATTATTCCATGTCTTTTATATTCTCATATGTGCATTTTATGTGCAGCCCCAGTCTGTGTGTGTGAGTATGTGTGAGTATGTTTGAGTTAGCAATTATAAATCACATAGTTGTAATAAGAATGTCCAGTCTGTGAGTGAGTGTGGTGTGAGTGTTCATATATTTCTTAATTACTGCAGATGTTTTCAATTCATCATGTCCAGTTCTGTGTGACTGTTTCTTGTCTCTGGGAATGAGATTTAGACTGGCTCTGTGCTTCCTGAGAACATTTAATAAGGACTATGCACTTCATGGACTCTCAAGGACAAGACTGTATGTCTTGCTGGATATTAATCTTCCATCTTCCCATTGATAAAACAGCTTTATAAACTTTGACTAAGGGATGTTTATGTTACATATGTAAATAGGCTGGTACCAGTAAGATGGGGGCCGGGTTGGACGTGGGTGGACCGGGATGGCTGACTGCCGGTTTCCAGTAGTGACGCCACCCGGGGTATAAAGGAAGTGGGCAGAAGAGGCTCTGCCTCTTTCTTCGTGGAGCCACCTGGCATGCAGGCGAGTGCCATAAGCCTTTCTATATAGTTATACTGTTATCCTGAATAAAGCCCTGTTAACCGAGTTCTGCTTCCTTGTCATTCTCATAATTATGGACACAACAGTTTGATTCAGAGGTATGTGTAGATGCACAGACATGAAGAGCTGCATGTAAACTGCCTCTCCTTCATTGGCCATGAGGAATAAATTTACTTACATTTAAATATTCTGCCTGCTCAAGTAGGTTCATTTTGTCTTCTTTTAATTATTTAGCTTTTGTTTTTATTAAAGACAAAAATAGAAAGGAGATGTCTTTACCTTCTTAACATGTTTTGACTGTGCACTGCAGCCTTTGTCAGAAGAGTCAGCTGATTGCTGCCAGGTGTCATTTTATCAGCTGACTTTTGTAGGTGGGGCCAGCCCAGCAGACCTGTCAGATCCGCCGAGCCAGCCCCGCTTTCTGCCGTCAGATGGTCTCTGGAGACCATCTGACAGTCAAAACATGTTAAGAAGTCGAAACATGTTAAGAAGGTAAAGACATCTCCTTTCTATTTTTGCCTTAAATAAGAACAAAACCTAAATAATTAAAAGAAGACAAAATGAACCTACTTGAGCGATTACGTAGAAGTTATGGACACAATTGTATCAAAGACTTCCGCCGGCTGGAGAAATTGGAAAAAACACGGGCACGCTACAGAAACCACCTGAGATTTAACCTCTGTTGCAGAGATGAGGATGTCACACCAACAAGCCTCAACATAAAAAATCCAATCCCGACCAAAAACACAGAGAAAATTATCAATAAAGCATGGAAAGACCTGATCAAAGAATGAATAAGAATGACGGCAAACAAAGTGGACAGAATCAACAACCAGATCAAGGAGGAAATGGACAATTTCAAGAAACACTACCCGACCGACCAGGAAACGCAGGAGCAGATAAAAGCACAATTAAAACACGCACACGAACAAGAATTCATTATAACGAAAAACCGCCAATTAAAAAAACTAGAAAAACTTACAGAAAGGAAGAACGGACAAAGACAAACACACACGGAAATGAATGCTAAGTGGGTCAAAAACATATCACAACGCACACTCACAGACACGGAGAAAACAGTGCTGAGCAGAGGACTGAACTTCGCCATCACACCAGCCAGAATACCCCATGAAGAATACATCCTCGCAACAGAACTTGCATGTGAAAAAATCCAGGACCAAGGGAAAAAAGCATCACTCCGGAACGCAGTCGCAGGAATCCTAAAAATGGCCAAACTACCACAAAGCAAAGTTACAAAAGAAGAAAAAACAGTAACCTCACTCAAGACAGATAAAATGATCACAATCCTCCCATCAGATAAAGGCAGAACGACAGAAGTAATGGACACAGAAACATATGAAAAACAGATGGAAACCATGTTGGCAGACAGCAGCACATATGAAATCATTAAAACAAACCCCACAGAAGAAAAGAAAAAAATGCTAAAAGCCCTTCTCAAACCCCTATTAGAAAGCAAAAAAATCACAAAGGACGCATATGATCACCTGATTCCCACAGCCAGCATCACCCCCCGGATCTATGGAACCCCAAAAATACATAAAAAGGATATCCCACTGCGGCCAATAATAGACAGTATTGGATCAGTCACGTACAACTTATCAAAAGCCCTGGTTGAAATCATCAAACCCCTCCTTGGACTATTAGATTTCCACTGCAAAAACCCAAAAGAGCTGGCACAAGAACTCAAAAATATGAAGATAGAATCAGACGAGATCCTCATTTCACATGATGTCATTTCATTATTCACAAAGACCCCTGTTGATGTCACACTACATATAGTGCAAGAACGCCTCAGTAATGACAGTATCCTTAAAAGACGCACCAATCTCACAGTTCACGACATATCCGAACTATTACAATTTGTTGCAAAATCCACCTATTTTCAATACAGAGGAAAAATCTACAGACAAAAAGAAGGATTTGCAATGGGAGAACCACTATCAGCCATTATGAGCAGCTTTTTCATGGAGGATCTTGAAAACAAAGCCATCAACACAGCACCTACACAATGCAAACCCACCCTCTGGAAGAGATACGTGGATGACATTCTGGAGAAAATAAGAAAAGGACACACAAGAACTCACTGACCACCTGAATAGCACGGACAGCACTGGGAATATAAAATTCACATATGAAGAGGAGGAAAATGGCACCATAGCCTTTCTGGACATGAAAATCCACCACAACAATGATGACAGCATAAAAATCACAGTCTACAGGAAACCAACCCACACAGATCAATACCTACTATGGACATCAGAACACCCTACAGCACACAAACTATCAGTTGTCAGGACGTTATTATCATGACCCGAGCACTAGGTCTTGGTGCTCGGGTTATTCTTGTCAGGGTTTGACAGCGGCATTATTATTCTAGCTCTCCGAGCTCTTATTGTGACAGTGCTCGGGGAGGCTTCCGCTCAGCTGTCAAACCCTGAACAGCTGTGCTGCATTCGTGGTCGTTAGCGCTCGGACTACTTTAACCCTCGCTGGCGACCACATCCTCGCAGCAGTGTCTGTTTACACTCCGTCACGTTACGGATGCACGATACTTATTCGTACCACGTCTGCCTTTGGCTTGACCGTCGTTCTCCGGAACTAGTAAGTGTGCTGTATAGCCTTACCCCTCCCGGTGTGTATCAATCTCTCTGTGTCTCTGCCTTAGCAGCTGGTGTAATTATTATTTTCACCAACCTTGCCTGCCTTGTGTATGACCATCTCCTGCTATGGACCTGTAGAGCTGTTTAGCCCTATGCCTCCTGTTGTGAGTAGACTCTAGTGTCATTGTCTCAGCAGCTTATGTTGTCACTATTTTCACCGTTAATAAAACTCACTGAACTCACTGGTGACTGTGTGGCGTCTTATGGTGGCTCGCGAGAGCCACCCATGACAGTACACTGCTGCCAAAACGGTGTTTACGGTGACGCCAACCCGAGACGCAATTCACCAGGGAGTTTTGAGTTTTTTGGACAATTGCTGTTCCCGTCTGGGTACTGAGTGTGTGGGAGGAATGCCGTCGCGGAGGGACCGCGCTGGGAGCCCGAGCCATGAGCTGACAGGCTTTCTGGAAGTCGTGGATGAGATGCTCATCTCCGCTTCTCTGCTGGACTACCATCACAGTATACACTGGTACCTAGACCCTGCTGAAGACGTCCTTCGTCATCTCCCTTCCCGCTGGGCCGACCACCCGGAAGTCGACGCGAGGAGGGAAGATATCGCCGCACAACGCGAGATTTTCCTGATGCTGGAGGAGGAACGCGGCGTGAAGCAGGAGAAGAGGCACTCCTGCTCTTGGCCTACGGATCCTGATCCCGTCCTTGATCCAGTCCTGGAGTTCGCACCATCTGGAGGCCGGCGGAGGCGTCGGCGTCGCGGCCGAGCACGTCTTCAGCAAGCTCCTGCTCCGGATCCAGTTCCGGGCCGCCGGAATGACCCACTCAATCAGCCAGCTGCTGAGAGTGATCTGAGTCCTGCGCCGGTGAGCTCCGTCCATGGGTCCTATGTTACCATCCAGCGAGCGAGGGATGGAGCAACATCCTCTTCAGCTGGCACCATCTTACCTTCGGGAGACAGGCAAGTTCAATTTCACTTTCCTAGTCATTATAGTGATTTGTCTTGTCTGACTCCTGGGGGTGAAGCTCGGGGTTCGCAGCTCCCCGAGTTTCCTTCTCCAGCTGAAGCCGTTTATACTGAACCTGCTGCCTCTGTGTTTCCTCCTGCGGAGCGGTCCTTGGCGTCAGTCCCACGCCGTCGAACGAGGGGGAGGCCTGTGGCTCTGGGAGATATCCCGGCCCTGCAGCCTTGTGTTGGACAGAGGAGGAGAACGGACTGCGGTGAGGAGCCAGAGCCGACGAGTGAGCGTCCCCAGGGTTCCTCAGAAATGCAGCCCGAGTCAGCAGGTCGAGGGTCCTCTGCCCCCACGCCATACAGGTTATTGGCGTGGACGCCAGCACGAGAGGATCCAGCTGCAGAGACCATCAGGCCGGCTGTGGAACCCGACGCAGCCGAGTGGGAGCCTGACTACGAGCGTCTGTCTGAACCTGGATCGACGAAGTCCTGGACGGCTCCAGAGCCCGAGTGCAGGCAAGTGCTCTTCCTTGTTTTCCTTTATGGTGTGTTAGAGCATTTTTGCCTGCCTCATGGGGAGGCGAGCGAGGGGCAGCCGTCTGCTGCACCCGAGCTCGTCTCGCTGGGCTCTGGCGCTGCCGGTGGAACTGATCCCGGTCCTCTCTTGTTCTCTGAGCCTCTCCACAGCGTTACCAGTCTGGAATCTGTCAAGGTCACGGGACTGGAGGTCCCAGGTTCGGGGATGGAGGTCGTCGCCGGTGCAGTGCCGACCCAGTCAGGGTCCGACGCGTGGGCCAAGGTGACCCAGTCAGGGTCTGACGCGTGGGCCGAGGTGACCCAGCCGGGGTCCAATGCGGGTGCAGCGGTGACCCAATCGGGGTCCGTCCTGACCCAGCCTGGGTCCGACGCGGGTGCAGTGGTGACCCAATCGGGGTCCGTCCTGACCCAGTTGGGGTCCGACTCATGGGCCGAGGTGACCCAGTCGGGGTCCAGCGCGGATGCGGCTGTGACCCAATCAGGGTCTGACGAGGTCCAGTGGGGGTTCAGCGCGGGTGCGGCTGCGACCCAATCAGGGTTCGAGGGGGTCCAAGTTCTTGGTTGTTCCCCTCTCAGGAGCCACCAGCTGGGGGCCGTTGGAGGTGTTTGTCTGGCAGTCTGGCGCTCGCATGTCTGGTCTTCATTAGGCGGGCGGCGGCACGCAATTCCTCCACGGTCCTGGTGGTTGTGGGATGCGGGTCGGCCACCTGAGGAGCTGCTTTGTGCGTTCGGCGTCTTGGGTTGGTCGCCTGATAAACTGTGGTTGCTACTGGGTGACCTGGCTCGTCCACCAGAGGACTTGTTTCTGGGGGCCTGGGACTGGGGCAGGCCGCCTGACCATGTACTGTTTTGTGGGACTATCCGTGGGCCATTGGAGGCAGGGAGGTCGCCGGAGCTCTGCCTGGGGGGCGTTGGATCTCCGCCGATCATCTTTTGTTTTGGCCCATACGGTGTCTGGTTATGTCAAGTTATGCAAAGCAATTTTTGATTGCCTCATGTGTATTTTCAGCCCATAGTCTGGTTATGTCAAGTTATGTGGAGCTATTTTGTTTGCCTCATGTGGGGTTGTAGTCCTTAGTCTGGGTTTTGTTTTGTTTTGTTTTTTGTCCTCCCCTCTTCCTTTGAGGGGCTATGGCCGTGTTTTGCTTTTTGTTTTGTTCCCTTCTTCTTCTTGAGGGGCCATAGTATGGTGTTCTCATTCATAGTTTCCAGGTGGTTACATGTATTTCTGGTTTCGCGTGTGTTTGTTTTTCATAGTCATGGTGTGTTAGCACGTATTTCTTGTGGGTTTTTTTTTTTTAGTTACCATGTGTGCATTTATTTCTTGTTTTTCTTTCATAGTTACCATGTGTTAGTATGCATTTCTTGCTCATAATCTTCATGTGTTTGTATTTACGTCTTGTTTTGTCTCCATAGTTATCATGTGTTTGTATTTATTTCTTGTTTCTGTGTCCATAGTTGCCGTCATGCATTTCTGGTTCCTTTTTTTTTTCCCATAGTTATCTTGTGTTTGCGTTTTGTTTCCATAGTTACCGTCATGTAATTTTTTCCTTTTTTGCCATGGTTATGTGTTTGCATTTATTTCTTGTTTTGTTCCTATAGTTACTGTGTGTTGAGGGTTTATTTTTTGGGCCAGGTTATGTACACTGGGGTTAGACGGGTTGTCTGCGGTCTCGGTGGGAAAATTTTCAGGGTCAAGTGTTTTTTGCTTTGTATGATTGTGTTCTCCTTGTTTTGTAGTCAGGTATTGTTTTCTTTCGTCATTGTTCTGGGGGGGGGGGGAAATAGGATGGATATGTCAAGTGATGTATTCGTTTCTTTTCCTGTTTAGGGTGTTAGGTTTTGTTTGGGCTCCCTCCTTGCCTGTTCCTCAATCCACTCGCCTTGTGGTTGGGGGGGGGGGGGCAGGTGTTACTAGACGTTCAGAGCCCGTCAAGTGAGGGGGGGCTACTGTCATGACCCGAGCACTAGGTCTTGGTGCTCGGGTTATTCTTGTCAGGGTTTGACAGCGGCGTTATTATTCTAGCTCTCCGAGCTCTTATTGTGACAGTGTTCAGGGAGGCTTCCGCTCAGCTGTCAAACCCCGAACAGCTGTGCTGCATTTGTGGTCGTTAGCACTCGGACTACTTTAACCCTCGCTGGCGACCATATCCTCGCAGCAGTGTCTGTTTACACTCCGTCACGCTACGGATGCACGATACTTATTCGTACCACGTCTGCCTTTGGCTTGACCGTCGTTCTCCGGAACTAGTAAGTGTGCTGTATAGCCTTACCCCTCCCGGTGTGTATCGATCTCTGTGTGTCTCTGCCTTAGCAGCTGGTGTAATTATTACTTTCACCAACCTTGCCTGCCTTGTGTATGGCCGTCTCCTGCTATGGACCTGTAGAGCTGTTTAGCCCTATGCTATGCTTGTCTCAGCAGCTTGTGTTGTCACTATTTTCACCGTTAACAAAACTCACTGAACTCACTGGTGACTGTGTGGCGTCTTATGGTGGCTCGCGAGAGCCACCCATGACAGCTATATGAACGGGCCACCATCATCACAGACCAAGAAAACAGACAGGAGGAGGAAAACCACATAAAACATGCACTTATACGCTGCCAATATCCAGTATGGGCTATAAACAAAGGGAAACAGCAAATCAAAAACAAAGAAAACAAACAGAAAATAAGACACAGAACAAAAGCCAAAATCAAAAACAAGGACACCATAACTATACAATACATCCGAGGGATCACAGAACCAATTCAAAGGATCATGAAAAAATACAAAATAAACACAGCAGTAAAACCACACAAAAAATTAAGACAGTTATTAGTACACCCCAAGGACAGAATAGAACAAGACAAAAAATGCAATGTAATATATGAAATATCATGCAACAAAACCTACATTGGAGAAACTGGAAGATCATTCACCACAAGGAAAAAAGAACATCAGAAGGAATGTGAGAAGGAAACACAAGGACGACTCACAAGATCACAAAAAGAAAAGGCAGAACAAGAAACATTAAAATCAGCAATATCAAAAGAAATAATCACATCATGGACTGGGACAACGCAAAAATTATTGGATCGGAGAGCAATAGACACAAACGCTGGATCAAGGAGGCCATAGAAATCAGGAAGCGGGGAAAAGACACCATGAACCAAGATGAGGGGCCCTTTATGCTTTCCCACACCTGGGACCACATTCTCCAGAGACCATCTGACGGCGGAAAGCAGGGCCAGCTCGGTGGATCTGACAGGTCTGCTGAGCTGGCCCCACCTACGAAAGTCAGCTGATAAAATGACACCTGGCAGCAATCAGCTGACTCTTCTGACGAAGGCTGCAGTGCACAGTCGAAACATGTTAAGAAGGTAAAGACATCTCCTTTCTATTTTTGTCTTTAATAAGAACAAAAGCTAAATATTCTGCCTGGTTTCTGACTCAGATTAATTATGCTGAAAATTAATCTAACATTTGGTGCTCCAAACATGGGACCTGATAATCTCGTTCTGTCTCCAGCACCTCCACCCAATTTCAAAAAAGAAAACACATAAAGGAAGGAAAATATAATGTTTATAAAAATAATAAAGTAAACTAATAAGGAAAAAGAAAAGTTCCAAATTTCTAAGGAAAGTCCAATTTATGCTGATAAAGCTTACTGTGGGACTCAATTTAAAAGTTGCTACAAAGACAAAACCAATTTTTTCTCTATCATGTAAGGAGAAAACAATGCTTAAGGGAGCTCAAAGTAAAAATAATTTGACCTTCCCTGCATAAACTTATTTCTTTCAAAACATTTGCATGGATTTCATTGAGTTAAATAAGTGTGAAGGCAAAAATGTTGTTTAGTAATTATTGACATATTTACTAAATAGACAAAGACCTTCCCTTACACTAATCCAAATACTGCTATAATAGCACTGGAACCCTTAACTGAAACAATATCAAGATTTGAAATAGCTGAAATGATTTACTCAGTTAATGGAATACACTTTGTAAATCAAATCATATCACATTTAGGTACAGTACTCAACATTTACCTAGGAAACCACTTAGCTTACCATCAACAATCTATAGGATTAACATAATGCACAAATAGGATTATGGAAGATGGCTTAGGAAAGTAGTGACAGAGAAAAATAGGAAAATTATGAATAGCAAACCCTACTATTAAAGCCATTTAACTTAGGTGATGAGAAAGGGTTTCTGGTTGATTACATGCAAAGGATGTCAACTGACAGAGATGTTATCCATGCCGCCTTCCCAGGAGGGACCATGTGACGAAGGAACTGTAGGAGGTACACCCATCTTTGACCAAACCACTGGAAAAAAAACAAAACTGGACCAATACCCCCTGGCAAAGAAAACACAGAGGTTATCCTGGCGACACCAACAGCTGTGAAAGGTGAAGGACATGACTCTTGGGTGCATCTAATGCTTTACCCCACTTGGAATCCTCAGCAAGAGACTGTTTAATACACACTACAAACTCACTTTAAAAAAAAAATCCTCATCAAGTGACTGTTTAACTGTTTCTCTATACAAGTGTGGGCTGACGGCACCCCCTGGCATCTAGTAACAGCTTTACATAGCGAAACAACTTTTTGTTTGTCATGGAGGGGTAAAAATGCAAGGGAAGGAAGGTTGGCAACTGAAGGCAGTTGGTGTTGTTGTCTTTTCATCCTCATCATTCTCGTAATAACACTTTTGTTTTGGTTTTTCTCAGCTGCTCCAAAGCCTATACACTGTAGAGCAGGATTTATTACATACTCACCATGACTGGCTGAAATCTCCAGGTCATTATGATCTTCTTTATGCTGACAATGTCCGGTGGAGATATGTTAATCACACAGCTAAATCAGCTAATTATTCGAATTGTTATGCTTGTTCCTTAATGCCACTATCAGCTGGACAAATTATCTGCTACTGCTAAAATAATACAGCTACCATAGGCTCTTTTTTCAAGATATACAGAAATAACACAGCAAACATTACTTTGAATCACACCTGTCACAACACTTGCCACTGCACTGATCGGAAATGTGATGACACTCCTTACTCTGTGAAGGCAAGGTTAATTTCATCAAGGAACTTCTCCTGGGCAGCTTTCCACTCTCTAAGTGTGCAACGGCTTACAGTGTGTCTTTCCCCTGTACTGTCACCTGCTTGACCAATGAAGCGAGCAAGTGTTATCCTGAAGATCTACATTTTCAATACAGGGGGCTGGTGGTCGTGTGGTCATTGGGCATACCCACACCTGGCCAGGAATTGGGCAGGGTTGTGTGCCCCATTTTGGAGACTGATCAAACCCTCACTATGTCAGCAGACCAGGTGGGCAGGGTGTAGAGAGATGCTTTCTTATCACAGGATGCTACCCTTTTGCCACATGATGCCATCTGGGGCACAGATGTACCAGAGCAATTTCAGATGGAAAGTACAGGAGTGAGGGTCCTTCATCCACTGTTTCCTTGGGTGAGAGTGGGCAAGAACACCTTATTGATTGAAACACTTAGTTATAGGCTACAATCATTTGTAAAATGTATGACACAAAATAGAATGGGTCTTGATCAATTAACCGCCACCCGTAGGGGCATGTGCCCTATTATAGGAGGTTATTGTTATACTTTTATCCCTGAAAATAATGCAGAGGATCATATTATTACTTCAGTCATACACAGCCTCATTGACTTGCAGGCTGCTGTGGCCAAGATAATCTCACTGATGCACAGAACTGATTAAATTAGTTGTTCTCTTCATGGAGAAGTCTCATCATGAATTGTTAGTGATTTTTTATAGTGATAATTTTGGTCTTTTCCTGCGTCATTCCTTGTGTCCGTAGTATGATGATGAGGCTGGTTCATGTAAACTTAATGATATGTCATGATGCAATTGCTGGAGATGATGAGGATAATAAAGGGGCGATACTGACATAATGTCTGGCTCAGGAAACATGCACGCAGGCTCAGGGAAGATTTAAAAGCTTTATTCAACAACCAGGTATGTGTGGATGCGTGTTTGAGATGTGTGAATGGCGTGAGGGTGAACGCTGAGAATCGGGAACAGAGCAGTATGCCGTGCAGCCAGGCAACCCTATGGAGAGAGCAGAGGACAAGGGTAAAAGGGCACTTCACCGAGACAGGCACAAAAGCAATGTGATGCTTACTTGCAGGTGAATGGTGGCTGGCGTTGGCCAGGAGTCTTGCCTGGGAGACAGCATCCTGCTGCATACACGAGGTGATGTGGAGAAGAGGGATGAGGGGTTGGTGATGACGGGAGAATCCGCTGCCAAGGAATCCACCTGTGCACAGGGGAGAATACTGCCAAACAGGTGAGGAAATAATGAGGCTTACTTGTCGTAGCGTAGATCAGCAGGAAGGGACGGAACGATCCTGCTGGAGGTTGAGCACGGAGTAGAACAGACGGCTCCAGACCGATGCTCTGGGCTGAGTGGGCTAAATAGCCCGTGACTGATGAGGCGCAGGTGTGCACACAGCTGAGGTGGATGACGAGGAGCGGCGAGTTGTGACAGATACTAGCCAAAGGTGTGAAGTTTGAGAAATTGTCTTAATCTGTTTTGAGTTTTTCCATGTCATTCTCACATTACTGTTTCTATCACATTACACTTGTTATTATATCATTAATTGCTAAATTCTTATTTTACACAGTTTAATTGATTTTGATCACATGTTTACACTTATCACTACACATATTCACTTTTATTGCTACACATTTTATCATAGCCTTTTTTAAGTTGAAACTACCTCATAAAATTGCTGCTAGTCTGCAAGGACACATAACAACACATAAATCCTTACATATGCTTATCCTTTTATCATTATTCACTCTTATTTACTTTTTTGGTTGTTTCTTTTGTTGTTTTTCTTTAAATTGTGATGATTTTTGAAGCATCAAGAGGGGATATGAAAGAGAAATTCTATGTTTTATCTTATTCTTATATTATATTATTCCATGTCTTTTATATTCCCATATGTGCATTTTATGGGCAGCCCCAGACTGTGTGTGTGAGTATGTGTGAGTATGTCTGAGTTTGCAATGATAAATCACACTGTGAGTGTTCAGATATTTCTTAATTACTGCAGATGTTTTCAATTCATCATGTCCAGTTCTGTGTGACTGTTTCTTGTCTGTGGGAGTGAGATTTACACTGGCTTCATGCTTCCTGAGAACATTTGATAAGGACAATGTGCTTTATGGACTCTCAAGGACAAGACTGTACGTCTTGCTGGACATTAATCTTCCATCTTCCCATTGATAAAACAGCTTTATAAACTTTGACCAAGGGGTGTTTGATTCAGAGGTATGTGTGGATGTGTAGATATGAAAAGCTGCATGTAAACTGCCTCTCCCTCATTGGCCATGAGGAATAAATTTATTTACATTTAAATATCCTGCCTGGTTTTTGACTCAGATTAATTATGCTGAAAAATAATCTAACATATAAGAATTACATTTTTTTCATAAATTTACCCCCACATTAGACAAAGTGTGAATCTGTTAAGCCAATGTATAACAAAATTGAGCTTCCAAATTACATTTAAAGCAATCCATATTATTCAGAATAACCTAAATTTAAAACTAATTTAAAGTTTCTTTGCCAAAAGCAGCGAAGGTAGGTGAAATGCAGGCTCAGGGATATTTGCCAGGGTCACATAAAGTAATGCCCCAACTGTGTTTGAGTGTCAGCACACTCCACTTTGGACTCTGGTCCAGAATGAATGGTGCTCCATTGGCTGCTAATGCTTTTTGTCAATAAATCTGCTTAAAACTTTACTCTGCCTGATTTTTGAATCCTTAAGAGGAAATTTTTCCAATGAAAACCAGGAACCCAATGTCTCTCTGACTGAAGAGAGAACCGCTCTAAAGATCATGCACAGCTAAACAAAAGTCCTCCCACACTGGCTCAATAACAGGTTTGAAGCAGTGAAGCAACAGAGAGAGGCTGCCCCAATCAGCTGGAGAGTGAAGAGGTTCAACTTTAATCTGGGCAGAGGAGAGAATAAGTAGATTTATTCCTAATTATAAAAGGGTGTGTGTTGTTGTGAAAATCCTAGGTTTAGAATAAAAAAAAATAGGGGTAATTCAAACACTACTGAAGAAAAAGGAAAAAATAAGAAGAGAAATAAATGTTGTGGAGATGCGTGTATGTTGAAGTGAAGTTTGTGTGCTGAGAGTGGACAGAAATGGAGAAGGAAGTTTGATTTTAGAGGACCATTGAAGGCTGATGAATGTGAAGGTTTTGTGCAGGATATAAGGGAAAAGTATGGACTGACTGAAGCACAAGAGTGTTTGGAAAAAGAGAAGAAAATACATAAGAATGAGAGACTGATGGTGCAATGGTGAGATGAAAAAATTAAAAGCATGACAAAAATTTAAAAAAAAAAAAAAGCTGTATAATGGTTTGTCTGTTTCTCCATTAATCCGAGATGATGGTGGTGGCTGTGGTTCCGGACCGGATCCACCTCCCTACCCCAGCGACCGTATGAGTTCCTCTTCAGACCCACTTAAACTGGCTGCGGCCACCACCTCTGTGCCATTGCCTAATGACCCCCTCCTTCCTCCGTGACTACAGTAAAGGAATTTACAAAAGGATGGGACATCAAGAGACGGGACAAAGATGATCAAATCGACTACATGTAAGTAAAATACATTATATTGTTGTTTTCCATTTACTTTTCTGATTGCAGCTCAAATACTGCGTCTCATTCAACAACATTTTAGTGTTAGTCTGTGTAAATCATGCGCATTTTGCCAGTAAATTGTGTTAGTACTGATAAGCCACTCCAGATTCAACAAACTGCTCGTAAGTTCTCCAAGTGTGTGTAAATAGCATTCGTGAATCATCTGTAGTCAACACATGTTCACGAGAATTGAAGATTGCATAACTGATTCCTGAAACTGCCGCTAAAGTCACGTTTCACAGTAACTGACCAGCAACTTCATTCACTAAAAGTCTAAGAGAGTGAAAGAGAAGAGGAAAAATCCCAGCAAAACTGGAATTCTCCTGTGTGTGAGAGGAAAAAATCAGATTAGTTGTGGCAAGAGGGTTTTCTTCTGCAGCGACCGACATGAAGACACAGCATAAGCCTGAATGTAATGATATGCTGTAAAAACCATTTTGACTGTTTTGGAACTGCATTATTTTAAACAACTATGGCATAAAATACTCTGAAATTGGATTTCAGATGGGCACCATGATCTACTTTAAAAACTGTACATATCCATATTGCACTGAGCTGAGACTCTCCCACTTTGCAGAGCATCATGACACATTTCAACAACTTGAGTTTAAAATGTATGTGTAAAAAGCAATAAAAATTAGCTAAATTTCACAGTATAGTGTGGAAAAAAGGCTACTTTTCCCTTTATTCCCTTTCCTAATGATGCACTATAACCCAGAAGCAAGGTGCACACTTCATGTCAAAGCAATAAAAATCAGAATTATATCCACCTTCTCCTATGTAAGTTGATCAGTTTGCGATCATCCAAACATTACTGTCATGTTGCACAAGACATTTCTCATTGCACTGTCCTACAGAATAATGGAGCAGTGTGCTCTTACATTACTGGAAAACAACATTTAGAATCATTTTGCATCTGATATGATTTGGAAGTTGATGAAATGATAATGCTTTAATCGTCCATGATTATTTTTTTAGTTATAACCTGAATCAAAGTATGAAATCCAGTTTATAGGGATTAAACTCTTGGACTTGATTCAGACAAATAAAATGTAGTTATTTTGTGAAAACTAGCTTAGAATAACAGCAAACTATACACAAAACTCTTAGCTGGTCTGGATCACTTATAAATTTTATTTGACATTGTACTAAATTTAAAGATATTAACAGATTGGTGTACTGTGTCTGAAGAATGGGAATCTAGGTATGAAAGGAAAATAAAAATTTTAAAGAAAAACCTACACCTATTTATATGATTGCTGACCCTCAGAGGGCTGGGGCTCCCCATTAATCTGTCTTTTATCAAGGAAGCCAAGGAGGAGAAGGAGGGGGAGGAGGACAGCAGTGGAGGATTAGGGGCCATGGCCGAGGAGGGAACGCACCCCCACAAGGGAAATGAGTGCATCAGCGTGGACAATGAGGTCACTGGCAAAGAGAGTGTCCCCAAAGGCAAGATTGGCCACTGGGAGGGGGAGGAGCCCATGAGCCACATCCACTACAAAAAACTGACCTGCATGGTTAAGACTAAAAAAGATAAGTGGACTCACTTCTGCACATATACAGGAAATTGACATAGCAGACATTTTCCATTTACCTGACTTTGATTTAATGTTAACAATATAGTGTTTAACAGAAGTAATGTGGGAAGTTCAAGGTACTCCGATTAAATTTGTGTGACACAGGGGCATGTAGATCAGTAATTTCAGGTAATGACATTCAGGGCTTGGCAAAGTCAGAAGAAAAGGTAACAGTTAAAATCTGCAAATGGCAAACTAACAGTAGAATATCTATCAAAATCTGTGAAAGTAAAGGATCCTACTACCGGTAACATTGTTGAAGGGTGGTTCATTTTGTTAAAGGCTACCTACATGTTGAGGAAGTAAACATAGTTTATGAGACTTCCAAACTGAAATACTGATACTTACTCGACCTGGTCACGGCCAGACCATGTTCAGTGATATCAGACCTGTGTAGAAGAGCTACACAGCATTTTACATCCACAGTTCCTACTGACTGGCAATTTCCAAATCAATATCATTGTACCATGTATTATAGGCATTTGAATGGATCTGATCAAAATTATGAACAAACATTTTTTGCAAATCCATCCTCCAGATTGGTCATAAAAACTTGTACTGGTCACCAAGGGGATATGTGGGCGCATTCATTGTCCTATCTGATGAGGATAGGACACATCTCACTGGTCAGACCCAAGCACATGGGTTAGAAAAATGTTGGACATTTTGTCACCTCTGCTGGGGAATGTAGCCATCCATGGGAAGCCAACATCTGACCTTAAGATAGAATATTCTCCTAAATTAGAAACACATGAATTGTTACTTAACTTGGTAACCACAGCAAAAAAGGCTGTGCACATTGACACCCAGAAATCTCCTACATGACCAGTCTTAACATGAAAAGAAGAGAGGATGAGCAAATTTGAAGTTCAAATTCGAAATTCATTATAGTAAAAAGATAAAACAGATGTTGGCCTAATAAAAGGGAGCAAAATATATCACTATAACATCACACTATAGACCATATAAAAGACAATATCCTCTTCATCTAGAAGCTCAAAAAGGTGTTAAACAGCTGACAAAAGAGCTAAAAGCAGCAGATGTTATAGTGTCATGCTCAGCCTCCCTATTCCTGTGGGAAACATCCTGATGATGCAGGACCTGCAGGAATTAACAAAGCTATAATTCTTTGTCCTCATTGTATACCAGAATCACACACATTGTTGAATGAACTAGAACTCCAAATGCATTTTTTTCCACAGTGGTAGTCATTAGCAATGCATTTTTAGCATACCAGTGCACCCAGATCATCAATTCTGGTTTGCATTCATATCTCTATCTTAGAAAGAGTTGTTGCTATGCAATTATTTGACCACCTGCAGGGAAATGGTTTATTTGAGGAGTTTCAATCTGGGTTTAGAATCCATCATAGCACTGAAACAGCCTTAGCGAAGGTCACTAACGACCTCCTCATTGCATCTGATAATGGACTAGTTTCTGTACTTGTCCTTTTAGATCTTAGTGCAGCTTTTGATACTATTGATCATAATATTCTACTTGATAGATTAGAACACTATGTTGGACTTAATGGAACTTCGTTGCAGTGGTTTAGATCTTATTTATCTGATAGGTTCCAGTTTGTTCATGTAAATGATGAGTTTTCTCTCAGCTCAAAGCTTAGTCATGGAGTTCCACAGGGATCTGTGCTTGGCCCTACTCTTTTTAGTTTATATATGCTTCCGTTAGGCAACATTATTAGAAAGCACTGTATACATTTTCACTGTTATGCAGATGACACACAATTATACCTGTCAATGAAGCCAGATGATACTAATCAATTAGCCAAGTTAGAAGCCTGTCTTAAGGAAATCAAAGTTTGGATGACTTGTAATTTCCTGCTATTAAATTCAGATAAGACTGAAGTCATTCTTGTTGGTCCAAAAAACCTTAGAAATTCCTTTCCAAATCAAACTTTCAGTTTGGATGCAGTTACTCTTTCTCTTAATAGCTCTGTGAGGAACCTTGGAGTTATTTTTGATCAGGATTTGTCCTTCAATTCACATATTAAATTTGTTTCTAAGACTGCCTTCTATCATTTGCGTAATATTGCCAAGATTAGGAGCATCTTGTCTCAGAGTGATGCTGAGAAGCTGATCCACGCTTTTGTTAGCTCGAGATTAGATTATTGTAATTCTTTATTATCAGGTTGTCCTAAAACATCTTTAAAAAGTCTTCAGCTGATCCAAAATGCTGCAGCAAGAGTTTTAACAGGTACTAGAAAGAGAGATCATATCTCTCCGGTTCTGGCCTCCCTTCATTGGCTTCCCATAGAGTTTAGAATTAAGTTTAAAATCCTTCTTCTTACTTACAAAGCTCTAAACAATCAGGCTCCTTTTTATTTAAAAGATCTGATACTACCGTATCATCCTAACAGAGCACTACGCTCCCAAAATGCAGGTTTACTTGTAATACCTAGAATCTCCAAAAGTACAATGGGAGGCAGAGCCTTTAGTTATCAAGCTCCTCTCCTGTGGAATCAGCTGCCAATCTGGATTCGGGAGTCAGACTCGATCTCTGTTTTTAAGAATAGGGCTAAAACCTACCTTTTTGATATAGCCTACAATTAGGGAGGGATCATGTGTTTTCTGAACCCTCCCTTAGTTATGCTGCTAATAGGTTTAGTCAGCCGGGGGACCTCCAGTAATGCACTGGGCCTCACTCCTTTCCTCACTCTCTATGAAATATTTTTTTTTTGCTGGTCATTAACATTTGTTTGTTCTCTCCCATAGATTGAGTCCCCATCGTGCTGTTTGCTCTCTACATGTCTGTTCTTTTCTTCTTCTCTATCCCCTCACCCCCCAGCCAGTCGCAGCAGATGACTGCCCCTCCCTGAGCCTGGTTCTGCTGGAGGTTTCTTCCTGTTAAAAGGGAGTTTTCCTCTCCACCGTCGCCAAGTGCTTGCTCACAGGGGATCGCCTGATTGCTGGGGTCTTTCTGCAACTGTGGGGGTCCTCCCTACAGTTGATAGTGCTATGAGATGACTGTTGTTGTGAAATGGCGCTATATAAATAAAGTTGAATTGAATTGAATTGAATTGAATCTGAGAACAAAAAGTACACATTCACCAGACTACCACAGGGTTACTGTGTCTCCTGCAATTTTACCCCGGAAGAAGACGGATGGATGGATGGATAGAATTGTTACTTAACTGGGTAACCACAGCACAAAAGGCTGTGCACATTGACACCCAGAAATCTCCTACATGACCAGTCTTAACATGAACAGAAGAGAGGATGAGCAAATTTGAAGTTCAAATTCTAAATTCATTATAGTAAAAAATAAAACAGATGTTGGCCTAATAAAAGGGAGCAAAATATATCACTATAACGTCACACTATAGACCATATAAAAGACAATATCCGCTTCGTCTAGAAGCTCAAAAAGGTGTTAAACAGGTCATAAAAGACCTGGTATGCATTTTTAGCATACCAGTACACCCAGATCATCACTTCTGGTTTGCATTCATATCTGAGAACAAAAAGTACACATTCACCAGACTACCACAGTGTTACTGTGTCTCCGGCAATTTTTCCTTAGGCAATGTCAGCAAATCTTGCACATTTTATACCTCCTAAGAGAAACCAATTGATCCTTTATGGCATATTGCTGATATCTCCTGATGAAGAAATATGCAAACAAAACATATTTCTGTAGACTGGAGTCTATAGGTGGCTAAATAAAGGTTATGTTTTTAATCAAGGTTCCCAAATTTATACCTGACCAAAGGGTAAACCCATCCTCCCACAAAAATTATTTCACTATGCTGCTACTTCAACACATGGACTTTGTCATGTGTCCAAGGGAGGGATGGTGTTATTGGTTATTAGTTATCACAGCCTATGGGTTTGAAAATTATATGGGTTTGTCAAACCAGAGAAGAGTAGCTTTCCATCATCAACATCCTCATTTCAGAACATTTGCATGAACTTCATTGAGCTGACCAAATGTGAAGGGAAGAGATATTGTTGAGTGGATATTACTAAGTGGGTGGAAACGTTTCCTTGTAAAAATCCAGATGCAATTACAGTAGCTAAAAACTACAAACAGACATTATTCCAAGGTATGGGATCCAAGAGAATTTTTTTTTCAGATAATGGTACTCATTTTGTAAACAGATTATTTCGCATTTAGGGAAAGTGTTGAATATTGATTTGAAACACCATACAGCAGATCACCCACAGCCTGCAGGATTTGTGGAACAACATAACCAGACAGTTAAAGAAAGATTAAGAAAACAATGGCAGAAACAGGACCGAATTGGATTTATTGTTTAACCTTGATACTATTTTATATGAGAATAATGCCTACAAAAGAAGGTTTATCTCTATTTGAAGTTTAAGTAGTACCCCTCTTAGACCATTCAGCCCAGAAGATAAAGAGATTTGTTTAGCAGATTGCATATTATAAATGTTGACTCAAAAAGATTCTGTTCATGCTATTCCTCCCTAGGAAGGAATACATAAAAGGAAGCGTCACAGTGAAACCAGGAGACCAAGTCCTCACAAAGACTGTTAAAAAAAGACCTGGTCAGAAGCCTCCTGGCAGGGACCATGTAAGGTAATATTGCCAATTCCAACAGCTGTAAAAGTACAAGGCAGAGACACTTGGGTACACCGTACATACTGTAAATCATTATCAAAACAAACCATAGAAGCTATAGGGGGAAAGCCATAGAGAGTGTTGCTGTTGTGGAGGAAGTCTGGGGCTACAAAGGGAGTCAGATATTTTAGCTCACCTGATTGTCTCAAACCTTGGTGAAGAAATTAAGAGTCCACAGCAGGTAGAATACACTCAAAATGGTTGACGATGGAAGACCCCTCAGAGAGTACTGATGTAGATTTCAGTTTAATGAATGGCTCACGTGTGTGTTCCGCGTGCTTGTCCTTGTTGTAGTATTCACAACTAACTATTGGTGGGGATATGCAGAGTTCCTTACTAGTAGGACAAATAAAACACATTTCTCCTGCTCAGCACTTGGGAACATTTCAAGCAGTTCCTCCAAACCATCCTCTGCAGTCGTAGTCCCAACATCAATGGCACCAGGGCAGAACAGAATCTTTGAACTAAATGGAGGATGGTGAGCATCGGGTCTGCTCACACCTGCGCTCTAACTGGGAGGTGACTGTGCCCTTGTATGACTGACTGACCACACTATCATGATGTATCTGCATCAAGTCAGACAGTCAGGGAGTTGAAAGAGCAACCTGGAGTACAAACCACATGATGCAGTCTGGGAAACGGGTATACCAATTGAATTTAAACATTGGAGCATTGGCCAAAAGGTCACACTCGCACACTGTCCTTGGACAGAGGTTGGAAAGAATATTCTTAGGACTGAGTTTGGCCAAGATACTGGGTATAAACCCGATGTCCTCACTGCCTGGCTACAGTCCTTCTTTGGATGGTGGGCAGGAGTGAAAAAAAAAACCATAATATTATCCCTTATGATTAGAATTGCCATCTTTATGTGTGTAGGATGTTGCTGCATTCCCTGTTGTAGAGGCCTTATTAAAAAACAGTACCTGCTGCTATTGCATGCCAGTATCTCATATTAGCTCAGCAGGAGGAACGTGACAAGGATTGAAGTGATGAGGACAGTCAAGTTTAAATCATGTCTACCAGTGTCTGCACAAAAAAATGTTGGTATTGACAATATGCCTCTAATGACTAAAGCATGATGTAACAGCTGAAAATTGTGTAAATACATTTATTGGAAGTTTTTTAAGTTTTTATTTTTGATATTGAAATAGTAATACTGAATATTTGTAAATGATGACTCATTTTTATGGTTGCTAAAGGTAGTAGAAATGAGGTGAGAATTTTTCCTGTATAAATGCTCAAAGAATGAAGACTGAAAAGAAATTGTGTTAGAATAATTTTTAGTATAATTAATCTGAGTCAAAAATCAGGCAAAAAAAATTTAGATATAAGTACATTTATTCCTCATGAGGGAGAAATACAGAGGCAGGGCCAAGTCTAACCATCCATACCTCTGAATCAGCCATTCATTGTTCTAGCGTTTAAAGCTGTGTTATCCATGGGAAGATGGAGAAACTGTCCTTGAGTACATCTGGCAAGACAGGGGGTAACAGTTCTTATCTTTGCTCCCAGGAAACAAGGAGCCAGTACCTTCTTGGTCACATAGGACTAGACATCCAAAAATGTATCACTACAGATGGTGATTAAAATTGCTAACTCAGGCACACTCACACACAGACTGGGGCTGTTCAAGGCCATACATGAATCACAGGTCATATCAGACATATAATATGAAATATAATATGGAAGAATAATATAAACAAATGTATGAACTTATCCTGCATGGAATGCACAAATAAACGTCAGACATGAAATAGGAAAGGCATGATACATATTAATAATAATAATAATAATAATAATACATTATTAATAACAATAATAATGTGAATAATATGGAATTTTTCTATCAAATTACATTACAATGATTACTCATGACAGTATATACTGCTTATAGGTTTTTCACTCATTACACATGAAAATAACATCAGGTGTCTGATACCTATTTATTATAGTTATTGATGCCATGAAAATGGAGTCAAGAGAGGAAATTGTTATAATAAATAAATAGTGAAGATTAGTTCAATATTACACAAAGTACTTACACACAAACACACACACAAAAGTGTTTTATTTACAATCACGCACACATCTTCACACACCCAACTATTCAGCTCGTGGATCAGCTCTTTCTTCCATATATGGGCATGAGATGAGAGTTGCTCTGGAGAGACAGGAAACAACAGAATGGAAGTCAAAAAGAGCTGAGATGACATCTGAAGCCATTTGGACACTGAAAGGACCGATTCTAACTAGTTTGGACAATGGCCAGCGTATCGTTGGAAAGTTAATGGGAAACACCCACTAACTGGAAGCATTTTTGTAGCTGTGCTGTGTTTTGTTCTGGGTCTTTTCCACGAGAGGGGGCTGAAAAGGATCCACGACAATGTTCCCTGGCTCCCTGCGTGATTCAATAAAAGTTAAGCTGAGAAACAGTATTTCTTCTGTGATTATTGGTTGGTTAACTGAAAAGATTCTGCTAACTGTCCAAAATTAATTTTTACAATAGTTATGTGTGTTTGTGTTGGCCCTATGATAGACCAACAGTCTGTTCAGGTGTACCCTGCCTCTCTCTAAGTGTAAGTAAGCTGCCTATTTTTTTTTAAAGAAGAAATCATATAGAATGGTCATAACACACAGCCATTACATCCTCTATATTTAATTCAGTACAGGTTAATATAAAATATCCTACCTTATAATTTGCACAATAGAGATTGTCCCTTCCAATACACAACTAAGACAAATTGTAAGGATCCCTGTCTGCTCTTTTGTGTTTGTGTTTTTCTCTCGCTGCTGATTAGCGTCCTCTTTGCAGCCCTGATCCTCACCTGTTGCTAATTAGAGAAGTCATTTATAAGGGAGACTCTCCCACCACCCTGCCTGGTTGCATTTGACTCTGCACTCATCTGAATCCTTGCTCTGTCAAGTATTACTGCATGCAGTTTTGCCTGTCATGTTTGACCTCTGTTTGCCCTCGACCCTGTCACCAGCCTCCTGCCTCTGTGCCTCTGCTCACCTGTTACCCTCCTGCCATGTATTGACCCCTAGCCTGTCTTTGGACTATGGATTTGGATCTAGGACTTGAATTTGGACATTCTTGGATTTGTGCACATCATCACTCCCCCACAAGTAAGTCGACTTGCCACCGTGTGTACAATATATCACATCTCCCTGCACAATCTTCTCAGCATTCGGCCCTGGCCAGCCTGTCACCAGCACCTCCCTGGGGCGGCAGTGGCGCAGGTGTAGTGTGACCGACTACTGATTGGAGGGTCATGGGTTCAATTCCCGCTCTGTCTGCTGTCTGCTTGTCGAAGTGTCCTTGAACAAGACATTGAATCCCCAGTTGCTCCTGGTGACCTGGTTAGCGCCTGTGTGTATGGCGGCTCTGCAACCATCAGTTTGTGAATGTGTGTGTGAATGGGTGGATTGCAGGATCTGTAAAGTGCTTTGGTCATCCTAAATGAGAAGAAAAGCGCTATATAAGTGAACACCATTTACCTCCCTGCAACATCTCTGCACCCTCACTGCTTGCAACCAGCTTCCCAGCCTGGAGACCCCTCACCCTGTTCCAGCAGATTCTCCAGATGTTCCTGTTAACATAACCATTATTACATTCTCCTTATTTCCCATCCAGTTTTATTCATTCTTGCCTCTGCTCTCCCCCACAGGGTTGCCAGATTCTTGTCACATGTGCTCATCACATCATTTGCACAGTTATTGTAATAAAGATTATTGCCACACACTTACCGGTTTCATCCTTGTTGCTCTTGGGTTTAAGTCTGAAAACTCTTGATAGTATGCGACCCACAGTTTAGACCCAGTGATTAGGATGGAGGCCATCATCACCGAATTGAACGCACTTTAACAGCGGGCCAATCAGACCGCTTATCAGAATCATGTGATCCTTTATGAGCTGGCTAAGCTAGCTGAGCATGTAACCAAACTAGAACGGAGGTTCTAAACCCTTCAGACTACTGGTGCCTCACCGCCAACAGCCATGCCATCTGCTACTCGCTCAGGGCGCTCACCGCTGGTTGCTATACCCCCTTGGTATGGCGGGGCTATTGGGGGGGGGGATTTCTGTTACAATGCCAATTTGTTTTCAGCAGCGCACCCGGTGATTATCCCACCGACCAAAGCCAGACGAGTTTTGTTATGGGACTTCTCAATGGGCTCCCTCTCTCCTGGGCTCAAGTGATAATCCAGGGGCCAAGCTTTCAATCCTATACTTTTGATCGCTTTACAAGTGAATTTTCACAAGATTTTGATCACTCTGACTTGGAGGGCCACCCGACTGATGTGCATTCGCCAGGGGACAAGGACCGCGGCCAAACACTCCGTGCAGTTCCAGGTTCTGTCAGTGGAGACGGGGTGGGATGATGCAGCACTATGCCCTGTTTTCATCTTCAGCCTCAATAGTACATGCCGCAATGAGCTTGCTCATATTTGGGAAGAGCCCAGTTTCCTGGACAAGCTCATCTCTCTTGTAATCAAGCTGGATAACAGAATTCGCCAACATTGGACAGAGCACCAGTCGGGCTTCCTTACTGCGTTTCAGCCCACACCTGCGATGTCATCACTCCTCGTACTTCTGCCTGCTGTAACCTCCCTTGACATGCCTGAGCCAATGGCAGTGGGTCATTCCAAAATTTCACCTGCAGAACGGCAGCGACGCCAAGAGGGGGCTGTGCATGTACTGTGGCAAAGCCGGTCACATTTGTACTCACTGTCCTCTAAAGTTAAAAGGTTAAGCCCGTCAGTCACAGTAGGGAGCCTGGCGGGTGAGAAACTCACTCCCTCGCTCAATCAGTTCTCTCTGCCCATTCCTTTACTGCTCGATTCCGCCGAGTTTGTCGGTTCCGCCTTGGTGGATTCTGGCACCGGACAAAGTTTTATTTCCAAGCACCTGGTAACCAAATTCAAAATACCCTGTATTAAGCTTCCCTGGCCAGTAAAATGCATTACCATTTCCAGCCAGCCCCTTTGCCAAATTACCAAGCAGACTGTTCCACTTGCTCTATTAGCCTCAAGCAATCACTGTAAATATTTGTCCCTCCTAGTTCTCCCTGTTTCCACTTTTTCTGTTGTGATGGGGTTCCCTTGGTTAAAGCTACACAACCCAGTTATTGACTGGGAGAAGGGGGACATTAGCTCATGAAGTTCTTTTAGTTTGTCGGCTTGCATCCGATCGGCCGCCTCTTCCCCATCGATTATCATACAACCCCTTACCCCTGAAGCCCCTGATCTGTCTTTGGTTCCCCCCGAGTACCATGATTTAGGACCTGTATTTAGTAAGGCGATGAATTCGTCCCTGCCCCCGATCGCCCCTATGACTGTGCCGCTGAGCTTCAACCAGGGGCTCAACTACCCTCAAGCCGCCTGTACAGTCTGTCCACCCTTGAACGTGAAGCCATGGACAAATATATCAAGGAGTCGCTCAATGTCGGCATCATTCGCCCCTCGTCATCGACTGTGGGCACAGGGTTTTTCTTCATGGGAATGAAGGATGGCTCGCTATGTCCCTGTATTGATTATTGCGAGTTAAATAACATCACCATTAAGGACAAGTACACCCTTCCCCTGATTAACTTGGCATTTGATCAACTCCAGGGCTGTGTAATCTACACCAAGCTTGACTTTTGCAATGGCTACCACCTTATCCATATTCGGGAGTGTGACGAATGGAAGACGGGTTCCCATACCCCCAGCCGACATTTTGAATATTGCGTCATGCCTTTCAGCTTCACCAATGCTCCTGCCGTTTTCCAACGTCTCATTAATGACATGTGACGGGACTTTCTGGACTCTTTTGTGTTCACCTACCTGGATGATATCCTGTTTTTCTCTAAATCCCCTGCAGAGCACAAAGTACATGTTTAGATGGTTCTCCAGTGCCTGCTTGAGAATCAGCTCTATGTTAAAGTGGAGAAATGCGTGTTCCACACCCCCACGACCACCTTTTTGAGATTCATTTTCTCCAAGGGCCAGAATGAATCCGACCCCCAAAACATCAAGGCTTTTACGGATTGGGCCATTCCCTCAACCCGGAAGAAGCTTCAGTAGTTCCTTGGGTTTGCAGATTTCTACTGGTGCTTTGTGAGGAACTACAGCTCCATCACCCACCCACTCAGCTCCCTCACGTCCACCAAGATCCCTTTTCGATGGATGCCAGAGGCAAATGAGGCATTCATTCAGTTGAAGTCATTCTTCACAGACTCTCTCATCCTATTTCAGCCTGATCCAGCTCGCCAGTTTGTTGTGGAGGTTGATGCCTCCAACAATGAGGTGGGAGCAATCCTCTTGCAGCGCTTGGCTGCCACAGACAAACTACACCCTTGTGCATATTTGTGTCGGCGCTTGTCTCCAGCTGAAAGAAATGATGGCCTCGGCAACCAGGAGCTGCTTCCAGTAAAGTTGGCATTGTAGGGGTGGCGTCACTGGCTGGAAGGGTCCACCCTGCCTTTTGTGGTTTGGACCAACCACAAGAATCTGGAATACATCAGGTCATCCAAGCAACTCAACCCACGCCAAGCCAAATGGGCCCTGTTCTTTGACAGGTTTCACTTCACCACCCTGTACAGACCTGGCTCCAAGAACAAGAAACTGGACGCCCTTTCCCGCCAGTTCATGGACGAAGCATCAAAGTGTAAGGAGGAGGCCATCTTACCCGACAAGGTCATTGTGGGGGCTCTTTCCTGGGAGATCGAGTGGCGAATCAGGGAGGCACAGGTCACTGACCTGGACCCTAGGGGGGTGAACCACCTTTTTGTCCCAGCTGCCATGAAAGGACGGTGATTTATTGGATCCACATGGCCAAGTTCTCTTGCCACCCTGGGGTCACCAGGACCCTCTCTGCCCTCTGCCGCACATTCTGGTGGCCTTACATAAACAAAGACATCCACGAGTACGTCAAGGCATGTCCTCAGTGTTTCACAGGCAAAACCCGCCTGCTCCAGCCCCTCCCCATTCCCAGTTTGCCTTGGGCCAATATTGCTCTGGACTTTGTGACTGGACTACCCCCTTCCAATGGGCCTGCAGTCATCCTCACGATTGTTGACAGTTTCTCCAAGGCGGCACACTTTGTGCTACTCAAGAGACTTCCATCGGCTTTGGAGACAGCCCAGCTTCCGATGACCCACGTAGTCAGACTGCACAATATTCTGTGGACATTGTTTCTGACCATGGCCCCCAATTCATCTCTAAGGTATAGCGGGCCTTTTGTAAGTCCATCGGGGCCACAGTCAGCCTCTCCTCTGGCCACCCCCCGCAGAGCTAAATTCCTAGTTTGTGTACTACATGAACAATGGCAATAAACCTGATTCTGATTCTGATTCTGATTCTGATTCAGAGCAACGGGCAGTGCGAGTGGGCTAATTAGGAGTTGGAGACCATGCTATGTTGTGCCACGACGTCAGATCCATCTTCCTGGAGCACTTTCCTCCTGTGAGTAGAATATACCCATAATTCTTCCACCTCTGCCGCCACTGGCTTTTCACCCTTCGAGGCCTCCCTCGGGTACAATCCCCCTCTCCTCTCTATCTCTGAAGAAGAGGTAGCAGTTTCATCATCTTTGCCCACATGGCACGGTGCACACGTTTTTGGAAGGACACTTAAGCTGGATTCATGCTGTACCTCCGCTGTCTGCGTACGTGCAACCGGAAACCTTGTGTGATGAAATTTATGTCATTGTCTCCACTCCGCTAGTGTATGCAGGCCTCTACTGCGGAAAACCACGTGCAGCCCAAATTTTGTGACCGCGTGGCCTGCTCACGATCTGAACGCATTGACAAAGCATATGCAAGACTGAATGTCCCATTCACGAGATGGCGCTTACAACACAGCATACAAAGAAGGTAGATGTAAGAAGACAACGAGGAGGTGGAAGACGAGAGTAAACATACATGAATCCTTTTGTAGCAGCTTGAGCGGAGAAGAGCACTGGAAAATGGTAATTCCTACTTTACCTTGAAACAATGCCATTGTTGTTGCTACAAAAAAAAAATGCATCACTCTTGTGTTTATAGCCGGTGAACAAACTGGCATGTGAACGCATGCGAACGAAAAGGATTAAGCGGAAGAAGATGGATGGATGGATGGATAGAATTGTTACTTAACTGGGTAACCACAGCACAAAAGGCTGTGCACAATGACACCCAGAAATCTCCTACATGACCAGTCTTAACATGAACAGAAGAGAGGATGAGCAAATTTGAAGTTCAAATTCTAAATTCATTATAGTAAAAAAAATAAAACAGATGTTGGCCTAATCAAAGGGAGCAAAATATATCACTATAACGTCACACTATAGACCATATAAAAGACAATATCCTCTTCGTCTAGAAGCTCAAAAAGGCGTTAAACAGGTCATAAAAGACCTGGTATGCATTTTTAGCATACCAGTACACCCAGATCATCAATTCTGATTTGCATTCATATCTGAGAACAAAAAGTACACATTCACCAGACAACCACAGGGTTACTGTGTCTCCTGCAATTTTTCCTTAGGCAATGTCAGCAAATCTTGCACATTTTATACCTCCTAATAGAAATCAATAGCTCCTTTATGGCATATTGCTGATATCTCCTGATGAAGAAATATGCAAACAAAACATATTTCCGTAGACTGGAGTCTATAGGTGGCTAAATATGTCATGCGGTGATCCTCGCGGATCACCATAAGACGCCAAGAGTCCACCGATGAGTTTGCAATGATGGTGATTTATTTACAAGACACCAGACACACATACAAGACTATGACTGTGGCGAAAAAACACTGAACACAGAGCATGGGACCGTAAGGCTAACCCCAGCCACTTACGGTCTAAAACATGGCATGACATGAACGAGCAAAGCACGAGAATATACACACGAACCTGACCAGACCAGAACGATGAATGTCTGACGAGGCTTGGATGATGTCTGACGATACTCCTGCAATCTAACTGCTGTCAGCGTCCACCTAATAAGGGTGAACGCTAACGAGCAGTAATGACAGTCAGCTGACGGCCCTTGACGGGCGGAAGCCCCACCGAGCGCCTTCACAATAAGAGCCCGGTGAGGCCAGAATACAACCCACAGCTGTCAAGGCTGGCAGTGAGCTATGCGTGGCCCGAGTGCGGACAGGACCGGCGCTCGGGTCGTAACAGTACCCTCCCTCCAAGGCGGGCTTCCAGAATGTCCATGGACCACCCTCCCCCCCCCCCCCCCCCAGGGTGGGCGGCTGGGGGCAGGTCCGGAGGAGAGAGAGATCAAACCCAGAAACAGTACAATGAAACACAATCAAGACCAGGCAAGGGAAACAAAACTAACACAGCACAATGACAAAAAATATACCAAACACTCAGATCAGATTAACTGCCAAAATAACAAATACAGCAAACAGCACAGGACAGCAAGAAAAAATTAAATCTTTGCCCACCTTTCACAAGAAAATGGTTTCTCACCTGTGTGAATGCTCGAGTGAATTTTCAAATAACCAAATACAGAAAAACAGAACAATTACTGGGTCAAACCTAACTACACATAAAACAAAATAAGGCAACTGCAGGGTAAACCACAAATACTCACAGATACCCAAATAACCATTACAAAAACACAGGGTAACAAGAAAAAAAACAAAACAGAACAATTACCGGATCAACCCCCACCAAAAAAGTGACCTCTACCCCCCCAACAGTTCATGCCGATCGGCGGAGACCAGGCACCACAAGAACAGTTCAGGTGGTCTCCCCGCGTCCAACGGCCGATGGGCGGTCATGGGGGGTGGGACATGACCCGGCGGCTCATCACAGTCCAAAGCCCAGCACGTCCACTCCTCTGGTGGCCAAACCAGGTCGCCCAGCAAAACACATAACACGTCGGGTGGCTAACCCGAAGCGCCGAACCAGCGAAGCAGTTCCTCAGGTGGCCGACCCGTGTCCCTCAGCCACCAGTTCCGAAAACAGCCCGCGGCGGCCTCCCTGGCGGAGACAAAGCTCGGGAGAGCCGAGGTGAGCGAGAAGGGACCCCCACGGCCCCTGGCGATGATGCGCAGGGGCGACGACTCAGTAGAGGGACTAGAAGGCAAAGATGAGCCCGAACTCCGTCCGACGGCGAAGGGTCTGCAGCTCCTCCACCATCCGCGGACCACACCGGCGCTGCACCTCCGCTGGACCCCGATTGTGTCCCGGCTGCACCCACGTCGGTCCCCGATTGGGCCAAAGCAGCTCCCGCGATGGACCCCAATTGGGCCTCGGGCGCACTCCCGTCCGGCCCCGATAGGGCCAGAACCGCACCTGCGGTGGACCCTGATTGGGCCTCTGGCACACCCACGTTGGACCCTGATTGGGCCAAAGCCACTCCCGCGATGGACCCTGATTGGGTCTCGGGCGCCCCCCTGTTGGACCCCGATTGGGCCACCGCAGCCTCCACAACGGACCCCAATTGAGTCGGTGCAGCTCCGCTGATGATTTCCGCCCCCGAACCTGGAACCTCCACATCAGTGACCCCGACTGGCTCCCTGCCCGGCGACACTGCAACGAAGCTCACACAAAACAAGAAAACCGGGATCAGTATCACCGGTAGCAACAGAACCCAGCGAGACGAGCTCGGGCGCAGCAGGTGGCTGCTCCTCACTCACCTCCCCGAGAGGCAGGCACAAATGCTCTGAAACAGAGGACAGAGACACAAGAGGGAGCACTTGCCTGCACTCGGGTTCTGTTGCCACCCAGGACTTCGTCGATCCAGGTTCAGGGCGGCGACTCTCGTCCGCAGGCTCCAACTCAGCTGCGTCGGGCTCCGCAGCTGGCAAGATGACATCTGCAGCCTGAGGTTCCTCCCGCGCTGATGCCCACGCCAATGACCCGTATGGCGTGGGGGCAGGGGACACTTCAGACCGTTCCGGCGAGGAAACCTGGGGACGCTTCTCCGTCGGCACAGGTTCCGGCCCGCAGTCTGCTCTCCTCCTCTGTCCACGACGTGGCTGCTGGGCTGGATCCAGGCTTTCCAGCCGTGCAGGCCCCCTCCTCCCGCGACGTAGACCTGGCGTCACGGACCACTCGGCAGGGGAAGACACAGAGACAGTAGGTTTAGGAATAACAGTTACAGCAGGTGGCGGAAGCTCGGGGGGCTGCGAACCCCGAACTCCGTCCCCAGGAGTCAGACAAGACAGATCATAATAATGATGGGAAGAAACAATTTGCACTTGCCTGTCCCCTGGAGAGAAGATGATGCCTGCTGCAGCAGGTGGGGTTCTCCTTTTATCCCTCCGGGAGAAACCGGCAGGCTCCTCGGTGCCACGAGGAGGAGCCGCTCGAGATGGATTGCTGACAGGTCTCGCCGAAGCATGACTCACAGCATTCCCAGCCGCGGGGGGTGACGTCACAGAGGAGGACATGGCAGTTGGAACAGATGACCCGTGGGCGGCGGCTGCGGGGATTCCCTTCTGTCGTGACGTGAATGATGCGGCCAACAGGGAGGCTGGGTCCCTCCGACGACCTGGAGCTGGATCCGGACGGGATTATCGTTGGGGCTTGGTAGGAGCACGGCTATGGGGTCTACTGGCCGATGGAGTGGCGAAGGGCCCGGGAACACATGACGCTGGGACTGGGCGGGCGGCAGGCCCTGGATTCCGATCCATAGGTCCCCTGCCGGGCTTTCCCTCCAGCCAACGAATCTCCACTCTCGCCAGGGACGCTGTCCTCGCGAGAGGTGGAGGGGTTCCCAGGAGCGCCTTCTTCCTCAATGTGCGTTGTACAAAAATCCATGATAATCTCTTTTCTCCTACCGGAATATAGGTAAGATGGTAACGGTGCACAGCCCGCTGTGCGAGGCATAGGTAATGATCGGCCGCGTCAGTGGGCATGAGACGGGCGGCTTCCGCCAGATAGCCGTCAATCTCCTCCAGCCACTCCGGGCAATAGTCACACTCGCTGTCGGGCATCTCCTTACCAAGTCCAACTACAGGAGAAAAAACTCCACACAATAGCAAAACTCACGGAAGAAAGGCGTCTTGGTGTGAAGTCTCCATTTAGACGTCCGTGGCAGGAGTATACTGTCATGCGGTGATCCTCGCGGATCACCATAAGATGCCAAGAGTCCACCGATGAGTTTGCAATGATGGTGATTTATTTACAAGACACTAGACACACATACAAGACTATGACTGTGGCGAAAAAACACTGAACACAGAGCATGGGACCGTAAGGCTAACCCCAGCCACTTACGGTCTAAAACATGGCATGACATGAACGAGCAAAGCACGAGAATATACACACGAACCTGACCAGACCAGAATGATGAATGTCCGACGAGGCTTGGATGATGTCTGACGATACTCCTGCAATCTAACTGCCATCAGCGTCCGCCTAATAAGGGTGAACGCTAATGAGCAGTAATGACAGCCAGCTGACGGCCCTTGACAGGTGGAAGCCCCACCGAGTGCTTTCACAATAAGAGCCCGGTGAGGCCAGAATACAACCCACAGCTGTCAAGGCCGGCAGCGAGCTATGCGTGGCCCGAGCGCAGACAGGACCGGCGCTCGGGTCGTAACAAAATAAAGGTTATGTTTTTAATCAAGGTTCCCAAATTTATACCTGACCAAAGGGTAAACCCATCCTCCCACAAAAATTATTTCACTATGCTGCTACTTCAACACATGGACTTTGTCATGTGTCCAAGAGAGGGATGGTGTTATTGGTTATTAGTTATCACAGCCTATGGGTTTGAAAATTATATGGGTTTGTCAGACCAGAGAAGGGTAGCTTTCCATCATTAACATCCTCATTTCAGAACATTTGCATGAACTTCATTGAGCTAACCAAATGTGAAGGGAAGAGATATTGTTGAGTGGATATTACTAAGTGGGTGGAAACGTTTCCTTGTAAAAATCCAGATGCAATTACAGTAGCTAAAAACTACAAACAGACATTATTCCAAGTTATGGGAACTGAGAGAATTTTTTTTTTTCAGATAATGGTACTCATTTTGTAAACAGATTATTTCACATTTAGGGAAAATGTTGAATATTGATTTGAAACACCATGCAGCATATCACCCACAGTCTGCAGGATTTGTGGAACAACACAACCAGACCATTAAAGAAAGATTAAGAAAACAATGGCAGAAACAGGACCGAATTGGATTTACTGTTTACCCTTCATACTATTTTATATGAGAATAATGCCTACAAAAGAAGGTTTATCTCTATTTGAAGTTTAAGTAGTACCCCTCTTAGACCATTCAGCCCAGAAGATAAAGAGATTTGTTTAGCAGATTGCATATTATATATGTTGACTCAAAAAGATTCGGTTCATGCTATTCCCCCCTAGGAAGGAACACATAAAAGGAAGCATCACAGTGAAACCAGGAGACCAAGTCCTCACAAAGACTGTTAAAAAAAGACCTGGTGACTTCCGGTCTGGACGCCATGGTGATAGCAACTTAACGCTGAAGCTCCCAGACCCAATCCAAGGAAAACATCTTCAAAATCAGACTTAACGGATTTTTGGAAGAATAAAAATCAAAAGACAAAAACACCATGCCTAACCACAAACAGAAGAAACTGACATTCCCCAGGCCAGAACGCGCAGCGGTCGCAGAATCTGAACCGGAGGACCTCCGTTCAGAAGACGAGGAGCTGAACCTAGCTAACAAGAAGGTTAGCTTGAAATCGCTATTTGATGAATTACGACGATTTCAGGCCGAATTTCATGAATTCAGAGAGGAATTAAAAAGGACGAACAGCAGAATGGACCAGGCCGAAAACCGAATCTTGGAAGCTGAAGAAAGAATAAAAGTGCTTGAAGATTCTATGCTGGATTTACACAAAAATCAGTCAAGGCTGGAGGCTAAGCTAACCGACCAAGAAGGAAGACAAAGACGAGACAACATCAGAATTCACGGTCTGAAAGAAGGAGCTGAAGATAGTTTCAACTCAATGGCGGAATGCGTGGAATCCTTATTGAGAGAGAAGTTGGATATTCCACAAACCACCGATTTGAAGATAGAAAAGGCCCATCGTACATTAGCTGCAAAGCCAGCGGCAGAAGCGTCCCCACGTTCGGTGGTGGTAAGATTCTCCAATTTCAAAATAAAACAAGAGGTTGTAAGACGGGCTTGGCAGAAAAAAGGATTTATGCATCAAGAGAGAAAAGTCTTTGTGGAGCACGATTACGCCCCCGAGGTTCTTAAAAAGCGACGGGAATATAACGACGCCAAAAAGGTTCTACGGGAACAGAATCTACGCTTTCAGACGCCATTTCCTGCGAAGTTAAGGGTCTTTTATGGTGAAGAGTCATGTCTCTATAATTCGGCGGAAGAAGCAACAATCGGCATGGCGAGAAGAGGGCTCCCGGTATCGGTGTTTAAACCCGCAGCGGACCTGAGCAAGAGGATCAGAGCTCAAACGTGGTCAACTCAGAGACCTTCAAAATCCACGGGCCAGCAGCGGGAAACCCAGCCCCAGAGCTACAAAGATAAGCTTTCCAGTTCCAGGAAGGAATAGCGACCTTTTTGTATTTTTTCTTTTCAGTCATTCTGCACTTCCATCCCCCCTCCTACAAGGTCACAAACATTAAAGGAGATGCAGAATCAGCATGTGGTAAAACCTTTCATGGAGTAGTTATAGCATTAGAAACAAATGTCTTCTTAATTTAAAGGAAAAAAAAATCTTGTTAAAATAGAAATGTAACAAAGACCCACATGTTCTCCCCACACTAACAAATACTGTATTAGAGTGAATGTTTGCTGTGATGGGGGTGGGAGGGTGCACACAATCTCATAGGGTATAGGCATAAAAAAAAAAAAAATCATTACAAATTCGGATTGGGATCTGAAATTCACGTTAAAAACATGGGACAACTTACAGGGGTAAGAGAGGGCCCTCAACATGTAACAGAGTTTGAGGAATTTCCCTCAGAGCCTACACTCCATCAGGGCTCTTACAGGGTCTTTAAAGAGACCCCAGCTCAGGAAGTTTTTTTGACAGTTTTTTGTTTTAAAGTTTCGTACACTATGTTCTTAATGTTTTTTATGTTCTTAATGTTCTTTCAGTTTCTGAGTAGCATAAAAGAGGGCCACCACACTGTTATACTAAATAAGAAAATACAATGGAGAAACAGGGTGTAACCAAAATAGCCTCATATAATGTAAAAGGGATCCTGAATCCAGTTAAAAGATCCAAGATTCTACGCAAAATGAAAAAAGACAAAGCAGAAATAATATTTTTACAAGAAACCCACCTAACAGACGTGGAACACACTAAACTCAATAGACAAGGGTTTAAAATGATCTCTTCATCTTCATATAAGTCAGGGAGGAGGAGGGGAGTAGCGACATTGATATCAACCAAAATTACATTTGAAAAAAAATCAGAACACAAAGATAAAGAAGGGAGGTACAGTTTGGTAATTGGGCGGCTAGAGGGAGAAGATATCACCCTGCTGAATGTATATGCACCACCAGGGGCTAAATGGAAATTTTATAAAAATGTATTCGACCTAATGATAACTAAAGCCCAAGGTTTAGTGATATGTGGTGGAGACTTCAGTCTAAGACTGAATCCATACTGGGATGCAACAGGTAATTCTTCACATCAAAATAACACTCAAAGTAGGAAAACTCGGATGCTATTAAAAGAAATGGGAATCTGTGACGTATGGAGGGAATTCAACCCCAATGTAAAAGATTATACTTTTTATTCAATGCCACATTCATCTTACTCAAGGATTGATTACTTTTTTATGTTTAATAGAGACATTGGAAGAGTAAAAACATGTAAAATAGGACTGATGGATCTCTCTGACCACAGTCCGATCTATATGGATTTAAACATCCAAAAATACACAAATAATACATTTTCCTGGAGGTTGAATTCAAATGTCCTGAAAGGACCACTGAAAGATGAATTGGAATCAGATATTCTCAGATATTTGGAAGAAAACGATAATGGAGAAGTATCCCCTTTAATACTGTGGGATGCGTGCAAAGCTGTAATAAGGGGAAAAATTATTGCAAAACTGGCAACCCAAAAGAAACTGAGACAAGAAAAACTAATCACACTAGAGTCAGAACTCAAGAACCTAGAAAAAGAACACAAAGACAACACTCATTCTAATGGCTCGCTCAAGATTAAAGAAATTAAAAATCAAATAAATGAGATCTACACAATAGAAATCCAGAAGAAACTTACATTTCTGAAACAAAAACACTATGAAGAAGGCAGTAAATCGGCAAAATTACTAGCCTATAAATTGAGGAAACAACAAACAGAAAGAGCAATCTACAAAATCAGAGACCCAGTATCAAAGGAAATAAAATTCTGTATTCAGGATATTCTTAAAAGCTTCGAGAATTACTATAAGAACTTATACTCCCACAAAAAACATAAAAACGCATCCGAGACATTCCTAAACACATTAAACCTTCCCTAACTTACGGAATCACAAAATAAAACACTACTGTCAGAAATACAACCTAAAGAATTGGAAAAAGCAATTATGAAACTTAAAGCTAACAAATCCCCAGGAGCAGATGGCTATACAGCAGAATGGTACAAAACCTTTAAACAGCAGCTATCTCCTCTCCTCCTGAAAACATTTAACTATGTCCTCCACACAGGGGAAATCCCCCCCTCCTGGAGAGAAGGGGTCATTGCAGTTATACCTAAACCTGAAAAGGATAAACTAGAATGCTCCAACTACAGACCAATCAGTGTATTAAATCAGGACTATAAGCTTTTTACCATTATCCTTGCCAAAAGGTTAGAAAACATACTGACAGACTTAATTCACTTAGACCAAACAGGTTTTATAAGACAAAGACAGACACAAGACAACATTAGACGCACTTTACACATAATTCGTCATATAAAAAAATATAACTTAAATGCAGTCATATTGGGATTAGACGCTGAAAAAGCATTCGATTCGGTTGACTGGTCTTTCCTATATAGAATCTTATCCAGTTTCAATTTTCATAACAACTTCATTAGAACTATACAGGCATTATATAAAAAACCAACAGCTAAAATAAGGATTAACGGTAATTTATCATCATCTTTTGAGCTGGAAAGAGGATGTCGTCAGGGCTGCCCCCTGTCTCCACTGCTCTTTGCAATCTTCATAGAACCTCTGAGCCAATGGATAAGACCAAAATCAAGAAATTCAAGGTATTACACTTGGTCAGAAGGAACATAAAATAGCACTCTTTGCTGATGACATTTTAATATACCTAGGGCAGCCGGACACCTCTTTACCAGAACTAATCTCAGTTTTTTCAGAGTATGGAGATTTATCGGGGTACAAATTAAACATGCATAAAACCCAAGTTTTAACATTCAACTATGACCCAAATCATTATTCACTAAGTGAACTCAAAACTAACTGGGAGTTGGAATCTATGAAATATCTGGGGGTCAATATCCCGAAACAACTCAACAAAATTATAACACTAAACTATGATCCACTGGTGACAAAAATAAAATCTGACCTAGCAAGATGGAATATGATACCATTCTTAGGTACTGCACAAAGAATTGAAGCAGTCAAAATGAATATACTTCCACGTCTTCTATACCTTTTCCAAACAATACCGGTAGAACCTCTCAAAAAAACATGGCAGGAGCTGAACAGAAGGATCTCAAGATTCATATGGCAGGGCAAGAGACCTAGAATCAGATATAGAACCGTACAGCTAAACAAAGACAAAGGTGGGCTCATGCTGCCAAATATCAGGGACTATTTTAAAGCTGCACAAATTAAAACTTTAATAGAGATATGTAACCCAGTCTACACTGCACAATGGAAGGAGATCGAATGCCAAATAACAAGTGACATCCCCCTACAGGCGATAATAGGGAACAATGCCTTATCTAAACTCTTGAATAACACTAACCCGTGGATAGAGACCCCGCTAAAAATTTGGTTTAAGATAGTCAGAGAGAATCAAGCTAAAGAGCCCTATCAACTTCTGCAATGGATTGCCTATGATCAAGACTTTACCCCCAATAAAACAGACACTAGATTTAAAGAGTGGAAAGAGAAAGGGCTGATAAAATATTACGATTTTTTTAAGGGGCAAACTTTAAGAAGTTTTGAAGATTTGAAAAAACAAGGTCTAATAAATCAAGATCTTTACAGGTTGTTTCAGCTTAGACACCACATAAACAATATACTTAAAATGGAGGATTTGGAAAGGGCCCAGTCAGGTGTTCTGAAGGTCTTCTTAATGGCATATAAAGGGATCCCAGGGATCAGATACATTTCTAAAATATACTAAGGTCTTCAAGACTTAAAAGGAGACAACACATCATATATAAAAGAGAGATGGGGAAAAAGAGGGGAATTTCACTTCACAATTGGAAATATGGGAAAAGCTAAATAAACAGCAATGGAAAAGTACCTCATCCCTGCAGTGGAGAGAATTTGGATGGAAAAATTTGGTAAGATTTTTCAGAACACCTGCACAAAACAAATTTACCCATAAGGGGTTGAACTGTTGGCGCTTGTATGGTGAAAAGACTGCAAATCATTTTCATGTGTTTTGGTCATGCCCAGTTATTGTCACACACGGCTCTAGGGAGCCGCGCAATAAGAGCCAAGGACGAGCCAGTGAGTCGTGATGTTTTATTAAGGGTGAGGGATGAGGGATGAGGAGAGCACAGATACTCATACAGACGTACACTCACAGGTTGCACAGCGCAGGAGCAGGAAGCTCGTACCGGACATAGGGGTAACGAGGCGTGCATACTCACAGCGGGTTACAAACACAGGAATGCTGCAAGGGGAGTAGAGGCTGACACCAGACGAAGGGGCTTCAGCCTAGCAGTGCTTATGTCGCAGCCCCGAGTCATCGAGGCTGCTCCTATTTATTCTCTTTGGCAGCGCCCCAGCTGATGAGGACTAATTGGCCCCAGCCGTCCGTAATGCTGCCAGCTGGGAGCCTGCTGAGACGCTGCTCAATGAGAAGCAGGGATGAAGGAAAACATGGGCTGAGCGCTGAGACTGCATCTCAACCCATGGTGACAGAGCCTCCCCCTCAAGGTCGGGCTCCTGAACGACCAGGAACATCCCAGCCCCCCCCCCCCCCACCTAGGGTGGGAGGAAGGGAGGCAGGACCGGAGGGGAAGAAGCCGGACAACACCAATGGGACAATGTAGGGTAGCAGGAAAAAAGGGGAAAAAAAAAAGAGGAAAAAAACCCAAATACAATACTGAACAAAACAGGGAACAATTAACCCAGGGTACAGATGGGGAGAAAAACTGGGTCAGAACGCCGGTTACACACTACTCAGAGAGTACCAACAATGCGTGACCCAGAGCAAGGGAAAAAAACCACTAAAAAGGTAACAGGGCAAAAACGCTGAGTATGGTTAATAAGGGGAAAACACAATACACAGCGCTAATATATATACATATACACACACAGTCACCAAGAGAAGTGAAGGTGACTGGAACAAACGGACAATTACAGAGCATGGTTTTAAGGAACACAAAGCGCATGACTCTATAATGAACAGACAAAATACAAACAGGGCACAAAAAGGAAATGCTGAGTGCGGGCAAAGGAAAACCCACAGCACAACGAATATATAAATACACAGTCACCTAAAGAAGCGAAAGTGACTGGAACGAACGGACAACTGCAGAGTATGGTCTGATAAGAAACAAAACGCATAACTCTACAATGCAAGGACAAGGCTAAAAACAAGGCACAAAAAGTAAAATGCTGAGTACGAGGAATGGAAAACACACAGCATTATGAATACATATCCACCAACAGGACAAAATATTACACCCGAATGACCTTAATATTGATAAAAGAAAAAGTGACACCCGAGGAATATGGCAGGCAGAGTCCAAAAATGGCCGAGATGGCTCCGGAGATCTCCCCGCCCATTGTCCAGTTGGCGAACCAGGGAAAGGGAAATGTTCGGACGGCGAACTCCGGACCCAGATCCCAGGAATCCAGTCCACCGGCAGCCGAACCAGGCCACCCAAAGGCAAACACAGACCAGCGGGGGGAACCAGATCACCGAACCGAAAGTTTTGTGGGTCGGGTCGTCGACCCGCATCACTCAACCACCAGGACCGTTGAGACGGACGAAGGGTCAGAGCGGGTCCCGGTGGAAGAGGCTCAGGGGAGAGCCGATGACGAGGGCGACGAGCGTCAGGCCGCAGGGAAACGGCCACCTCCTCACCGGACCTGGACAACACTGGGGCAGCACCCACGTCGGACCCCGATCGGGCCTTAGGCAAACCCACGTTGGACCCCGATTGGGTCTCGGGCGAACCCACGTTGGACACTGCACCAGAACCGACCTCCAACGTTGAACCTGGACCCTCCAGCACCACGAGGAACAGCAACTCCTCGCCGGTGACCCTGAAAGAAGGCTCAGAAGAGAAAACAGAACTGGGATCAGGATCACCGGCAGCGCCAGAACCCGGCGAGACGAGCTCAGACGCAGCGGGCAGCTGCACCCGGCTCGTCTCCCCTAGAGACAGGCTGAAGTGCTCAAAGATAAAAAGGGAGAAAAGAAAGGAGAGCACTCGCCTGATCTCGGGTTCTGACGCCGTCCAGGACTGCGAAGATCCAGGATCCGTCGTCAGGAGGTCGTTGTCAGGCTCCCATCCAGCCGCGTCGGGCCCCGCAGCCAGCACGATGGTCAGCGCAGCTTGAGATTCCTCCAGCTCCGGTAACCCCGCCGACGATCCACTCGGCGTGAAGCCAGAAGAATCTCATCCCGCTGGACCGAACCGCTCCTCCGTGGAGACCTGGGGACACTCAGTCGTCGGCGCAGACTCCACGCAGCAGTCAGTCCCCCTCCTCCGTCCGCAACGTAGCTGCGGAACCACAGGCCCTCTCCTTATCCCACCACGTTGACCCGGAGCCGGGGATCGCTCGGCGGAGAGAGACACAGAGGATGCGGGATTAGGAGCACAGGTTACAGCAGGTGGGGGGAGTTCAGGGAGCTGCGAACCCTGAACTCCTCCTCCAGGAATGTGACAGAGCAAATCATTAAACAGATGTGACAAAACTATGACTTGCCTGCCTCCTGGAGGTTGAGTATCGCCTGCTGTAGTGGATACTGCTTCTTCCTCTCCCCGCCCGGCGATAACGGAGGACCTCCCGGGAATTTGTCTGAGGATCGCTCGCGTTGTCTCCAGCAGAGAGCTCGCCAGGCCGGAATTCCAGGCACACTCAGCAGTCAGGAAGCGCGTCGAGGAGGAGGGGGAAACAGCCGGGGTGAGCCAGCCCGAATGTCCAGGAATGACAGCAGGGGAATGAGGCTCAGGGAACGAGGCTGTGAGAACTCCACACTGACGAGGCGAAGAGGTGACAGCTGCGTGGGAGGAACGGTCCTGGCGGCGGCCCAGAACTGGATCTGGACGAGGTTCATGCAGAGGTGACTCGGCGATGTGATGACGGCTATTCCCAGGGGACGAAGCGAGGGGGGAACCCAGGATTCGCCGCTCCAGATCGGAGATTGAGGCGAGGAAGGCGTCGAGCACGGGGAAGCTTCGTAGCCCTGGAGTCCTCTCCATCAATCTCACTGCCGCCGCCACATGCCTGAAGATGGTAACAGGACACACAGTGGAGCTCGCGACAGCCACTCGACCCCAGACATAACTGCTGTCAGCTGCGGCTCCTTGAAGGGAATCCCGAGTGACGTAGCGCAGGTCGGGGGAAGCCCTCTGGTTGGCTCGAACTCCCGGACTGGAATGGCGGCAGGAACGGGATCCCAAAGCGGGGGGCAATGTCACCCACTTCGGCCTCCTGCCGGGATTTCCATTCAACCCGCGGAGCTTCTCTCGCTGTGTACCTGTGGCGTCTATCCTGGCACTGTCCTCGAGATGGAACACAGAATGAGGGTAACAGTCCAGGAGTTCCTCAGCACAGCCCGGATGCCAGCGTCTTGCGTTGGAGGCGTCGTGCAGGGTGAAGAGCGTCCCGTCGACAGCCTCCGAGATGGACCTCAGCTTGTCGCCCTGGCGCCGGGAGTGACTCCTGGGAAACGGCATGCTAGCAGCGCTGACACCCGGACAGAAAGGTACAGTTCCACGGCGACTCACGGCCGCCGGTAACTCGCCTGGCTGCGACATACTGTCACACACGGCTCTAGGGAGCCGCGCAATAAGAGCCAAGGACGAGCCAGTGAGTCGTGATGTTTTATTAAGGGTGAGGGATGAGGGATGAGGAGAGCACAGATACTCATACAGACGTACACTCACAGGTTGCACAGCGCAGGAGCAGGAAGCTCGTACTGGACATAGGGGTAACGAGGCGTGCATACTCACAGCGGGTTACAAACACAGGAATGCTGCAAGGGGAGTAGAGGCTGACACCAGACGAAGGGGCTTCAGCCTAGCAGTGCTTATGTCGCAGCCCCGAGTCATCGAGGCTGCTCCTATTTATTCTCATTGGCAGCGCCCCAGCTGATGAGGACTAATTGGTCCCAGCCGTCCGTAATGCTGCCAGCTGGGAGCCTGCTGAGACACTGCTCAATGAGAAGCAGGGATGAAGGAAAACATGGGCTGAGCGCTGAGACGGCATCTCAACCCATGGTGACAGTTATCCACCAATATTGGACCAATGTACAGACAATATTGGGGAAAATATTCAAAATAACAGTTCCCTTTTCATTTTGTAACTTTGTATTTGGGTTTACTACCGGACTCACTGGAAAGACGAGGAGATAAATACTTATTCAATGTTTTAATATTGGCAAGTAAAAAAGCCCTAACTAAAAAATGGATGCTGAAGGACTGTCCTACACCTGAAGATTGGATTAACGTGATTCAAGACATTTACTCGATGGAAAAGTTGACATTCGCACTGAGACAGGACATGGATGGGTTCATGAACTTTTGGCAACCCTGGATCGCATATGTGTCTTCCATTAGATCTAATCTTTGACAAATACCATTTCAATAATGGTCCCGCTCTTTGTTCCAACGCTACTCAGATGCTCTTTTACTTTTAATTACTTAATTTTCTGTTTGTTTGTTTTTTGCTGTTCTGTTTGTTTGTTTGTTTGTTTGTTTTAATTTTATTCTCTTTAATTTCACTTTTTCTTTCACTTTAAAAAAAAAGGGGGGTGTTGTAATAATTATCCTACCAATGTTGTCAAATAACAAAAAATAAGGGAACATGTGATGAAAATGTAAACAATGCAATGCTGTAATGACCTGTATACCCTTTACAAAAACTTAAATTAAAAAAAAAAAAGACCTGGTAAGAAGCCTCCTGGCAGGGACCATGTAAAGTAATATTGTCACTTCCAACAGCTGTAAAAGTACAAGGCAGAGACACTTGGGTACACCTTACATAGTATAAATCATTATCAAAACAAACCATAGAATTCTGGTTTGCATTCATATCTGAGAACAAAAAGTACACATCCACCAGACTACCACAGGGTTACTGTGAGTCTCCTACAATTTTTCCTTAGGCAATGTCAGCAAATCTTGCATATTTTATACCTCCTAATAGAAACCAACTGCTCCTTTATGGCATATTGCTGATATCTCCTGATGAAGAAATATGCAAACAAAACATATTTCTGTAGACTGGAGTCTATAGGTGGCTAAATAAAGGTTATGATTTTAATCAAGGTTCCCAAATTTATACCTGACCAAAGGGTAAACCCATCCTCCCACAAAAATTATTTCACTATGGTGCTACTTCAACACATGGACTTTGTCATGTGTCCAATGGAGGGATGGTGTTATTGGTTAGTAGTTATCACAGCCTATGGGTTTGAAAATTATATGGGTTTGTCAGACCAGAGAGGGGTAGCTTTCCATCATCAACATCCTCATTTCAGAACATCTGCATGAATTTCATTGAGCTAACCAAATGTGAAGGGAAGAGATATTGTTGAGTGGATATTACTAAGTGGGTGGAAACGTTTCCTTGTAAAAATCCAGATGCAATTACAGTAGCTAAAAACTACAAACAGACATTATTCCAAGGTATGGGATCCAAGAGAATTTTTTTTCAGATAATGGTACTCATTTTGTAAACAGATTATTTCACATTTAGGGAAAATGTTGAATATTGATTTGAAACACCATGCAGCATATCACCCACAGTCTGCAGGATTTGTGGAACAACACAACCAGACCATTAAAAAAAGATTAAGAAAACAATGGCAGAAACAGGACCGAATTGGATTTATTGTTTACTCTTGATACTATTTTATATGAGAATAATGCCTACAAAAGAAGTTTTATCTCTCTTTGAAGTTTAAGTAGTACCCCCCTTAGACCATTCAGCCCAGAAGATAAAGAGATTTGTTTAGCAGATTGCATGTTATAAATGTTGACTCAAAAAGATTCTGTTCATGGTATTCCTCCCTAGGAAGGAACACATAAAAGGAAGCATCACAGTGAAACCAGGAGACCAAGTCCTCACAAAGACTGTTAAAAAAAAGACCTTGTCAGAAGCCCCCTGGCAGGGGCCATATAAGGTAATATTGTCAATTCCAACAGCTGTAAAAATACAAGGCAGAGACACTTGGGTACACCTTACATACTGTAAATCATTATCAAAACAAACCATAGAAGCTATAGGGGGAAAGCCATAGAGAGTGTTGCTGTTGTGGAGGAAGTCTGGGGCTACAAAGGGAGTCAGGTATTTTAGCTGACCTGATTGTCTCAAACCTTGGTGAAGAAATTAAGAGTCCACAGCAGGTAGAATACACTCAAAATGGCTGACGATGAAAGACCCCTCTGAGAATACTGATGTAGATTTCAGTTTAATGAATGGCTCACCTGCTCACCTGTGTGTTCCGCATACTTGTCCTTGTCGTAGTTTTCACAACTAACTATTGGTGGGGATATGCAGAGTTCCTTGCTAGTAGGACAAATAAAACAAATTTCTCCTGCTCAGCACTTGGGAACATTTCAAGCAGTTCCTCCAAACCATCCTCTGCAGTCGTAGTCCCAGCATCAATGGCACCAGGGCAGAACAGAATTTTTGAACTAAATGGAGGATGGTGGCTCTGTGGGCATAGGGTCTACTTACACCTGCCCTCTAACTGGGAGGTGTCTGCACCCCTGTATGACTGACTGTGACATGATTGTTGAACCCAGGAGACAGACGCTGACACGAGTAGATTAATTTGACTATTATTTATTAACTCAGTGAAGAATGTTGAGTGTGTGAATGAGTGAGTGAGTGCGTAGTAGTCTGGCCACTGGAGCTGAACGGGTCCTGCTGCGACCTGGCAACTCTGGAACACACAAGCACAGGATGTTACTACAGTTCGTGAGAACGGAAAGCTGAGGCTTGTGCTGCTTACTTGCAGGTGCCGCTGCGAGAGTCCTGCTGGCTCCGTGTCCTGGTGTAGCGTGGTGCGCGTGGTGTTTGGTGCTGAGGAGGTGAGGAGGAGACCTGAGGAGGAGGAAATGACGTCCCATTATCTGGGGAGGTGAGTCCGCCGCCAGGGAGGTCCACCTGTGCACAGGGGAAAACACTTTGACAGGTTGAGTGTTGCTGTTGCTTACGTGACGTGACTTGGCGAGAAGGCTTGATTCCAACTCTGGCTTGAGGTCGTGTCCTTGACACGATGCGTGGCGAAGACGACAGATGACTCCGTGCAGAGCAGTCAGAGACACTGGCTTTTAAAGCCTGCTGATTACCGATGGCAGGTGTGTGCGCAGCTGAAGTTAATGACGGCCCAGCGGCTGCCATGACAGTACTCCCCCATCTAGAGGTGCCTCCAGGCACCTGCCCTCTCCTACCTGGATGCACCCGATGGAAATTGCGGATCAGTTGCTTGTCAAGGATCAACGCTGGGCAAATCCAGGAGCGATGCTCAGGGCCAAAACCCTCCCAGTCCATCAAATACTGAAGACCCCGACCTGGGAGACGTGAAAGGTAGGGCAGATGCGCATAGAAGGGGGAAGAACTAGGCGCACAGACACTGGGTTAATTATGCGAGAAATCACAAAGGGACCGATGAAGCGCTTCATCAACTTGCGCTTCTCGGCCGGCACATTGACATTTTTGGTGGACAACCAAACCTTTTGACCCACCTTAAAGTCCGGGGCGGGCCTCCTGTGACGGTTGGCCACCTGGATATTACGTTCCGTGGTCCTGAGGAGGGCTCTGCGGGTGATGGTCCAACTTAGTGTTCAGGCTCACGCTTAGTGTGAGCCTGAACCGAAGGGACCGCCACCTCCTTCTCCTCCTCCGGGAACAGTGGTGGATCATACCCCAGAGACGCTTTAAACGAGGACATCCCTGTAGCAGAGGACACCGTGGTATTGTGCGCGTACTCGATCCAGGGCAGGAACGTACTCCAGGAAGAGGAGCAGGAAGAGATGACACAGCGGAGCGCAGCCTCCAGCTCCTGACTGGCCCGTTCACACTGGCCGTTGCTCTGCGGGTGGTACCCAGACGAGAGGCTTGCCATGGCCCCCAACACCGTGCAGAACGCCTTCCAAACCTGGGACACAAATTGTGGACCTCGATCTGAGACAATATCAGCCGGGATACCATGAAGATGGACCACATGCTGCACCAGAAGATCTGCCGTCTCCCGCGCTGAAGACAACCCCCGGAGAGGCACAAAATGTGCCGCCTTGGAAAAGCGGTCCACTATCGTCAGGACCGAGGTGAAGTGGCCAGAGGGGGGCAGGCCGGTCACGAAGTCCAAAGCCACATGGGACCAGGGGCGGGAAGGAACCGGTAGAGGATGAAGAAGACCCGCCGGGGGGGAAGATGACGATTTCCCGGTGGCGCACTGGGCGCAGGCCCGGACATAGCTGGTAACGTCCTTCCTCAACCCTGGCCACCAAAAGGCTCTCTGCAGCAGGTCAATCATGCGGGCAATTCCTGGATGACACGCCAACTTAGACGCATGACCCCATTGGATGACCTCGCTCCTAACAGAAGGGGGAATGAACAAATGGTCCCGGGGGCCCCCACCCGGATTGGGCTCAGTCTCCTGTGCTCTCCTGACCTTGTCCTGGATCTCCCACGAGAGGGTGCCCACCACACAGGATGATGGCAGGATAGTCTCCTCCTGATCCCCGGTGGTCTTCACCTCAAACTGTCTCGAGAGGGCGTCAGACTTGCCGTTCTTGCTCCCCGGCTGGTAGGTGATCGTAAAATTGAACCGGCTGAAAAAAGAGACCAGCGGGCCTGGCGAGGGTTCAACCGTTTGGCCGTCCGGAGATACTCAAGGTTTTTATGATCCGTCCAGATGAAGAACGGCTGGGCAGCCCCCTCCAGCCAGTGCCTCCATTCCTCCAGGGCAAGCTTCACGGCCAGCAGCTCCCTATCACCGATGCAGTAGTTCTTCTCCACGGGCGTCAGGGGTGGGAGAAGAAAGCACACGGCCGGATCCTACCATCCACCGGAGAGCGTTGGGAGAGGACCGCCCCAACTCCAGAATCCGAGGCGTCCACCTCCACTAGGCACTGCAGAGCCGGATCCACCTGGGTCAGGACGCGGGCCGAAGCAAACTCCTCCTTCAACCTCCCAAACGCCGTGGCAGCCTCCTCACTCCAACGAAAGGGGGTCTTGGGGGACGTGAGGTCGGTCAGGGGCCGGGCGATGATCCCAAAGTTCGGCACAAACCGGCGATAGAAATTGGCAAAACCCAAGAAACCCTGCAACTGTTTCCTGGACGTGGGCGTGGGCCAATCCACCACCGCCTTGACCTTGGCCGGGTCGGGAAGCACCTGATTGCGAGCAATAATGAAGCCCAAAAAGGAGGTTTTGTCGGTGTGAAACTCACACTTCTCGGCTTTGACAAACAGCTGGTTCTCCAGGAGGCGCTGCAGGACCCTTCGCACATGCACCTGGTGCTCCTCCAACGTGCGTGAGAAGATGAGGATGTCATCCAGGTAGACAAACACGAAGGAGTTCAGGAAATCCCGGAGGACGTCGTTAATTAGGCACTGGAAGACGGCCGGAGCGTTGGTTAACCCAAACGGCATCACCAGGTGTTCAAAATGGCCGCTTGGGGTCCGGAACGCCGTCTTCCACTCATCGCCCTCCTTGATGCGCACCAGGTGGTACGCATTATGCAAGTCCAGCTTCGTGAACCAAGACGCCCCCTGGAGGGAGTCAAAAGCCGAGTTCATCAGTGGCAGCGTGTACTTGTCCTTGATGGTGATCTCATTAAGCCCCTGGAAGTCGATGCAGGGACGCAGCGAGCCATCCTTCTTTCCAACAAAGAAGAAACCTGCCCCCACCGCCGAGGAAGTTGGCCAAATAATCCCAGAGCTGAGGGACTCCTTAATATACGTGCCCATGGCCTCACGCTCCGGGGCAGACAGGCTGTACAGACGACTTGCCGGGAGAGGGGCCCCTGCCCTGAGGTTGATCGCACAATCGTAGGGGCGGTGGGGGGGAAGGGACAGCACCCGTGACTTGCTGAAAACCGCTCCCAGATCGTGGTAGACTTCTGGTACCATGGACAGGTCCGAGGGCGGCGTAGAAGGCAGGGCCACAGATACTGAGGGAGCACACACTGCAGACTGGAGGCAGGCACTGAGACAAAAAGAGCTCCACGCAGTGATGCTTCCGGCTTGCCAGTCGAACAAGGGATTGTGGAGACGTAGCCACGGGTACCCGAGGATCACAGGCGAAGAGGAGATGGGCAACACCAAGAAACGGATCTCCTCCCGATGGTTTCCAGAGACTATCACCGACACGGGGGCCGTCTGGTGGGAAACAGAGGTCAGTGACGTCTTTGACAGCGTGACGAGATTGACAGGTGGGAGAAGGGGTTGACAGCTGAGGCCCAGCTGGGTTGCCAGGTCTCCGGAGATGAAACTTTGCTCAGCTCCAGAATCAATAAGGGCGTGTGTTGTGTGTTCCCTGTGTTTATAAATTAGCCTAATGGGGACACGGCAGCTAGTGAGGGGCTTTTTCTGCTTAACGTCCGTGAATCCCCCTACTGTGATCCACGGACCTCCCCTTTTAACCGATTGGGACACTCAGCTACCCCATGAGACTCATTGCCACAGTAAAAACACAGGCCCAGATCCCTCCGGCGCTGTCTCTCAGCCGCCGAAACCCCTGATTGCCCGATAACCATATCCTCTTGCTCCGGAAGTTCCTCTGACGGGGGCAGAGCCAGGAGAGGCGGCCTAGTGGAACGGGGGCATGGTTTACTCAAACGGCTAGCGGCCCTCCGTTCAGCCGCTCGCTCCTTCAGCCTACTGTCCAAACTAATAGTAAGGGAAATTAGTTCACCTACCTTGTCTGGCTTGTCCCGTGCCGCTAGTTCATCCCTGAGTTCCGAACTAAGGCTGCAGAGGAAAATGCTGCAAAGCGCTGGCTCCCCCCACCCGACCTCTGCGGCTAGCACCCGGAAGTCTACAGCGTAATCGGCGGGAGATCTACTGCCCTGCCGAAGGCTAAGCGACCGGTCAGTTAGCACCGCGCCCTGGTCAGTATGGTCAAACACCTCTAAAAATTCTGCCACGAACTGCTGGTAAGTTAAGAGGGAATAGTTGGGTTTAGCCATAACAGTGTATGCCCAAGCTAACGCCCTTCCTTCGAGCAGGTTGGAGATATACCCAATCTTGCTGTGGTCCATGGGAAAATCTCCCGGGACGCGGTGAAACACTGTTTCTCATTGTAGCAAAAAATCCCGTGCTGCTCCAAGTTTTCCGCTAAAACGGGCGGGGGTAGGCACGGGAGTGAGGCGAGGTAAAGATGGCTGGTGTGTTAGGCTAGCAGGTGGGACTACAGGGGCTGATGGAGCCCCAGCAGCCGGGGGGAACGCCTGGCGTTCTTCCAGGTGATCCAGCCGGCTGTTATCCTGAGTTAGTTGGTTTAGAATAACTGTCTGCTGGTGAGCAATTAAGTCTACTCGAGTGCTAAGGGTGTTAATGCGGCGCGCCAACGCGCTGTCTGTTGGGTCGTCTTGACGGAGTCGTACTGACATGATTGTTGAACCCAGGAGACAGACGCTGACACGAGTAGATTAATTTGACAATTATTTATTAACTCAGTGAAGAATGTTGAGTGTGTGAATGAGTGAGTGAGTGCGTAGTAGTCTGGCCACTGGAGCTGAGCGGGTCCTGCTGCGACCTGGCAACCCTGGAACACACAAGCACAGGATGTTACTACAGTTCGTGAGAACGGAAAGCTGAGGCTTGTGCTGCTTACATGCAGGTGCTGCTGCGAGAGTCCTGCTGGCTCCGTGTCCTGGTGTAGCGTGGTGCGCGTGGTGTTTGGTGCTGAGGAGGTGAGGAGGAGACCCGAGGAGGAGGAGATGACGTCCCGTTATCTGGGGAGGTGAGTCCGCCCCCAGGGAGGTCCACCTGTGCACAGGGGAAAACACTTTGACAGGTTGAGTGTTGCTGTTGCTTACGTGACGTGACTTGGCGAGAAGGCTTGATTCCAACTCTGGCTTGAGGTCGTGTCCTTGACGCGATGCGTGACGAAGATGACAGACGACTCCGTGCAGAGCAGTCAGAGACACTGGCTTTTAAAGCCTGCTGATTACCGATGGCAAGTGTGTGCGCAGCTGAAGTTAATGACGGCCCAGCGGCTGCCATGACAGACTGACCACACTATCATGATGTATCTGCATCAAGTCAGACAGTCAGGGCGTTGAAAGAGTGACCTAGAGTACAAACCACATGATGCAGTCTGGGCACTGGATATACCAGTTGAATTTAAACATTGGGGTGTTGACAAAAAGGCCACACTCACACTATTTTCTTGGACAGGGGTTGGAAAGAATATTCTTAGGACTGAGTTTGGCCAAGATACTGGGTATGAACCTGATGTCTTCACTGCCTAGCTACAATCCTTCTTTGGATGGTGGGCAGGAGTGAAAAAAAAATATAATATTATCCCTTATGATTAGAATTGCCATCTTTATGTGTGTAGGATGTTGCTGCATTCCCTGTTGTAGAGGCCTTATTGAAACAACAGTACATGCTGCTATTGCACGCCAGTATCTCATATTAGCTCAGCAGGGGGAACGCAACTAGGATTGAAGTGATGAGGACAGTCAAGTTTAAATCATGTCTACCAGTGTCTGCACGAAAAAATGTTGGTATTGACAATATGCCTATAATGACTAAAGCATGATGTAACTGCTGAAAATTGTGTGAATACATTTATTGGAAGTTTTTCAAGTTTTTATTTTTGATATTGAAATTGTAATACTGAATGTTTGTAAATGATGACTCATTTTTATGGTTGCTAAAGGTAGTGGAAATGAGGTGAGCATTTTTCCTGTATAAATGTTCAAAGAATGAAGACTGAAAATAAATTGCATTACAATGATTACTCATGAAAGTATATACTGCTTATAGGTTTTTCACTCATTACACATGAAAATAACATCAGGTGTCTGATACCTATTTATTATAGTTATTGACTCCATGAAAATGGAGTCAAAAGAGGAAATTGTTATAATAAATAAATAGTGAAAATTAGTTCAATATTACACACACACACACACACACACACACACACACACACACACACACACACACGCACACACACACACGCACACACACAAAAGTACTTTATTTACAATCACGCACACATCTTCACACACCCAACTGCTCAGCTCGTGTATCAGCTCTATCTTCCAAATATGGGCATGAGATGAGAGTTTCTCTGGAGAGACAGGAACAAATAGGATGGAAGTCATAAAGAGCTGAGATGAGATCTGAAGCCATTTGGACACTGAAAGGACCGGTTCTAGCTAGTTTGGACAGTGGCCAGCATATCATTTTTTATTTTTTTTTAAATTTTAAATTTTATTTTTTTTTTACTTATTTGTACCCGTAGGTAGACTTGGTTTGCAGTCTGGTGACAGGCCACCGGCTGCTGGTCGCTGCGTGTGTGAGTGCCCTAAACCTACATGTTTTTTGGTATGCAGGAGGAAACCGGAGAAATCCCGGAGTAAACCCACGCAACACGGGGAGAACATGCAAACTCCACACAGCTCACTGTTGGTTGGGGGCTGGGATCGAACCCACGATCTCATGATCCCCGCGATCCCCCGGCCGAGGGTAAAACTGTGCTGCCACAGTGCTAAACCACTGCGCCACCGTGCAGCCCATTGGAAAGTTACTTGGAAACGCCCACTAACTGGAAGCATTTTTGTAGCTGTGCTGTGTTTTGTTCTGGGTCTTTTCCATGAGAGGGGGCTGAAAAGGATCCATGGCCATGTTCCCTGGCTCCCTGCGTGATTCAATAAAAGTTAAGCCGAGAAACAGTATTTCTTCTATGATTATTGGTTGGTTAACTGAAAAGATTCTGCTAGCTGTCCAAAATTAATTTTTACAATAGTTATGTGTGTTTGTGTTGGCCCTGTGATGGACCAACAGTCTGTTCAGGTGTACCCAGACTCTCTCTAAGTGCAAGTAAGCTGCCTATTTTTTTTTTTTAAAGAAGAAATCATATAGAATGGCCATAACACACAACCATTACATCCTCTCTATTTAATTCAGTATAGGTTAATATAAAATATCCTATCCTATCCTTTGCACAATAGAGATTGTCCCTTCCAATACACAACTAAGGCAATTTGTAAGGATCCCTGTCTGCTCTGTTGTGGTTGTGTTTTTCTCTTGCTGCTGATTAGCGTCCTCTTTGCAGCCCTGATCCTCACCTGTTGCTAATTAGAGGAGTCCTTTATAAGGGAGACTCTCCCACCACCCTGCCTGGTTGCATTTGACTCTGCACTCATCTGTATCCTTGCTCTGCCAAGTATTGCTGATCAACAGCTTCCTCCCACAAGCTGTCAGGATGCTGAACAGCTGACCCGGAATCTCACATACACACTACTGCACCTATGGACATTTTGTATATTATAGTTAGTTATTCTTTTTCCCCAAGTATGTCTCAGGGATGTGTGAATGGATGGGGGGGTGGGGGTGGGGTGGGGGGTGGAGCTATGTGGGAGTGTGTCTTAATCATGCTGCTTCTTATATGGATGCCGAGAGAAACGCAATTTCATCTTGCCTGCACTACAGTTGTATGTACAGCAATATGACAATAAAGTTTGATTTGATTTGATTTATTACTGCATGCAGTTTTGCCTGTCATGTTTGACCTCTGTTTGCCCGAGACCCTGCCACCAGCCTCCTGCCTCTGTGCCTCTGCTCACCTGTTACCTTCCTGCCATGTATTGACCCCTAGCCTGTCTTTGGACTATGGATTTGGATCTAGGACTTGAATTTGGACATTCTTGGATTTGTGCACATCATCATTCCCCCACAAGTAAGTCAACTTGCCACCATGTATTCAATATATCACATCTCCCTGCACAATCTTCTCAGCATTCAGCCCTGGCCAGCCTGTCACTAGCACCTCCCTGGGGCGGCAGTGACGCAGGTGTAGTGTGACCAACTACTGATCGGAGGGTCATGGGTTCGATTCCCGCTCTGTCTGCTGTCCGCTTGTCGAAGTGTCCTTGAACAAGACATTGAATCCCCAGTTGCTCCTGGTGGAATGGTTAGCGGCTGTGTGTATGGCAGCTCTGCTGTTATCAGTGTGTGAATGTGTGTGTGAATGGGTGGATTGCAGGATCTGTAAAGCGCTTTGGTCATCCTTGATAAGGAGAAAAGTGCTATATAAGTGAACGCCATTTACCATTTACCTCCCTGCAACACCTCTGCACCCTCACTGCTTGCAACCAGCTTCCCATCCTGGAGACCCCTCACCCTGTTCCAGCAGATTCTCCGGATGTCCCTGTTAACAACCATTATTACATTCTCCTTATTTCCCATCCAGTGTTATTCATTCTCGCCTCTGCTCTCCCCCAGAGGGTTGCCAGATTCTCGTCACATGTGTTCATCACATCATTTGCACAGTTATTGCAATAAAGATTAATGTCACACTCTTACCGGTTTCATCCTTGTTGCTCTTGGGTCTAAGTCTGAAAACTCTTGATAGTATGCGACCCACAGTTTAGACCCAGTGATTAGGATGGAGGCCATCGTCATCAAATTGAACGCACGCTAACAACGGGCCAATCAGACTGCTTATCAGAATCAGGTGATCCTTTATGAGCTGGCTAAGCTAGCTGAGCATGTAACCAAACTAGAACGGAGGTTCTCAACCTTTGAGGCTACCAGTGCCTCACCGCCGACAGCCATGCCATCTGCTACTCGCTCGGGGCGCTCACTGCTGGTTGCTATACCCCCTTGGTATGGCGGGGCTATTGGGGGGGTTGGGGGGGGGGGAGTGGATTTCTGTTACAATGCCAGCTCGTTTTCAACAGTGCACCCAGTGATTATCCTACCAACCAAAGCTGGATGAGTTTTGTTACAGGACTTCTCAATGGGCTCCCTCTCTCCTGGGCTCAAGTGATAATCCAGGGGCCAAGCTTTCAATCCTATACTTTTGATCACTTTACAAGTAAATTTTTCACCAGGTTTTTGATCACTCTGACCTGGAGGGGGGCATGGCCACTCGACTGATGTGCATTCGCCAGGGGACGAGGACCGCGGCCGAACACTCCGTGTAGTTCCAGGTTCTGTCATTGGAGACGGGGTGGGATGATGCAGCACTATGCTCCGTTTTCATCTTCACCCTCAATAGTACATGCCGCAATGAGCTTGCTCATATTTGGGAAGAGCCCAGTTTCCTGGACAAGCTCATTTCTCTTGTAATCAAGCTGGATAACAGAATTCGCCAACATTCTACAGAGTGCCAGTCGGGCTTCTGTACTTCGTTTCAGCCCACACCTGCAATGTCAGCATTCCTCGTACTTCAACCTGCTACAACCTCCCTTGACATGCCTGAGCCAATGGCAGTGGGTCATTCTAAAATTTCACCTGCAGAACAACAGCGATGCCAAGAGGGGGGCTGTGCATGTACTGTGGCAAAGCCGGTAACGTTCGTACTCACTGTCCTCTAAAGTTAAAAGGTTAAGCCCATCAGTCGCAGTTGGGGGCCTGGCGGGTGAGAAACTCACTCCCTCTCTCAATCAGTTCTCTCTGCCCATTCCTTTACTGCTCGATTCCGCCGAGTTCGTCGGTTCTGCCTTGGTGGACTCTGGCACCGGACAAAGTTGTATTTCCAAGCACCTGGTAACCAAATTCAAAATATCCTGTATTAAGCTTCCCCAGCCAGTAAAATGCATTACCCTTTCCGGCTAGCCTCTTTGCCAAATTACCAAGAAGACTGTTCCTCTTGCTCTATTAGCCTCAAGCACTGTAAATATTTGTTCCTCCTAGTTCTCCCTTTTTCCACTTTTCCTGTTGCTGGAGTACCCTTGGTTAAAAACCACACAACCCAGTTATTGACTGGGAGAAGGGGGTCATTAGCTCATGAGTTCTTTTAGTTTGTTGCTTGCCCTCCGATCGGCCCGCCTGTTCCCCATCGATTATCATACAACCCATTACCCCTGAAGCCTCTGATCTGTCTTTGGTTCCCCCCGAGCACCATGATTTAGGACCTGTTTTCAGTAAGGCGACGGCTTCGTCCCTGCCCACCATCGCCCCTATGACTGTGCTGTTGAGCTTCAACCAGGGGCTCAACTACCCTCAAGCCGCCTGTACAGTCTGTCCACCCTTGAATGTGAAGCCATGGACATATATATCAAGGAGTCGCTCAATGTCGGCATCATTCGCCCCTCATCATTGACTGTGGGCACAGGGTTTTTCTTCGTGGGAATAAAGGACGGCTCGCTATGTCCCTGTATTGATTATTGCAAGCTAAATAACATCACCATTAAGGACAAGTACACCCTTCCCCTAATTAACTTGGCATTTGATCAACTCCAGGGCTGTGTAATCTACACCAAGCTTGACTTTTGCAATGTCTACCATCTTATCCATATTCGGGAGTTTGACGAATGGAAGATGGGTTTCCATACCCCCAGTGGACATTTTGAATATTGCGTCATACCTTTCAGCTTCACCAATGCTCCTGCCGTTTTCCAACGTCTCATTAATGAAGTGTGATGGGACTTGCTGGACTCTTTTGTGTTCACCTACCTGGATGATATCCTGTTTTTCTCCAAATCCCCTGCAGAGCACAAAGTACAGACGTGGACAAAATTGTTGGTACCCCTCTGTTAATGAAAGAAAAAACCACAATGGTCACAGAAATAACTTGAATCTGACAAAAGTGGTAATAAATAAAAATTCTATGAAAATTAACCAATGAAAATCAGACAATGCTTTTGAACTGTGGTTCAACAGAATTATTTAAAAAAAACAAACTCATGAAACAGGCCTGGACAAAAATGATGGTACCCCTAGAAAAGATTGAAATTAATGTGACCATAGGGACATGTTCAACCAAGATGTGTCCTCTAATTAACATCACAGGTGTCTACAAACTTGTAATCAGTCAGTCGGCCTATTGAAAGGGTGACAAGTAGTCACTGTGCTGTTTGTTGACATGGTGTGTATCACACTAAACATGGACCAGAGGAAGCAAAGAAGAGAGTTGTCTCAGGAGATTAGAAAGAAAATTATAGACAAGCATGTTAAAGGTAAAGGCTATAAGATCATCTCCAAGCAGCTTGATGTTCCTGTGACTACAGTTGCACATATTATTCAGAAATTTATGATCCACGGAACTGTAGCCAGCCTCCCTGGACGTGGCCGCAGGAGGAAACTTGATGAAAAATTCAAGAGACGGATAATACGAATGGTAACAAAAGAACCTAGAACAACCTCTAAACACATTCATGGTGAACTCCAAGGTCAAGGTACATCAGTGTCAGATCGCACCATCCGTCGTTTGTTGAGTGAAAGTGGACTTCATGGAGACGACCAAGGAGACACCACTGTTGAAAACAAATCATAAAAAAGCCAGACTGGAATTTGCCAAACTGCATGTTGACAAGCCACAAAGCTTCTGGGAGAATGTCCTATGGACAGATGAGAGAAAACTGGAACTTTTTGGCAAGGCACATCAGCTCTATGTTCACACACACAACAATGAAGTATACCAAGAAAAGAACACTGTCCCTACTGTAAAACATGGAGGAGGTTCTGTTATGTTCTGGGGCTGCTTAGCTGCATCTGGCACAGGGTGTCTTGAATCTGTGCAGGGTACAATGAAATCTCAAGACTATCAAGGTATTCTAGACAGAAATGTGCTGCCCACTGTCAGACAGCTTGGTCTCAGTCCGCAGTCATGGTCTTGCAACAGGATAATGACTCAAAACACACAGCTAAAAACACCCAAGAATGGCTAAGAGCCAAACATTGGACTATTCTAAAGTGGCCTTCTATGAGCCCTGATCTAAATCCTATTGAACATCTGTGGAAGGAGCTGAAACATGCCATCTGGAGAAGGCACCCTTCAAACCTGAGAGAACTGGAACAGTTTGCTCATGAGGAGTGGGTCAAAATACCTGCTGAGAGGTGGAGAAGTCTCACCGACAGTTACAGAAATCGTTTGATTGCAGTGATTGCCTCAAAAGGTTGTGCAATAAAATATTAAGTTAAGGGTACCATCATTTTTGTCCAGGCCTGTTTGATGAGTTTGTTTTTTAAAATAATTCTGTTGAACCACAATTCAAAAGCATTGTCTTATTTTCATTGGTTAATTTTCATAGAATTTTTATTTATTACCACTTTTGTCAGATTCAAGTTATTTCTGTGACCATTGTGTTTTTTTCTTTTCATTAACAAAGGGGTACCAAGAATTTTGTCCACGTCTGTACATGCTTGGATGGTTCTCCAGTGGCCTGCTTGAGAATCAGCTCTATGTTAAAGCTGGAGAAATGCGTGTTCCACACCCCCACGACCACCTTTTGAGATTCATTTTCTTCAAGGGCCAGATTGAACCCAGCCCCCCCAAAATCAAGGCTTTTATGTATTGGGCCATTCCCTCAACCCAGAAGAAGCTTCAGCAGTTCCTTGGGTTTGCAGATTTCTACCAGCGCTTTGTGAGGAACTACAGCTCCATCGCCCACCCACTCAGCTCTCTCACGTCCACCAAGACCCCTTTTTGATGGATGCCAGAGGCAAATGAGGCATTCATTCAGTTGAAGTCACTTTTCACAGACTCTCTCATCCTATTTCAGCCTGATCCATCTCGCCAGTTTGTTGTGGAGATTGATGCCTCCAACATTGAGGTGGGAGCAATCCTCTCGCAGCACTCGGCCGCCGCAGACAAACTACACCCTTGTGCATATTTGTGTCGGCGCTTGTCTCCAGCCGAAAGAAATGGTGCCATCAGTGACCGGGAGCTGCTTCCAGTAAAGTTGGCATTGCAGGAGTGGCGTCACTGGCTGGAAGGGTCCACCCTGCCTTTTGTGGTTTGGACCAACCACAAGAATCTGGAATACATCAGGTCATCCAAGCAACTCAACCCACGCCAAGACAAATGGGCCCTGTTCTTCGACAGGTTTCACTTCACCACCATGTACAGACCTGAAACCAGACGCCCTTTCCCGCCAGTTCATGGACGAACCATCAATGTCTAAGGAGGAGTCCATCTTACCCGACAAGGTCATCATGGGAGCTCTTTCCTAGGAGATCAAGTGGCGAGTCAGGGAGGCACAAGTCACTGACCCGGACCCTGGGGGGGTGAACCACCTTTTTGTCCCAGCTTCCATGAAAGGATGGCGATTTATTGGATCCACACGGCCAAGTTCTCTTGCCACCCTGGGGTCACTAGGACCCTCTCTGCCCTCTGCCGCACCTTCTGGTGGCCTTCCATAAACAAAGACGTCCACAAGTACGTCAGGGCATGTCCTCAGTGTTTCACAGGCAAAACCCACCTGCTCCAGCCCCTCCCCATTCCCAGTGGCCTTGGGCCAACATTGCTCTGGACTTTGTGGCTGGACTACCTCTTTCCAATGGGCATGCAGTCATCCTCACAACTGTCGACAGGTTCTCCAAGGCGGCACACTTTGTGCCACTCAAGAGACTTCCATTGGCTTTGGAGACAGCCCAGCTTCCGATGACCATATAGTCAGACTGCATGATATTTTGTGGACATTGTGTCTGACCATGGCCCGCAATTCATCTCTAAGGTATGGCTGGCCTTTTGTAAGTCCATCAGGGCCACAGTCAGCCTCTCCTCTAGCCACCCCCCACAGAGCAATGGGCAGTGTGAGTGGGCTAATTAGGAGTTGGAGACCATGCTATGTTGTGCCACAGCGTCAGATCTATCCTCCTGGAGCACTTTCCTCTTGTGAGTAGAATATACCCATAATTCTTCCACCTCTGCCACCACTGGCTTCTCACCCTTTGAGTTCTCCCTTGGGTACAATCCCCCTCTCCTTTCCATCTCTGAAGAAGAGGTAGCAGTTTCATCATCTCTGCCCACATGGTGCGGTGCACACATTTTTGGAAGGACACTTAAGCTGGATTCATGCTGTATCTCCGCTGTCCACATACGTGAAACTGGAAACCTTGTGTGATGAAATTCATGTCATTGTCTCCACTCTGCTAGTGTACGCAGGCCTTTGTGAATGCATTTGCACTACCCATAGGGCTGGGGTGAAACTTCAAATAACAATTGTGCGCATGTGTCAACTGCTTGGCCTGGTATACGAAAAAAGTGAACATGTACAACGCTGCGTGCGCGCCGGGCTCATCCATAGTGCACGCAAACCAAAGCAGACCAGAGGGGAAATGTAGCATGAATAAGGTTTAAGGCAGCGCTGCTTTGCTCTTTGGTGGAGAACTCTAGGTGGGCAAATAGGAGGAGGTGCTCGGCCCTGGTGTACAGGGTTGGCCTGAGGGTATGGCTATCCACCAGGAATTTCCCCCTCAAGACCGACTCCAGGAAGCTAGCTCCTCGGTTCATGGGTCCATTCACCATTTTTTCAATCATCAACCCTGCTTCAGTTAGACTTAATCTACCCATCTCCCTCAAGGTCAACCCTTCTTTTCACGTGTCCAACATTAAGCCCATGTTGGCCAGCTCCCTCTGTCCATCTTTCAAGCCACTGCCACTGCCCAAGATGGTTGATAGGGGACTAATATATGCGGTCACCCTCATCCTGGATGCCCGTCGCAGGGGGTATGTCTTCCAGTTCCTGGTTGGCAAGGGTATGGGCCGGAGGAACAGTCTTGGATCCCTAGGTCCTTTATTATGGACAACTCCCTCATCACAGAGTTCTACCAATGTCACCCTGACAAACCCCATGTTACGCCAGGAGGCGTTCGTTGGGGGGTGGGGGGTACTGTAAGGATCCCTTTCTACTCTGTTGCTTTTGTGTTTTTCTCTCCCTGCTTATTAGCATCCTCCTTGCAGCCCTGATCCTCGCCTGTTGCTAATTAGAGGAGCCCTTTATAAGGGAGACTCTGCCACCACTCTGCCTGGTTGCATCTGACGCCGCACCCATCTGTTTCCTTACTTTCCCAAGTATTACTGCATGCAGTCTTGCCTGTGGTGTTTGACCTCTGTTTGCTCTAGACCCTGCCACCAGCCTCCTGTCTCTGCTCCTCTGTTTCTCTCCTGCTGTGTATGAATGAACAAACGAATGAATGAATGAATCTTTATTTCGGATAGATAAAAGTACAGATTAAAAGAAACAGAATAATATAACAAAGGGGAAAGAAAATCCAACAAGGTCAAATTAGACAATAACTCCTCTGATTATACAGTTCAACATAAGTTATCCAAAATGGGTGATGACTGAAGCCGCAGCTTATATTGCCCACCCATATTCCATCCAAGAATTCAAAAGAAAAACAAAACAAGAGCGATTACAATTCAGAACAAAGCTAAGACAAAATGTGACAAAAAAACTAAGCTACAACACAACGCAGACTGGATATGACAATCCTTATGTGATTTTACATGTCATCTTGTATATATGTTTGGAGTATTTCTTCCTTTAGTTTTTGTTTAAATTGTCCAAGCGTTGTACATGATTTTAATTCAGGTCCAAAATCGTTCCATAATCTGACTCCTTGCACTGAAACACAGTGTTGCTTGGTGGTAGTTCTCACTGAAGGTTTTAGAAATATGCATGTTCCTCTGAAATGATAGTTTCTCCCTTATTTGGAACAACTTTTGGATATTTGCGGGCAGTGATAGATTCTTCACTTTAAACTTTATTACTGCAGTTTTAAAGTCAACCAGATCTTTCAACTTGAGAGCTTTTAATTTAAGAAAAAGTGGGTTTGTTGGTTCCCTGTAAGCAGCTTTGTTTATTATTCTAATAGCTCTCTTCTGAAGCATAAAGACTGGATATATGTTTGTTTTATATGTATTTCCCCATACTTCAGTACAATATGTCATGTATGGGAGTATTAATGAATGATACAAGGTATATAGTGTGGGTTGATTCAGCAAATATTTCACTCTGTGTAGTATTGCAATTGATTTGGATATTTTACCTTTAATATAATTAATATGTGACTTCCAACACAGTTTATTATCAATTATTACTCCAAGAAATTTAGTTTCGGATACCATTTCAATCTCTACACCATTTACACTGAGTTTAGATACTTAGTTGTTGTGATGGTTGTTAAAAACTAGGAGATGGGAGAGAGAAGGATGGTGGCTAAACTGTCATCTCTGCTGGAGTCTGAGTTCCACCCTATGCAGGACACACTGAATGCACTAAGGAGCTCATTTAGCAGCAGACTTCATCATCCTAGGTGCACAACCGAGAGGTTTCGCAGGTCCTTCCTACCTCCGGCTGTCAGACTGTATAACCTAAACAGGGCTGCTCGCAGAGATAGCAAAAAGATGTGACAACCTAATAGTATTGAATGCAAAAGACGCAATAGACTTACACAATGGTCCCCTCTGGTATACAACTAGGAAAAGACCGGTAGCTACGGAGGGTGACAATATGTATGGGTACATAATCATACCATGTAGGATAACTAAGTAGACGGTGATGCTGTTTCATTCCATCTAGCTACAATGCTCCGCACGGTGTGTGTTTATATATTTATATATTTATTCCATCTAGCAACAATGCTCCACGCTGTGTGTTTATATATTTACATATTTATTCCATCTAGCTACAATGCTCCACACTGTGTGTTTATATATTTACATATTTATTCCATCTAGCTACAATGCTCCGCACTGTGTTTATATATTCATATATTTATTCCATCTAGCTTCAATGCTCCACACTGTATGTGTGTTTATATATTCACATATTTATTCCATCTAGCTACAATGCTCCGCACTGTGTGTGTTTATATATTCATATATTTATTCCATCTAGCTACAATGCTCCGCACTGTGTGCTTATATATTTATATATTTATTCCATCTAGCTACAATGCTCCGCACTGTGTGTCTATATATTTATGTACAGTATATATGTACATATGTATACTCGCTGCTCTTGTTTTTTTTTTTCTTGCCTTCTGATTGTTGCTCTGAGTGTTGCTATCCCTGTGCTGTTGCAATCCTGGAATTTCCCCATTGTGGGACTAATAAAGGCTTATCTTATCTTATCTTATCTTATCTTATTTTGTCTTACTTAAATTGAGCGTTAATTTGTTTGAATCAAACCACAGTTTGAGCTTTCCTAATTCCTTTCCGAGTGTATCCAAAAGTTGTTCCAAATTGCTTCCACTGCATAATAAATTAGTGTCGTCAGCAAACAATATTAAATCCATTTTTTCTGAAAGTTTACATATATCATTTATATACATGTTGAATAACAATGGCCCCAAAACTGAACCCTGTGGGACTCCACAAGTAACCTTCAGTAACTGTGAGTTTTTGTTACCAACACATACATACTGATATCTATTCTTTAAGTAACTACATAACCAGGACAGTGCTACCCCCCTAATACCACAATTTAGTAGTTTCTTTAATAATAAATTATGATCCACTGTATCAAATACTTTTTTAAGATCCAGGAATACCCCAACTGAATACTCTTTATTTTCAACGGCAGTTGATATTTTTTTCTATAAATTCCATTAGAGCAAATGCAGTTGTCCTCTTGTGTCTGAACCCATATTGCTGCTCACACAATAAATTATTCTTCAGTATGAAATTGTCAACTCTCTCATAGAATATTTTTTCAAGTATCTTGGAAAATTGTGGCAAAAGTGAAATTGGTCTATAGTTTGAGAATTCCCCTCTGTCACCCGTCTTGTATATCGGAATTACTTTAGCTATTTTCATTGCATTGGAAAATATACCTGTTTGGAGAGACAGGTTACAGATATACATCAGTGGTTTCACTAAGCATTCAATAATAGTTTTGACTAAGAGCATGTCAATACCATCATTTTCCTTCTTGCCTTGAGAGAGAGCAGTCGCATTTCTTCCCTCCTCTCGTCTGCCTTCCTGACCTATTCCCAGCTTTGCAATGTTGCGTTTTTGTCTGTGTTTAGTCGCTCTTCTTCCGCTGAATCTTAATCTAAACGGAAATTATGGATTTGGAAGCGGCTTAAATGTGCTATTGTCACTATTTTTCAACAAGAATTGGGCCAAGAGGGAGCCCAAGAATTGGGACCTGCAAGGAGACTCATGGACATTGGAATTCATGCGTCTGTGGAAACATTATTGGTTATGATCTCAGGACTTCTATTTTTGGCTGTGAAGTTCCCTGATGCATCAGAAGTTGAAGGAAGGTGAGAGAGCTGATCAAAGCGGACCCGGCAAGCTCCTTCATCAAATTCGACCAGTTGGGGAAGGCACGAGTAGCGGCAAACGGTGAACTGAATGACAGTGATTCAGTGGAGGAATACATCTGGAGCCCTGTGCTTTCCATGGAAAAACAGTTTAAGCCTGCATATATGAAAGCACAGAATTTGCACGGGTGAGGACAAATTCTATTCTCTGAGTGCACTGTGCTGATTTGATTTGACCTTGTTTGGTGCCCCGCGTTTACATTCCTCCTGATTAAGATAAGCGGAAGGACCGGCTCTTAACCCAAACAATCGACAATCAGTTGTTGTCGTATCAGCGGATTTGGACCCTCAAGGACAGTGCCCATGTGCCTTCTGCAAGCAAGAGAGATAGACTCTGGACTTGTTTATAAGTCACGATTATAACATCTATCCACTGCCAGGAGGCGCCCTCTGCTGCTCACTAACAACTATCACATCTACACTACACAATGCATACAACATTACATGCATACAATACACTGCCTCTCAACTTTTGTGTGTGATCTCCTGCTAAATGTCTGCTAAATGTGCATTGAGGTTTTTTTTGCCTGCAATCAAAATTTCGCTCACTTGTCGAGCGCCATTTTGATAAAACATGTTTTTTTCTCTCGCCTACTGTGTCATATCCATTCCCTCTTTCTTTTTTTTCCTTTCTTCTTTATGACTGGCGCCTAGCGGCTGCCCCGGCCTTGAATGCGCTCTGCAGAGCGTGCCCAAATGCCAAGTCACGTTTCGTTACCTTGTATTCATACATGTGTAATGACAATAAAGTTGAATCTCATCTCATCTCTCATCTCATCACAGTCCGTAAATGTTTTACTTTTAAACGATTTAACAATTTCAATGACCTCTCTCTTGTCTGTGTTCTTGCAGTGTTTTTGCTTATTGTTTCGCCTGTAGGTGCCGTAATGGGTATTTCTCAAGCCAAATTAGGACCAATGTTAACAAAAAAGTTATTAAATTCATCTGCAGGTGAAACTGCATTCACATTCTTGAGTCGTTTTATTTTTTGAAAAATCGGTTGGGTAGCTTGTATTTCTGTTTTTATTTCCAAGAATATTGTTAAGTATTGTCCATGTATTTTTAATATTGTCTCTGTTTTTCTCCAGTTCTTTACTGTAATAGTCTCTTTTACTACATCTTATTATATATGTCAACTTATTTTTGTATGTTTTATACTGCTGCTCTGCTTCTTTTGTCCTTTTCTTTAGGAAAGCTTTATATAATAAATTTTTCTTTTTACACACCGTTTGTAATCCTTTGATTAACCATGGCTTATCGACAAATTTATGTTCAGGCTTTTTCTTTACTAATGGACAATTTTTTTTCACAAAGAGTGGTTTCAATGTTTATAAATGTGTCATAGGCTTCATTTACATCCGATACATAGACTTTTGTCCAGTCTTGCTTCAGCAAGTCCTCTTTAAAAGAATTGATTGCATTTTGTGATTTGTATCTGAACGATTTTAAAAAATTTTCTGTATTGGCCCCTGTGTGGCCATGGATAATCAGAATCAGAATCAGAATCAGTGCAAAGGTTGGCAAATGGTCACTTACTGTATATCATTTATCAATAATCCACTTTCTATTTTCTTATCAATAATATTAACAAACAGGTTGTCAATAAGTGTAGCAGTGTGAACTGTGATTCTACTGGGATGTGTTATTGTGGGATATAGACTCATGCTGTACATAGAATTCATGAACTCTGTAATTACATTTTGTTGATACGGATTTAGTAGATCAGTATTGAAATCTCCACAAATTACTACCATTTTCTTACTAGTAATATTATTGTACAGCTCGACTAATTTATCTCTGAATGTCTCAATGCAAGTTCCCAGCGTTCTATATATACAACTTATAATTAGATTTTTTGTTTTATCTTGGTCAATCTCAACAGTAACACATTCCAAAATCCCTGGTAGTGCAAAGGACATTCCATTTACAAGCTTACACCTATACAGGTCATCAATATACAGTGCAACACCACCACCCTTTTTTTGAGATCTGTTAATATGAAACATCTGATATCCCTCTATTGCCATCAGGGGAGCCTGCTCTTCATTAAGCCAAGTTTCAGAGACTGTGATAGCTGTAAATTTTCTGTCCAGCTGTTTTAAATAGTCCTGAATCTGTGGAAAGTTTTTGTTAAGACTTCTGCTGTTGAAGTGTATTATTGATAGTTTACCATCTAGTTGCACTTGACTTTCGAATTGCTTTTCAGTGTAATATTCACAATGATTATGAATATTATTGAAAAAGTGGTTATCAGGATCAATATCATTCTCCATCTCTTGTAGTTTATGTTCAGCATAATGGCATATTTTCAGAGTTTGAATTTCCTCACTCTGTGTCAAATGACTTCCTCCAACTGGGGATAATTGATGTCTACTCAAGTCAGTCATAAGTTTTGTTTGTTTTTAGTTTTTGCTTTTTTAAGTACATTGACATGGTGTCACAGAAGAACTATTCTTGCTGTGTGTGTGGATATGGATTATCATAAGTCTCTTAATTTTCTTAATCAGTGTTCATCTATATTTATTTAAGTCAGTGATCTCTCTGATTATTATACTCTTTGCTTCCTCAGGTGTTCCATTTAGTTTGATCCAAACTCTACCCTTTCTTGTCCATGTTGCCTGTATCTTATTTTGTCTTTTCAGCATCCGTGCTTGCCGTGCTATTTCAGCATTAGTTTTTGTTAGATGTTCATTTAGGTAAACTTCTGTTCCCCGTAGCTTTCTGGCCTGCCTCAGTATGTCATTCTTTACCCTTCTGTTCACAAAATGCATCACAATTGATTTCTTTGTTTTATTATCCTTTCTGGGTAAAGCATGACAGGCTGAAATTGCATTTGCTTCGACTTTTATATTTCTACTATCAAGGAACTGAAGCACCTGGTTTTCCAGGGAGACGGATTCACTTGAGGGAGCATCCTCACCTCTCAATCCTGCTGTAGCATGAGCATATGATTGGTATTTATTGACCCCCTAGCCTGTCTTTGGACTGTGGATTTGGATCTAGGACTTGGATTTGGACATTCTTGGATTTGTGCACATCATCACTCCCCCACAAGTAAGTCGACTTACCACTGTGTATATATCACATTTCCCTGCACCATCTCCTCAGCATTTGGGCCTGGCCAGCCTGTCACCAGCACCTCCCTGCAGCACCTCAGCACCCTCACCGCTTGCAACCAGCTTCCCAGCATGGATACCCCTCACCCTGTTTCGGCAGATTGTCCAGATGTCTCTGTCAGCAAAACCAGTATTACATTCACCTGATTCCCATCCAGTGTTATTTATTCTCGTCTCTGCTCTCTCCCACAGGGTTGCCAGATTCTTGTCACATGAGTTCATCACATCATTTGCACAATTATTGTAATAAAGACTATTGTCACACATTTACCGGTTTCACCCTTGTTGCTCTTGGATCTAAGTCTGAAACTCTGACACAATTACAATTACTATCAAGGGTGGCAACAACACTGTTGATTCAAATGTGAAACATACTGTCTGGGTACATATTTATATTCTGCCCGGTAATTTAACTAACCCTAATATGGTTAATACCATCTAGCTGCAATGCTCCTGCACTGTGTATTTACAGTCGTGAAAAAATTTGGACACCGCTTTAAATATTCAGTTCTTTATTAAGAAATGTTCACATATCTATGTCTAACCTTGTTTTTGTTTTTATTTGCTTTTTTTTTATTTTAGCCATTGTAAATGGGAATGAATGTGGGGGTGTCCTAAAAAAGATGGGGCGAGGGCAGGGGGTGTCCTAATTCATTCCACACTATTTGTTTAGAATTACATTTTACAGAAAATTTGAGAAAAGTCTTCAGTTCATTTTTATTTGTTTAGTTGTATTACGTGAATCTCCCAGTATTTTTAACATTGCAATTAAATATCCATATTGTTATGGTGCGGTCCTCGCGGACCGCTAATGAAACACTATAGGCCAGCTGATGAGTTTGCACATTTATTAAACAAGGACAGAAGGACAAAATAATGAGCCTCGTGGGGCAAAACACAAATAACACAACACTTACATACAATCAGCGAGGATAGAACCTAACGCTAGGAAGAACTGGCTTTGGGCATAGGGAAGACCAGACTGGAAAGGCGAAGGTTGCAGCCCCGAGCAAACAGAGCTGCTCCCTTAAATAGGGCTTAACAGATTGATCAGCTGATGAAAAGTCATCAGCTGATTGGAATCCAGCCGTCCCACGGAGCTTGGCTTCTGACAGGCGGAAGCGCCGCTGAGACGCTGTCATAATAAAAGCCTGGAGGCCAAGAGGTGCGCCAGAGGAGAGAACGGGGAACTACCGCACAACCCGAGTGCAGACAGTGTCAGCACACGGACCATGACAGTTGCCCCCGTTCACAAGGCGGATTCCAGATGCAGTGTAACATCTAGCCCCCCCACCTGGAAGGTCAACAGGACCGCCCCAGGGAGGGAGGAGGGGGGGAAAAGGCCAAGGAGGGCCAGAACCAGGTGACAAGAGCGAATACAGAAAATATAACATGGAGCAACTACAGAGCACGGGGAAACAAACACAAAAATACTCCATAATACACAGAGGGGAAAACAGTCCGGACAATAAACGCAAATAACGGAATACTAAGCCGACAGGCCACAAACAGAAATATCAGGTCTATAGACCAAGATACACAGGCCCAGAAGAAATAAATGGCAACCACATATCATCCTTCAAACAGAGGAAGGGAGAGGGGAAAAAAACATGCTAAATAGCGAATACCTACAGTTTAAATCAATTCAAATAAACTGTTTTAGGTAAGAAAAGGACATCTCCCAGACCACGGAGGGATCAATCAAAAGAGAGAGAGAGAGGGAAAAAAAAGCACACACTAAGGAGCGGCGAAATACATAGTTCAATAACAAACACACCAGCGCATCCGAAAAAACACAGAAGAGCAGAAAAAACAACAACACAGGGATGACAGCAGGCAAAACACAATAGCATGGAAGCAAATAGTTCGGGGGGCTTCCTGCGTCTAGCGTCCAAATCGCTGGCAGGGGAAAAAGGAAAAGTTCGGGCGGTCTACCCCAGTCCCAGGCCAGGAAAAACAGTACCTCTGGCGGCCGGACCAGATCGCCGAACAGATAGTTAAGTTTGTCGGGTGGTCGACCCAGAATGCCAAACAGGCGAAACAGTCTCCCAGGCGGCCGACCTGCATCATTCAACCACCAGGACCGCAGGGGAGAATATGGAGATGGCTTCCCTGTTGAGAGGAATAGCGAGGGAGAGCCGAGCCGATAATTGGAAATTCCAGCGGCACCCGTGGGGGGGGGGGGGATTGGGGAAAAGATGAGGGACCATTCCAGCGTCGATCAGCGGAGGATCTGCAGCTCCTTCTCTGAACCCCACACGGACTGGTGCTGCGCTCAAGTTGGGTCCCAAGCAGGACCGTGCTGCACCCATGACGGACCCCGACTGGGTCAGAGCTGCACCCACGACGGACCCTGATTGGGCCAGGACCACACCCATGATGGACCCCGACTGGGTCAGAGCTGCACCCACGACGGACCCCGACTGGGCCGGAACCACTCCCATGATGGACCCCGACTGGGTCTCCAAACCCGAACCCAGAACCTCCAGCACAGCGACCGGGATCGACTCCGCATCGGTGGCCCTGGGAGAAGGCTCAAGAGAAGAAAAAGAACCGGGATCAGGATCACCGGCAGCGACAGATCCCAGCGAGACAAGCTCAGATGCAGTGGATGGCTGCACCCGGCTCGTCTCCCTGAGAGACAGGCAAAAATGCTCCAGAATTGAGAGGAGAAAGACAAAGTACAGCACTTGCCTGATCTCGAGTTCTGTCGCCGTCCAGGACTTTGACGATCCGGGTTCCAATGGAAGAAGGTCGTCTTCTGGTTCCCACTCGGCTACGGCGGGCTCTGCAGCTGGCATGATGGTGTCCACAGTCCGGGGATTCCCTGACGCTGATGTCCACGCCGATGGCCCGCACGGCTTGATGGCAGGGGATCCGTGACCTGCCTGGTCGGACTGTCCTTCCGTGGAGACCCGGGGACGCTTGCTCGTCAGCGCAGGCTCCAATTTGCAGTCCGCCCTCCTCCTCTGCCCGTGTTGTGGCTGCGGGGCTGGAACCAGGCTCTCCAGTCCCACAGGCTCCCTCCTCGTCCGGCAGCATAGTCCTGGCGCCAAGGAACGCTCAGGGGAAGGAGACACAAAGGTAGCAGGCTCATAATTAATTTCTGCAGCAGGTGGAGGGAGCTCGGGGGACTGTGAACCCCGAACTCCACCCCCAGGAATCAAACAAGGCAATTCACCCAGTGAAGGAAAAGAATGAAGAGACACTTGCCTGATCCACTGAGGGCTGATGGAACCTGCTGCAGTGGACTTGGTTCTTCCCTTTCCCCGCTGGATGGAGACGGAGGACCCCCCGGAAAGACGAAGAGGAGCCTCTCGCACTGGATCAGGAACGGGGGCAGCTGGAGACAGACTCGTGGAGCTCACAGCAGCTGGGGGGAGTGTCGAGGAGGAGGGAGAAACAGCCGAGGCAAACCGGGAACGAGGAGCTGATGGAACAGCGGGGACAGATGACCCAGAGGCGGAGGCGGCTGTCTTATCCCCTCGACGAGACACGGAGGCTGCAGCTGGCTGGGAGACAGAGTTTGTCCGGCTAACCGGAACTAGATCCGGATGGGGTTCTCGCTGAGGCTTGCAATCAGCATGGAAATGACGTTTACCGACAGAGGGCGAGGCGAAGGTGCGATTAGGGAAACGCCACTCCTGCGCAGAAACAGAGGCGAGCAGGTCAGCATATTTGGTGTAATCATACAGTTCCGGATTCCTCTCCACCAGCCTGACCGCGGCCGTCACATGCTTCATTATCTGTGTAGGATGGAAGGCGGAGCAAACTGCAGCCACTCGGTCCCGGATGGAAATCGCTGTCAGCTGTAAATCATCCGAGGGAATCCCGACTGACGTCTCACTCCGTTGGGGATGACCCCTAGGTGATGCGAACTCCTGGACTGGATGAGGGACAGGAATGGGATCCCGAAACGAGGAGCGCGAATGCCTCCTCTTCAGTTTCCTGCCAGAGTTTCCCTCCAGCCCATGAAGCTTCTCCCGTTGAGCAGAGATGTCCACCATCCTCGCTGTGATCTCAGGGTGGTCGGCGTAGCAAGGATGGCGGTTAATAGTTGCCTCAGTGAGGTCCAGGTACCAGCGCGAGCCGCTGGGGACTGGTTGACTACGAGCGCTGGAGAGGATCCCATCGATTTCGATGAGAGTCATGACTAGCTCGTAGCCTAAACTCATGGCGTAACCCTTAGGTGGTGACGCCATCTCCCAGCACACTGGTACGCTGAACAGGGAAAACTACAAGTCCAATTAGCAAACTCACGGTCACTGGCGTCTCTTTTGGGCTGCGACCTACTGTTATGGTGCGGTCCTCGCGGACTGCTAATGAAACACTATAGGCCAGCCAATGAGTATGCACATTTATTAAATAAGTACAGAATGACAAAATAATGAGCCTTGTGGGGAAAAACACAAATAACACAACACTTACACTACCGTTCAAAAGTTTGGGGTCACCCAGACAATTATTTTGTGTTTTCCATGAAAAGTCACACTTATTTACCACCATGAGTTGTAAAATGAATAGAAAATATAGTCAAGACATTGACAAGGTTAGAAATAATGTTTTGTATTTGAAATAATAATTTTTTCCTTCAAACTTTGCTTTCATCAAAGAATCCTCCATTTGCAGCAATTACAGCATTGCGGACCTAACATGATTGCACAAGGGTTTTCTAATCATCCATTAGCCTTCTGACGCAATGAGCAAACACATTGTACCATTAGAACACTGGAGTGATAGTTGCTGGAAATGGGCCTCTATACTCCTATGTAAATATTGCACCAAAAACCAGACATTTGCAGCTATAATAGTCATTTACCACATTAGCAATGTATAGAGTGTATTTCTGATTAGTTTAAAGTTATCTTCATTGAAAAAAAGTGCTTTTCTTTCAAAAATAAGGAAATTTCTAAGTGACCCCAAACTTTTGAACGGTAGTGTACATACAATCAGCGAGGATAGAACCTAACGTTGGGAAGAACTGGCTTTGGGCATAGAGAAGACCAGACTGGAAAGGCGGAGGTCGCAGCCCCGAGCAAACAGAGCTGCTCCCTTAAATAGGGCTTGACAGATTTATCAGCTGATGAAAAGTCATCAGCTGATTGGAATCCAGCCATCCTGCGAAGCTTGGCTTCTGACAGGCGGAAGCGGCGCTGAGACACTGTCATAATAAAAGCCTGGAGGCCAAGAGGTGCGCCAGAGGAGAGAACTGGGAACTACCGCACAACCCGAGTGCAGACAGAGTCAGCACACGGACCATGACACATATGTCCAAATGTGTAAAAAAAAAAAAACAGGCTTATACGGGGAGTCCTAATTTTTTCATGATTGTACCTGTGTACCTATTCGTTTATTGCTTGCGCTAACCTATTCTTATCATATTATCTTATTTACTATTGCTCTTAGTGCTACTATCCTTTTGCTGTCATGAATGCCTCTCCAGGTAAAAACAAACCCAGTCGCTTGACTGCAGTAAAAACATTTAATAAAGAAAAGAACAGAAGTCCAAAAATAACTGTGTCGATGAAGATAAAAATGCAAACAAGAATAACTTGCACAGAATTGGTTCTCCAGAGCTGAAGACTCTCTGGAGGAGAGGAGGGGGAGACTGTCCATACAAGAGTTGTCCAGTCTAAACATAATTGTGACTGCCGCAAAGACAAAGTGAAAGGGCAGTGTTTAAATACATGGAATACAATGAGCAGCAGGTGTAAAAGCTGAGCTGGAAGATGAACTAATTGCATAACTGCTCCCAGCTGATAAGAGAGCAGACTGAGAGCAGTGAGAGGGAAAGTAGCAGGTGTCCTAAAACACAATCACTCACAGCTGATGAACTGACACAGACTGTGAGTGAAAGGTGGGTGTGCCTGGGAATGGAGGAAAGAGGCTCGTGTCACCCAAACAACATCACAAACAGACAAGAAAATAATAACAGACAGAAAAATACTCAAAACTTCAAGGGGAGTCTGAGCTCTGGCTCAGACTCAAGACAGAGCCCCCCCCCCCCAGGGGGTGGTCCCAGACACCCCAAGGCCACACCAAAAAAGAACCTCCCCCTCCCCCCCAAAGAATGAGTACAGCAAAAAAAAAAAAAAAACACCCCGGGAGGGAGGTGGGGGGAAATGGCTAGGAGAGAAAAAACAAACCAGCTCATAACCCACACCTGCGCCCCGACAGACCCCTAGGCCCCCACGGTCTCAGAGTGCCCGGGTTTGGGTGGCCGTTCAAAGTCTCAGGCCAGCTAGACGGCCCGATGGAAAGAGTCAGGTGGCCTGCTGGAGAAAATGGGCCACCCGACCCAGAGACCCAGTCTTTTGGGCAGCCGGCCAGCGTTCTTGAGCCACCAGGACCAGAGGAGTGATCCAGGAGGCGGCTTCCCAACCAGAAGACCCAATGGCAGGAAGCAGGATCGGAGAAGGGGGACCCCAACGGCGTCTTGTGGCGGTGGAAGGTGGACCATGACGGTGTCCAGCAGAGGAGAAACAGCCTTGGCGTCCTCAGGCTGGCTGGCAGCACCCTCAGTGGTCCCGGCTTGGGACACAGTAGCACCCGTGGTGGTCCTGGGCTGGGACACGGTTGCACCCACGGTGGCTCCGGGCTGGAGTGCAGCAGCACCCGCGGTGGCTCCGGGCTGGAGCGTAGCAGCACCCGCGGTGGCTCCGGACTGGAGCACAGCTGCACCTTTGGTGGCTCCGGGCTTGAGCACAGCTGAACCTTTGGTGGTTCCGGGCTTGAGCACAGCTGAACCCTCGGTGGCGCCAGGCGGGAGCAACGCCACACCCTCGGTGGCTCCAGGCTGGAGTAACGCTGCACTCTCAGTGGCTCTGGGCAGGAACAATGCTGCACCCTCGGCAGGCCCCAGGCTGGGGCATAGCCCCCATGGTGGGCCCCTGCCAGAGCACAGCACCCACGTCGGGTTGAAGCTGGGGCGTAGCACCGACGAAGGTCTCCAGCCAGGACGGAGCACTCGAAGACTCAGCTCGAGGAGGGACCCACACGATGGCTTCGGGCAGAGCAGAAGCTGCACCCATGGTGGACCCGGCCTGGGTTGGAGCTGCACCCACGATGACCTCCAGTGGCAAGCCTAGACCCATTGAGACCTCTGGCAGTGCTGGAACATCTCCAGTGACCCTGGGAGAGAGCTCAGACACACACAGAGAATTCAATTCAACTTTCAACTTTATTTATATAGCGCCATTTCACAATAACAGTCATCTCATAGCACTATCAACTGTAGGGGGAACCCCCACAGTTGCAGAAAGACCCCAGCAATCAGGCGATCCCCTGTGAGCAAGCACTTGGCGACGGTGGAGAGGAAAAACTCCCTTTTAACAGGAAGAAACCTCCAGCAGAACCAGGCTCAAGGAGGGGCAGTCATCTGCTGCGACTGGCTGGGGGGTGAGGGGATAGAGAAGATGAAAAGAACAGACATGTAGAGAGCAAACAGCACGATGGGGACTCAATCTATGGGAGAGAACAAACAAATGTTAATGACCAGCAAAAAAAAATATTTCATTGAGAGTGAGAAAAGGAGTGAGGCCCAGTGCATTACTGGAGGTCCCCTGGCTGACTAAACCTATTAGTAGCATAACTAAGGGAGGGTTCAGAAACACATGATCCCTCCCTAATTGTAGGCTATATCAAAAAGGTAGGTTTTAGCCCTATTCTTAAAAACAGAGATCGAGTCTGACTCCCGAATCCAGATTGGCAGCTGATTCCACAGGAAAGGAGCTTGATAACTGAAGGCTCTGCCTCCCGTTGTACTTTTGGAGATTCTAGGTATAACAAGTAATCCTGCATTTTGGGAGCGTAGTGCTCTGTTAGGATAATACGGTAGTATCAGATCTTTTAAATAAAAAGGAGCCTGATTGTTTAGAGCTTTGTAAGTAAGAAGAAGGATTTTAAACTTAATTCTAAACTCTATGGGAAGCCAATGAAGGGAGGCCAGAACCGGAGAGATATGATCTCTCTTTCTAGTACCTGTTAAAAATCTTGCTGCAGCATTTTGGAGCAGCTGAAGACTATTTACAGATGTTTTAGGACAGCCTGATAATAAAGAATTACAATAATCTAATCTCGAGCTAACAAAAGCGTGGATCAGTTTCTCAGCATCACTCTGAGACAAGATGCTCCTAATCTTGGCAATATTACGCAAATGATAGAAGGCAGTCTTAGAAACAAATTTAATATGTGAATTGAAGGACAAATCCTGATCAAAAATAACTCGAAGGTTCCTCACAGAGCTATTAAGAGAAAGAGTAACCGCATCCAAACTGAAAGTTTGATTTGGAAAGGAATTTCTAAGGTTTTTTGGACCAACAAGAATGACTTCAGTCTTATCTGAATTTAATAGCAGGAAATTACAAGTCATCCAAGCTTTGATTTCCTTAAGACAGGCTTCTAACTTGGCTAATTGATTACTATCATCTGGCTTCATTGACAGGTATAATTATGTGTCATCAGCATAACAATGAAAATGTATACAGTGCTTTCTAATAATGTTGCCTAACGGAAGCATATATAAACTAAAAAGAGTAGGGTCTAGCACAGATCCCTGTGGAACTCCATGACTGAGCTTTGAGTTGAAAGAAAACTCATTATTTACATGAACAAACTGGAACCTATCAGATAAATAAGATCTAAACCACTGCAACGAAGTTCCATTAAGTCCAACATAGTGTTCTAATCTATCAAGTAGAATATTATGATCGATAGTATCAAAAGCTGCACTAAGGTCTAAAAGGACAAGTACAGAAACTAGTCCATTATCAGATGCAATGAGGAGGTCGTTAGTGACCTTCGCTAAGGCTGTTTCAGTACTATGATGGATTCTAAACCCAGACTGAAACTCTTCAAGTAAACCATTTCCCTGTAGGTGGTCAAATAATTGCGTAGCAACAACTCTTTCTAAGATTTTTGAAATGAAAGGGAGATTAGAGATTGGTCTATAGTTAGCTAAAGCTCCTGGATCTAGCGTTGGCTTTTTGAGTAAGGGTTTAATTACAGCCATTTTAAAAGCCTGCGGTACATGGCCTAAAGTTAATGAAGAATTGATTATATGAAGAATAAGGCTACCAATAAGTGGGAAGACTTCTTTAAATAACCTGGTAGGAATAGGGTCTAAAAGACAAGTTGAAGGTTTGGATGAGGAAACTATTTTGTCTAACTCACAAAGGTCGATTGGAGTAAACTCATCAAGACAGACATCAATAGAAGGAGTTGTAGTAGTTACAGTATTTAAGTTAACTGTGGGAAGAATCTGATTGATTTTATCTCTGATGGATGAAATTTTATTATTGAAAAAGTTCATAAAGTCCTGACTAGTAAGCTCTAAGGGAATGCTAGGATTGACAGAGTCCTGACTCTTTGTCAACCTGGCTACAGTACTGAAAAGAAACCTGGGATTATTCTTGTTCTCTTCTATTAATGCAGAGTAATAACTCGTTCTAGCTTTTCTAAGAGATTTTTTATAAATTAAAAGATGATTTCTCCAAGCTAAATAGATTTCATCTAAATTAGTGGAGCGCCATTTTCTTTCTAATTGACGAGTCTTCTGTTTTAAGCAACGAGTTTCTGTGTTGAACCAAGGAGTTAGAAATCTCTGATTACACTTTTTCTTTTTTAAGGGGGCCACCAAGTCTAGAGTCTGATGCAGAGAAGCTGAAACACTATCCACCATGTTATCAATTACAGAAGGAGCAAGCTGTCTATAGCTTATTTCCATTGTGTTGACACATGGCATAGAGGAAACAATCTGCATAAATTTGGTAACAGCATCATCTGAGAGGCATCTACTGTAATAATATTTTTCTTTAGGAGCCAAATAGTCAGAAATAGTAAAATCAAAGGTTAACAGACAATGGTCTGACAGTACAGGGTTATGAGGAGACACTACAAGATTTTCTATTTCTATGCCATATGTCAGAACAAGGTCCAACGTATGGTGGAGGTAATGAGTAGAATTTTCTACTTTCTGAGAAAACCCAATCGAGTCTAATATTGAATTAAATGCCACATTAAGGCAGTCACTATCTACATCCACATGTATATTAAAGTCCCCTACTATAATTATTCTATCAGATTTCAGCACTAAATCAGCTAAGAAATCAGCAAATTCGGATAAAAATTCTGAGTAGGTTGATGGGGGACGATAAACTATGGAAAATAAAATTGGGTTTAACCTAAAATTGCTAAAGTGCCCAATACTGAGGACCAGGCCCTCAAAGGAATTATAACATGTTTTTTGCTTTACATTAACTAGTAATTTGGAATGGTAAATTGTTGCTACTCCTCCTCCACGACCAGAACTTCTGGGATTTTGACAGTTTAAATAGCCAGAGGGAGTTGATTCATTTAAACCAACATAATCCTCTTGCCCTAACCAAGTCTCTGTAAGGGAAATTAAATCAATCTGATGATCAATTAACAGATCATGGACTAACAGAGACTTGGGAGTTAGAGACCTAATATTTAATAAACCACATTTAATTTTTAAATTATGAGGAGGAACAGAGGCCAATTCATTGAATTTAGAGGATTTATGTTTAATTTGAGTTTTACCAATATTTTGCTTTATCACTTTGGGATGCTTATGCATTATATTTTTATTTACTTTGGAGGGAGCAGACAACAATTCTCTGATGGGGAAGTCAGGGGCTAAGCTGAGGGGTGGTGGATGAAGAGGAGCTGCAGAGAGGCGTGTAAGACTGCAACTCTGCTTCCTGGTCCCAACTCTGAGTAGTCAGAGTTTTGGAAATTTGGATAAAAAAGATGCCAGATTGTTAGATAAATGAGAAGCACCATCCAAAGTGGGATGAATACTGTCTCGTCTCATAAGACCAGGTTTTCCCCAAAAAGAGCTCCAATTGTCAATGTAGCCCACGTCATTTTTAGGACACCACACAGACAGCCAGCGGTTCAAGGATGACGAGCGGCTAAACATGTCATCACTGGTCAGATTGGGGAGGGGCCCAGAGAATACTACAGTGGCAGACATCGTTTTTGCAAAGTCACACACCGATTCTATATTAAGTTTCGTGACTTCCGACTGCTGGAGACGGATGTCATTAATGCCGGCGTGAATAACAATTGTGGAATATTTACAGTTACTTTTAGCCAGCATTTTCAAATTTGACTCGATGTTGCCTGCTCTGGCCCCAGGAATGCATTGGACTATGGCCGCTGGAGTCTCTAGGTTCACGTTTCTGACTACAGAGTCGCCAATGATCAGAGTTTTTTCCTCAGCGGGTGTGTCGCTGAGCGGGGAAAAACAATTAGAAACGTGAACAGGTTGGTGGTGTACCGGGGCTTTGCGACTAGGCTTCCTTCTCACCGTCACCCACCCAGTCTCCTCGCTGCTGAGGAGAGCCGGGGAACCGCTGACAGGGGGGCCTAAGCTAGCTAGCTCCGCTGCAGCTAAGGGGCGTCCGTCGAGATTAACTGGCGCAGACGGTGTTTCAATGCAGCGGAGCCGGGATTCCAAATCAGACAACTTCGCCTCGAGTGCCTCAAAAAGACAACATTTATTACATTTACCGTTATCACTAAAAGAGGCAGAGGTGTAGCTAAACATCTGACAGAGAGAGCACACCAGAGGAGGAGAGGAAAGACAGCTAGTAGCCATAGCTAGTGGCTAGCTAGTGGTTGGAGAGCAAACCACACAGGCAGACAGCAAAACAGGAAGTGACGATACGTTACCACAAGGAAGTGACAATCCCACTGATTGATTGAGAAGGGGGTTCAGGGTCACTGGTAGCGGCAGAGCCCGGCGAGGTGAGCTCAGGTGCAGCGGGTGGCTGCACATGGCTCTCCTCCCCAAGAGCCAGGCAAGATTGCTCTAGTACAGATAAGAGGAAGACAAAAGAAAGCACTTGCCTGAGCTTGAGCTCCACCACCATCCAGGACTCCGTTAATCCGGGCAATGATGGTAACTCGGGCTTGGTCCTCTGGGGGGTCCAGCTTGGGTGCAAACTCTGCTGCAGTGGCCTCCACAGCAGGCATGATGATGATTGCAGTCTAAGTCTTCCCAGGTGACACCACCCATGCTGGTGGCTCTTCCGGAGTGGCACCTGGGGATTGGCTCCATGCTGGCACTGAAGTTGGTTCCTTCTGGGCCACCGGCTCCTCCATCATCCGGCGGCTCTGATCTGGGACTGACAGACACTCAGGGACAGATGGGGAGGACACAGAGAGGACAGGTGAGGAATAGTTTGTTGCAGCAGGTGGGGAGAGCTCAGGGGACTGCGTTTCCTGAACCTCCCAACCAGGAATCAGGCAAGGCACATTTAAAGAAGAAATAAACTACACTTGCCTGTCATCCTGGTGTATGATGCTTACTGCTGCAGCCGGGGCACAGTCATCCCTCCCCGTGTCTACGGTGAGCCTGGGCCCCTCAATGGATTGCGGAAGAGCCGCCTCAGGAGACACAGACGTGGGCGTAGCCGGGGAATACCTGAAGGACCTCTCGGCAGCAGGAGGGCACGTCCATGAGACAGGGGAAGCAGCAGCGGATGAGGAGGCTGGCGGAACGGCCAGTGGAGAAGAACAGAGAGAAGGAGCTGCTGTGGGATTTGTCTGGCTTGGCGTGGAAAATTCAGCTGGCTGAGAGGGAAAGGCGTCTCTCTGGCGACCCGGACCAGGATGACAGCGCCACCATGGAGTTGACAACACATCTGCTGGAGCTAGAGGTGATGGTGGCAGAACGGGAGGAGAGGAGGACAGCTGCCATGGAGAGCGCCTCCGCTTCGGCACAGCAGGAAACACCACCATCGATAGGTCGGGAAATGCTTGCTGGAGAGTGCAGACCTTGGAGAGCAGCTCTGCATATTGCGGGTAATTCCAAAGGCCGGGGTGCACCTCCAGAATACCCACAGCTCCATCCAAACACTCCCACTTCTTCTAAGGACCTTGGACTTCGAGAGCCTCATCCACAAAGTCTCTGATGAAGTCCACTGCCCATTCCTCCTCCACCGTAGGTGACCCTGCTGCCAACCCTCTTCGATTTTGGTGATGTTGGTGTTCCGGGGACATCATGAGCTCCGGAGCAGGTGAGTGGGAAAAAGCAAAAAAAGGTGAAAAAATGCCCAACTGCAGAAGCTGGGTTCTAATCTGGTGGCAGTCAACTGTCATGAACGCCCCTCCAGGGCAAAAACAAAATAGTGCTTGACTGCAGTAAAGACATCTATTAAAGAAAAGAACAGAAGTCCAAAAATAACTGTGTCGACGAATACAAAAATGCAAACAAAAATAACTTACACAGAATTGGTTCTCCAGAGCTGAAGACTCTCTGGAGGAGAGGAGGGGGAGACTGTCTGTACGAGAGTTGTCCAGTCTAAACACAATTGTAACTGCTGCAAAGACAGAGTGAAAGGGCAGTGTTTAAATACATGGAATACAATGAGCTGCAGGTATGAGAGCTGAGCTGGCAGGTGAACTAATTGCATAACTCCAGGCAGCACGGTGGTGCAGTGGTTAGCACTGTTGCCTTACAGCTAGAAGGTTCCTGGTTCGAATCCCCAGGCTGGCAGGGGTTGGAACCTTTCTGTATGGAGTTTGCATGTTCTCCCTGTGCTGCGTGGGTTTACTCCGGGGGCTCCGGTTTCCTCCCACAATCCAAAGACATGCATGTTAGGTTAATTGGTTGTTCTAAAATTGTCCTTAGATATCGGTTTCCTATAGGCCCTTAGAATAGAGGGTTAGTACTAGTGAAAGCGCTTTGAGTGGTCTTTGTGACTAGAAAAGCGCTATATAAGTGCAGGTTAGTTAGTTAGTAGATATCTGCTCCCAGCTGATAAGAGAGCAGACTGAGAGCAGTGAGAGGGAAAGTAGCAGGTGTCTTAAAACACAATCACTCACAGCTGATGAACTGAAACAGACTGAGTGAAAGGTGGGTGTGTCTGGGAACGGAGGAAAGATGCTTGTGTCACCCAAACAACATAAAACACAGACAAGAAAATAATAACAGACAGAAAAATACTCAAAACTTCAAGGGGAGTCTGACCTCTGACTCAGACTCATGACACTTTGCTGCTACAATCCTGGAATTTCCCCATTGTGGGACTAATAAAGGCTTATGTTATGTTATCTTATAAATATGGCTGCTTCCTCAGGTTAATTCTGTGGGACTGTAGAGCCTGTAAAGTATGTAACTGGTTACATTTACTCAAGCACATTCATTCAAGTAACTTTTCACAACATTGTACTTTCATGAGTAGATTTATTGCAAAATACTTCAAGATTCAAAGGCTGAGAAGCTCATTTAGCAGCAGACTACATCATCCCAGGTGCACAACCGAGAGGTTTCGTAGGTCCTTCCTACCAACGGCTGTCAGACTGTACAACCTAAGCAGGGCTGCTCGCAGAGATAGCAAAAAGACGTAACAAACTAATAGTTTTTTGAATGCAAAAGATGCAATAGCAATGGTCCCCTCCGGCATACAACTAGGAAAATACCGGTCACTATGGAGGGTGAGAATATGTATGGGCACATAATCATACCATGTAGGATAACTAAGTAGATGGTTGTGCTGTTTCATTCCATCTAGCTACAATGCTCTGCACTGTGTGTGTTTATATATTTACATATTTATTCCATCTAGCTACAATGCTCCGCACTGGGTGTGTTTATATTTATATATCTATATATTTATTCCATCTAGCTCACAGGTGTCGGGCTCATTCCATGGAGGGCCGGGGCCCTGCAGGTTTTGCTTCCACCCAGTGTCTTCAACAGGTGATTTCTCTGAATTTCTTCCTACTGATTGCTGATCGGTGAGGACTCCTGCTGGGGAGACTGGGTGGGGGTGGAGCCTGCGGGGTCTTGGCCCTCCATGGAATGAGTTTGACACCCCTGATCTAGCTACAATGCTCCGCACTGTGTGTTTATATATCTACATATTATTCCATCTAGCTACAATGCTCCGCACTGTGTGTGTTTATATATTTACATATTTATTCCACCTAGCTGCAATGCTCCGTACTGTGTATTTATATATTCATATATTTATTCCATCCAGCTACAATGCTCTGCACTGTGTGTCTGTGTGTGTGTGTATATATATATTTTATAGTAATATGTACATATGTATATTCGCTGCTCTTGCTTGCTTGTTTTTTCTTGCCTTCTGATTGTTGCTCTGAGTGTTGCTATCCCTGTGCTGTTGCAATCCTGGAATTTCCCCGTTGTGGGACTAATAAAGGCTTATCTTATCTTATCTTTATTATCATGTGCACAGTTAAGAAATGCTATATTTCCCGAGCAATGAAATTCTTACTTTGCTGTCCAAACAAATGCCAAGTTAAAAGGTACAGAAACAAAAATTTTAATAGGTCATGACACACTAACACAGTAACCCAATCCTAATACTAATGGATGCTAAAACACACACACCAACACACAGAAAGTAGAGGAATGAAAATGAAAATTCACTGGATGACTTAAGTGATAGTGGTATATTGATATAGATAGATAGATAGATAGATAGATAGATAGATAGATAGATAGATAGATAGATAGATAGATAGATAGATAGATAGATAGATAGATAGATAGATAGATAGATAGATAGATAGATAGATAGATAGATAGATAGATAGATAGATAGATAGATAGATAGATAGATAGATAGATTATTTCGAACACAAAAAATACAACAAAAAACAAGCAAATAGCAAATGCAATAAAGTTACAGTATACACTGTTCGAAAGGGAGAAGGAAGAAGTGAACACTTATTAATTCCAACTCCTCTTTTCCATCGATACACCCATGTGAATTTTATACAAATTACTACCTTTAATACCCCAAGTAAACAATTTACTGTATTTTTTTCAGATCAACATTAACACCTTGCCATTCTAACATACAATGAAGTCTATATTTCAAAACCAGTCTCAAACGACACAGACACACACAGTGCTGTCACACCCACCATTCCATAGTGTCCCATAATGTCCCAGAGTGAACATAATGAATCGTACATATAAATTCTACCCTTCTAACATATATCCTTTCAACAAATGGTGCTTATACCTCTTTTTAAATTGATATCAGAGATGATGTGAACCTGAGATGGCATGAACCTATGTAGTGTGCAAATGAGCATTGTGCAACAAGCAGTGCATAATTACAAATTATTTGATAATTAGCGGCAGAGATGATATGGACATCAGACAGGTGACACTATATCTACTGTACAGGTGAGCAGCGTGCAAATTTAGCAGCCGGTGTGTGAGTTCCTATATGCAAAGCTGTGTTAAAGAGTTTTGGGAGTTGTTATCTGTTCATGAGTCTGATGACAGTGGGAAAGTACATGATACTCTTGCTTGAGTAATTTGCAGATAAAAAACAAAACACTTTAATTCATCTGTCTGGTTGTACTCTTTGAGTAACTTTTGACTTCATTGATTTGAAATGAGTGTCAGTCCACATTTGAAATCAATTATTTATTGCTGCTGCTATGTATGGTTTGTATATTACATGGAAAATGTTTCTAGTTTGTTTTGTTTATGTTTTGCTTTGTCTAATACATGTACAGAAAATCCACGCAAATTGTAAAATTGCAAATTTTCAAGAAAGGAGTTGCAAATTTTGAGTAAAAATTTGTAAATATGCATAAAAAGATCATAAATTTATCACAAAATGTTGCAAATGCAGTTTAAAAGTTCTGAATTTAAGAAAAAAAAATCATAAATTCAAAAGAAAAAATGTTAGTAGTTTTCAGAGGAAAAAACTTAATGGGGAGAGTAAAGTTAATACTTTGTACTCAAGTAACTTTCTTTTCTTTATACTCCTACTTAAGTAATTTTTGGTGTCTTATGCATTGGCCTTGATATACAGTATGTCCACAGTACTGTTTCTGCCTTCCTTGTAATTTAAAAAAGAAACATTGGGTATATTAATCAGATTCCCCCTTTGGTAAAAGTTTGTGTTTTCCTGGTTTTGTTGTCCTTGTTTATAACTGCTTGTCACCAGCAATTTTGACTTTGCTATCAAAGAAAATAAGTTAATACTTAAAGGTTATTCAAAATCTACCTTTCCCACTTTCAAGTAATTTCTGAACAACTGCTTTTTTCAGATTCTGACTCTATAACAATTAGTTGTGTGATGAGTATGCTTCAGTTTTATAATGACTTCTAAGTATTTAATTTAGAGAAAAATATACAAAATTGTTCAAGTTAAGTCTTGCAATAAACTGTTTATCAGCTAAAACTATCAAGGTGAGTTAAGATAGTTTTTAAAAAAGTACAAAATGAACAGTCAAACTCAAAAATTGGACGAGAATAAAGCTTTTTCTTTAACAAATACCTATCAGCACCCTGGACAGCTGCTCCAACAATTAGCAGTGTTGTTTAGCACCTTGGACAGTGACCTGCTTTTTGATTGGCTGTCACTCTGTTACAGCTATTCCCAACTGGCCACCCGTAACCAAAGAGGAGTTCCCCTACTAGCACTGAGCTAGTAGCGGAGGTGTACTTTAAGGCGTCAGGAACTGCACCACTAATTCCTCATGGAGGAGGGATCTGTAACACCTCTGACTTTTGACCCCAAGGTCATCCAATGAGAGTGAAATTGCAATATGCGCATCATCAGAGTATATCAAACCATGTTTCAAAACAATCGGAACAAAAATGTAGGAGGAGTAGATTTCACAAGACAGTTACTGTCTATAGTATGAAGTGAGGTGAAATAAGAGGTCATAGGTCAGGGGCTACAAGTCCTACAAAAGTCAACTGATCAGAACCAAATTTCAATATGCATATCCTTAGTGTAAATCAAACCATGGTACCAAGTTTCAAAAAAGTCAAAACAAAACTATAGGAGAAGTTGATTGACAAAAGTGGGAAAGACGGATGAATGGACAGACAGATAGACGGACTGACCCATAACATAATCCCCCCTTGGCCTTTGCCCAAAGGGGTCGAAGAGCCCTTTGGGCTTCCTCCGGTGGGGATTAAAAAAACCCAAAACAAAACTATGAACAGATAAAACAGAAAGGGCAATGGAAGCTGTTGGAAAGCCCAGCAGTGACGCCTAGTGGTAAGGGCTTGCATTAGTCACTGGAGCAGGAGCCTCATTTAGCCATAGCAGCTCTGCACAGCTACAAGCAACTAGTTAGAGCCCTGTTTTGTTACACCATGCGCTCATGAAAAGAATCCAAGTACTTTGTCAGAATTTTTTGTGATTTGCATGTAGCTTTGTCCTTATACCTAGTTCATAGGTGTATGTAGAAATGTGTAGCAGGTAATTAAACCCAATTAACATGAGTAAGTCCTTTAGGTGACCATGCAGGAAGAGATATGGTGTTTGTTCTATTGTTCAACTGATTTAGGCTTTCCTGCTGAGTTGCTATTGACTTTCAGTTTATTTGTGTTGGTGATTTGTATTCATGCTAATTGATACACCTAATTTGTTGAATCAGTGCCTGTAAAGCCTCGTTACTAGTTGCTCCTATAATTTATGTCACATTTGGATCATTTTGATTATATACAGTGGGGCAAAAAAGTATTTAGTCAGCGACCAATTGTGCAAGTTCTCCCACTTAAAAGATGAGAGAGGTCTCCAATTTTCATCATAGGTATACCTCAACTATGAGAGACAAAATGAGAAAAAAAAAAATCCAGAAAATCACATTGAAGGATTTTTAATGAATTAATTGGTAAATTCCTCAGTAAAATAAGTATTTGGTCACCTACATACAAGCAAGATTTCTGGCTCTCACAGACCTGTAACTTCTTCTTTAAGAGGTTCCTCTGTCCTCCACTCGTTACCTGTATTAATGGCACCTGTTTGAACTCGTTATCAGTATAAAAGACACCTGTTCACAACCTCAAACAGTCAGACTCCAAACTCCACTATGGCCAAGACCAAAGAGCTGTCAAAGGACACCAGAAACAAAATTGTAGACCTGCACCAGGCTGGGAAGACTGAATCTGCAATAGGTAAGCAGCTTGGTGTGAAGAAATCAACTGTGGGAGCAATTATTAGAAAATGGAAGACATACAAGACCACTGATAATCTCCCTCGATCTGGGGCTCCACGCAAGATCTCACCCCGTGGGGTCAAAATTATCACGAGAACGGTGAACAAAAATCCCAGAACCACATGGGGGGACCTAGTGAATGACCTGCAGAGAGCTGGGACCAAAGTAACAAAGGCTACATCAGAAACACACTACGCCGCCAGGGACTCAAATCCTGCAGTGCCAGACGCGTCCCCCTGCTTAAGCCAGTACATGTCCAGGCCCGTCTGAAGTTTGCTAGAGAGCATTTGGATGATCCAGAAGAGGATTGGGAGAATGTCATATGGTCAGATGAAACCAAAATAGAACTTTTTGGTAAAAACTCAACTTGTCGTGTTTGGAGGAGAAAGGACACCATACCTACTGTGAAGCATGGGTGTGGAAACATCATACTTTGGGGCTGTTTTTCTGCAAAGGGACCAGGACAACTGATCCGTGTAAAGGAAAGAATGAATGGGGCCATGTATCGTGAGATTTTGAGTGAAAACCTCCTTCCACCAGCAAGGGCATTGAAGATGAAACGTGGCTGGGTCTTTCAGCATGACAATGATCCCAAACTCACCGCCCGGACAATGAAGGAGTGGCTTCGTAAGAAGCATTTCAAGGTCCTGGAGTGGCCTAGCCAGTCTCCAGATCTCAACCCCATAGAAAATCTTTGGAGGGAGTTGAAAGTCCGTGTTGCCCAGCAACAGCCCCAAAACATCACTGTTCTAGAGGAGATCTGCATGGAGGAATGGGCCAAAATACCCACAACAGTGTGTGAAAACCTTGTGAAAACTTACAGAAAACGTTTGACCTCTGTCATTGCCAACAAAGGGTATATAACAAAGTATTGAGATGAACTTTTGTTATTGACCAAATACTTATTTTACCGAGGAATTTACCAATTAATTCATTAAAAATCTTTCAATGTGATTTTCTGGATTTTTTTTTTTCTTATTTTGTCTCTCATAATTGAGGTATACCTATGATGAAAATTGGAGACCTCGCACAATTGGTGGCTGACTAAATACTTTTTTACCCCACTGTACCATACACAAGTGCGCCTGCATTACCTTCATGCTTTCTGTTGCATAGAGGAAACAAATAATTAAAAGGATATCCCTTCTCTGGAGCCTAATTCTTGAACAAGAATTAAGTCCATATTCTACCGACTCAACCAGAGTTATTCATAGCAGTGAACTGACTCTGTAATAGATGCATTAAAGAGGATATGATAAAATACAACTGGGAATCAATATACAGTATAATGAAAAATAACATTTATAAAGCTTATGATGAATTCTTGATATTTACATTATTGTATGACAAAAATTGTCCAAGAAATACAGAACTAATAAATATGACATGTGGATGTGTACAGGATTACAAAATAAAGCTAAAAAGAACTACTCATTGTAGAGACAATTTATAGACTATAGACCTAAAGAAGCAGAAAATAAATTTAAGAAATATAAAACAATAAATTAACTGATATTATGGATATTTGTATGAAGGAATTTTACAGTAAAATATTTGAAAACAGTAAACTAATATTAAAGGTACTTGCACTATATTACAATATATTTTGCTTCAATATTTTATTTTTAACAATATTAACAAATGAATATGATAGTGAGTTCAACAGATATTTTGGAAGTGTGGTGATAAAGATGGCAGCCTCCACTGTGACATCCACAGATAATAATGACATTGATTTTATAGTAAGAAATACGAAATAAATCTTGATTAAAACAGTTGAAGAAAAATAAATTAGAGATATTGTTGATAAATATTGAAACAAAACATCAACTGATTGTGATGACATATGAAAATAGCAAAATAGGTAATTGTGGGAATTTCAATTCAGTTCAATTTTATTTATATAGCACCATTTAACAACAGTCATCTCACTGCACTTTCAACTGTAGGGAAAAACCCCACAACTGCAGAAAGACCCCAGCATTCAAGCGATCCTCTGTGAGCAAGCACTTGGCGATGGTGGAGAGGAAAAACTCCCTTTCCAAACTACTAACTCACATGTACACTTTATCATTCCAAAAGGGACAATTTCCTACTTTAACAGAACTCACAGAAAAAAATCATTAATTCCATGAAAAGACATTTACAGTCAATGTATTCCTTGACCTAAAAAAAAAACCCTTGTTAATCTAAAAAAAAGATACAATGCATGCTATACATGTACTACAGTATATGTATGTATGAAAGGCATTTTAGTGTCTTTTTTCCTTTGTTCATCAGTTCACAATGCACTTTTGCGGTTTATCATTTTAATTATTTTTTAATTTACATGTTCAAATTAAAGTATTCAATCAATTAATGAGTTACTAAGAGATACAGATGCAGGAAATGGAATCTACTACATTTATTTTTTAAGGTGGGAGGACCCTCAAGACCCTGACAACAATACCCACCTCATCAAAAATGCTTATGATGTCCATGCATGCAGCACATTAAAGATTAGAGGGTTGAGGGTCTGAAAAGAGTGAATAAGCAGATGATCTGATGAAGGAGAAGAAGCCAATTTTATTGTCATTCAATCCATACAACAAATCACGTACAGTAGAACAAACTTATGTTTCTCCCATCTACAGTGTTAATCATATCTACAGGGGGTGGGGGCTGACAAGTTCATAGGCTGACCATGACGCAGCGGTCAAATTTGACCAAAGGCGGTTTACTTTTCAACCGCAGAGATCCAAGCGCTGCAACACCAATGGAAGAAATGATGGAAGAATGTTGACAAATAAACCACATTTGGTCAAATTTGACCACTGCATCATGGTCAGCCTATGAACTATTCAGGCCTCCCACAGAATCAGAGAGGCCGCTGTCACGCAAGGCGCCGCCACAAACAACTTTTCAGTAGACTTTCTTACCAAACTGATTTATGTTTACATTAAAGCCACAGCAATTTAAATAAATTTAATTCATAAAAGACACAATCCTGACTAGACTACAGCACCTCAACTGAGTTCTCATGTGATAAATTAAAACACTGAGTGAAGTGTTTCCCGCATATTTGACTAGACTACAGCTTCTGACTTATGTGAACTCTCATGAGTGTTCAAATTACCACGGCGAGTAAAACTCTTCCCACATTTCACAAGAAAATGGCTTCTCTCCAGTATGAATTCTCATGTGAGTTTTCAAAGTACAATGTTCATTAAAACACTGTCCACATGCTTCACAAGAAAACGGCTTCTCACTCTTTTATTTATTTACATCACATTTCATTACAAGTGCAAAGGGGTCCAGCCAGGGGTCTATGTATACATTTTAAATCAAAGAGTTTTGTATCCGAGGGCACTCTTCAAGATGGAGACTGTTCCTCTTTCTCACCTGTGTGGACTCTCATGTGTGTTTTCAAATGACAACTGTGAGCAAATCTCTTCCCACATGTTTCACAAGAATATGGCTTCTCTCCAGTGTGCATTCTCATGTGCCCTTCCAAATTACAACGGTGTGCAAATCTCTTGCCACACATTTCACATAAAAATGGCTTCTCACCTGTGTGAACTCTCATGTGTCTTTTCAAATTACTACGGTAATTAAAACTTTGTCCACATATTACACAAATATGTCTTCTTACATGTGTAAATGTCTTCTGACATGTGTGAATTCGCATGTGATTTTTCAAAGCATCATGTCGAGTAAATTTTTTTCCACATGTTTCACAAGAAAATGGTTTCTCACCTGTGTGACCTCTCATGTGATTTTTCAAAGTACCACGATCACTAAAACTTTGTCCACATGCTTCACAAGAAAATGGCTTCTCACCTGTGTGAACTCTCATGTGATTTTTCAAAGTACAATGTTCACTAAAACTTTGTCCACATACTTCACAAGAAAATGGCTTCTCACCTGTGTGAACTCTCATGTGTCTTTTCAAATTACGACAATGAGCAAATTTCTTCCCACATGTTTCACAAGAAAATGGCTTCTCACCTGTGTGAACTCTCTTGTGTCTTTTCAAATTACGACAGTGAGTAAATCTCTTCCCACATGTTTCACAAGAAAATGGCTTCTCATCTGTGTGAACTCTCATATGTCTTTTCAAATTACGACAGTGAGTAAATCGCTTCCCACATGTTTCACAAGAAAATGGCTTCTCACCTGTGTGAACTCTCATGTGAGTTTTCAAATGATAACGGTGAGCAAATCCCTTCCCACATATTTCACAAGAAAATCGCTTCTCACCTGTGTGAATTCTCATGTGTCTTTTCAAACTACTACAGACACTAAAACTTTGTCCACACGATTCACAAGAAAATGGCTTCTCACCTGTGTGAACTCTCATGTGAGTGTTCAAATTACCACTGTGAGTAAATCTCTTCTCACATGTTTCACAAGAAAATGGCTTCTCACCTGTGTGAATTCTCATGTGTCTTTTCAAGTTACTACTTCCATGAAATCTTTGCCCACATATTTCACAAGAAAATGGCTTCTCACTTGTGTGAATTCTCTCATGAACTGACAAGTCACCCTTTAGCCCAAATCTTTTTCCACACATGTTGCAAATATGTGACTTAACTGTGTAATGCTTTTTCAGCTGGGACTCATTTTTACAGTCTTTGTCATTAACAGAACATTTTACAGACTTTTCACCTGTGTCCGTATCACACTGATTCTCTGACATGGAGGAGTTTTCTGCATTGTTACTGTGACTTCTATTTCTGTGAAGTCTCTTCTTTGGTTCTACATGTTTACTTGAACCTGGGTTTATGTTCTTCCCTGCTCCCCTTCCATGGCTCTCAGTGTCAGGACAGTTGTGTGAGAGCAGCTGCTTACTGTTTGGTTCAGATTCAGTGTTGTCATTGTCCTCATCAGTATGACTCACCATGAAGGTATCAGTCTCTTGTTTCAGTCCAAGGTGTTCTTCCTCCTGACTGTTACAGAGTTCTTCCTCTTCCTCTTTAACCTGTGAAGCATTTTGTTCCTCCTGGTCGAGACTGGAGTTCCTCTCCTGGTTACAGAGCTGCTGGACAGTAAGAACCTTCTCCTCCTTACAATCATGTAGCTGTGGAGCTTATGGAGTGAATGAGAGACACAGAAAACGTTAGTTATAGCAAAACTAGAAAGTATAAATACACTGACTATGCAAAGAAGTAACAAATAGTAAAAAAAGTAACAAATAGTTCTGCTCCTTACATGTGATAATTATGCCTCGGTGGAAAATGAAGGCAAACGGTAATTACTCAATGCGTCTGTGTCTCTGTGTGTGTGTGTCTCTGTGTGTGTGTGTGTGGCTGTCTGTCTGTTATTTACCAGCTTTTCAGCTTGCCCATTCAAAATTAAGTGGAACTAAAGGCTTTATCATTGTATCGTCATATTTTCTCAACTTTCATTTGGCCAGAATTCCGAGATAAGGCTTTGTTTTCACAATAAACATAAATTTAACTCACCATTAAGTAATCAAGCCATGAAAAAAAAGTATTGTAATAACTATGCCAGGCCATTAGAGGTGGCATTGTGACTTTGTTGCAGCACACGAACAACTTCCTGAACATAGCGGACCACAGCGGATAGCTGAGGAAAGGAAAAACCCTTTAAAATTAAGTTTTGTGCTTACATTATGCAGCAATTTCAATATTAAAAGTCTTAATAACTTTGAGATAAGGCTTTGTTTTCAAAATAAACACAAATTTAACTCACCATTGCAATGTAATCGAGCCACGAAAAAAGGTACTGTAGTAACTATGCCGGGCCACTAGAGGCAGCAGTGCAACTTTTTTACAGCACACAAACAACTTTCTAAACATGGTGGACCACAGCAGACAGCTGGGGAAAGCAAAAAATCCTTTAAAAGTAAGTTTTGTGCTGAAATTATGCAGCAATTTCAATATTTGAACACTATTGACTCCTACAACTGCAACATTTGATTCTTAAAGCTTACGTTACATCACATTATTTTTCTTCCAATGTCCTATTTTTCTTCTATACAGGGGGCTGCTTGGTTACATTAATTATGCCTCAGTACAAAGCAACCATAATCACTACATGCATCTGTGTGTGTGTCTGTTTGTTACAACTTTTCCAGCTCGCCTGGTCAAAATCAAGTGGAATTAAAGGCTTGTATTGTTGTATCCCCATATTTTATCAAATTTTATTTAGCAAAATTTCCACATACTGCTTTGTTATCAAAACAAACACTAATTTAACTCACCTTTGCCATCACTGGAGCTGGGAAAAAGGGTACTGTAATAACTATGCCGGGCTAGTAGAGGTGGCAGTGTGCCTTTTTACAGCCCCCTCCGCCTCCCTGCCATAGGCACCGAGGCATCAGCACCTTGATACTTTAATTACAGCCGTGATGAGCCTGTTTCAGATTCAACAAGTTATTTAAAGGGGACAAAATTATTTATCCACGACATGGTGCCCTGAGGCCTAAAAGGGGTCCAGTATTTTTATTTTTGTCTATCTGGAGTGCCTATCAACAAATATTAGAGTCCACCAGGTCTTGTTAAGTGAACCTTTCTGATTTGTCACCAACTGTGAAGTCATGGTGAGCCCGTGCCCAGCACATCAACAGTAGTGTAAAATACTATTTATTATTAGTAATTCTGTTTTATATGTCTCTTCTAGTCGGATGTACACACAGCACTGTCCAGTATCTATTTCTGCCTTGCCTTGACTGTTTTCTGAAAAATGTTTCGCTTGTTAAAAATACTAGGAGATTCACATAATACAACTAAACAATTAAAAATTAATTAAAGACTTTTTTCAAATTTTCTGTAAAACGTAATTCTAAACAAATAGTGAGGAATAAATTAAGACACCTCCACATTCATTCCCACTTAAAATGGCTAAAATAAATGTTAAAAAACGTAAATAAAAAAAAAACAAGGTTAGACATAGATACAGTGCATCAGGAAAGTATTCACAGTGCTTCACTTTTTCCACATTTTGTTGTTTTACAGCCTGGATTAACTTCATTTTTTTCAATTTCAAAATTCTACACACAATACCCCATAATGACAATGTGAAAAAAGTTTTTGTGAGATTTTTGCAAATTTATTAAAAATAAACTAAGAAATCACGTGTACATAAGTATTCACAGCCTTTGTTCAATACTTTGTTGATGTACCTTTGGCAGAAGTTACAGCCTCAAGTCTTTTTGAATATGATGCCACAAGCTTGGCACACCTATCTTTGGGCAGTTTCGCCCACTCCTCTTTGCAGCACCTCTCAAGCTCCATCAGGTTGGATGTGAAGCATCTGTGCACAGCCATTTTCAGATATCTCCAGAGATGTTTAATTGGATTCAAGTCTGGGCTCTGAGTGGGCCACTCACGGACATTCAGAGTTGTCCGGAAGCCACTCCTTTGATATCTTGGCTGTGTGCTTAGGGTCGTTGTCCTGCTGAAAGATAACCCATTGCCTCAGTCTGAGGTCAAGAGCGCTCTGGAACAGGTTTTCATCCAGGATGTCTCTGTACATTGCTGCATTCATCTTTTCCTCTATCCTGACCAGTCTCCCAGTTCCTGCCGCTGAAAAACATCCCCACAGCATGATGCTGCCACCACCACTGGCATGGTTATGAGTGGTACCTGGTTTCCTCCAAACATGACACCTGGCATTTACGACAAAGAGTTCAATCTTTGTCTCATCAGACCAGAGAATTTTGTTTCTCATGGTCTGAGAGTCCTTCAGGTGCCTTTTGACAAACTCCAGGTGGCCTGCCATGTGCCTTTTACTAAGGAGTGGCTTCTGTCTGGCCACTCTACCATACAGGCCTGATTGGTGGATTGCTGCAGAGATGGTTGTCCTTCTGGAAAGTTCTCCTCTCTCCACAGAGGAACACTGGAGCCCTGACAGAGCGACCATTGGGTTCTTGGTCACATCCCTAAGGCCCTTCTCCCCCGATCGCTCAGTTTAGACGGCTGGCCAGTTCTAGGAAGAGTTCTGATGGTTCCAAACTTCTTCCATTTACGGATGATGGAGGCCACTGTGCTCATTGGGACCTTCAAAGCAGCAGAAATTTTTCTGTACCCTTCCCCAGATTTGTGCCTCGAGACAATCCTGTTTCAGAGGTCTACAGACAATTCCTTTGACTTCATGCTTGGTTTGTGCTCTGACATGCACTGTCAACTGTGGGACCTTATATAGACAGGTGTGTGCCTTTCCAAATCATGTCCAATCAACTGAATTTACCACAGGTGGACTCCAATTAAGCTGTAGAAACATCTCAAAGATGATCAGTGGAAACAGGATGCATCTGAGCTCAATTTTGAGCTTCATGGCAAAGACTGTGAATACTTATGCACATGTGATTTCTTAGTTTATTTTTAATAAATTTGAAAAAATCTAAAAAAAAAAAAAAGATTTTTTTCACATTATCATTATGGGGTATTGTGTGTAGAATTTTGAAGGAAAAAATTAATTTAATGCCTTTTGGAATAAGGCTGTAACATAACAAAATGTGGAAAAAGTGAAGCGTTGTGAATACTTTCCGGATGCACTGTATGTGAACATTTCTTAGTAAAGAACTGAATATTTAATGGGGTGTCCTAATTTTTTCACATGACTGTAGGTTAAAGTTTAACGTCCGGCTGCCTCATGAACAGACTAGAACAGCCCGCCCACCAGGAGGCACGGTGACCAATAATGTGCAGGCTGTGCAGGTCGGGGAGGACAGAGCAGGTTGGGGTAGACAGAAAAAGCTCATCAAACTGCACTTTTGTAGCTGAAAATACTGCTTGAAAACCGGATGAAGTTCTCTGACCAGGCAGTGATACTCTCCGTACAGTTTGCGGCTATGGAGTATTGGACTCGTGACTCTCGCCTGGTTAAACCCCTTTCATGCTCCCGACGGATCCCGAAGCGGAGGAGGCACGGGACCCTTCCGTCAACAGACACCTGGGTGGACAAGTACCATCAGAGTGTTTACCTTCATGGTGACTTCCTGTTCTCAATCGTCTCTTCTTTGGTTTGGGTTCTTCTTCTTCTTTACTTGATCCTGAGTCAACATGCCAGCTTCCTTCCTCATCTTGGATCTCAGTTCCAGCAGAGTTGTGAGAGAGGAGCTGCTCACTGTTTGGTTCTGCTTCACTCTGCTGCTTTTCCTCAGAAATAAGAGGCACCATGAAGTTATCAACCTCCAGCTTCACTACCAGCTGTTCTCCCCCCTGACTGATGCAGACTTCCTCCTGTTCCTCTTTAATCTGTGGAGGTTCTGGTTCATCCTGTTCCAAAACTGTGTTCTCCTCTTGGTTCAAGAGCTGCTGGTCAGGAGAAAACTCGTTCTCATAGACATGTTGCTCGGGGAAGTCTAGAGGGAAAACATAAAAGAAATCTTTCACTATTGGGATTGAAGCAGAACTCAGTTTTAAGGAAATAAATGTCCACCTCTGTTGGTCTTTTGAGCTGTTGTGAACAATCAACTTGAACAGCAATAATACAGTCAGAAGGAATGACCTGATGGAGCCCTCACTAAATTTCTGTTTCTTTACGGAGAACAGAGGGAGGAGGGATGAAGAAACACAAGAAAGACTAGGGCTGCCCCGGCTAAAGACTTTCCTGGTCGACCAGTAGTCACAATTTAAAGCAAAAAGTTGAATATTTGTAGCACTTTTATGACAGATACAGTGGTGTGAAAAAATGTTTGCCCCCTTCCTGATTTCTCATTTTTTTGTATGTTTGTCGCACTTAAATGTTTCAGATCATCAAACAAATTTAAATATTTGACAAAGATAACACAAGTAAACACAAAACACAGTTTTTAAATTGAAGGTGTTTATAACTAAGGGTAAAAAAAAAAAATCCAAACCTACATGGCCCTGTGTGGAAAAAGTGATTGCCGCCCTCTTAAAACATGAATTAACTATGGTTTATCACATCTTTGGAGAGCCGAGTTCAATTTTCTAGCCATTTCTCAAGCTTTGGGGCTCCAGCAAACCACAGTGAGAGCCATTATCCACAAATGGCAAAAACATGGAACAGTGGTGACTCTTCCCAGGAGTGGCCGGCCGACCAAAATTACCCCAAGAGCGCAGCAATGACTCATCCAAGAGGTCACAAAAGACCCCACAACAACATCCAAAGAACTGCAAGCCTCACTTGCCTCAGTTAAGGTCAGTGTTCATGACACCACCATAAGAAAGAGATGAGGCAAAAGTAGCCTGCATGGCACAGTTCTAAAACAAAAACCACAGCTGAGCAAAAAGAATATAAAGGCTCGTCTCAGTTTTGCCATAAAACATCTTGATGATCCCCAAGACTTTTTAGAAAATACTCTGTGGACTGATGAGACAAAAGTTGAACTTTTTGGAAGATGTGTGTTCCATTACATCCGGCGTAAAAGTAATCCAGCATTTCAGAAAAAGGAACATCATACCAACAGTAAAATATGGTGGTGGTAGTGTGATGGTCTGGGGCTAGCTCAAGTAGGTTCATTTTGTCTTCTTTTAATTATTTACCTTTTGTTCTTATTAAAGACAAAAATAGAAGGGAGATGTTTTTTACCTTCTTTACATGTTTCGACTGTTCACTGCAGCCTTTGTCGACGTCGACTTTGTCTGGTGACATCCATATTTACAAGCCACAAATTACATTCAACAGACACAAACACAGGCACATATGAAGCTGACTATAAACATGATAAGAATACTCAAGGCTCCATCAATCAGGGTATAAAAAGACAAAGAGATGGGAGAAAAACCAGAGGTAAGAGAGAAGGGTCATATTAAAAGTTAAAAACTAGTCAAAGAGGTTAAAAACTCAAAGGTCTAAAACCCAGTAAAATATTTAGAAAAATATTTAGAACCCAAGTGACATCCTACAAAAATAAGTAAATATAAAATGGAGTTAATAAATAGGTACCTAAATTATGTGCAATATATTTTTACAGCTTGTTCAACTCTTTGACAGCAGCAGGGACAAAGCTGTTTTTGTAGTGCTGGGTTCTACTTTTTGGGACAGCAAACCTCCGTCTTGAAAGGAGAAGCTGAAAGTGGCAATGCAAAGGGTGGGAGTCATCATTTAAAATGGAGGTAGCCATCCTCTGTACTTGTCTGGTGTACAGGGATGTCAGGCTCAGCTGTGACTCACCAGGCAAACGACTGGACCATCTAACTACCTGATCCAAGGATTTCCTCTGTTTCAGTTTTATCTGACCAAACCATGACACTAAAGAAAAGGATAAAACAGATTCAATAAAATCCCAATAAAACACTGTCATTATGGTTCGGTCAACTTGGAAGCGTGCAAGTTTTCTCAAGCAAAGCAAATGTTGCTGACCCTTTTTGCACACTCTTTCACAGTTCTCTTCAAAGTTTAAATTACTATCAATAATCGTCCCAAGATATTTGTAGGATTGTACACATTCGGTGGTCTGGCCTTTTAGTACGGTGACTTTGTGCCTGGGATTTTTCCTCCTAAAGTCAATAATCATGTCTTTAGTTTTTGTCGTATTCAGCTGCAGGTAGGAATCCTCACACCAGTGAACAAAATCATCAACTACTGGGCCGTGGCCACTCTCACCATCCTGGAGGAGACTGACAATAACTGAGTCATCAGCATACTTTATAATGTGTCTGTTGTCATGTCTGCTCTGACACATGTTTGTGTACAGGATGAAGAGTAGTGGTGACAACACACACCCCTGAGGAGAGCCAGTAGAAGAGCACTTTAGGTCAGACAATGTACCATTGACCCTTACTCTCTGCGTCCTGTTGGTTAAGAAATCCAGAATCCAACCCACCAGATTATTGCTCAAATCAAATTGCTGCAGGAGCCTTTCAACTAAGATATGAGGTTGGACTGTATTAAAGGCGGAGGAAAAGTCCACAAATAAAAGTCTGGCGTGTGTCCCATTAAAATCCAGATGTTTAAAAAGCATGTTAAACAGAGTGACAGTGGCATCCTCCACTCCTCTGTGAGGCCTATAGGCAAACTGCAGAGGATCCAATGCCTGCTCAGTCTGCTTTAGGACCTCACATCTGACCAGTTTTTCAAAAATTTTCATTAAAATTGAAGTCAAAGCAACTGGTCTAAAGTCGTTTACCATTTTAAAAATTAGGTAATGATATACTTTTATCAGTTATTTTAATTCTAATATTTCAAGTGTATTGCCCTTAGAATGCAAGAATTCCTGTCTGAAACAGGTATCCCAATTAGGCTTTACAGGCCCAAATGTAGGCTGTGTTTGAAAGTGGAAGACAAAGAGGTGTACGCTATATATCGGCAATCACATGTTAGACTTTGACAAATATAAAAGGGAGTAAATGGCACTAAGATTTATTTGATTGTGTGAATATTAGTTACAGAATACCTAAATCTTGAAAATGATTTGATGAAAACAAAACAGGAACTTTCCAGACACCCAAATAAACAAAACTGTTATCTGTATCCAATACTGTATTAGCAACTGCTTCAGATCCCTTGTTTATTTGTTTGTCAGATCCCTTATTTGTATGATCTTTGATCACTTATATTCATAACAGTATATCTTGCACTTTGGGGAATGGGAGTTGTTCAGTCATCATTATAATTATTTTAGTTTATATCACTGTTCAGTGATGGAGTTAAGTGTAATATTGAATTTCTGTGTATTGTCAATAAAATCATGCAGTACTATAACAGGACACGTTTACAAAGATTTGAAACCCATTGTAGTGTATCAGTTTATATTTTTGCAATATTTTGTTATTAAAAGGTTTTTTAAAACTGTAATCAACCCAATTAACTACAAAACAGCCAAAATTATTATACACAACAGAAGGACCCATTTGAATGCAACTGTTGCATCAGTGTTCCCCATTTGTCAGTAAATATTTAACCAAAAATGATTTATTTTGTTATTTGGGTGTTTTTGTGTCCTGCGTTTGGTTGTTTAGTCATTCTGGCCATTCCACTCCACAATCATGGCGGTATTAAGTTTTTAATTTCTAGATAGGGGGGACTCGCGATCTTGCAAAGTACAGTGGTACCATATGAGTGAAGCAGAAGCAGGGACTCTCGTCTACTACTGACAGTGCAGGCTGGGCGTGCCTCCCCGCGAAGGACTGTGGTCCGCCGGGTTGGGCTGCTGCTTCTCCCGGCATGTTCTATGTTGATACACTGGTATCCTTTGTCAGACCCGGGTCCCCGCTGACGCTCCACCCAGTCTGCTTGTGCACCTCATGTTCTCCATATATGGCTAATTATCATGCAATCACGGCAACTGTATGGTATAATTTTTTTAAGCATTACATCTTCAGTATTATCTTTTTGTAGTCAAATTTGTCATTTTTCCACTTCCTTCTTTTGTCCAGGGAACATTGTGGTGACTGACTGGTCGTGATGCCGCATATTATCCAATCAGCACGAAGTCAATCCCAAAGCCCGTCCACACTTCTTGAAGTCAGAGCATGAAGAGACACAGAGCAGTGACAGAGCGGTGGCTAAACTTTTATTGATAAAAATTACATATTTTGAATGAGCGACTCCATGCTCGGGGATGCACACCCTCGTAACCTCAGCAGAACATGTATAAAACAGGTCAGTCTGACGAACGGTTCAAGAGATATGCGTGGAACAGATACACAGACAGACACACAGAGATACACTACCGTTCAAAAGTTTGGGGTCACCCAGACAATTATTTTGTGTTTTCCATGAAAATTCACACTTATTTACCACCATGAGTTGTAAAATGAATAGAAAATATAGTCAAGACATTGACAAGGTTAGAAATAATGATTTGTATTTGAAATAATCATTTTTTCCTTCAAACTTTGCTTTCGTCAAAGAATCCTCCATTTGCAGCAATTACAGCATTGCAGACCTAACATGATTGCACAAGGGTTTTCTAATCATCCATTAGCCTTCTGACGCAATGAGCAAACACATTGTACCATTAGAACACTGGAGTGATAGTTGCTGGAAATGGGCCTCTATACACCTATGTAGATATTGCACCAAAAACCAGACATTTGCAGCTATAATAGTCATTTACCACATTAGCAATGTATAGAGTGTATTTCTGATTAGTTTAAAGTTATCTTCATTGAAAAAAAGTGCTTTTCTTTCAAAAATAAGGAAATTTCTAAGTGACCCCAAACTTTTGAACGGTAGTGTATGTTGCACTTATAGATAGATAAGACACCGAGTAGCTTTTATTTTCATTTGTACTTTCAGTTTTAATTGTTAAACTTTTGACTTTGAATAAATTAATATATAAAATACATTTTTCTCTCATAAATGTCTAATTTCCTCACTAATTAGTGAGGTTTTTGGACTTCCGGTTATGGCCGCCACATAGGAGGACGTGCTTCACTCTACTCTGCTCTAAAAATAAAAAAAATCGGCAAATAACTCTCTCAATTGGAACAAAACCTATCCCAACGTTTGGGCAAGGACATGCCGGTAAAGCCTAAGGCTGGGAAATCAGGTGGAGGAAAAACGGAACCGCCGAAACAGTCCAAGTTAACGGACTTTCACGTCCGTGACGAAGCAGAAAAATCTCCAGAGATTATGGCGGAGCAAGCTAGCGGAGGAGCGGTGACTGCTGGCGACGGCACAGGTGCGGTGCTCGCTGCCATTAGTTCAATGAGAGCAGACTTTTCCTCTAAATTTGATGGGATTATAGCAGCGATAGAAGGAATGAGAAAGGAGTTAAGCGATTGTATGGAACGAGTTTCGCAGGTGGAGCTCCGAATTTCCAGTGCTGAGGATGACGTCACCGGCCTACAATTAAAGGTGCGCACATTGGAATTAAAAAATAAACGTCTGGAAGATAATGTCCTGGATTTAGAATCCCGGTCGAGACGGAACAACCTGAGGCTGGTGGGCCTCCCGGAGAGAACGGAGGGTCTGGATCCATGTTCCTTTTTGGAAAAGTGGATTCCAGAAGCGCTGAACAATGTGGAGCTGCAGTCATCAGTCGTCTTAGAAAGCGCCCACCGAATCGGCCCACCGAGAGATAATAAGGCATCACTGAGGACGCTGATTATGAAGTTCCTCAGCTACAGAGACAGGATGACGATCTCCAACGCGGCGCGAGCCAAAGGAGAAATTAAATACCAGGATCAACAGGTGCAGTTCTACCCAGATTTGGCCACAGGAATCCAACAATTAAGGAAACAGTTTGACCCCACCCGTAAAGAGCTGCGCAACCTTCGGATTCGTCATGGAGTGATTTATCCTGCAAGACTGCTGGTCACGTATAAGGGCAGAACCCACATCTTCAAGACCCCTGAGGAGGCGCAGGAGTTCATCAAGAAGGTCCAAGGAGAGACTAGTGGGAGCTAAGCATGAAGCTTGAACAAAATATAAGGTAGAATATTTAAGCATTTGCACAGGCATCTGACTGATCTGAAGCATATAGCAAGTTTACAAAATATAGATTGTATTATATATTAAAAAAAACCCTATGATGTACAAAGTTGCTATAAAATTTTGGAGTTAAGTTGGAAAACTACAGAAGAGAGTTAATGTTACGTCATTAAAAGCAGTAGAGTCAGGGTGATTGAGAGGAGAAAGAGAGAGTGGTTTTGACTGATCCTCGCGGGTGTGGAGCAGTCAATGGCTATAGCGGGAGACGGAATTTTTTTTTTGATTTTGGGGGGATTACCACAAATGTGGGAAGGGGGAATTTGTTTGTGTGTAGTTTGTAGGATGAATGTTCAACCACTCATGTTTTTGCTTCTCTGTATGAGCATGTTTACATTGCGAGGTAATCTTAAACTCCTTATTGATCATAGACCAAAGCGTTAATCTTAATTTAACTTCATGGAATTGCAGAGGTCTACAAAATTTTAAAAAACTTAAACAAGTTATGAATAAAATAAAAGACATAGGTTCAAAAATTGTGTTTTTACAAGAAACTCATCTAATAGAGGAGGATGTAAAAAGAATTAGGAGAAGATGGCAAGGAACCTCATCATTTTCATCCCAAGCCTGGGCTGCACGGTGGCGCAGTGGTTTAGCACTGTGGTAGCACAGTTTTACCCTCGGCCGGGGGACCGCGGGGATCATGAGATCGTGGGTTCGATCCCAGCCCCCGACCAACAGTGAGCTGTGTGGAGTTTGCATGTTCTCCCCATGTTGCGCGGGTTTACTCCGGGATTTCTCCGGTTTCCTCCCGCACACCAAAAACATGTAGGTTTAGGGCGCTCGCGCACACAGCGACCAGCAGCCAGTGGCTTGTCACCAGACTGCAAACCAAGTCTACCTACGGGTACAAATAAGTAACAAAAAAAAAAAAAAAAAAAAAGCCAGGGGAGTTATGACTCTCATACATAAATCAGCCCCATTTCAAATGAAAAATGTAATTGGTGACAAATTTGGAAGATATCTCATCATTCAAGGATCTTTGTTATTAGAAAATATAAATCTGGTGAACTTATACGGTCCCAATATAGATGATCAAAATTTCTTTGCTAATTTATTTCCAATTTTATCTTCACTTACAGGGCAACATATAATAGCAGGGGATTTTAATTGTACATTGAATCCCGGTATAGATAGATCAACAGGACTGGACTGTACGCACAATGGATGCAGGATGATCATTAAACATTTTATGAAAGAATTGAGATTGCTAGATATATGGAGAGAAATGAAACCACAAGTTAAAGCCTACTCTTGTTATTCTAATACCTAGAAGACATTCTCACGTATTGACTATTTTTTGATCTCCACAGAATTAAGGTCCAAGAATCAAAACTGCTTCTATGATAATATTGTGATCTCTGATCATGCACCCTGCTGTCTAATATATGTAGATAAGAAATTGACAAAGGAACCAGGTAGGTGGCAATTTCAGCATAAATGGCTTCAGGATGAGGAATTTGTTAAGTACATAGAAAAACAGATAGATGAGTTCTTTGATATCAATACTACACAAACATCAGCATGTATAAAGTGGGAGGCTTTCAAAGCTTTTATTAGGGGGCATATTATTAGTTATATAGGTTCAAAATCTAAGAAGACTCGAGAAGAGAGAGTCCAATTGGAACATAAAATAAAAATTCTTCAAGAAAAAGTGTATGCAGGAAGTGACTCAAAGTTAGAGAATGAATTACTGATTCTGAGAGCTGAATATGACAAAAAATCAGCGAATAGAGCTGCCTCGAGTCTTCTAAGATTGAAGCCATCTTTTTATGAACAAGGTGAAAAATCAGGAAAATTATTGGCATGGCAGATTAAACAATTAGAATTTAAAACACCAATTACCAGTATTATAAGTAACGGACAGCCAGTTGTAGATCCTTTAGAAATTAATAGTGCCTTTAGAGATTATTATGAAAAATTATATGATACAAAAAATGAAACTGACTTAAAACTAAATGGGTTTTTGGACGGATTATCTATACCGTGTATTCCAAATGAAAACAGGGAGATACTGGAGTCTAAAATTAGTCAAGAAGAAGTTGGGCTAGCCATTGATAATATGAAATCAGGAAAAAGTGCAGGACCAGATGGTCTTCCAGTTGACCTCTATAAAAAATTTAAGAATAAATTAATAAAACCATTTTTGGAAATGGTTTTAGAAGCATTTCAAAATAGTAATTTACCACCATACATGAATAATGCCTTAATTATACTGTTGCCAAAACCAGGTAAACCCTCTAATAAATGTGAAAATATGAGACCAATAAGCCTATTCAATGCTGACCTTAAGATAATCTGTAAAATTTTAGCAAGACGACCACAAGAAATATTACCAAATATTATTAACCGAGATCAGAATGGCTTTATAAAGGGAAGACAAGGCTTCCATAATGTAAGAAGACTATTTAATATTATCTATTCTAATAAAGAAGCACCGGATACAGCTCTCCTATCATTGGACGCCGAAAAGGCCTTTGATAGGGTCGAATGGCCCTTTCTTTTTGAAGTTTTACAAAGGTTTGGACTTGGAAATAATTTCATAAAATGGGTTCAGATAATATACAATAATGCTACAGCAGAAATCCTAACAAACAGCAATATTTCAAAATCAATAAATATCAATAGATGATGTCGACAAGGCTGCCCACTTTCACCTTTACTGTTTACTATGGCAATTGAACCTTTAGCGATGGCAGTACGTTTACATCCACAAATATATGGAATTAAAGTAGGACCAACAGAACATAAAATCTCCCTGTATGCCGATGACATAATTTTGTTTATGTCAAACCTTAAAAAAATCAATTCCGACCTTGTTGAATTTAATAAAGAATTTTGGGGAAATATCAGGATATAAAATAAATAAAACTAAATCTTCAATATTAATGCTAAATGAGACCCAGAGAAATTATCCAGCCCCTGAGGTAAATCAATTCAATGTTGTAAATCAGTTTAAATATTTAGGAATTCAAATTGTGCCTCAGCTAGAATTAGTCGCCAGTGCCAACTATGAAGCCTTAATGACAGATATTAATGAGTTACTTCAGAGATGGATGTCACTACCAATGTCGATGATTGGGAGAATCAATATACTTAAAAGTAATATTTTACCCAAAATACTTTATTTATTTCAATACATTCCTTTACCACCACCTTCAGATCTATTCTCAAGAATTAAAAAAAAGTTAGTGGAAATTTTATGGAACAATAGGAAGGCTAGATTACGTCTGTCCTTACTATATTTACCATTTGATCGTGGAGGTCTGAAATGTCCAAACTTTATGTTGTATTACTGGTCAGCACAACTGAGGTCTATGACATATTATTTTTCATCAAATGATCTCCCTTCACTGGACTGAAATGGAATCATACAATTTACCTTTACCTCTTCCCATATTCATATACTCAGACTCGGCTAAAAAATTACAGAAACAAGTTAAAAATCCATTTGTAAAGCATATGATCAAAATATGGTGTGAAACCACTAAATATTTAAAAGAACCACACTTACTGTCACAATTTAGCCCAATATGGGGTAATCAATATTTTAAACCAGGGAGAGCGGATGCTGTATTTAAAGTATGGAATTTAAAAGGGATTCAAAAGATTCAAGACTTATATCTGTCACGTTCAGATAACATAATGTCTTTTGAAGAACTGAGGATCAAATTTAATCTTAATAGAACACATTTTTTAAAATATCTTCAGCTTAGGAACTTTATTCGATCAAATCAAAATAATGCTCTCACCCGACCCACTTATTCATCCTTGGAAAAAATTTTGACTTAAGATAGTAAGAGAAAGGGTATTATTTCGGAGTTTTATAACTCATTGACACTATCCTCAAGTGAAAACTCACAGAAAAGATTGAATTATTGGAAAGAAGACCTGCAAACTGAAATTTCAGAGGAACAATGGGAATTGGCTTGTGCAGAAGCTCAAACCAAATCAATAAATGTACGTCTTAAACTGATACATTTTAAATGGTTAATGCGGATGTATGTTACACCGGTGGAGTTAAATAGATATAACAAAAACATACCAGATACGTGCACAAAATGTATGGAAAGTAAAGGAACCCTATTTCATTGTTTATGGGAATGTAGAAAAATTAGAATGTTTTGGGAAGAGGTGAGGGCAACAATTGAAAAAATAATTTCAAAACAAATCATATTGAATCCTAAATTGTTTTTGTTGGGTCTGTATCCAGAAAAGCATAACTTTAATAAGAGTGAAAGAGCATTCATAGACCTCAGTTTGCTTAACGCCAAAAAATGTATTGCACTACTGTGGAAAAAGACTCATATACCAGATGTGACTCAGTGGTTAAGACAGATGTTAACAAACCTTCCACTAGAAAGAATAACATACATACTGAAATCAAAGGAAATTGTGTTTGAGAATATATGGAGACCTTTCATTGATTATGTAAAGAATTTAAACATAACTTTTGAAGAAGAAGGTGAATGATGTGTGTGGACCTTGTAAATTCCAAACTGGCGAATGTATAATTTGTACACTTATGTAATGGATTGCCTAGACTAAGCAGAGGAGTATTGTTGAAGACCTGCCTTTGTTAGTGGTTGTTGGTGTTTTTAGTACAATTTTTTTTTTTAAATTACTTTAGTGTTCGTGTTTGATTGTTTGTGTTATGTTTGTAAAAAAGGTTCAATAAAAAATATTGTGGAAAAAAAAAATTAGTGAGGTTTTTGTTTTCTTGGAAAATTGTAATCTTTATAAATAAATTTCCAATTTTTTTCCTTATAAATGTAGTACTTTTGTAATAAATTTAGCACGTAAGGCCATCATCAAGGCCTGAGTCCCTCCAAGGGGAAAACGTTTGTGTTCTGTAGACTGCGTTTGCATACACAGCAGTATTCAGAGTGGTTTTGAAGCCACTGCAGCAGCCGCATTTCATGCATGCGCAGTGAAAATAATGTGCAGTTCACATGTCCGTACTGTCAGCACCAGCCAAGAGCCACCAAACTGATTTGAACAGCTGCATTCCAAACATACAAGAAGAGCACGGTGTCAGACAATTTAAATGGCGGAAGCGATGGAGGTACGTGAATACAATGACAATCAAGTTGAACAGGAGCTTTTGTTGTTTAGTGGGAGAGAAAAAAAACAAACGGGAAAAAAGACGGACATTTGTTCACCCAGTATTGGTGGTTTGCTCAGTACTTACCTGTGGTGGGAGTTTCTGGGCATGTGCGCAGTTCACTGTGGCCATTTGCGTACTTGTATGTACATTCACTTTTTGGGGGTTGCATGTGCTTGGGCAGCACTCACACTCTGCATAAGGTTTGCACACGAATGCGTCCTCTGTGCTCATTGGCTACCAATGTGTTTTTGCCACCATGAATTGGGCTATGCGTCGGGCAAGACGCATCACACCCGCAGTTACTATACTCATTGATACCGTACTCCCTCTCGTGTAATATTGCTTAATTCAGGATCCGCAGACACAGAAGGAGGCTAACGTTAGCTGAACATCATGGCTGGTGTTTCCTAGTGTTGCCAACATTATACTCTTTTGGAGTGAGTCTCTCTTTTGCCCTCTCTTATTCAAAAACTTATTCTGAGGTAAAGAAGTGTGTTGAAAAAAAAATTTATGGGTATAGGGCTGTTTACACATCTGGGTACTTGCATGTGAACATGCAAACTGGGAGAGCAGGGAGGTGCAAAAAACTGGCAGTTTACCATTGAAACAATATGGCATATTAATATTATGATGAGCTTTTATCGCAAGACCAGATCAGATATGATCAAAAACTTTAAAGTGAGGTAGTTGGATACCCAAAAGCCGATGGTGTATCGTCGTCGGCCTCCGTCGGTCTATGATGACCATGGAAGAGAATCCTAAACGTCTACTCTGCTGGAACAGCACCGCCTGTGGCTGAACAGGCCGATGCACGAATGGCAGTCCCTGTCACACAGGTCGCACTTGTGGGTGGTCTCCGTGCTGCTGGGTCTGTGGCGGTTCTTCCTGAGGGTCCTTTTTTCATCTGCTGCAGCAGTCAGTCTCTCTTCACCCGCCTTGAGCTGTCTGGTCAGGGTGCCTCTCCATTTGGAGCGGTCCGTTGCAAGGTCCTTCCAGCGCCCTGTGTTGATCTCCAGTGCCTTCGTGTCTCTCTTGCAGACATCTCTAAAGCGCAGCTGTGGGCGGCCAACGTCTCTCCTGCCAGTTGCCAGTTCTCCGTAGAGGACGTCTTTGGGGATTCTGCCATCCTCCATACGGTGAACGTGGCCTAGCCAGCGGAGCCTGCGCTGCCTGAGTGAACATGGAGGGAAGGCCGGCGCGGGACAGAACTTCTGTGTTGGGCACTTTGTCCTGCCAGGATATGTCCAGGATGTGGCGAATGCAGCGCAAGTGGAAGGAGTTCAGTCTCTTTTCCTGCCAGGCGTATGTTGTCCACGTCTCACTCCCATAGAGCAGTGTGCTGATGATGCAGGCGTTGTACACTGCCATCTTTGTCTTGGCAGAGAGTTTGGGATTCTCCCACACTCGTGTGGTGAGGCGAGCGAGTGTGAAGGCTGATTTTCCAATCCTCTTGTCGATCTCTGTATCAAGGGAGAGGTTGTTGCTGATCGTGGACCCCAGGTACGTGAACTGATTCACGACCTCCAGCTCGTAGTCGTCGATGGTGATGGTTGGTGGTGCTTCCGTGCCTTGCGCCAAGACGTTAGTCTTCTTCAGGCTGATGGTAAGCCCGAAGTCCTTGCATGCCTGGGAGAAGCGGTCCATAAGGGTCTGAAGCTCCTGCTGTGTGTGGGTTGCGACTGCAGCGTCGTCTGCGAACAGCATGTCTCTGATTAGAGCCTCGCGTACTTTGGTTCTGGCTTTCAGGCGGGCGAGGTTGAAAAGCCTGCCGTCAGATCTTGTGTGCAGGTAGATTCCCTCTGTTGCTGTGCTGAAGGCATGCCTCAGGAGCATAGCAAAGAATATCCCAAAGAGGGTTGGCGCAAGTACACAGCCCTGTTTCACTCCGCTACGTATGTTGAATGGCTCTGAGACGTTGCCGTCGTGCTGCACTATCCCCTGCATGTTGGTGTGAAACGATTCGATGAGGCTTTGCAACTTTGGTGGGCATCCTATCTTTGGCAGGATCTTGAAAAGGCCCTCTCTGCTGACCAGATCGAACGCTTTGGTGAGGTCGATGAAGGCGACGTACAGGGGCATGTTCTGTTCTCTGCATTTCTCCTGGAGTTGGCGGATGGAGAATATTATGTCTACCGTCGATCGCTCAGTACGGAAGCCACACTGAGACTCGGGGTAGACACGTTCGGCAAGCTTCTGTAGACGAACGAGAACAACTCGTGCGTAGACTTTGCCAACAACGCTGAGGAGGGAGATGCCCCTGTAGTTGTTGCAGTCACTTCTCTCCCCTTTGTTTTTGTAGAGGGTGATGATCTTGGCGTCCCTCATGTCCTGTGGTACGGCACCTTCCTTCCAGCACTGGCAGAGGACGTCATGCAATGGGAGCAGTAGGGCGGTCTTGCAGTGCTTGATCAGGTCGGGGGGTATGCTGTCGTTGCCGGGTGCCTTGCCAGCGGCCAAGCTATCAATGGCCTTGCTGAGTTCGTCGATGGTTGTCTTGGCGTCAAGTTCATCCATGGATGGCAGGCAGTCGATGGCATCAAGGGCTGACGGTGTCACGGTGTTCTGTCTGGAGTAGAGGTCGGAGTAGTGTTCCACCCATCTCTCCATCTGCTTGTTCTTTTCTGTGATCATCTCCCCAGTGGAGGATTTGAGGGGGGCCATCTTGCTCTGAGCCGGACCAAGTGCTTTCTTGATGCCATCGTACATACCACGGATGTTCCCTGTTATGGCAGCGGTTTGAATGTCTTGGCTGAGCTGAGTCCAGTACTCGTTGGCACAGCGCCGAGCAGTCTGCTGAACTTTGCTTCTCGCAGCCCTGAGAATCTGGAGATTCTTCTCGTTTGGGTACTTCTTGTACTCGGCAAGTGCTGAGCGCTTGGCTTCAATGACGGGGGTTATCTCGGTCAACTTGGCATCAAACCAGTCCTGTGACTTCAAGGTCTTCCTCCCAAAGGTAGCCAAGGCTGTGCAGTGGATGGTGTTTCGCAGCTCTTCCCACTTCTGCTTTGCAGATTCTCCTTCTTGTGGTACACCAAGTTCCTTCTCAAAGGTGGAGGCAAACTGCTCAACAAGTTCTGGTTGGGCCATCTTGCTGGTGTCAATCCGTGCCTTTCCAGGCTGTCTAGCACGATGGAATTTCTTCAGCTGCAGCTTGACCTTGCAACACACCAATGAATGGTCTGTGTCACAATCTGCACTCTGGAACAAATGATGTTGGGGGGCTTGGTCTTGAAGAACGAGTTTGTGATGCACAGATAGTGATATGTGCAGAACTCGAGCAGCCGCTGTCCGTTGTCGTTCATTCTGCCCACGCCAAATGGTCCAAGACAGGAGGGCCAGGAGTCGTAGTCAGCACCCACTCTGGCATTGAAGTCTCCAAGGAGAATGAGTTGTTCAGAGTTGGGGATGATCCTGACAGTTGTTGTGAGATTCTCGTAGAACTCGTCTTTTGCCTCTGGTGTGGCTGTCAGTGTTGGGGCACACACACTGACGAGGGTGACTGGGCCTTGAGTGGTGTTGAGGCGGAGGGTGAGGAGTCGTGCAGAGCCATTGCTGCCCGGTTCCACCATCTTCAGCAAGGTGTTCTTCACTGCGAAGCCCACTCCGTGTTCCCTGTGTTCGTCACTGCCCTTTCCCTGCCAGTAGAACATGTAGTCCTTCTCTCTCAGTGTGCCTGCGTCAGCCAACCGTGTTTCCTGGAGAGTGGCGATATCCACTCCCAGTCTCTTCAGCTCATTATTGATGATGGCAGTCTTCCTGGTGTCGTTGATGTCCTTGAGGTTAGCAGCGAGTCCTGTCATCATAGTGCGGATGTTCCAAGTTCCCAGTTTTAGAGTTGGTCTCTTTTGTTTTTTTGTCTTGCCTGGTGCGAAGGTTCTCAGCCTGCTGTTCGGACTTCTCCTCATCCCCATGCACCCAATGAGGAAAGCAAGCTGTGGCGGGACAACACCTTATTGGCTGGGGGCTGCCCAGCTTGAGGCGGGCGGTAGCTGTCCAGTGAGATCCGATGATCCCTCCCACCGTCGGGAACAACCCCTGGCGCCGCGCTCTACACCAATTGAGCGGTGGCTTATAACCGGTAACTGTCATTCCCCGTGTTTTGTCTACGCCAAAGGCGAAGCTGGAGTGTCCTCTCCAGTGATCCGGTGTTCTACCTTCCAGCATTGGGCGTTGGTAGGATTCAAGCCTGGGCAGGAAGATATGGAGGACAAGATGTTGCCCATGCAGCATATCCCCCCTCTCCACATCACTGATGAATCCAAAGGAACAGCAGGGCTGCTACAGTTTGGCACCAGCGCCGTCGCAGGAGCTGCCAGAACGATGTTGAGCACAACAGAGAATTGCCTTAGGGGCTCCGACTCCGGATTTTTCCTCAGGGTTGACTCCCGAAGCCTTTCCCATGACCGGGTGTGCCGCAAGGCAGCAGAGGTTTGAAATCAGGGTTTACCTTCCCCTAGATGGGCTACCTTCCCAGGTTGACGAGCCACCATCTACCCAAAGCATCTGGTTTTAAGGCGCCAGAGATCCGCCCTCGCCCCTTCTCCTATTAGTAAAAGCAGTTCCGCCGGGCTTAGAGACTAAACCACATGGGCAGGCTAGGAGTTGGACTTAGTTGTCAGAGGCTTTTCGAGACGCACGCCATAAGGAGCATTTTATGAGCACTGGGAGCTTAACCCCAGTGCTGCTCCTGGCTATGACAACCTTGGAACCCGTGTGGCATGATTACATTATAAATCAATGTAAACACGCAAACACACATGAATAGTGAGATGCAGACAGGCAAAGTTATCTTTAAAACTTCTGCAGCTGTGTTCAACCTGCTGTGGAAATTCCCAAAATAACGCCATGCTTAGGTTTACATTATCCGACTGGGGGCTCATCTGAAAATGTCGTCTCAAGCCTCCAAAATTTCACAGATGATGGGTGTTTAGGTTGCAAGCTTGCTAGGACGTCCGTGGCTGGAAACCGTGGGTAAATAACTACAAAATCCTGATTCAGCTGAAGAGTTCCCGGTCCTCCTGTCTCCCGGTGAGTGAGTTTCATTTTCTAACTAGTTTACTCTGCAGTGGTGACAGCTAGCTAGCGGATGTGCAACTACGCAAATTCGCGCGTACTCGCATCTTCCCATTAGCTTTGTATGGATTCGCGCTGCCCATTCACGTTTGGTGTGAACACAACTTTAGGCTACCGCCATCAGTAGTGCTCGAGTGTACGAGTCTGTGAGGGGATGAAGTGGCTCAAAATGGTAGAAATGGGACACACTTTGTTACCTTGGCAACACTAAAAGTTGTTTTTATTTACTTTATTAAAAGGATAAGGAAACAAAAATAGCATATATAAAATCACAAAAATAAAATAACAGGACAAAATAAAAACAGAATCCAGACAAAACTAAAATCAGAAAAGAACAGGTTTATTGGCAAAGAATAAAAGAAAACTAGAAAAGCACTCGGAGAGCGCAGACCTCCGCCAAGCGCCACAGTTCCTCCCCATACAGTGTTTGTGTGTACGTTTTCAGATTCCTTGACCATGAAAACATATGACTAGCAATTGGATTCACAATGATAGGATTAGTGGTTCAGTAGTAAAAGCATTACCTCCTTGGCGGAGGTAATAAACTGAAGTGTTGGTGTTGTGTCCATCTCCTCCATCTCCAAACTCCCAGGCTGTGGGCGTTGCAATTCATCGCACAACTGCGTACAAGCCACAGGCCTGCGAGCGTTTTCATAGATCACTGAAAGCAGCACTCAAGGCTTCACTGACGGATGCAAATTGGGTAAACAGGTTGCCCTGGGTTTTATATTGGGGTTGCGCTCTGCGGCAAAAGAGGATTTGGAAGCTTCCCCGGCAAAGAGCTTGTTTTTGCGCAGCCCCTGTGGCTGCCCGGGGAATTTCTGCCAAATAATCCCACGCCGGACAGCTGCCTGTCTCAGCTTTTGCAGCGTAGTGCAAACACAGGCACGCTGCCGGGCCCGGCCCACCACTGTTTTCCGCATGCTTTTGTGCCTAAAACTTTGAAGAACGCGGAGTTCGTGTTCGTCAGACACGACGACCAGCGCCCTCCATTGCGCCTGCACACATGTTGAAAATGGCCGTATCTCACAATGTTAAAGAATCCTTTAAAAAATTCCTGTATCCAGACGGTGAACCGGATCATCCCCAAAATTTAATCAGTTCTTCCTTGTACCATTTCCAACAACGCCTGAAAGTTTCATTGAAATCCGTCCAAAACTTTTTGAGTTATCTTGCTAACCAACAGACAGACAGACAGACAAACGCTGGCAAAAACATTACCTCCTGCGGCCTGGCGGAGGTAATGATCCTGAAAGTTCAAGCCTGTGTGTGTTTTCAGGGTCTTTAGAGGTTTTAATGCAACTTCTTAAAACAAAATCCTAATTCTGTTTTAAATTATTGCATTCACCTTCCTTTTTGCCATCTACATTTATAATTGTAATATTTTCTTACTGAAATAAAGGGGATCAAATTATGTATTATTTCATTTTCAGTGTTGCCATTTTTATTTAAAAAAAAAAATCAGTCTTTTCAGCCTATTTATTTTAACCAAACTTCTAATTTGTGTGACACAAAAATGTGACCAACTACAGGTACATCTCCAAAAATTAGAATATCATGAAAAACTTCAATATTTTTTGTCACTCATTTCAGAAAGTGAAACCCAAATATTATCTAGATTCATTACACAGAGAGTGATATATTTCAAGTGTTTATTTATTTTAATTTTGATGATTATGGCTGACAGCCCATGAAAACCCCAAATTCAATTTCTCAAAAAAATAGAATATTACATAAAATGAATTTAAAAAAATAGTTTAATAGAAATGTTGGCCGACTGAAAAGTATGTCCATGTACACACTCAATACTTGGTCGGGGCTCCTTTTGGATTAATTACTGTATCAATGTGGCATGGAGGTGATCAGCCTGTGGCACTGCTGAGGTGTTATGAAGGTCTAGGTTGCTTTGATAGTGACCTTCAGCTCATCTGCATTGTTGGGTCTGGTGTCTCTCATCTTCCTCTTGACAATACTCCATAGATTCTCTATGGGGCTTAGGTCAGGAGAGTTTGCTGGCCAATCAAACACAGTGATACTG